>JAWJWE010000006.1:1200000-2400000 GCA_037055365.1 Polyplax serrata
GGTGGTATCACCATTGCGTGCCGTTAACAACCGAAACTAACTTCAAATTCGACTAATTAGATGGTCACACACTGATGTTTTACAACGTGTTATTCTCAGACATTTTTTATTTCTCAATGTACTACATATTGAATCTTTTCCTTGCTACTCAGTACACATTGCCAACCATTCGTAATGTGTTCCTTTAAATTATTACATTTGAAATGTCCGCTTGCTCTAAGTATTTGCAATCTTCTTTAGGAGTTAGGTTTTTTATTTTCTAGTTAGTATTTCAACGAATAACATCTCTCCAGCAACTTTACCTTTTCTACAGGGAATGACGTCAACAGACGTTGAATAAATAACACAAACATAATTCGTGGTGCACGTTTACACTGCAATTTAGAATTTCATTTACTGTTTGTTCGAGTTTTTTTTTATGCTCAGCAGTAAAACTCTGTACAGATAATTATCGCGTAGAAATTTCAAAAATGAAACAACAAAACATAAAATAAATCTTAGAACGTATTAAAAGAATTTTACGAGTTCTTACCGCCACGCTGGAAAACATAATAAATCAATTTCGAAGATGATTGAATGTGCTAAATTTGAATCAGACTACTTTATCGTTAGCATCCCTTCTAAGGGGTAGCTTTCACTCTATGGCACCGCCACCCACAGACTTAACATTGTAGAATAACCAATTGGGTCTAATCGAAAATAATAACCCATTTTGGATGGCTACAATTTATAAAACGAACTGAAGAAGTTGTAACACATAAGTTGAAATAGAATGACTAGAATACTTAACATAAATTTACAGGTTTATGTCAATAAAAAAAAATTGCTACACATTTGAACAGTTTCTTCTGGGTTCTTTTACGTCAATAAATCACTCAATTTAGCTTTTAGATAGATTCACAAGGTTTCCGTTGCACTTATGCATCTTCTTTTACTATGTAGCACATCATTTTGATGTTTCTACAGAACAATGATTTTAATAATTACAGCTCAATTTTTTTAAACTGAAATATCTTGTTCATGACAACACGTATTCATTTTCCCTTTTTTCTAACAGAATCTTTCGTCTACAGAAATACTCTTGAGGCGGTGCTATTGAGAAAAGCAAGAAAGATTCTTTGTCCACAAAGCATCTCGTCTTCCGCATCAAAGCATGATGAAAAATGGAGAATTCAGACAAATAAAATCCAACGAAATGAAATCTGGGCAAATGGAAATGTATATAGCAGTGCAAAATTGTTGGGAAGAAAGTGAATCGTGTAATTGGTGCTGAAGCTTTACACTAAGTTTTTCAAACATCATAAAGCAATAAGGGGGATTAATATACTGCACGGTTGTGTGTGTGTGTGTAAAAGTACAATGAAAATATTTACAGAAAATTAATGTAAAAATTGACAAATCAATTTTTATGTAAAGAGAAATTCGTATTTGCGTTAAAACAATGAAGAAATAACGGAGAAGCAACAAATGATCCATGTGCAATAAATGAAAAGAAATGTATGTAATTTAGGAATAAGTTAATTGACTGCTCAGATTGTTCAAATCGAATCGAAATCAGACAGGACAATAAAACTAACAGAAAATCCCAAAAACATAATTTCAGCAAGGCAAAGTTGCTGCAGGACATAGAAATCACGTCTCACAAAAGCAGAAACGGAAAGACGATTTCCCCAGGGAAGAGAGCAAAAAAAAAATCGGGAACAGAATGAGAGGGTGCCAGGTCGGGAGATGGAAAAACCACGTGGATCACAACCGGATCAGCTGGAGGTCTATCGATTGCTCTAATCGATAAAACTTGTTGTGCCCCCATTCTGCAAATCAGCATTGATTTCTGCAATCGATAGCAGACGACGAAATGCATTCCAAAAAGGATCTTCCGGTATCGAGCCTCTTTAACTGAGCCGCTCTTCCACACCGTCACAGATCAATATATCGATCTTTCATCGGCGGCGGCACTTTTCATTCCAAGATCAGCCGATACGGTAAAGGTCCTGCTGAATTCATCTGCCTTTGATGTCTTTATTCCTGTACTTACTCTTAAATTCTATTTCTTCCCTTTGAATCTTGTTCAGATCCCCAACTCTTGCTGCAGCATATTTGGTTTGACCTCACAGCTACTTTGTTTGCTAACTGCTGCTCAATATTTAAGATGTTTTCGTAATCCCACTAATTTATAACCTGACATTCTTTGTGAATTCTTATATAATAGTATTTTCATGCTATTTACTTCCTTTTTAATATTTCTATTTAATATTTAATATCTCTAATGTTACTAATTTAACAAAACCAACAAACTTCCATTATTTAAAGTTCTACCACAACTTCATATTTTTACCAAACAAATAATTCTTATCTCTGTAACTACATACTACTTGTTGGTTTCATGTCTATTGCATTCTCACAACTATATAAGGTTTCCAAACTACTCAGACTGCTAGATTTTCAACCCAACACAACATTTCCCAATGTGAAATACTTACATGATACCATTTGTTACTGGTGCAATTTTACAATTTTACTGACAAACTACATTTAATGTGAAATTCATATGTAAAGGTATTTTACCCTATTCCCAAGTTAATACCTGAATTAAACAATTATTGATGTTTGTGGTAAATAAGACAAGTATTATTTACCCCATTATTATAAATAATTGTATTTTAAAGAGAAGCTTTTTGTTTAAAGTTATTCTCCATCAATAATAACAGAGTCCATTTTTTTATCAAGGCATTTACAATTGTAATGATACCTGACCATTAAATCACCTACTCATGACTCTGATGACCAATGATAACTATTTTTGAATGTTAGAAATGACCTTTGTTATTAGTAATGGTAGTAACAGAATTTTCATTGAATAATTTAGCAACACAACGAATTGCAAAGGCAAAATGTTGAATATGAATAAGAAAGAATTAATGCTACTCTGAGTTTGAAAAACATATTCTAATCAGGTGGAATCTTTTCTTGACAAAGTAAAAGAACAATGGTAGAAAAGTAACAGCTAATAATAACACAATCTGCCTGAAACAATTGAAAAGTTTGATCAACTCACCTGAAACAGGGCTAGAAAGATCCTGCAGCGGCATTGTCACAATTTTACATAAAAATATTCACTTTTATATATAATATCTTTATGCTAATTTTCATTTACAGATATCTGTACATGTATATGTATGTCAATATATATTCATGTCTTTTTATGTGTTCATGTGACCACATAAATTTTCAATTAAATAATTTTATAAATTAAATTATATCAACAAAGGAGTAAATTAAATACACCTTAGTAGGTCAAAAAGAGAGACAACACAAGTAGCTCATTCCCTTTTCGGTGGTGATAACAATAACAACCTTCAAACTGAACTAATACTAAATTGTCTTGAAAAATACTACAAAAAAAACACCGAAGGCTATAAAAAAGAGTAATATCTAACGGTCTAGAATACTCTCTTTTACTGTTACCAATGTTTTTCTTTTCAACATTTATATATATATATATATAAGCAAAATACTAACAAACCAGAAAATAATTAATCTACTTCGGTGAAGTCCAAGAAAGAAACAGTGTGAAAAACAATCAACATATAATATGTAACACGTTTCTTTTTCGTAACAATTTTCGATTTCATGTAGCCTAGACGGAAGTGTAAAGATTTCATACGACTACCCGCCACCACTAAAAACATCGGTTTTTCAGTATCAACCTTATCTGTAGGCCATGACACAATCCGCGATAAATTACCGAGAGAAATTTCTCTAACCGTTTGAAAGCGAAAAAACAGTAAAAAATTACATGAAGCGACCATTGAAAAAACCGTTGAACGTTTCGATCGAAGCAATTTGAATTGCGAACCTTTTGAGTGGCCTGTCAAAGTTTCAGAACCGTTCTTTTACGGCGAAGTTTAAAAGCAACTAACATACAATAGATTTTTTAAAATACAACAGTCATTTGAATGGATTCGTTCATTTGTTTACATTTAATGCTACTCAATTTTTTTACAGGTGTTTTGACGATTCCAAACGATGATTCGCTTTTACGTACGCTTTACGTCGTTTTTTAATTCGGTAACGCTTAATTTAATCACAATAAAAAATAAATTATTCAATTTTAGTGTTTAATTTTATAAAAAAATATGTAGTTTCCTGCATATAAGTAGATATGGACAAGATGAAGCTTTGTAGAGATGCTGAACGAAATACCCGATTTCAAGTTTCTCTAACATAATCTCTGATTAAAACGAAGACAATCGCTGACATTATTTGTGTCTGTCGAACTGTTGGTCTTCTCTTTAAAAATTACCCTACATCTTTTTTATTTTACGCCGTAATGTTCAGTAAGAATAGAATTGTTGAACCAATAAAACATTAAGTTGAACTGAAACAAAATACATTTTCATTAGTTTTTGGCGTTTTGGCATACTTTCAAGTATTATAGTGAAGAAAAAATTGTTTCCTGGAACAATAGGGCTAGAAGTCACAAGATTTAAGATATGATTATGCGCATTTAGTAAGAATATGAAAGTGCAAGATTAAGTTAGACAGGATGATGTGGTGAAATGAAATGCCAGGTTGAAAACTTCAACACAAAACAAAACAATTATTGAATATAGAGAAAAAATTATCTGTATAATAATAAGTTTGTGTCTAGTATAACATTAAAACTAAATTTGTAAGAAGAGTGCAAAGGGTGGAAAAGACATGCACAGCAAAGTACCAAGAATACCCCTATCCCAAGTGTGTAACTTAATTATTTGTTATACCATAAGTCTTTCTAGTAAGAGCAGCAACAGACCAAATGTACAAAGAGAATAGGACTCAACAGATATTTATTTTAAAGGAGGATGTCATAGAACGACCAATACAGCAAGCTTATAGTAAATCCAACAAATGTTTGTTACCTCAGTTATTTTTCGTTTCTGGTGCCAACTTTCCTTCATGGATGAAACCATTAACTTTTTTCTCTGCAAAATGAGAACAGAATCGGTTAGTTGACTTCCAATCTTCCTTCAGAGACAAATTGAACATTGAATAATTAGGGTTGCCAGTGACTTCTTCCACGATGTCTAGAAATTTTGGCAATCGTTTCAACAATTCGGAATCGTCCAGCGTCGAATACGTTTCCAGTAGAAGAAGTCCGAGGCAACGCGGATGAGCCGGCTCTTTATAAATGTCCAACTGGAAATACTGATTATTGAAAAGGAAACACCGTCGTTTCTTATATATTGTAAAATGTCGGTCGTCCCTTTGTGCCAATATATTTAAGTAGTCTCTGCGGGTGAGCTGCGTCCTCACTTCGATCGTCTGTAAAAGGAAACCAAATTGGTTAAGTTTGAAATATTTGTTTATTTTACTAAAATTTCCTTAGATCCAGAAAAGGAAACAAACCTGTGGAATAGATATGTTACTAGGACAACTGCAAAAATTACTACAAATATCAAGCCTACACTACTTAGAGTAAACGAAACTTACAAAAAACTCTATATTTTGTCTAATTTCAAAATTGCGAGAAATGGCTGAATTTTTTGTTATTGTTAGAACCACAGGCCGGTTAGAGCAATGTGCCAAAGAAATACATTTTAATCACCTGGTCTTTAATCTTGGGTTTCCTTAAGGTGTGAATGTACATCCAATGTCCCTTCTGTCCTCGTTTCCTCAACCTCGCCTGAACTTTCGGATTGTTGTTCTGCAGGTAATTGTGCACAACGTCAAAGTCCTGAAATGCGGGAAATTCCTCATCCTTCGGGAGAGGTCCACGAACGAGAAACTTCCTCTTCTTCGAGTTCTTCAGCAACCGGTCTCCAGTGTTGATCTCCAGTTTTTGACACACCGAGTCGATCATACGCTTCATTTTAGTTTCGAAATCCGTCGAATTGTCAATCACATCAAAATAGGGGTGACCTACCCAAGAGGCTGCAGATCGGTAGTCCAATTCTCGAGCGAGTTGGACACCTTCGCTACGGCATGCATGGTCCTCTGTGGAATAAAATTCTTCGGCTCCGACAGCAGCGGACACCTGGAACATGTTACTATTATTTAAATATGAAGAGTTAAATTTACTGACAGTGTGGTAGAAGTTCTTATTATTAAAATCCAACATGGGTAACCTAAAACTCAACTCCATGCATTCTTTGATTGTGCTAATAGTTGAAATATTCACAAGTTTTTCATTCAACTAAAATATCGTATTCAAGCATTTAAAGTGCATTTTGAATTTGCTGATTCTTCGTTTTGATTTTTTTGCCTTTTTTAATTCCGATTTCTGCAAGAAGTAGCATTTCGAAGTCAAGGACGAAGAAGTCGAATTACCAATTTCACCAATAACACAAAACAAAATCATTTAATTCTAGAGCTAATGGTACATTCTTTCCTATTAAATTTTCAACTCATAGTTGACTTCAATAGTTCAGGAAATTTAAATTAATTCGTCCACTCACCATGTGAATGATCTGATTGTATCGGTTATCACGAAGTTCAACGTTGTTCCAGTTGTTATTTGAAATAATATTTTCCCATCCTTCCTTCATGATGTATGCGGATGCGTCCATGGCACCTCGGTCGCAGATTATGAGGCAATCCTGAGAGCAAGTTTCGGCTGCACGTGAAACAAAATTGGAATATTTTAGTATCATTCATCGAAGAAATTAATTGAAGTAACTTATGTCGCTTCACTCCGATATGTATCCAACATCTTAAACTTTTATCATTGGCATTGGCATTTAACATTGGCATCAGTTATACTTTTAGGTTACTTAAGTAATTCCCGAAGTAATTCCCAAAAGAGTAACTCTTTATTCAGATTAAATTCTACATTTATTATTTGTAAAATTTCGACGTAACTAAAATCACGTGTAGCAGTGAAAAGAACAGTAAAAGAAACACGAAGAGGATGGTACAAAAGATCTCTTTATTGGAGAAATCGGTATTTTATTTCAACTTCTTACCAATAAGTACTAACCAAAGGTGACGGTGGCAACAAAATAAACAATGCCAAAAAGAATGAAATACTGCAATAGTATCAATTTAACTTCAGGTAAAGCATGTACGCTTCCTAAAAAGTAAAACTAGGGCACTCACCCAAACTGAAGAAAGTATTTTCTATTTGCAATATTGTCTTCAACAAGTTCTCTTGAAATTGTATGGTTTCATCGTGAGACAGATCTGAAAACTTGATTCCGCCACTGAGTAGCACTGTTGCGGCTTCTGGTACCCTGAAAACCTTCCAACCGAGGTTCTCGAAAAAGGTTGACAGCCTCGACTGACCAGTCGTCTTACCACCACAGGGCCCTCCAGTCAAAACTATTTTGTACACCCGGTGGGGATTTCCATTTTCATGGGCCTTTTCTTGGGCCAAGTCTCCGGCAAGACTTGAAGCGCTACACATGTCTCCTGGCTTGTTTGTTACCTTTCTGTAGACAGAGTCATAAGACCATATCGAAAGGTTTAAGGCTACGTCAGCATTGCCGACCACAAAATTGATACTTCAATGTAATTCTTTGGATGGATAATACTGTTGGAAAAATACTTTGTATTTGACGGAATACTGACGAGTACCTGTAATAAAACCAATGCAATTAATGTAAGAGTAGAGTCGTGGAAAACAACTACGTGACATAGTCAATGAATTCTAAAGTCCAAATCAGTAAGGTATAATATTTCAGATGCCTAATTGCTTATGATAACAAATAATCGGATAAGTCAAACCCACAATTGTTGTCACGACTACGTTGTTTCTACTTGCAGAAATTATTATACATCAATAATAGGAAAACTTCAAGTCTGCAAACTACTAAAAATGTAACACTAGTGTTCTGTTATACAAACTTTGGCCAAAAATGAACATCACAAATTAGAGGAAAATACTGAATAAATGAAGATATATATATACGCATATAAAGTAGGTACCGCAATTTCAAATAATTTGCGGAGAACTATATTATGTAAACTTTACAAGTTGTATTTATACAATTATACCACACTGGTACTTTCTACCAATTAACCTACCCCTTTGAACATAACTAAATTAATGTAAATCTTACGTAAGGCTTTTAGCCTGTTTCTATTATACAAATTAATACAAATAAATAAATATTCTGGCAAACCTCGCTGCGATATGCATACCTACATGCAAATTCATTTTCATCTTCTTCCAAACATTTGCGAATACGTGAAAATGGTTCACACTCATATATAAAAAGTAAATGGCAAAATCCAAGTCTACAACCTGTACTACTGGTCACAGACACATAAAAAAATCATGTTCCTAGCTCGCAAAATTCAAACTACCACAATCAAAAATAAATAAATAAAAGAACTGCATACGAATGGAAACATTTCAAAGGAGATAAAAAAACCCATTTGGGACTATTAAAAATGTAAACGACCTGTACCTGTTTATTGGCCAATAGCACTTGTTTTCGGACCACCTTTCCTGCTTCATACTCACAAGAGAAATAACAAGAAGAGGCACTCTGAATTCAATTTAAAAACACTTAAACTACAATGAGAGAACTCAAACAAAAGAGGGAGAGAAATGAAGTAAAACCTAAACCGGGAGGACTTGATAACGTCCAGGTACGTTCAGGTAGAAGAAACTTCAATGTAAACGGTTTTTTGTGAGATACCAGAGGTGGTAATGGCACTGCACCCTGCTTCTCACCGACCGCCGTTAGACAACCATCACTGATACATTAAAACTATTACTATTTTACCTATGAATAAAAACAGGAACCTTTTGTCAAATTTTTCAAAGACAGGCTCACATCCCGAATGTCATAAATTATAAATTACACTGTATATAAGAAACCATAATTCGGTTGCCAGATCTACAATTAGTGAAGTGAGTCTTGGAGTAAGCCAGATACTGAGTAATTGAAAATTGAGTGCCATAAGCAATACCCAAATAAGCTTGACGTATATTGAAGAAATATAATGAAGATTGAAGAACGCAAAGGAAATGATAGGAAAGGGCAGAACCTCCTAAATAGTAAAATAAAAAGAACGAAAATAAGATTGTTCTCAGATCCAAAGATTTATGAAACAAAAAAATGTGAATACACATAAAACGTTATCAATGAACTACAAATTACTATTTTTATTTTACAAGTTTTAGGTTCTACCCATAACCTGCAGTTACCGCTATCGTCAGACTATTAAGAACCTTACTAAACTCCTTAATTGTATGACGTACAACAGCGCCTTAAATTTTAATAACGTATAAAAATTAAGATGGAATTCGAATATATGTTAAACGGTACAGAACAAAAGTCATAAAAATAACTCCTAATAATAATAAGAATAAGAATAATGGCAGTATAACTAACAAAACACACGAGGAAGTTAATCACCCTACGAGAAAAATCACAAATTGTATTTTGTGTGAAAGGTCACTCGACTAAAATTGCATTAAGAAATCAGCCTTCTTGTAGATCAAACTTTTTCTGTGTATTCTTTTGTCCTACTATTCATTCAAGGTATTTTGTTTCAAAGTATCACTGCTGTCGTTGCCAGACGTAAAATTTGATGTAATACGAACACATATAATTACAACACGTGTTGCATGAAAATGTTACTTAATTGCGTCTTGAAGAAATTGATAAACAGCGTCGTTTTCAAAATTCCATACATAAATTATTTAAAATTAAATGGAAATAGACCCGGACACGCGGGAAAGGTAACAAACAGAAAAACAACAAGACTATTTCTATTCTTTTTCAAGCGGACACCTGGCGGACAACCTCTTGGACGGAGGTCCTGGCGAACAATGGCCAGGAAGTTGGAGTTAAACGGAAGCATTCAATTCAACTCAAGAATTGGGAAGAAGAATTGACATTTTGCCAAAGAAAAAGTTTGGCTATCGTAAAATCGCCTCTCCCGGCCAATTTTGCATTTTCTGTAGACATCAAATGCACGGGAGAAGTGCTCAGGCAGTGACCCGACAGGCACCTGGTGCCACGCGTGTGTCTCTTAATGATGAAAGTGTCGTGAAAGACGAGACGTAGAACTGTAAAAAATGCAAATAAAATCAATGCCTATATTATTTATTTTTATTTAAATTTCGCAGACGTAAAATTCAATTTCATTCACTCTGTGAATTGACAATGAAATTCAGCGTTTGATCACTGATATTTACATTGAAAATTTATGAAAATATACATACATGGAATCATTTGTGACAATGATTGCCTCTATTGTCTTAAACAACTGGTGTAACATTTCAGATTGCTCACTTTCTTAATTTAATTAATTGATACTAATACCCTCTACGAATATCGTTAATTAGGACTATAAAAAAACTAACATCTGTGGTATCTTTTTTGTACGGTATAAGGTAACTGTCGATTCCACCACTTCAAAACCTCTGACTACCAAAGTAATTTAAGAAGCAATTTGGGTTTCTGTATATACGAATTTTACGGGAGATTCATTGACAATCTGAATAGAGTTCTGTAGAAAACAAACCAAAAGCGCACAAAACGTAGTGATTACGAATTTTGTACTGATCGAATGATGCTATGATGCTATGATGCTATGATACTATATAGGTATGAATCGGTTTTCTCAAAAAGCATTAATAAGCACGGTTTTATGAAATTCAGTGGTGATATTATCTAACGTATTATTGTCTAAGCGATCCCACACAGATACATGTTTAATAGTTACACAAAAAAAGTTTCAACTGCTTTTGACCGTAACCATTCAATACATGTAATTATACCTACAAATTAAAAACAAGTGTAAGTAGAAAAATAATCAGCGTCTCATGCCCAAAACCACGGCTAAGAGAATTGAAATGAGTCAAGAGTCAAATAAATTGTCAAACACTGAACGTCGACTGTCTGATTAATACAAATCTGTTTCGTTACAACCAACTCTGAATCTCTTGTATAGTTTTAACATATAACTGTGACAAAAGTCCGCATACCGCTAATAGTTGGGTCTGACATTAAATTGAACAAGATGCATCGGATGGTGGACCCATTTCAGTCTGGGTCAGTAAAGTAAATTCAAGCAGTAGTGTAATAAGAGGTACAACTCGGACGAGTTTCTGTGTTTTATGCACGGCATGTCATTGAAAAATTAGGAGTAAAATAAGATGTTCAAATTTCGTGAAAAGCTTTAAATGCGACACTAAAAGTCACGCGAACAGCCATTTTGCCAATAAATAAAGATTTGGCAGCCGTAAACTATTTAAACCGGTACTCTGAAACAATCGGTTTCTTTTAGAAAATGAACATATTTCATATGAGTTCAACTGAAAGTGAATTCTCTAGTGAAAATTTTCTTATTTTCTATGATGTTTAACACGAATAGTTCAAAGCTCTTTACCACTACCAACAACTTTACTTAAATAAGTTTCATTTCTTTAGAATGTCTTATTCGTAGGAAATTATTTATTCTCAACATACAGAACTAAAATTAATAAAATTTCGTTCCCTACATAATTCATTGCGATTAGTAAACGATTAATAAAATTATGCAACTCCTCAGATTGAGATAATATATTAATTAAAAACTGAACCCAAACATGGACGTAAGAAATACGAACTTTAACTTCAACTTAATTGGAATTCTCCGAGCTCTCCTGCACTTTTTAACGAATCAAATATTCGGCGTAATTCCAAACTTAATTGTGTGCTTTACAGTTAAGCACCGACTCAACAAATAAATTAGACTTAATCCCAACCCCCTAAATTTCCAAAAGCTTCACACTGAGCTGCTCTATTGCAATATTTCCAAATAAAAAATGAAAAAAACGGGTCTGCTTATGATTTTTGACGCGTTTTGAGATGGAAGACGGAAGCAAAGGCAAAACCCCCTTAAAGGACCACCTTTCAATTTAAAGTGGCAACACCGAATTTACTAAGAAGAACATAGACTCACGGGCCGGCCCTATCGGCGCTGAAAACTTAAACATAGTCGTTAAAAACAGTTGGGTAATAGGTTAAGCGACAAAGTACCAGGTAAGCAATTTAATGTCTGCTTCTACCACTACCCGACTCCAATATTAGTTAAAATTAATCTTCTCTGTGACTTTTCTACGAAACTAAACTAATATATCATTCCTGTTCTTACTACTTATAGGTACTCAAACTTGAGTACTAAACTTTTTTTTTACAGCACGTATATGTAGAATACATTGAAGTTCTAACTAGTTTAAAGTCTCGAATTGAACATGGTAATTTAATAATTACCACTTACTTTCAACTAATCGATTCATTTCCGTAAGGCAGAATTCCCACCAAACGCCGGCATATTGTGTCAATTCGTTACGATAGCCGAACACTTCAGTTTCGTCATCAATAAGTGGTGGTACCTTTGCTCTTTCAACACTTGTCAAATCACACGATTACAAAAAAAAATAACTTCAGTGTATGCGTTTGAATTGGTCAATTGACTAAGACCAATAACCAGCCAGCAAAACCTTCCCAGTTAAGTGACTGAACCTCAGTAACTCACAGGCACCTTCTCTAGGTACGACTTTTCTTCAGACAGACCGAAATTCTGCGAACTACTCCCGTATTCAACGAAACTGTCAGACAAGGCGCATCCAATTACAAGGTCAATTCTAATTTAATTCTCACTAATGTCAGTGTCAAACGAATTCAGTCAGAGGTTTGCAATGAACGCCAAGGATCACTAACCCAAGACAACGAATACTCTGAAACCGGTAAACAAACACTCAGGTAAATTGACTGTCCTACAATCGGAGGGATCAGATTTGATCTTAACTTAATTGTTCAACCCAGACACCAGAAAGTAGTCAGTGTCGTATTTTGACTCCCACAGGGAATACATAAAAACTCACGGGAGTATGTCGGATTGGCAACGACACTAAAAACGAATTTGCCTGGTGTATACCTGAACTAAAAACCATAAAACATATGTAATTACGTGACATATCATGGACACGACACTTTCAGCGGAATATTTTGGCTGAAACGCAAATCACAATATAAACGTCAAGCATTACTAAAGGCTTTCCAAAAGATCAACGCAACTTTTGTAGAAGTTGTAGAAATAATTTTTTGCAAGTTTAATGAGAATTCATTAATTCGAAAAGAACACAAAAGCAAAGGGGAAGAAAGTAGTCCTGGATTTCTAACTGCTCAAATAACACACAAACGAGTACTAAGTTAAAGCTTTAAATCAGAATTCGCCTGTTTATTGAAGTTGTTTGAGTCCTTTGAATATTAACTCCCGTCAACAATTCCGAATAAAATAATAGGATTAATAGAATCGGAAAACAAGGCAAGCAATAAAACATTTCATGAAGTATTAAACGGAAAACAAGTGAAACGTAAAAAATGTAGCACGCCGCTATAATAATATTGTAATATTAATATTGTGAGAACTTTTGCTTGAGTAATACTTTTTAAGCGCCAAATTAACTCAGCATATTTTACCCTATTCTAACAAAAAGTAAACAGACAAACTGAAACTTTTCAGACATTTTTTGAATCCGTGCACTAAATGTGGTAAATTAGTCTCGCTCTTATACTCAAAACAAGAAGAGCTACTGAAATCTGAGCAAGATACCTTCACGTAAATTGCGTGTAATGAAATGTAGTGAACTCCTCAAGTTAATAACGACCGGTTAAATTTACAGAAATTAAGTTATTGTCCAAACACTCAAGATCTAAGTACAGCTTCTCACCGTGCGGCAACCTTACATATAAACGACATTTTAAGTTGCTACCTTATCTTTTAATTATCTAAGCAATTATTTGTACAATAACAAACTGGGAAAACACGCCGATAGTATTTTACAAGTGATCCCACGGTTTTGTACTTCAAATAGAATAAACAAAAAACACAGGCAAAGTGTTTCATTAGAACCCGAGAAAGCTAATAACCAGCAAAGGCAGAAGCGAGTTGTGAGCTCCAAATTAAACATTAAAAAATTGACTGAAATTTTGTGCTGTTTAAAAATTTACTTCAATGAAACTGCTCTACATCCTACAAACAAAAACCCCGTCTTTCCACTGCTGTATACTTCAGGTTATGAGTTCCTTTACTACTGCATAAAGTATTTTCAAAATTTATAAGACCCATCAAACAAAGACCGGACCGTACAAACAGTAGTAAGAAAGAAACCGAGTGATCAAACAGAGCAAATAGGCACAGGAAAGCAACCAAACCGGAAATTCAAACAAAAAACACCAACGGTGTATAAAATAAACTTACGTGAGAGATTATTATTTTATCAAATTGGTTGGTACCAAATTGGTTCAATAAAAAATAGAATTGAGATATAGACAATCACACACCAAAAAGTTAACTTCGGTAGTAATATAAAAAGAAAACGTACGAAACGGTCGGGCGAACTGTCGAAACTAAAGCGGAAACCATTGACTTTTTCAAACTTAAACGAAGCGACCTCTGTCTTGTGACACGTCCTAGAAAATTCAACTCCAATGAATTCCAATAAACTGCATTTTAAGCAGCCCAAGATATCGAATGATATAACATGTTTAGTCAAAACAAAATATTTCCTCACCTTTCTCAATATAATTAATTAGCCCTTCGATGCGACAACTCACAACGGTTTTAACTGAAGTAAAACAAATAAAAAGCAAACAATGAAAGCTAGGTAATTTACCAAAATCTTGAGAACTGGTCAAATTTGAACCTTTCTGCTTTTGCACAAAGAAGATTCACTGCCACGTTTTTCTGTATTACACATTGTAAAAAATTATAGGCTTTAGGTCTCTAACAGTCTTGAAACTATTTTTGAAA
The DNA here is from genome assembly GCA_037055365.1 of Polyplax serrata. NCBI lineage: Eukaryota > Metazoa > Arthropoda > Insecta > Psocodea > Polyplacidae > Polyplax > Polyplax serrata. Next base: position 1,214,740 of record JAWJWE010000006.1, read on the forward strand.
CTACACTAGGAGTGGTAACAAATGCTTCATTGAAAGTTGTAGCCAGATAAAGGAATGAAATGAATACAGAATATGACGTTAAAGGTATAAAAAGTAAATCAAATTAAGTAAAAAAGTTATGTGGAAAATTCACGGAGACTACAAAGTAAAAGACAAAAATTCAGAAATTCTACTTGAAAGAAGCAAACTTTCAGAACATAAACCCAGAAAGCTGTCACAAGAGTTAGAAAACAACAGATTTGCTGGTTTGTAAACGGTTCCCACGTGAGTTTGGGTAAGTTCATATTTGGAACAATACAAAATTAGGAAACGAAGAGGACAAACAAAGGAATTTAAGCGCTTGAAATTTTCACTGATGGTTGTAACATTTATTGAAAGAAAAAAATAACTAAGGCACGTCATCCAAAAAAGTAAAGATCAGTCAAATGACACACCCAGATGACGTGACAAACTAGACAACTTCACAAACAAGACTGAAGAGATTAAAAAAAAAAACTAACAATCGAGTGAACTGTTGAATGGAGAAACTCAACTGAAAACAGAGGGTCAGTTGAAGGAGAGAAAACCGCGCAAAAGCAAGCATCCAGTGGGAAAGGACAAGATGAAGAATTTTCTTAACATAGTTCAGAAATTTTCAGTGAGTAAAGCAAACACCACGAATTTTAACCACAGACAGTTCACCAGCTTTACACCGCAATAAGAACCACAGTAAAATGCAATGCAGTTCTTTTCGACTGAATTCCTCCATGTTCTGCTTAATTTCAATAAAAATGTCCAAGACAAGAGATTAGAAACATCTTATCAACGTAATACATACAAACATCTTACAAATTGTAAAATGTGATTCTTAATTTACTGTAGTTCAACTGTTCATTATAGAGTTCCTTTGTGGAACTAAACTAATTATCATAGACGTACAACGGTCAGGGCTACCTTATTATACTTAATAATGAGAAGAATATATGTATCCTCAAATTAGTCAAATACAAAAGTACTCTAAGGTACGTGACGGTCGTTTACGATTGGTAATTGTTAAAATACATATCAAAACCTGCATCGTATGTTATGATACCAACAAGTACTTCAATCCGAATACATATTTCGCGTATTATCTAGCAACAGGTGAAACATTCAAACTACCTTGTACCTTTCCGTTCGGTTTCAAATTTCAACCCTTTGCTCTTTGGCTGTGACTTTGCTTCTCAAGATGTCAAATTCGTTGACCGCAACGTAGAGAATTAATAAGAATGGTTCTTTAAGTTGCTCATTTGCCAAATTTGACAGGTTTACTGCTTAACCTTTCCGAATCATTAAACCCGTGTTGCAGACGTATTCATGCGACACATGACAGCACTGACCGTAACAACACTGTCGTTTTGACACATTAATCGCTTTTGCAATTTCCGTTGCAATTGAGGTACAACTAGAAAAGTACAAGCATTCAATCCGATAATGATATCATCTAAAACGTTTTGCGTGTCAACTTATAAGCAAAATATTAAAATTGGCACATTTTCGTTGTCCAGAAATAACAGGAAAATCAACTTGTTCATATCGTCGTCCGTTATCAGTGGCAAGGTACCTAAAATTCAAAGACTGCCATTCCTCGTTCATCGCAGTCAATAAATGCCTTGGCAAAATAGTTCCGAGTCAAACTATTCTCTTTGTTTGAAATGACTTATTCATATTTAAGGGAAAATACCTTCTCTGTCGGTGAACTGCACCATATATCGTTTTTTTCATGGCCTATGTAATGAAAGAAAAATTGCTGTCTTCTGAAGGCTTGTCAGACATATCAAGGGCAAATTAAAATTGATGTAAAATCAATTGCCACAACGAACGTGCCAGTTCACAGTGTAAAGAGCAAAGTGTCATCCTTCTGTTTCTTAGCTTCTGCGGGACATGTAGGAGAACATGAAATGTTTCAAATTCTAACACAGTCAATTCAATAAACCGGAGAAGAAAAAGCAATAAATAAAAGTTGGCTGAGTTTCATTCGTTGGAATTAATTTGTGGCGGCATTGTTAACATCACTCCACCTAAAGAATTCAACATCACAGGCTACCGGACAATTCTCTTTAGTTTTTATCTACAACCCTGAATTGCTTTCTCACTGCAAAAAGCAATACTGAGAGATACAAAATTGTGCACAACAGCACTGAATTTAGTCAATTCTCTTTACTGAATTCCTAAAGTAAAATGAATTATACTAAATGTAATTGTAAACATAACTAATACTAAGGGAAGAAAGGCACTACTGTTACACTAACATTGAAGAACTAAGAGCCGTCACACATTTCTGAAATTTGTGTATAATATTAATTATTTAGCTAAGAATGTTTCAGGACTAATTCATAACTAAAGGCAAAACTAATGTCAACTGTCTTCAATGCTTTCATGCAATGAATGTGAGTGCTGTTTCATCTCATTGAGTACAATTCCTTTAAAAAATGCATCATTAATTGCAAAATCTCTTGATGGTTTGCCAAAAAAAAATAGCTTTTTGATGTAAGCAATGAACCAAACAATATGTGAAATAATAAACAAATATTGTAAAAATTAAAAGTGATGAAATATAGAAAGAGAATTGATGAACTTATTTGTCATTGTATTGGTTATGTACTTATATTCTGCACCAAACGCAACATTAACTTTTCTCAGAGTTTTGTACAAGCTGTTTGTAGCTCCCAACCTAATTTATTCATTGATAAGAATTATTTTAATCAGAGAAAGGGTTTATAAAACAATTAAAAAGTGACAAAACAAAAGAAATCTAATAATGATGGAAACACCAGTTTTTTTAAATAAATTGGGGATCTACAAAAAAAGTAACAAACACACACTCATGAGAGCAAAGCAATAAAGTCACCAATAAATGAAAACTCAAATGTAATAAATGGCTGTCCAATGTTAAATTCTCAACTGCCAGTGTTAGTAGTACAACTGAAGCGACAACTGTGGCAGATCTTTACAAAAACTACTTCAACATATTTTTTGGCTGGCTTACATCTTCCAAATTTATTTTTCTTTAACCTAAATAAATTGTGTGACTGTGGCAGATTCACATGCTTTAAAAAACTTTTTTCCTCTAAAGTCTGTAAATTATTGCTCATTTAACAAATTTTGTTCAACAATCTATTTTTACCTTCCCCTTCAGTAACATGTAAAAGAAGGTTTCCTATGGCTAAACCAAAGCACTGAGAGGTCTCTGTTGCTGTTTTTAAAAAAGGAAAACTGTTGAAAAATTTGTAATTTTCTTCACTTAATTAAGCTTATTGCATGCAACAGATCAAAGTATTTCAGCACTCTGTGTGGTAATTTATTTTGGCTTTAATTATTTTTATAATAATTATTTATAATTATTTTGGGACTTAATTTGTACCTACTCATATATTGAAAAATTATGTAATGCAGTTATCTAGTCTCCAAGTCAAAACAGATATTCAAAAGTGTCAACCCTCGAATAGATTCACTGTCACTTGAAAATGAAAATATTCAAAACTGTTAATTTTTAACATCTGGATTTTGAATTAGTACCTTTCTTGAAATTGTGTAACAAGTGTTTGGAAAGTTTAATGCTGTAAGACTTAATTTTTTTTGGAGCTTTTTGAAGTTCCAAATCCTTTAATAAATTCATCATTTCTATTAGCCAGATAAGTGACAGAGTACTCAAGCCTTTAAAGCAAAGATTGTCTGCACTTTCTGGTAAAAACTGAGCAGCTGTATTTCTTTTTTCAGTGGGGTACATAATTATTTACCAAAATTGGATAGCAGTACTACAGCCACAGAACTGCTCAGAATTTGCATGCAATATGGAAGTCAGAAAGAGTGTGCGATCTTCCTTCCAAAAATAAAAAATAGCGAATTTTTTGCATGTATTTTGATCGGACAACATGACGGCGAAGCATATGGTGGGGTAATAATTTGTGTCTTTCCCGTTAAATGAAAACATTGCATCTGGATGAGAAAAGGAGTGATGGGTTTTCACCACGATGGTCGATCAGAACCGAGGAAAAACTTAAAATTAAGTTGAAAACGGAACGAACGGAACGGTGAAGCGGTGTGATTTGATGCGGGATGAATCCGTGCAAAAAATCAGCTCATAAAATAACAAAATCATCCATTACCGGTTGAAAAATCCGAATTCGAAATAGCCAACTTCGTCCGGGGCAAGTTACGAAGCACGTGAGACCGTATCGATTGTCGATTTATCTGAAACGTAAAACAACTTTCCCTGCGGATTGGTTCGAGCGGCAAGACCGTTTGCAGAAATCAACAAAATTCATGTGGCGAATTGTTTTTCTCGACCAAATTGAACAAGAGCACGGGAAATTAAAATGGAGAAAACGGGACGAAACTGAACGGTCTTTTCCTTGTTAACGACTCAAAATGATTAATAAACTCAACCCCGGACCTCCGCCTTACTGTGTTGTCCAATATGAATTGCCTCCTCGCTCTCTTTCTCCCATCCCTGTTTCTAGAGAATTCAGCGTTTTGAAACTGTTTCAGAACATTTTTTGTCCGGTTTTGTAAGCCCTTTTTCAGCGAAGCTCGGAAAATTTATGAAAGGGAATAAAACTCGTAATAATTACATTTCAACAAGTTTTTCGATTATCTTTTGTAATCGATTGTAAATGTAGCTTGGTTCCCTGTTTTCTTAAAATTTAAACATTTATTTGATTACATCCTTCTAATGCAGGATTTTTCATACCAACATACATTTGAAGTTGAAATTACACACAGTAAACGTAGTCCTTAAAGAAACCACCAAATCTTTTTAATTACAACTGATCGACTCAATGTATTACTGCTGGGTAACACATAGAAATCATTGAATTGTGCAGGAAGTAAAACATAAAGCTGATAATTCAATATGTGTTTTATTGCAATTTCGATATACAATGTAGTAGATGTACAATGTCACAGTATTTCTCATTTATTTACTGCAAGGTTATACGAAAAAACAAATAATCCAAAAAGAGCTGTAAATATTAAATTAGATGGACTACAAAAAATGAATAAATCTAATGAGTGAAATGAGAAAAAATAAATTTTTATTACAATGTACTACAAGTTAATTACTGAACTCCAAATCTCCATCTCTGTTAATAAATCAAAGTGGAGTGCCAACCAACTCTTTAGTAACTACAAATAGAGTGTTTCTTATTAGGATTAAAAAAGCATTTAAAATGGCTTGTATGGCTCTAGTTTAAACCAGTGACCACATTTGCATCGTTTAGGTTCTCCCTTAAACAACCACATCCAAATAATTCGTGATGAATCCTCTTCACAAATGCAGCCCACAATTCTGCAGTCATAGTATGAGGGAATCATGTTTGGATTACTTTTTGAGCTAGCATGCCTCTTAATTGCTTTCATTTTGAAAGGATCCTAAAAATTTAACAAATCTTTCAATTAACATTTATGCTTAATTTATTTTATAGTTACAATTAAAATAATTTACTTTAAAGACTTACATTAACTCCAGCTTTTATCTGTTCCAATTGGAACTTCTCCCATCCAGTTGCTAATTCATTATTGACAGCTAAAAATATTGATTTATAATTATTATTAAATTTCAGATACAAATTTGTGTATCTTCATACCTGAATAATGTGAATAATTTGAATATTTCTATTAAATGTTGAAAAATTGAAAAGTCAATCCCATTGAAAAACTTTCCTTAAAGAAGCCAAAAACAAACTACACACTATCTTACAGAGATTATGAATAATATTCTTCTGTGTAGCTAAGTGTGTTAACCAATGTACAGCAAAAAGTGTCTGTGATACCCCTTGGACCTTGCCAAATGCCTGATGTACATTTACAGGATAGAAGTGTCAATGGTCATCCTCAAAACAGTTAACACTTTAAAAGTACATGATAAAATGAATATCAGTCATACACAACTGTATACTTTCTGATTTAAAGAGAATATGCAAAAATGTTCCTTTATGCAAAAAACCTAACATTTATTTAAAAACTAAACCATTAATTAAGTTCTTAAACTTCATTAACAAAAGATTTCTTAACACCCCCATGATGGCCAGAATATTGGAGAATACAATGTATGTAAACAGTGTAAAAATACAGATGCAAGACTACCTTTAGACTCAATATGTAAATGTAATTATAATCAAAAATAAGAACATGACTGCATAATAGTCCCAAAGTCATAGCAAAACTGGAAGGTACAAATTTAACTGTTCTATTTTAACACATGTTTGCACTTATACCATTATTGCAAAGTGAAAAGTATTGGCAAAATTCCATTTCTTTTTAACGTCGTAAATACTTTATGTACTAAATTATAAAAAAAGTGTAATTTTGATGAAAGACTACATTTTGCAGGTTGTGTGTATCAAATCATGTGAAGAAAAAACCTTTGCAATGCAAAAATTAAAATACGGAAAAAGTCGATAGCAAAACATCCTTCTCGCAGGGTTTGCACTCGTCCTCCAATATTTCTTACCTTTTCCAGAGCACGCCCTGCTGCACACCGCGATGGTGCTCCTTAGATTATTTCTCATTACACTCGGCAGCAAAAGGGCCATTTTTACTATAATTATTTTCACCTGCTTTTAGTCCCAGCAGACGTTTTTATTTTTTTTCTCGTCGACTAGCGATAGATTTTACTTTCGACCACGACGTCGACGCACTGATGCCACGACTAATGGCTTGGCGGGAGCACCATTTTTCAATTACTGGTTAAATAGTTTTCCCTTATTTTGTTTGAATTTGAGGAAAGTAAACATGAGAGTAAAAACTTCAGTTATCGAGTAGAGTAAAAGTGAGCCTGAATGGTAAGTCGTCATTTAAAAAATGTCAGTTACATTATATAATTATTATACATTATAAGATGGTTGAAATAGAGGTGTGCTGATAAAGATTTTCGAGAAATATATCTTGTCTTTTTGAATAGTACATGTTCCGAATAGAAACAAATTCTTTCATAAAGTTTTGCTGATTCTGAATTCTTTTAAATCCTTGAAAACGGTTATCTTACATCATAAGTGGAGCTAATTGGATATTTTAAATTGGGGAAAGTATGTTAGATACTCCACAGCATAATGGAATATTAAAAAATTGATAATTTACCTTGTTTCATTAAGAAGTTTGCAAAATCCAAAAATCCCACCAAAAAATAATGTAAATGACATTAAGCATTAGTAGTAGTAGGGTGTTTCATGAATGAGGCATATAACATAGAATTGTTTTCTTTTGTATTGAATTAAATAACAAAAATAGGTAATTCAAATTCCCTTAAAAAACAACTTTTTGGCACTGAGCTTGAGGAGATGGAACAAATTATGCTTTCCCTCTAATAAATGGTGATAAAAACTCCTTTGTAAACTGATTTAATTAAAAATCAGATCTCTGTAATTCTTGAGAAGGTAATATAGGGAATTCCTACATGACGTGGTAGTTCGAACGACTGTGTTCCTGTCGGCCCTTTCAAAATTGGCCTTAACAATCTCATAATAGCGTCCGTCACTGAAACAAAAGTCATACTGTTAAACGATCACATTCAGGCAGTAGTAAGTGATCATATGAAAAAAAAATTGATCATTAGTCTACCTCAAAACCAGACTACTGAGTTTAAGGCATTTAACACGGATAATGTCAATAGCCTTCTGGCTCTTGTCGGAAAATCTCAAATTTTCCGGATCCCAACGAAGCTCAAGTCTCTCAAGGTTGAGGCAGCTGTTTGCTATACCATCCATAAGTTGGTCCACATGAATGTTCACTCCTAATCTTTCATGGGTGCCCATAATTAGGATTCTGAAAGAATAGTTCTTTATTAACAATGGCAGCATGATAAGTTCAGTTTAAACAACATGTTAACATGCTTTATTATTACATCTATTACTTGTAGGATCTGTGTTCCACTGTATTCTAATTTCCCTTTTATTAAATAATATTTTATTAATTTTTATGTAGAATTAATCATATTTTATTACTCCTTTGTAGGAACAGATGATAGATTAATCTCACCTTTGAGCTTCTGTGCTTCCCTCTCCAGGAGCCTCTGCTTAAATTTCAAATACATCCTTTCCTTTCTTGATAATTTGACATAAAATTCTTCTTCAGTTCTTTGAAACACAAAGCAACTTATGGAGATTCCTCCCATGTTAATATAGAGATGTTTAGTTTGCTTCCAGAAGGGTTTGGTTTGGTGGAAGGCCAAATTAAGGCTAGTGGTGTCAGCAGTCAAAATAACACACCTTCCAGTTTTCAGTCTTAACACCCTAGCCAATTCATTTAAAGCTTGCTTATAAAGGCCCTTGTTATTGCTTTTGCAACCAATTCTCTTACCAAAAGGAAAATCACTAACAAACACATCAACTGAATTAGTTTTAAGGGGTAAATGTGTAGAATCCCACCTTACATTGTCAATTTGGCTACTTTTATTAAGTGCAGTTATATTCTTCCTTGTTCGTTTTACTGCCAATTCATGGCTGTCACCTCCTATAAAGTAAGCATTTTGAAAAGCTATGCTTCCTTCTATGGGTATGCTGCCACTGCCACACATGGGGTCTATAACAATCTCACCAGGTTTTATATCACACAACATTAACATATTGAAACAAATTGTTGCTCTCATGGTGGTTGGACCAAGATATTTAAGATTTCTAAGATGGTTTAGTTCTTTATTCAAAACTATTCCAGCGTAAATGTCTTCATTATTTATTTCTAATATAATTTCAATGTCATGGTTACTCAGGTCAACAATCCAATTGAATTTGTCTTGCAAATGACCCCCAAAAACTGTGGCAGCTTCCTGACTTGTAAATGAATGATTTTGCCCTACTCTATTACAAGTAACACGAAACTTTGGTATTCTATTGTCAACTACTTTTGCACAATTATTGCTGTTGTCACTGTCGCTTTCATCATCAGAACAACTAACTGCTTCATCCAGTGCTTTCTCTAGCTCAGTCTTTTTGTAATGGATATCCTTGCACTGGAACTCAATCTCATCTTCTGTATCACTCATTCCATTTCTCAGCAATGTTGTTTTTTCAACTGCAACTGCCCTTTCGTACTCCTTTCTGGTAGGGTACAGGTTTCCTTCAAATTCAGCAACCTCTTTCCACACCGTGAGTACTTTATCCCATTCGAAACTGTTCGTGGTTCCCTTAATTTTTTCTAAATCATTTATTTTGTGCTCGGGTTGTCCGCCTAATGAAACGTTCGTGAAACCGGCCACTACATAAACGTGATCGACACTTCTCAACTCTTGAAACTTGTGGTAAGAATCATACTTTGTGTTGAAAAATACCCGACCCCGAGACGTGCCTACTTTGATTTTTTCCCCCAGCTTTTGAAGACATTCGTTTCGCGCAGTTTGTTCAAACCCCGTCGCCACTGTACATTCCAATGTTAACTTTGTGAAACAGTTTTTCGTTTCGTCAATCAGAAATCTCAAATCATTCAGCTGTCTCATTGTAGTACAAAAAAAACGTGCTCCAAGTAAAGTGCATGTGGCCATTGCCAAAACGCGGCCTCCGATATTCGACAACGTGTATGAATCACAAGCTTTGTGAACCAGTGTTTTTATAGCGATTCTACATCGGCGTTTATTGCGGAGGCTTTGAGTGTAGCATTTCCAACGTTTTTTTTTAAGTTTTGTATTACGCGTAAAGTATTTGACGTTTAGCATTACTCACCTTGCATTTTTTAATATTGGAAGTACGCTTTGCCACAGGGAATCTGTGATGTGAGGCATTCCGCTGAGAGACAAACCATGAAGTTGGTGGCCATGTCGCGAAAGAAATTTATACAACGCTTCGTCTGAAATGTTGTCCAGGCTGTCCAAGTCGAGTGCTATTAAATTTTTGGCTGTTCCGTGTTCCAAATAAGCTTTTATTACCTAAAGATCAGTAATTTTCTATTTCTCCTGTCTCTGACTGCTTCGCCTAAAATAAATGATCTATCACTTACGCCGTCGTTGAAACCGTTGATTTGCCCAGCAGCCAAATACCTCAAATTTGGTATGCGGGTGAGCATGTCAATGAGACATTCGCTGGACAAATCGGTAGCCGAAATGTCCAATTCTTGCAGGGCCGTCGATTCCCAGTCGACTTTCATCATATGCTCACTTTGCAAATCTGTAAATAATTCTCCGGTGAGGAGATGTCAATCTCGGATTGGGGCTGGCAGATATCTGCTGTGGTGACTCTTACTTGTCTGGTTCATTAGCAAGCACGTGAGTCTTTTGCTTCGCTGGAAAACCGACTTCAAACTGGCACCGGTGACTTTGGCACAGAAATTAACGGCCAAACATTCTAGCTGAATACAATTCGAACTGAACGCGTCGATGTGGGAATCATCAATGAAATTGATTCCATACAAATTGATGACCCTCAGATTGGGAGTTGCAGATTTCAGCTTATGCACATTTATCACCTCATAAATTTCCTCTTCTTCTTCCTCGACCTTTTCGTAGGTGCCTGGAAGAGTATTTTGTTTTGAAATCGGGTATCAAACAAATTGACGGTATCCACTTGCACGTTCAGAACCCACCGATGAGATGTAGAATCTCCAGGCCATTTATGAAATTATATATCTTCCTCATGAAACCCTCCATGAAAATGACTTCGCTCAGACAGATGCACATGTACTTTAGCTTTGTAGGAAAGGCTTGCATCTCAGAGAAGTCGTGAAGTTGCATGGCAGTGGAAAAGTCCAGGAGCATATGCGTTAGGTTGGGGCATTTGCTGGCAAGCTCGTGTAGGACAGTGTGGGTAATGAGCTCAATGGGTAGTTCGATATACCTCAACGAAGGACCGAATCGGATGCTGCAAAATATTTAGAGCTATTTTTAAACATGGTTCAGACTTGGTGACCGAAAAAAAAACTTTGGGAACATTGCCCGGGGCAAGGGAGATATGCTCAACTAAGAAAATTTGGCAAAAAGTCCTTTCTCTGACGGACAGAAATAAAATGTCCGTTCGCCTTGTTTTTACGTTGCTTACCTAATCAAAGCCAGAAGAGATTCCAATGTGCTCACGTGTAAACCCGAAATTTCCGGACGGAGAGAGACATATTTCCATAGTTTTGTGTCGTAGGCAACGACTCGCCATTTCTTACAGACACGCGCCATCTTGCTGATTTCCCGATGTGACAAGTAGGAGAAAATATTGAGCAGGACTTTGTCCGGTAATTTCTCGATGGTCTGAAATCATACAAATCAGAACGTGATGTAACATTTGCTTTAATAGGTTGTCCTATCCAACAGAGGACTTACGGTATCGGCGAATCGACTTTTCGCTTGACCATCCTCCAGGTAGAGCTGATTAGCCTCTAGAGCTACCTGGTTCCAGACGTCACTTCCTATATCCATCTAGCTCAATTACAATTTTTCCACGTATACATTTACAGATTTTTTTTAGTTCATCGTTTTTGTTTCGCTCTCATCATTCACTGTCCGTCTCTCTGTCAGAATTTAATTGGTTCAATTGCTTTTATTGTAACACGAAATCCGCGCTGATGGCAAAGCAAACGACCGGAAACACATCCCTTATCACTCATAATGTAACGTATAACTAGAGACCATCAACAATACACTCTATAGGTATCGGTTTCCACGACTTTTCAAGTGCAAGCTGATGAAAGTAATAAGTTATTTACGAATTGTAATGAAGCGTTAATAAAAAATTAATAAAAGCAGGACTAGTATTGTGACTAATTCAAAATTTTTGTATCATACTTTTCTGGGTAAGAAATATCAGATAAATTAAAATTATCTATTAAAAAACATTTTGAAAGGGTTTCTCACAATGGTGTAGTGTACTGCGCTTATGTGTGTATATGTAATTGTTTCAATTCACAAATATGACCACCTACAAGCAAGTGTCCTACCATACATATTCTCAGTTACTAAAATTTCGTGTGAAACACATGAGGGAAAATAGTAAAAATTCAATAATATCATGTAAAGATAGTGTTGGACCGTCTTCCGCAGTGGCAGTCTATAGAAACAAAACCTTTCCTTGAATTTACTGTTTTCTTATTTATTGCACTGCTGTTGTTAATGCTACTTCATCTCATAAATTAACTATTTTTCGGCTGCTAAAGAAAACTCTAAAGACCTGTCCAAAGTAGCACATCTAGTTAACGTAGCGCAGGAGACCAAAGAGTGCAGAAAGGTATCCACATCAGGTGTAGCACGGGTACTGTTTTAATAAATTCAGTACCCACAGGCAAATGTGACAGTTTCTCAACAAACGACTCCAATGAATAAAACAAAAAGAGAATACCGAATGACCATCGACTCGAATCAATACAGAAATAATAATAATTTAAACAACCTTAGCTAGGTTAAGCTCAGGTGAAGTGTTTCTATTTTTGAGTGAGTGGTCGGCTCACTCTGTCAGACAATTTTTCTGTAGGTCAACTGAAATGCAATCGTGTCTCATTAAATGTTAGTGAAATTACTGTATGTATTTACTAGACCTTCACAGTGAAGAGTTAGGTTTATTTTTTTTCGAATTTATGAATTTTGAATTTGTATGTGTGCAGATAATTTTAAATCACCAGAAAATTAGAATGAATTATTTTCAATTAGACGAAAACAAGAAATCAGACTTTACCGGTACGAACATGCAATCAGTTTAATCTATAATTTAATGAAAAAATGGCATTTCTGTTGGTAACTTGTGGTAATGGTAATGGTAATGATTGACTGCACAGTCGCAGTTTTGGGGTTTCAAATAATTTTATGGTTCCAGTTAATCTTCACATTTATTCCCGTTAACTCTGTATATTTTTGTACATTTAAAGAAATATTGTCATGAGTATTGACTAAAATTCAGAAAATTGCTCAATATGTTTGGGGTGTTTGAGGTGCTTAAATAAACAGAATTTAACAATTTACAAACCAACAAAACATGTGGCAGATGTAGAGCAAAATAGTTAGGCAGTAATACAGAAAAATAACCTGTTGTATTTTTTGACCTCGGAAATTACCGTATGTCAGAAATTACTGTGTCGAAGAGAGGTCTTCACGTCCCAGAAAGTCGTGCAATGAAAAATAAATGAAATTGACGTTTCAATTAGATTTTGATCAGTTGTCTCTCTTATACTAAATAATGATTATGTAATAGCAAACTAGATTTAAGTTACACTTTATCGTAAGCCTCCAGGCTCATGTTACAAAAACTAATAATGCAGTCTTGTACGAATGGCAACAATAAATGGCCCTATAAGGTTTCTGTATAGAAATTGTCGCATTTGAGTTGCTATAAACACCAAGTGTGCACATAAACTAGTATTGTATTCAATGATAACTGATGCAATCCATAAATTATTTATCTTACAACAATGATGGAACGATGCCTTATTTTGGTTCACAATAGGAGTTTTGTAATTCTACAGAAATTGGTTTAGTACAAGGCATCTTATAAGTAATAGTCGTAATATTATGATAGAAAGTAAGAAGTGATTTTAAACAGTTTGTGCATGAAAGAATTCATGTAAACGACTTTCGCCTATGTGACCCAGATAATGAGAAATGTAATGGAAAAATCAAAAACTTTAGACAATTGAAAAGTAGAAGAAAACTCGAGATGCAGGACCCGAAAATATTGTAAAACCTTGACAATATTTTTCGTAGAACAAATTTAATTTTACGTCGTCGAAAATGTTATCTGGTTTCATACATTGCTAAACGTAAAAGCTCAGTCAAACAAAAAACACAGTAACACCACAATGAAACAGAAATAGATGAAATAGAAGAACTTCAAGGCGAAAATTATGATTTTAATTACGTCATTAAAACAATTTTAAAGGACCAAGCGTGAAAACAATTACGAAAACGAATTCGGGCCAAATTCTGAGAGCTCACTAAGTCGATTTGCACTCGTCTCGAACCGCAATCAATCGAAAGAATCGATCACTTGGCTTGTGCTTTCGATTCGGATAGTTTACAGGAACGCCCCCAAAAAACAATCTCGACGGTTTTGCACCTGCAGGAAAGGCAAAATAGAAAAAGTCAATTCGAATTATTCGAGCTATCGTTGCGGCTAAATGGACCGGATTTACTAAAAAACAAAAAGAAACATGAAAACCACATTAGAGTTTTTCGAAAAAAGCACACGTATGTACACAAGCACACACACACGTACTCACTCACATCACATAAATACAGACAGTTGATTTTTTAATAATCCATTGTCCGGGGGCCAAAATGGTAAAGAAGTTGCCTGGTGTTTCGCCTGGGGGGCACACGTTCGCGCTGTTAGCTGCTTCTTCGAAAGCAACAAGTCAGCCGACCCGATATTTTTGACAAATTACGTTAGAACAACTGTCCTAAGAGGTCAATAAAAAATTCTATACAGAAGAATGAACTGTTGTGTGATTTATATTGTGCACCTACACTAACACAAAAATTTACACACACCCCTCACATAATTCTCACATAAAAATTTAAGGGAATTATAATTTCATCTCATGTAAATGTAGTCAGTCGGATTTGTGATTCAAATGTCATTTCTTCAGTGTTGTGATATTTATATTACATCATGCAGAATTTCAAACTGTTTTGGGTCTCATGCTAACTGATGACTATTAAAAGGAAATCTTTAAGTTTTAACAAGTTACTATTTACATACGTCATGACAATTACTAAATATTAAACTTTACGATATAGTTACCCTGCCACAATATTACTGGTAACAATAAAGCAAAGGAACCTTCAGAACCGGTGTATCGTTAAAAGTTACAAATAAAAAGTTGTCTAGCCACGTTCGAAAATTCGAAAATGATGTTAGTCGTAGTTTGAAAGTAACCACATCACAATTGTTTGCTTTATGTATACTACAACTGTTTTATATTTTCTATTGTATTGCGCAATTAAATTTGGTAATTACCACAATGTAGCGGAAAGAAAGCGTAGCCCGCATTTAAACTATGAAACAAGTATATATTATTTAAACAGTATAAATATTATGAACCATAGTTCTCTTTATAATTATGCTACATATATTTGAACTGATTTGTTAGTGATCTTTACTAGAGAATTTGACAAATTTGGCACGGTCTGATATCTTATGAAATGGTAGTACCAGAGAATGTAGTGTTTAGAGTTAAAACATTTTTAACAACTCTAGATTCGACCAGCAAAGGGAAATGTATAAGGGATACGCATCTCTCTGTGAAGAAAACAAATTAGAGAAAATTTTACAAGTATTTCGAACGTTTTTAAGTTCCCAAAAGACTCATTTTCCTTGGTAAAAAAGAGCTACTTAACTAGTTGAGAAACTTTAGCGTCATTTAAGTTGGATTCCTTTGATTTTATCGGTCTGCCAGATAATTTGCTTTTCTGTTTATGCTTTCCTTGCATCTGGACTGTGTCGGCGACACACCGCCCGTGAAACTTCTGCCTGAGAGTGTAAAATTCAGTCACCTGCCTTTCCTTCGTGGCAGACACGACCGAATTGTCACGTTCTGATCTTTGCTCTCAACCCCTGGTTGAGGTTGGGTCCTTTGAAATGAACAACCGGCTTGGCTTTGGTCCCTGACTGTTGATGTAATGTCTTTCTATTCTTTTTAACGACCAGGACGAAATTGTTTATTGACCTCTTGAAAGTGTTTTATTCTTCTCTATATTCTTAAACAATGCAAATTTTGCAGATGATGCATTTATACGAAAACAAGTTTACAAGCTTGTTTTCGTCTTGTAATTGTTATTACATCAGAGAATCAGCATTACTGAAATGTTAAATTTCAAAATAGGAGGAAGCGAAACGAGCAAATCGTACGTAGTTAGCCCGCTAAAATATTTATTCGAATAACAGTGGTGCAACGTAGGCAGTGTAAATGCCTGCACATGGAAACACCGATTTGATTGCGAGAAGTTGAGGACGTTTTTTCGGAGGTAATGGTAAACCACCAACAAAGACTTTAAGGAACGTCCTAAGAAATGTCAAATTCCGTCGGTTGGCCGGAATTTAAAGTTCGTGTCCGGAGTAACCCAAACTATTAAAAACCAAAAGAAAGCAGTTGGTGAACATTAATTTTTGAATATTTTAAAATAAATGTAATATATGGTAACATTGCCGTGTTATATTGAAATTTATTTTACATTATTGAAGTCCACACTTCACAACAGATTCCTTAAATTCGTCTATTAAAATTTAGAGACAGGTAAATTATCCTTTGTAATTCAATGCTTGTCATTCATACTAATACGTGATATGGCTTTACAGTATTCATCATCTGTTAGTATTTATAATATGCACTTTAGGAAGAGGTGCTTAATGCCAAATATTATTGAATCTCTTGTGTACGTTGTCTCAAACAAATATTTCACTAAATTGAACGTGGAGGCTTCAAAAAGTCAAGAAAAATTTCTTTGAATTCACCAAGACGAATGTGTCACATTTTCTCATATATCATAGAAGATGTCTCATTCATGTCACTTTCACTTACATAACCCCTTCAACAGTAGAAAAAGTTTGCCATCTGTTGACTATACCGGCGGAAAATTTGTTCTATCATTAATATGTTTTGGATTAATTAACAATCAAAACAAAGATGACGGAAAGCTGATTGATAAGGATGGAATCCTTGGTCTGTGTAGCAAACCCTTCAGCAATCTTTCCGGAGCAGAAACCTCAAATTTCTTGGCACTTTCTAATGTTGTGCTATTTCTTAACTAAAACTGGTTGTTAGAAAAAATAATTGTACAAACACATTACCAACATATTTGTTGAACACAGACTGTTCACTTCTATTTATTATTTATTAGAATCAATCCATCAATCTTTATTTCATGATGATATAAATGTGTGTATGCTTTAAATATGAATATATTTTAATTTTATTACGACACGTTCATTGAAAACCTTATTTTCTGCTTTAATTTGCCTCATAATGTATTCATTTCAGTTCGTTGTGTTAATGAAGGCGATTAAAGATTACATTTAACATGTTGAGGGTTTCCTGTAATTGTTAATTTGCTCATCCGTGTATGTGATCTGCAACTATTACAATTTATTCAAAATTATTTGTAAACTCCATTGGGTATTATTAATGATTTATGTTACACAAAGTTTTTTGTACCTCTCTATCTATTATTCCTCATTCAGTTTTCTCAGAGTCTTCAGTTTCCTTGAATGTTTTTGTAATGTTCTATTTAAAATTAGTGCTTCACCCAACGGTCACAAGCAATTCATTTTTTGGTGGAGTTAAAGTATCTTTAACAGTTCAGATTCCATAAGCGTCAAATGTATGCTAAAAGTGTTGTTACACACACTGAGGTCTAAGTACATCGTCTCAGTAAAACCACTCAATACAAAGTATTGAGAACTATACTGAGAACTACTTACCGTGTTATTTCGGTTTTTCTTGCTGGAGGACCAGTTGTGGACATTCCCGTGAAGCATTGCTTCCATTGACCAAGCGTTCCAACTAGAATCCCTCCTCGTCATGATTTTTGATGCATAAATGGCAGTTTGGTATCCAGAGTGTATATGTACAATCAATAAAACAGTCACAGTACAGAACTATGTAATTTGTATTGAACATATAACTAAATTTAAAGACATTTTAGTTCAGTTTTATGAATGTCATAATTTCATACAATACGTGGTCAAATTCATTTATCTCTATTGAAAATATTAGACTTCATGTGGTTATTTAAATTTTTGGAACCCCTGCACTATGTTAGATTCAAATTAATAATTTGTTACACCTCTGGGGAGACTGTAGCTCTTAGTTCAGAATAGTCTTAGGTTCCATCAAATTAATATAACAAATAGGAAAAATAGTTTTAAAGGCAAGTAATGGTGAACGCAGCACTAGTAGGAAAAAAATAGTTTCGGATTCTTTCACTATGTTGAATACACAAATTAATAGTTTCACTGTCACAGACTCACTAAATGTGAAATCAATAAAGATTACTAAATCAAGTTAGAAGAATTTTAAGTTCAGTGTGATGTTAAGTTTCTCAAATTCACAAAACAATTTAAATCGTATGGTTAGGGTAACAGTGCAAAATTAAGTTACAGTGAGCACAAATTCTCTGCTTCCGCGTTTCACCATTATTCATTTGAATTCTTCACTTTATTTATTTATTTATCAATCACTTCGACCGGTCAGAGATTGTCGGCTCTGTTCCCGCGAATCCGAAGAAATGAAAAGTTTGAAATCTGCCGGCATCACTCATGTTAGATCGGATGACAGTCAAAGAGTGAACAGGGCCGATGGCGGCTGTGGCAGAAAATACGATAGATACAAAATTTCTTTTCGATCACAACTTCGATCATTCAGCTCTGCTGCCTTGGAATGATCTCCTCGGGCTGATCTCCATTGGTTTTTTCGAGGGAATTTTGGTTTCGCGGCAAGCTTTCCTTAACAACAACAGCAACCGACTAGAAGCACTGGAAATCGACTTTTTAAATGAGGACGCTTGCTTTTTGAGTTTTTCTTGTTATTTTTGTCTAGCACTATGGAATTTCAGGGTGGGGGTCTCTATTTGACAAATCGTGTCTACCTACATTTGTCGGGCCAACAATCTTACTAATGAAGTTATTAAGAAAGCGTTACATATTGCGTCGCGTTAAAACCATATGATGTATTTTCCTGATTTCAACGAATTTCAGTGACTCACACGGAAAAGCACCACTCTTTTAATAATAGTAATATTACTAATCTAATAGTACCGATTCAAATTTCATTGGAACTTCAATTCCATTAAAAAGCAAACCTACTTCAACATTTATTAGTGTATATCAAGTGCAGAAATTCTGCACTTTTGACAGATTTACTTGCAAGATTAATATATAATAATTTTTGCTAAAATCTTACAATGAAACCGTAAGATGTGGTAACAATACAAAACAAGTATTTTTGTTTACGTAAATCAGGAGGACACAACAACATTTTCAATGAGTAAACAAAGTTCTCAGGGATCTCTACCGGTCTTCGATTAATTGCTGCCATTCCTGAAATCTCTTTGTCCGAATTCCATTTTTTGATAGGGACAGAGCCAACTGAATGACACCCCGGTTTACGAGCTATAAATAATGTGTCGGACACTGTGCAGAAGTGAAACAACACGAGCACGCTGACTATGCCGCATTATAAATAAATATCTCTGACAAGTTTCACTGCAAGGTCGCCTTTGTTTTTCTACTGTCAAAAATCAAATTCGTCGAATCCCTGAAAATTTATTAATAAATACACATGTCAATTAATCAGAAGATCTGACATTATTTATCTGCGACTTGGTTTACTTTTCACCCTATTATTTTTATTATTTAAGTAGGCTGCAGTTTCATCCTAATGTATTGAATTTTTTAAAGTTACCAATTAAAAGAAAGTATTTCTGTTTACACACTGCTTATACACTATATTGTATTTCCCTTATTTATCTTTGACATACGGAGAGAGCGGATTGGTAATTTGGACAGTTGAACTAACTACACTGCGAAAACACTTAAAAATCATTAAATACAGATATTTACTGTACAAATTATAGTGCGTAATAACATAATTTTGTATTATGTTGGTTCATTTGTACCTTGAATTAATTAAGCGAAATCGATTCTTCAAATTGCTCAGATTTAATAATGTAAGACTTCGGTTGTTACCCCCCGTTTACATTACTTTACAGATTACATTACGTTATCGATCAGGAGTGTCTTGCGTAATTGTTATTTTAAGGAACTACAACAACATATTTATACCATACAACTTAATGAAAATTAGGATTTAAAAAGTTTTGAGGGAGAATCACGTAAAAATATGTTCTCCTATTAGGGATGTTAATCAACAATAATCATATATTTAATTTCTTATAATGTTGTGCCTAAATTATTTCGTTCTTGTTCTAGTCCCTTTTTGTCATTAAATTCATTCTCCAAGAGACACTATTTAATTATATGATTTCATGGTTTTGGATATTTTTCAATTGTTTGGTGCTTTGTAAGTTCAGTAGAATGTGTGATTTATGACGTGCTATAGCTTTTAAAATACAACATTTTAATATTGATTTTAAAGCGTTGCCTTTTTTTAAATCCAGGTTAGATAGCATTCACTTATAATTATAAATGAAAAATGTGTATTCTAAAACTCTCTCCAAAAATAGGAGAACAGGAGTTTAATTTTGAAATTGGAGCAACGATCGCCATTTGCCGCGAACGACTTTGTCGACAATGAAACTTCGCCTGTAGAGTTCGCTTCAGTCGCTGTCTTTCGGTATGTCGACAAGGTGAAAAGATTCGCAATTCTGCAAATTTATTATTATGTTTTTCGTCAAATGAAGGGAAAAAAACAAAGGCAAAAAAAGAAGGAAAAAAAGCGAAGCCACATTCAGAGTACCTGACATCTTTTGTTTTCAATTAAATGTTTCATAATAAAAATATTGTAAATGAATGCGTTTCCAAATTCTTAAAAAGTAAATTACATATGTACGAATAGGTAAGCAAATCAATGACAATAGTTTTACAATTGCAGTAATGTTACATTGTTTGCCAAGCTATTTTGGACACGATTTCGTACAAATTTGTGCGTTCCGAATCGAAGAGAAACGAGTTTTCGCATTTGGTTATCTAGAATTCTCAATCGTCACGACGGAATTTCTTAATAATCTAGGCAAGTAATAGCTTCTAAGATGTTTTCCATTTAGGATTTCATTCCACTTTCCCATTTACGATCATCTGGTTGGGTTTTTAATTGGTCCTTAGTAGATTGTCGAATTTTTACCGTATTGGATGCAAGTCCCAGTCGTGTTTTCGGGAAATTTGGCCCGGGGCATGGAGTTAACCGCGTAAAAATCGATTAGACGGGAGAATGCCTGGCTCAAATGACCAAAATAAAGTTTTTAAGCATATATTTTACAATAAATGACTTCTGGTTTATTGAACATGATTTCACTCTTAATAATATCAGTCTTCCCATTTTCAATATCTGCAATCCAATGTTTCAGTATGGAACTTTATGGAAATCATAAAGTTATAAATTGTCAAGTGATATCACTTTTATCTTGAGATAGATCACCACTAGTTTTTTGGCTTAAAACCATTAATACAAAATATTTAACATGGAGTTTATGTTGTTTTCTAATTTAACATTGATGTATTTATAATAGTGACTGTAAATGTAAATGTTTGATCATTGTAGTACACAAAATATGTCAGTATTAAACTAGACCTTCTCCATAATTTCACTTAATAAATTTGGTTACTTCCTCCTTGCTAGGTGTTTTCATGTGAGAGTTTTAATTACCAATTCCATTGTTAGACATCATAATCATTGTGTAGAGTCATATTTTCATGTAAAGGCAAAGATTTTATTAAAAATTAAAAATTAGGTTGATGAACATAACCTCACCAGGTGATATATTGATTTCACCTATGTTTATTGTTTGTGGAATATTTTCAAACATTTCAATTGTTTTATTAATTTAATTGCATTTTATTAACAATAAGCCAACATTTTAATGTTACTTTCCTTAGATTTCAGATGCACCTGAGCAGGGCAATTTATTACAGTTAATAAATGGAGTTGAAAAAGAAATTGTGATTCAACTTAGAATGGATTAGAAATTGCCTACAACCATTTTAAAATAGCTTTTTGCCAAATGGAAAGCAGGAAAAACACAATTTACAAATCAACTGGATTGTCTGTTTAGTAAACAGATTAAAATAAATAAAAATCAGGACTGACTGTAAAGGAGAGGAAGAAGGGTACACTCCATGCATTCTTTTTTCCCATTAGATAGAATTATGAGTAAAAGATCTGAAGAGAAATGGGCATGTGAAATCTGTACCTATGAAAATTGGCCTTCAAGTTTAAAATGCACAATGTGTCGAACAAAGAAACCTCTTCTGGGAGAAGACATCTACAAGCTGCGGGAGGAGAGACAGGAGAAAAACATGCTGGAAATAGACACAGAAGGTTACCTGGAAAATGGAAAGAACAACAGGGTCTCAGATAACAAGTGGGATGGCGGAATGCACGGCGCAAGAGCAGTCACACCTGAGGTTGTGTCAGGGACCACCTGGCCTTGTTCAATGTGCACCTTTCTTAACTCAGAAAACCTATTAAACTGCATCCAGTGTGACACACCTAGGAGTGCGAAGACGAGCAAAAATGGCACCTTTAATTCCGACCCGGAGAAAACCAAAGTCGTGTACAAAAATTCAATTTACGCTAGACCGGAGAGTGAAGTGAACATCGTAAGGAAATTGTCAAAGTCGAATTCACAAAACCTCAGTTTTTTGTCGAATGCTGACAAAATCTCAATAACAAAATCGAATTCGCAGAACATACTGGAGAGCAAGGAAAGAAGCAAGATGTTCAAGGTGAACTCAAGCAACAGGAGCCCTGAGGGAAGTGGCCACAGTTTGGACAGGAGCAGTCCACAAAATGTGATAATTCAAACCGAGTCCGAACTTATCGATTCGAACATTCTAACGGAGACCCTGGAGAAGAGTCCGAACAGTAGAAACAACCGAAATAATCAAAATCAATGTAAATTTAATTCGCTTAACGAAGACGTTGAAAATGTTAATTACACAACAAGGAATAACTGTTCAATAAGTTTAAACAGTCATCAATCTGTGCGAGGTGAGTTACTTTCAATGTGTTGCCATAAAACCATTGATTCCGTCGCTGCAAATGGAAAACTCAATGGTTGCTTGTGTTAGCATTTGAAATTCTATGTTTTCGTGTACTAATTTAAGTTACGTTACAGGTCAAATGTCTTACACACAGAAATGGTCTTGTCCTCATTGTACTTATGAAAATTGGCCCAAGTCGGTCAAGTGCATCATGTGCGGACTCGGAAGCAATCCGTACCCTGTGCCACCTAGAAATTCACCGGTGGACAGTCCTGACTGCGACTCTGCCCGTGGGGGTTGCACGCCTTTAGTCAACGATGAAAACTACATGACTTCTGTGCGAAGGTACCAGTTTCTTGTGTACCATCCTCTGGATACGGTACCCCCAAAACTTAACTAATTGAGTTGTTTGTTCTATTCTTTTAGATCAAATTCTAGGAGATTTGATTCATCGGAAAATAATTCGAATCCCCAACAACAGTCGCCGAACAATTGCGAATATGAGCGGAGGCTCAGGCTTTCCAGACAAGCCGATTGGAGCTGGTTGGACGCTTGCATAGGCGTCGTGGAAGGGGATCCCAACCCAGTAGAAGCCTACTTAAATTCGGGGGGCAATCCGGCTAGGTTCCTCACAGCAAATGAGATTGCCATTCTTAACAGACCGAGCGCCTTTGATGCTGGACATACCTTAGTTCATTTAGCTATTAGGTACCCCAAATTAATTATTATGTGTATTCTGTCTACTTTTAATTTTAACAACAGTTAACTTCTGAAGCAAATCGGGGCAAAACAAATCTGAACCTGTGTTTTGAAACTTTCAGATTTCATCGGGAAGATATGTTAGCTACGTTACTGTCACAGATAGAAGGAAGTGGTTCGGGTGTGAAAAGGGTACCATCATATGTGGCCCCTGATTTGGCTGCCGACATCAGAAGACATATAAACTCAACTCTAAGGCAAAGAAAGGGCAGTTTTCCCTGTTACTTTGTCACCGAGTCAGCTACTTTTGCACTGCCCGCAGGTAGCTTATTCGCTTTATGTATTCATCGGTGTGGTAGGACGGTAAGAATACTGATCAGGTTTCGTTTTGCCATTGCAGAGGTAGAAGATTTATCAACACCAATTCAAGATCAATTGTTCGAAGAACTGTTGGACAAAGAAGTACAAAGTCAACTAGAAAGTGACCCTCCCGTTTTAAATTGGTCGTTAGAAATAACTGTAAGATTAGGTAAGGCCATTGGGTAACGAAATAAAAATGTGGATGGTATATCATTTTTCTTTATTTCTTACCATTTTCCTCCTAGGATCTAGGTTATATGCCTTATGGAATCGAAGTGCTGGTGACTGCCTCTTAGATTCAGCTATGCAAGCCACCTGGGGTGTGTTCGACCGAGAAAACGTTTTAAGACGTGCTTTAGCCGACAGCCTACATCAAGGTGGTCACTTGTGAGTACTCTTCACTATCTGGGAATTCCGCACATAAAGTTTTGATAATTTCAACTGAGAAAATTTGTTTTTCGTTCTTCAGATTTTACCCCAGATGGAAAGAATACGAATCTTCTCAAGCCTCTCTCCTTCACTTTACAATGGACGAAACGCAGTACGAGGAGGATTGGGCCGGTCTTCTAAGCCTGGCTAGTCAGCCCGGTGCCAGCCTTGATCAGTTGCACGTCTTCGCTCTGTCCCACATTTTGCGAAGGCCCATAATCGTCTACGGTGTTAAATATGTTAAGAGTTTTCGAGGTGAAACATTAGGATTTGCTAGGTTTGAAGGTAGGAGCGACGCCTTAGAAGATAATTTTCTTTTGACAATCTCAGGTGGTTAAGATATTTGTGTTTTCATTCTCAGGTGTTTACTTGCCTTTACTATGGGAACCGTCTTTTTGCATTCGGTCTCCACTCGCTCTAGGATACACAAGGGGTCACTTCTCAGCCTTGGTTCCACTAGAACCTTACAGTAGATTAGACGGATCCGCTAGTCTGTCGGCATCGAACAACATAAATGACAATAGTGACCATTTGCAGGTCACATTTCTACCTCTAATGGATCGTGACAGGAAGATGCTGCCTGTTCACTTTTTAACCCAGAATGAAGTGAGTAGTTTTGCAGTTGTTTGCTGTTGGCGGCCTACTAAGCTGGATGGTCCTAATTTACTTAAGCACGATGTGTTGTACCTCCTCGTACTGCGGTGTTTCACTTATTTTATATTCACTTTTGCATCACCAGTTCATTTTACTTTACACTAATTGTGGTGCTCCTCGTTTTCAGATTGGAAGAGAAGAATACATTTTACGGCAATGGTTAGATGTGTGTGTCACTGAGGGAGGAATCACAGTAGCCCAGCAGAAACTCCATAAAAGACCTTTATTAGTAGCTCAAATGTTAGAAGAGTGGCTTAATCACTACAGGAGATTAGAGTAAGTCGTTGTTATATGATGTTTTAACAGTTCTTTCCTTCATTAATTGCCGGAAATCGTAGTAGTGTGTTCATTAATCATAGTTGTATATTCACATTTTCATCCTTTTTCTTCACCTACTACATTAAATCGTACCTGAATTTTTGTTATTCAAGTATCGAACTATTATTTCTATGGTTCCCTTAATTTCATCAATATTATATTTCTTTTTGTTGTTCCCAAAGTGGAACTTCTCTTTGCTTTTGGAAACAGGTTCTACTTTTACTTATCTTATACAGTCAACTCTGGCAAAAACTAAGTAAAATAACAAAATTAAACCAGTAAAATAAGACTTAGTGTTATTGTTGTCTAACCGTATAACGTTCACAGGCAGATGACTCAAGCTCCGTTCAGCACGCGACAGATACCTGTTCAGGACTATTCAAGTGAGGGAGAAACGGACGACGAGTAGGGCTTACACTCAATCGGAAAGATGAAACCCAGAAGGCAAGCACTGACATCTGTGGAAGTAATTAACAATAAGAGGCAAAGCCGATGAAGCTGCTGCAATGAAAGGCTAAAGAAAGGGAGGAAATTTAGGATCTCAGGAGACAGGAAAACTCGGTGTTCAGGTCCTACCCGGACGAGGGTGTGCAACTTAAGTTTTGAGTTGCCATAACTCATTGCCAAACAGACAAGGCTAATTTCATTTTGGGGGAAGGGTGAATATCTCGGGTATTTACAGGAGTAGGCAAAAAACCAATGAAAAATGCGGAAAAATTCCAGAAGTTATGACTTTGCTTTTCTTATTAATTTTACTTTATTTTTGTTTGTGTTTGTGTCTCGATCACTTCTCGAAATTGGGTGTGTGAGGAAAAGGGCCAAACATAGACAGAGTTAGAAACTTAGATTTAACACGCACATACATAAATACCATGTTATATGTAAACTTTGTTTCCCCCAACTTCTTTATTAACGATTCTTAAACAAAATACGCTTTTGCCTGAGTAGGTTCTTACCTGCTAACGGGAGGATTGAGAAGTTTTTGTTCTGATATTCATTTTTATCACCCTCAATAGGCCCTCTCTAGTACCTGTGTATGACCCTTATTTATTTAATGGAGATTACCCATAACCTCTGAAAAATGAAGACTTTTTCAGACGTCCTGGTAAAATATCCTCTAATCCCCTCAAAGCGAATGTACAACCAACCAGAAAGTCGTATCCGAAACAGGCACGCGCAAAAACACACGCAAACAGCTTTAAAAGAAATTGTATTAATACTATTATAATATTGTTTTTTTTTACAAAAACGAGAGAATAACAGTTAAAAATGTTATACGTATATATAATATATATTATATATATAAAATATTGTGCTGTAAAGCAGGACTAAGGTAGGCGGAGTGAATTAGGAAAAAAACGGGAAAAGAAATATTATTTAAAGATATATATATATATATATAAAAATTGTGAATTTATTAATCAATAGTAATATAAATTTAAAGAAAAAAGTAAAGTAAAATATTTAACGGCAGCCTCGTAAACTTACATAGGTATTTATGTATTTATATGATTGTTGGAATTTGGACCGAAAACTGGCCCATTTTCCATTTTTGTTTTTCTGCCTTTGAATGGAAATGCCACGTTTCCATGCGTGGCCTTCAGATTTCCGCTCAAATTAATTCAATTAAATTTAAATTTAAATATTGAAAAAAGGAAAGAGAAATTTATTTAAATTTATATCTCATTTTATTTTTCGAGGGGAAGTCGGTAGAGAACCTGAACGAGCTAATTTCTGAGGGAACCTGTTTCTTGTCCTCTGAATAATTTTTTTTCACAATAATTTCACGTTAATTACCTGTTGGATGTGATTAATATACCGCAACCAGCTTCAATATCCATATAATGATTGACATTTTCACTTATCCCTAGATGTAAGGAACTTAGACAATAACTTTCAGACATATCTGATAATGAGTCTCGTCTATTTTATTAAGTACTCGAACGCAGGTATTTTAAGTCAGCCTCGTTGTTACCACTGTCGTCTACTTTGCACAAGATTTATCTACTTCCCTACTTGAATTTGCGCCATAATTTGGAAGGTACAGGTTCCCGCAGACAAAATTTCTCTCTAACCACATGCGCCCCAGAGCGAAGAAGTTCGTTGCAACAAATTCTGGACGACCTCTTGTTATGCTTTCCCTCAGGAAAAAGGTTTTCTTTCATAAATGAAATTTCGTTATCAGCAAAATGTCATTCATCTTAGGCTGTCAATTTGCCACGGAAAATAAAGTTATGCCACTAGAATTGTTTAAACAAAAACAATGGAGATTTCAATACGAAAAATAGTCAGTGAATCACGAGACATTGAATTTTCAAACGACGTTCATTTTCTGTTCTTTAAAACCGAATTTAGTATCTTAAGTGAATCGAAATGGTTCCTGCAAATATTTTGAAATGTCGGCCTTAAGATGAGTTCATCAGGGTCTCAGCATCAAACAAGAAGTAGCGAAGTAATAAACAAGGAAACTGAAATGCTTTTACTGAGCTTGTGATAAAAATTCATTTACAAAATTTAGTCGGAGAAAAATAAAATGTGCAAAATTCCCCATGAAAGGCTACCTCCGTACATA
Organism: Polyplax serrata; assembly: GCA_037055365.1. Lineage (NCBI taxonomy): Eukaryota > Metazoa > Arthropoda > Insecta > Psocodea > Polyplacidae > Polyplax > Polyplax serrata. The sequence continues at coordinate 1,242,343 of JAWJWE010000006.1, forward strand.
CCTCTTTTCTAGTGTTTTTTTTCATAAAGCAGCTAATCTTGCCAAGGTTATTTTGCTTTTTTTTACATTGTTTTCACACAGTTGCGATTGGGTTACGCGTACAAATCAAAATGCAGGTTTTGTTTTTCGTAAATAAGGTGGTTAACACGACAAATGCTCAGGCTCGAAACTACTGTTCGTGAACGCAAATATAGTGAAATATTCATTGTAGAAACATTAACAAAATTTTTATAAATATGTCATGTGTTTTCGCTTCTGATTTATCGTTTTAATATCACAGAACGCGCGTATCATTTTGGTATTTATGAGTTTTGTATAAAAATTCGTACGATGGAAAACTTTCGAAATTCATTTAGTGTCACTTATATCCGAGCCCATCAGGCTACATTATTTGGTACTTAAATCCTTAATTTATTGTAAAAAAACATTAGGTAACACCGTTTCCCGTTGAAACCTAATTTTTCCAACTTGAGTTCTGACAAAAACGTTCGCCAGACATGGCAAAATGGCGGCAGAAAGCCGTTAAAATTCGGTCAAGACGAATCGAGTCGAGTTTTTCACCGTGTACACCATTCGACGTCGTGATAACAAAATCTAGGTGAAGTAACTCCTTACAAGAGAGAAAAGGCAACAAAATATTTTGCAGTTTTCGCCCACTTTGTGCGAAAATGATTACGTAAATTCCAGTTAAGATTTGACTTTCCACCGCTTGGCCGACTGGTTTGGGTTTACCGTTGGCACCATAAGCTAAACATCGACGACGTGAATACAGTCGTTTCTTCGTGTTCCAGTTGAATTTTCGACGACTGTTCGGGCAAAAAAAACAATTGATTTACTCAAAATTATATACAAATGTTTTACGGTGAAATCGGGGCAATGCTGAAAGAAAGAGAAGAACAAGAAAAAAGCGTTGGTCCATGAAAAATTCCGTAGCCTCCGCTACGGAGTCGAGCTCTACTATCCCCACCCGTATGAGACGTTCGCCATTTTGAAAGAGCGTTTCGCCTGAAAATGTCGGATTGAGAAATGTCTGTATGTGTGCGTGAGTTTATCCGTGTTCGATTCGTGTTTTCCACAGTTTTTTTTTCAATAATCGCGACGGGACACAGCCGTCTGGGGAGTTTTGTGACCGTAAGTCGGCCGACAACTATGACAAATTAGGATTTTTGCCTTATCTCAGAAGAATTTTCGTCGACAGATTCGCCCGAAGACTTGGATCGTTCAAAAATGGGTAAGTCCATGAAACAGTTCGCACCGGGAGTTTTGAATAATACCGCCGTTGTCTTTCCCACAACTTCAGACCTAAGTTTCTGTCGGCACTAGCAATTCAGGCCGCTTTCTCATGAGGAGAGTGTAGCTTTAATTTTGTCTTCAGTCCCTAGTATCGAGCGAAAGTTTTCCTCCCTTTTTTCTGATGCATTGGGATTTGTCACTGGTGAGGCGTTTGCCCGAGATCCACTTTTTCATGACGTTCTCGTGTCACTCCGGTTATTTATATATCTATCGTTAATATATGTAGGACCTCCCCTTTTTCGGTACGGATAAATAAAAGGCACGGTTTCGGTTTGTGAATCTGTGAACCGATACACTTCGTCGACTAGGAATTATTTTAATTTTTGAAAATGCCATTGTTTTAAACTCAGTTTCAGACTATTGATCTAATGAAACTTAGAGAATGTTAATGCCATTTTATTCATGAATTCAACATGTATGTATCCATCAGGGTCACTCACTTTTCCCCTCTCCCTTTCTCTTACATAAGTGGAGTTGTACCTGCACTAGAACAGACTTGTGAGATTTCATTTACATAAATGCATCATGCAAATGTTCATTACATGAGATGAGAAGAAAGGTCATGTTCTCAATCTGGCAGTTTTATTGATTTTTGTTACCTGAATGCATTTGTTTGTCTTCACAATTGCCACAGAGCAAACAATTCAATTTCCCTTGAATTTATATTAAGTGTGTAAATAATTGAGACACAATTTTATAGTGAAGGAAATTTACTCCCAACAATGTGTTACCCAGATGTATTTGTCACCACTAACACAGTTTCAATTGTCACATTTTAAGGTAGTCATTTGTTTGCAGACACATCAATTATTTCTCCTTGAATTGTTCCTTTTGAAGTTTTAATTGCATTCTAAATTATTTTCAGCTTGGTGTAGGTTATTGATTGCCATTTGTCAAACAATAAGAAAATTATGTGATGACCAGAAAGATAATTCCAAAATTAAAAATCAGCCATTGCTTTCATTTCCTACCGCAAATAAAGTAAAACCTCTTATTTGATAGGGAATTTTCCATTTCTCAGGACCTTTACTCTTGATTGAGTTGTTTTTTTCTACACGACTAAGTTCACAAGTGGCAAAACTTATTAGTGATAATTAGTTTCATTACATAATCTGCTTGGTGCAAATAGTTTTTTTTGGAAGATAAACTTTGGCATTGTTCTCAAATTGACATAGGTTAATTTAAAGAATGAATCAACTTACATGAATTTGATTTGAATTGGTGGTTGGGAGTTAGAGGTACTCCTGCTTCGTTGAAAATTTACAAGTAATTTAAATGTTTGCATCTCGTCCACACTCCCTTTGGTGATTCATAATATTTAAGTTGTTGTGGGAGTGTGGGTTTGTTTCCATCTCAATCTTTGTTAAAAATCTGACTGATTTGGATTCAATTTTAATCTGTTAAATACATATGATTCATGGTCTTTGAAAGTTGAGGACTTTTTTTATTCAGCACACTTATAAAGATGTTGTTAAACAATTTAATATTATTTAATTAATTTAATTGATATGTTTGATATTTTTTCGTTACGCGAGTTGAGATCAAGATATGTATGCTCTCATTTTTGTAAGCAGGCAGTTTAACTTGTTTACAAAAATTTATTTCTTTTGGGACACTGTCATACGTACCTGAATTGAGTGACTCATTTCAATTACTTAACATTCATTTATAGATCCAAAGCGAATTTTTTCTTATAAACAATACAAATTTGATTTTATTTAAATTTTAAACACGGTTACAGGTTGTTTCCTTCCAACAGCTCTGTTACGAACCTATGTAACATAACGTGTAAAAAATAAACAAACTCAAGTTTTGCATTTAAATTAACTTCTCTGTTCGGAACTTGTTATGTGGGTGCGATACTATCCAGAATGCTTTTAAATCGATTCTAGAAGGCCGTTGACGTTACTTACAAGGTACCCGACCTCATCTATATAGGACTGTGCTGTTTGTCAAGTTTTAGCCAGATAACCACGTCCATTATCAGTCTACTGATTAACCGTTTATTGGGTGAAAAAAGGTGACAAACGCATATCAGCCTTTGTAAATAGCCAAATTCTGGTTGGAAATAACGCGAACAGATGTTGAATCGTTATCTGGTGACATAAAATATCCATGTTTTCGGTTTTACAGGAGTTAACTATAAAATTGCCAATTTCGGGGACGAGTAAAGTTAACCCCACAGAGAAAGAAGGAAAAATTGAGAATTCCACTAGGTGTTCGAATGCCTTAATGAGCGAAATTATCAGCTCGGAGAAGTTCAATCAGTGCATAACCAAACCATTTAAATTACGGTCACATCGGTTTACCGAACGATCTGAGAATAATAACATCGAATGAGTTGCAGGGATAAAGAAATACGAAAAAGCGGTAAAAAAAAAACTTGTTCGACTTGAAAATTAAAAAAAGAGAAAAATAAGCGGAGGAATGACATAATAATCGCAGTTAGACTGAGTCATGCGAATTGGACTTTCACCGTGTTATTTTCCCTATATACTTGGGTCGCGCACGGTCAATTCCGATCAAGTCGGATGAAGGAAGTTTTTGTTTGTCTTTCTTTGCGGTGATGGCGTTTCGGCCCATTTTGACTCCAAAGCTCTCACCTACTGAAAGTTTGTTGCTCGAAATCATTTGGTCAATCGAACAAAATTCAATTAACCGATGAATTCCACCTCGTATCTGGGTTACGTTCAAATTGTCATTGTTATCAATCGCCTTGCTTTCCGGCCGACCGTAAATTTTTTTGCTTTCATTTTATCTTTGCCACTCACATATTTTGTGGTGTTTGACTTGTTAGGTTGTACGGGTACTGCAGGTGGCTAGTCAAGTCGTCTGACAAAGCCGATTCATGTAATGGTAGATATCAGATTTAGGTGACCGACAGGTCAAACCTAGCAGGTGAGAAGTGTGGGGTACTAAATATGAAATGAAGTTAAAGTATGTTTTATAAATTTCAATTCAACTCCCTGTATTAAATTACTACATCACTTTTTGAGAATATGAGCATCTCTGGCCCAAATAAGACGCACTTGAGTAAAAAAAAATTCGTACCGAAGTGGTAATTGAATTCGTTTGCAACTCAAATGGTCATGTTTTCGACGTGGGGCCTTCAGATTGGTTATTTCCAAGTTGATTCAAACGTCTAAACCATCGTTCTAGTTCTTCTGGCTACTTTCATACCTCTCATTTGGTATACCGTTGCTTCACCCTTGAAATGGAGCGAGAAATCATTTAGACTGTCTGGTATGAATGGTATCGAAAGTACATTTTAATATTGTCAACACCTTACAGGGTGCTCGAGTACCCGACATTCCTTCTAGAGGTAAAACTGAATTGATAATTCGTGTTATGTGTACATCGGAAGAATTGTACAGATAATTTAAATTTTCAAAAATTTACGGGAAGCCTAAGTTTAATTGCTTTTGAGTGAAAAACACTTTTCTAGGGTTTTATCTTTACTTATTTTTTGTTCTACTCATACATTACCATTTGTGCAACGAAATGGAGGGGTAGTTTATAATCAATTACCTTGTTTTCTTCCTTAAGGTTTCTCTCATTGTTTAAAATAATTATTTGTATATCATGTTAGGTTCACGTCCATCGTGCGGAAGTAGAAACTCAATTTATTCTTAGGACGACCCAAACCCCATGGGTGTAAGATGTCTGCTTGATAAATCACAGGATTAAGTGGCTCGTATTTGTGTGATACCTCGCGTCGCAGACAAATAGCTTAACCCGAAGACATATTGGAATTGTATAAAAGATAAATTTAAAAATGAGAACTGGCGTCATGGCGTTGACAGTTGCCCACGGAAGTTAAATGCTCTATCCAATTACTACGTGTATTGTACTTTTCCAATTATATACCCCTTTCAGAGGGGTGATATACCTGAGGAACGTGAAGAAGGAATGATATTTCAAAAATTTTTGTCTGTTCCTTTGTTGGAATGCCAGGCGGACGAAATTTACGGGATGAAATCACACTTAATGTGGCTACATTTTTTCATTCATATACGATGTGTGATTATGTGTATTCGTCTTGTATACAAACCATTGGAAAATTCCTTTGACTTGTTCTTTTGAAGTTACATAATAACTCGTCGTGTAATAAAAGCACTGGGTAAAAGTATTTTTGTATAGAAGATTACCTAGGGCTGGGTGGTTTCGTTTTCGTCAGGTAGTGAAACAAATAGAAATTCGCTGTAAGCGGATCTTGCATTACACGTAGACAGTTGTCTTATCATAAATTGTGCTCCAGGAATAGGTTACAAGTTACTGTTAATGGTCCCGGATGGTGCTCTCTCGTGATATCTTATTCCTACACTTGTAGTCACTTACATTTTACCATTTATTGTAATAGTTATGAGTATACGTCAAAGTAGAGAGACATATTTAAGGATCCTTCAAATAAACAAGAACAAATCTGAATTTCTGAAAATACTTATTTCTAATACAATGCATTCTACAGGTATCCATCTCTGTGTTGCCCTTTCGCTTTGGTTTATTTTTAGATTTTAAATTCATTTTTATTGCCAAAACTTAGTCAAAGAATTGAATTGGTTTTATGGGAAATGTTCTAGTTTTAGGAGTGTATTTTCAGATACGAACATTCAGTGGTATTCTTATAACCAGAGTAATTTCCATTCAATTATTACCCATCGGTTTTATTATTTTCATGAGCACCTGTTAATGTTCAGTTTCTGGGCATTTGATTAAGACCGCAAACTGAAACGATAACATAAAAAATTACATAATTTTTTACTCTCATTTCCTGTGGTGGCGCATCAAGTCGATCTGAGTGCTCGGAAACTCGACAGGAAGTGGTAACAAAAATGTTAGGAGACCTACAACTCAACCTTTTCACTTGAATAGCATTTATCATAAATCAGAATAGTACTTCCAACTCTTTTTGAATCTTTAGTTTGTAGAGTGTGTAGGTGCAAACAGCCGAAAGAAATCTTAGCAGAAGGCCTGACTAATGGGATTCATTTTTTAAATCTCAGAGGTTGATGTCTTTAACACTTACATCTCTACACTCTAAGAAGTGATCAAGTGTCAGCTTGTGTAAATGTTACATTGTTGAAATGTAACAATGTCCTTGGGATCATTAGGTGGCTGTAAAATAATGTATAGATCATTTGGAATTGGTGTTCAGGCACATTAGGGTATGTCAGGACCACCTACGTAAATTTTGTATGGGCCCCATTAACCTTTTTAACCAATTGATCATCATTTGAACTGGCTTCACCTGACGCATAGTATGCGTCATTCATGGGGTTTGACACGCTGTCCAGTTTGAGACAATTGATTGTTTCATTAGGCAATGAAACGGACTAACAGGGCAAAATTAACCTCAAGACAGTGTCATAAGATTTCATATGTCTAAATCTTTTTCAAGCACTTTTATACGGCCATCACCTTATACTTGTAAATTACTGCAATCCGGTTATCGCAAGTAACACATTAATGTGTGTGCTTGGTGCATAAATGAAATTTTTCGACATGATTCTATATGCTCCGAAATGTATTGGGATGGCCTACTTTCAAAATTAAAGACAATCGAATTTAAGACTGAAAGTAATCTTTTTCAGTCAGAATTACTTTTAACTTTGTACAAATTGACAATACAATTTAAATATAGAAGAACAAATTTTAAATATTTATTTGATCAGATTTAATAACAAGGGATTTGCAGGTAGTAATCTCTGATTGTATAAAGTAATGATGCGAGTAACAAGTAGTCTGAAGTGTATTTGAGGTCGGCAAATAAAATTTTGCCTGAGGATGGAACCTGAAACGCAGTTTTTGTATCTATAATTTTTTTGAAATTTTGAAGAAATGTATGTATTATTTGCAGATTTTGTAGATTCACATACCTATTCAACAATTATTTTTGCCATAGTACCCTCCGGGTATGAGTTTTAAACTTGTTTATATTGTGTCATTCTCTTACGCTTTTTTATGCTCAGATTCGTTAAGATCCTTAGAAATTGATGTGAAAAGGAAGTAGACAATTTAATTTTCTTTTCATTCAGATCACAAAGTTCTGGTTACTTCAATAATGACCTTTCCTTACACTAAATATTCCTAAAATTTTATTGCTGTTTTACTTTTGAATATTGAATAAAAGTTTTTCCGACCAGCGCAAGTCATGGACAATAAGAATTTGAAAAAGTCCATACGGTAAAAGTCGACCTAGTACCATTAACGCTGCTTCCTTAATGTGCGTCGACCTGGTGCAAATGCGGAATGATATTTTAGGTCGGTGGAGGCGGTGTTTCCATGTGGACATAAGAAGGAAAACAAATTTGAAATTACGGGAATGATGTCAGATGCAGTTTTGTCGTAGTTCTATCATTACTACGAACGAAGTCAAAGAAGAAAATGTTTCGATGAGATAGAAACGAATACTTCATAGGTTACTTCCGGAACAAATGCAAATATTAGTAAGAAATCAACCAAAACGACTCCAATCAATACAAATGTGGTTGTTTAGTGAATCGAGTGAGGTTCGCTTCCAGTGTCCCACAACTTGCTTCCATACAATTCAATGTATTCCATCGAATTTTGGCATTTATCGCTACAAATGCATACTCAAAAGAGGGCATAATCAACTTGAAGTGGAAAGTTTTGATTATACTTCTATAATAGTATTTTGAGATATTTGTTGGGGAATTGGTAGGTTGGCACCACCGAAACAGCATCTTCTGTAATGCTTGTCGACATGGTTTTGATTGTTGGACAAACAGCTAAAATTGATTCGTATAATAGAATTGAACAAAATTATTTAGTATTCTTCATCGCTGTGGCATTATATATATAGATAACCGTAAAAACAACCCAATTAATTGCATTCCATAATAATCGACGGTGCTTAGGAATTTATGAATGCAGTGAATAGTAGGAGTAGACTTAAATACATAGGCGTTAACTTCTTCGTTGAAACCAACAAGGGAATGACATTGCTTTCAAGAGAAGTACATGAAGAAGGCTGAAATTGGAATTTTGACCGCGTGTTTAATTCCCGCTAAAGAACTAATTAAGGCAATTCGGAGATTATTGTCATCCACAAAAGTATGTCCGTTACGGGTGTACGAAAGAAAGTTGAACTTGAAACCATTAAATTTTATTTCGATAGACTGCAATTAGTAATGTTCGACCTTATAGAGTACGATATGTTTATAACAATTTGGATTGGTAAGACAAGAAATTGATGGAGTAACACGATAAACCACCACTGAAAAAGATTGAACTAAAACTTGGACCGTAAAAGCACAGCAAGAAGACAGGTGAAAAGGAATACAGAGATATCTTTAGACCCAAATTTTTCAAGGGAATCTTGGGCCCATGGAAGAGGCGGCAGAGTGCCAGAACAGCAAACCAAATCAAAATGTACTTAAAAACAATTTTGTCAGTTTTTCGGTGCTGTTGTTTCCGACAGAGGAATTGACTGGGTGGTCAGAACCAAATATGAAGCATGTGACGTAGACCAAAAGTAAAGGTCACGTTACCTCGACAGTTCCCGTTGGATGACCACGGGGGACTGGAAAAGGCAATGAACAAGTGGAGCCTCCATTTTTTTTGTGACCACTGGTACGTACCGTTAGTTGGAAACCTTCTATAGCCATGCATTATTTTGAATATAGATTCATTATTTTGTAATAATTCCTTAATGATTTACCTCGAGAATGAAATCAGCGAGACGTGCCTTTCTCCAAGTACAAAAAACTCGATGGATTTGACTGACTGGAAATGGACTCGATAGGACAGGGGATCTGCTATTATGAATTTTCGTTCGGCTAGTCTAGTTTTATCATGGTTAATAGAATTCAATACAAATCTTTCTGGTGATTTGCATTGTTTTAAATATGTAATAGTTACCGTTCGACTAGGTCACTTATTATTACATTTATGTTCTTTTTGTTTTTTTTTGCATTAAAAATGATCGCTTTATAGTTTTATAAACCGGCCTTTAGGATCATTTGTAAGTAGGAAATATGATACTTCATTATTAAATTGGTGTCAGTATTGTTGAATCCCACGCTTTTAATGAATTTGTCGTGGCTCCTAGATAATTCAAAAAAGCAAATGGAAGAGAAATCAGTGCCCAAGCTTAGCGAGGCCGTTTTATTCGTTATCATGCGAGAAAAAATGTTGCAGGTAATTTTACTTATCTTGCCGGTGCTTAAAAAGCTCATAAATTAATATACGCCATTGATCGAAGATAATATTAAGGAATTTCACCAGGTACAATGGGTTAGGTCTAAAATGTGATCACACTGAACTACATTTTACTTATAAATTTAATCATATTCATACATCTATATTTGATGTGGAAGATTTAACGGATTTCTATCATGACTGAAGATTAGGACTGTTGGCAGGCTTAGGTATTCTTAAAAGAAGAATGCAGAGAGGTGAGGAAGACCAACATTAAAGTCACAAGGAGGGGAAGAAGTACCACGGTCCATGGTAGTATTCCAACTCAATCAATTATTGCAATTGATATTTTCCAACTCGTAAGCTCTAGAATCGTAAATTCATGCTTCGAAAAAAATGACGTTCACGAAAATTTCTACTGTTTCATGGTTGAATAGTAGTGAAACAAATTGGAAATTTGAAATACACACTTTATAAACAATTATTGCACAGTAATTTAGAATAATAGTTTGTACGACAAGTGCACAAACTGATTTAATTGTCCAGAGAAACAAACGATGACAAGAGCTAGGTTTGAGAACTGTTTGCCAATCAAGTTGCTGATTAAATCGAAATTGAACGACTTCCTGCATTTTCTTGGGTTAACAGAAGTCTCTTTTGATTTTCGAAACTGTTAATAGATTCACGGTATATTGCCACATCATCAATTTGATTTACACTGTTTCGTTATCCCACCCACAGAAATTGTACATTAACAAACATTTATGAATTTAAGAAGCATTGCTGAAGTGATAAGAAAGAAAAAGTTGTAAAACTGCTTTCGTTGGAAGGCGCATTGACTGACTCGACTTTAAAGGAACGATTGCCATTGTATCACTGAAGCATATCACTGCAACCTGGGTCGGGGGACTAACAATGGTTCAGCATTTTAAGGCCACACATTGTCGTGGAAGAATGCAGTGGTCAGGAATTTTTCAATATCTAAAATTTGCATTATAAAAAGGCCACATAAAAAGACTAATTTGCAAATACGATCGGTTGTCTAGCAGTTTTTGTTGAGGCAAACACAACGCAAGAACCGCCTTCGACTTCGTTTAAACATAATTAGGAGCCGGATAGTAACTTCCGTGATACAAAGCTTGGAGCCCCTGTTAAGAGGGCCCTGTCGAAAGGGACCGTAGCTTCCAAACGAACTAATTGATGATATCCAGTTTGACCAATTGCGATTTGGACTAAGGTGAAATGCTAATGTAGGATTTCGGAATGTACGCGTACTCGAACTCAGTTACTGTGTGAAGTACTCGTTTTCTAACCGTTGTATTGTTGGCATACCTGGTATTAGTCTTGCAGGTATTATGAAAGACAACCGCACAATCCAGGCTCTTAATCCGAAATTAATGTCCGTGTCTGAAATGTAAATTTTTGCCCGTTTAAGAAGCCCTCGCCGATTGACCCGGTGGAAATATAGTTTTGTTTGCAGATATTTTACTGTTTCCAATGCTCCCGTTCGTTTTTTCTTACTGGAAATTTTAATTTACATTTATGCAGTTAATGAATTAAGAATTGACCATCTCTTTTCATTGTATCAGGGTTTCATTTCTTTCCCACAAACAACCACTCATTCATCTATGCAATGTTGTTATAATTGGAAATTCAGGTAATAGTGGACGAAGGATGAGCAAACAATAGGATCAGCAAACATGAACTACTGAAGAAAAAGCAAACATTTTTGTTTCCGTTTGCACCAATTTTTGTATTCATTTTTGGATTGGGTAGAGTCAAACCCCCGGCTAATTATTGTTTCATTGTTTTTGTAATACACGAGTACACTAAAACAATAGTTACGGTAAAGTGATATTACAGTAGTTTGGCTACTTTAATTAAATAAAAGAAATATTTATCAATTAGTGCTCAAGAAATGGTATATTAACTGTATTTAGACAATGATTGTTATTTTCACTGAATTTAAGTTCCATTAGGAGATAATTTGAAACTGTAATTGAAGTCTGTGAAAAGTTATAGTTCCTTATTTACTAGCTTAATAAGTTTGATCTTAACAAACAAAAATAAATTGATGTATGCTACGGTAATTTTGTTTTAATGCTTTGCAAACATTGTGAGGTTGAAACTTAGTGAATGAGAAAGTCAAATTTCAAAAATTATTAGGTATAAATTTTTGCCTGCATTAAAAATAAAATTTAACAGTTTTCTTGGTGTCAAATTGGTTGATGAAATGCATGATGTTGGAGATTTTTTCGTTTACTTAAATTTGGCAATCGTTGGTTCCTTTTGTTTTGGAAACTTCCTCAGAGACTCATTAATCTTGTGAATGGAGTTTAACACTAAATTGCGTTTCACCTTGCTTTTATGGAAATGGAATACCTTTGTTGCCAAGTTTTTTGTCTGTTACTACATCCTTGAGTTTGAATGGATATTAAGGGTGTTAAGGCCGCCTTGCTCTTTGCCAGTGTTTCGCTTTGCTTTGCGGTTGCGCTTCAAGTGGATTCGCCTGCAAATTTGCGTGCTACTGTACTTACTTCACTGTATTTCTTATGAATTGTGGAAATTTGTGGAGAGAGAAGTAGAATTTTGGTTATTGATGAAGTTAGTCCGACTGTCTGTCCGGATGTTCGTCTCGACTAGGGTGACTCCGCCAGTAGGGTTGAACCGGCTTGATGGGCCTCAGTAGTTAGGGAGCAAAGTGACGTGGCGGAGTTAAAAATAACATTTTTCATGGCATTTGGAGCGGTAGTAGTTAGATGCGGTGTGACATTTTGAAAACGAACTCCGGTGGGAGCAGGTTTTTAATGACAATTCGGTATTTTAATCCGACAAACGGGAAAACGTCTAGGAAGTTGTAAGTGCAAGTTGAGGAAGTAGAAATTTGAGCGAATGATTGGAATGAGCCCTCTGACGCCACAAAAGGTGGTAGTGGCGCAATGGTTGTTGGGGGCAGAAGGCATTTACGAAAGAATAGAGTTGTCTGAAGGTAATATCACAACTCTTACAAAAAACAAATGACTTACATCCACAAATATTAAGACTTTGCACATATATCATGAATTTGTCTTTGATAATTCAGTAAATTACATGTGCTGCTCTGCTATACTTAGTAGTTCACTCCTACAATACAAAATATAAACAAAGCATTTGAAATCAGTCATTTCTGAATTTTTGAATGTTTGAAATGTCGTATCTAACGACAAATGATCACGAATAGTCCTGTTCTATTCGGACATTCGGAAACCAAAAAGCAATTCCACAAAAAAATGAAAGTTAAAATTTGAAAATGCTTTGAAGACGTGATTCCGAATGTCCCCTAAAAACCGTACAATGACATTCCGACTAAAAGTATTTTACTCTAAACGTTGACCATTTTAGTTTTAGAGAAATGTTGTCTATGTTTAGTGTAAACTGTCCAAATGCAGACAGACCACGATACATCAATCTCGTAATCGTTGTAACAACATGGATCAATGGTATGTCATCAGGTTTGAAAAATTTCGAACCATTAGCCGGAAGGGGGTTGGGAAGAAGTATTTTACCTCAGGTGAAATCAAAATAGTTTGTAATAATAGATTGTAGTTTGTGAAAGTTAAGGAAGCTACTGAGCATTAGGTAATTACCATCAATGCCAAAAAGAAACAGTGAATTGTTTATTAAAAATAATTGACTAAATTAAGGCGAATCATTTGGAAAGTAGAAAAATGCTACCACCGTATACAGAAAACGTATTTTCTGGATCTGACAAAACGAATAATTCGTTTCAAGAAAATACAGGAAAGGTGTTTTTTTAATCATTTTCAAGTAGTTTTATTTAGTTTACCTTTACCTTATCCAAAACAGAATTTTGGGGAATAAGGTAGAATAGGATTGTATTTTTAAACATTGAATTCAATGTTTCGTAGTGGTAAAGTAGCCAACGTAGCAATATACGAACAATAACTATAGGTCTTCAAACCTGTTGGAATGTACGAAGTGGTGAAATTATTAAGGTGCGCGTCTTAAGTGCCAACTTAAATCACACAGATTTGTAGAGAATAACAGACTTTTTTTGTAATTTTTTGCAACACACAGTTGTCATTCGTTTTTTGTGAATAAATTTTTATTTTTTGATTAAAAAACAGCAATGTCTTAAAAATTAAAGGAGTACCTTTGCGAAGATAATTATTTGTAAGAACGTTTTTTCTGTTAAGATTTTTCTATTAGAATAACTGGAAATAGGTGTGAGGGGAATCCCTACTTTGAAACAAACAGGGAAGGGAACTTCTAAAATTCATACATTAAAAATAAGCTTTAGATGTGAACCCCTATATTGCTATGCTACGCTGTTTTTTTTTTACTGCCCTTTCAGTCTGCTATGGAAATCGATAGAAGTGACTGTTGCCTTCGACATTACTTCTACGAACTACAATTTTAGTAACCGCAGGCTGTTTTTATTGTGTGTTCGGTTGTGTTTTAAATATCTATTTTTATTTAGTTTTATCGGTGAACGTGGTGGTGCCAATTTTAGTATTGTTTTCTTTTCTTTTGTATTAAGATCTTATGGAGTTCTTAATCAACTTGAGAAATTTAGAAAATTGTTGTGGAATCTTCCAAAGTGTCACTTTGCAATATCTGTATTTCTAAAAAACCTATTTCTAACTTCTACACTTTATAAAAAGGTAGTACGACAAGCTAGCGGCGTCTAACTGTAGTTTCAATTCTTGTTAATCAGCACCATTCTAATTGTAGTCAAACTTCTTAGCTTTAAATTCTTAATTTTTTTTATTTTTCCAACATTTTTCTTTTGAAAATTCGAGTTGTCACACAACAAAACTTAAATACGACCTATGTTTATTCATAATATATAAGTTTTATTTTTCATTTTTTTCAAGGATTTAAATTAAACTTAAAACCATTTCCAGTTTTGGGGAGAATATATAAAATATACGATGGGCACCTGAATTAGTCAGTATTTATTTTTAATTGTAGATATCATATCTACTACCTAAATGTACTTTGAATGTAATTTTGCCCATGTTCCATCAACATGACTCCCTTAGCTACTTGCCAGTAATTTTCGTTAGCTTTGGTGTTTTACGGTCGACAATATTCGGGACCTTAATTCAAATTTTGATTGCTTTACATATTGATTTTATTGGCATTTTGGAAACAGGTTTTAATTAATATCCTTGGCAAAAGTCATGGCCGAGTTCTTGCAGTGATGAGATGAGAGGTAGTTAGATAAAAAGAGTGGTCAAGAATTTTCAGGTGGACCTACGTTTGACACGGGGTTGTCAAGACCAGATATATCCTAACAAAGCACCGTTTAATATTTTCTGGAATTTTTAAAATTTTGTTGCAAAGAAATAAATTATTCGTCAAGGTCAGTTTTGATGTAATTATGGGGGTTACTCGTAAATATTCCTCTGAATGGTTTATTGAGATTTTTTGAGAGTGGCAATATCCAGCGAATTAGGTTCAAAGCAGTGTAGCGTGAATCCTTCGACCTTCAGGTCCAGTTTCAGGTCTAAGTGAATTTATTACCACTAATTTGATAGGGACCAAACGAATTGACGTACGATACGGCTCTCTTCGACGTGTACATTCAATTGTACGTTACAAGATAGTTTTTTTAGTTTACATATCTGAACGTGGCGTTAGTGACGAGTGCGACACAGGTCATGTGTTGTGTAACCATGAACAGTGATGGTCAATCAGTGACGTCGACAAGTCTATTCTATCAAATTTCAGCAAGGTCCCTTGAAAATGGTCGATCAGACTTGATCAGATCGTGGCTTTAGAGTTCTCATTCTACGTCTTTGGCGAGGTCCGGTCGTATGCGTCAATGTGCTTAGATAATCAAGTTCACAAAAAATTTTGATAAATTTATGTTCTACCCGGTACTTTTTACATTAATTATACAGCCGTTGCAAGGCCGGTTGGGTTTGTTTTGTCAAAAAATACCACGTTGAATTTCAGGGAAATAACCGAAATTCATTTCAAGGTTTACATATACGACTACGGTACGGTAACTTATATGCTCATTCGTAACACCAACACATTGTGATGGCGAAAAATGTTTTCTTAAAATAGAAACACAAATTCTGTAGACTTTTGTTCCCCCCTTTCACTGTTATATTGGAGAGAGTGGTGTGGTGTTAATACCTGTGTGAAGTGGTAAGTAACTGGTAAAATACAGAAAATACGGTCTCAGGATCTGACGATAGTATATTCAATGCCCGCACAACGGTTTTGGGAAAAGGAAATGAAAATGATTATTATTTCAGTACTTGAAACGGTTCCGAGCAGATGAAACTGTAGTGCTAGCGTTGGACTTGTGTTGACGGAGATGGGGGAAGAAACGATTCCAGTTGGCTTGTTTTAATAGCACTCTCGATTCTCGTGTATGTAGTCTTACATATCTTCAAATACAGTTCGGAATTGGTGTGAAAATATGTCGCGCATCCTCTGGCCGGACCGCATTGATTTCAAAATAAGTTTGCATTCAGACATTCGCAATCAATTCATGGGTCAGAGACTGGGGCAGATGCAGTGGTAAGCAGGTCCCCTCCACTTGTGTCGTCGAACTGTGCCACATAATTGGCCATTTTCGATACGACTTTGCACTCCCCAAGGGAAACAATCGTCGATTTTGCGGATTTGAGAATCAGTCAACCGTCAATTTCTGGTCGAGAAGGTTAAAAAAAGAACGTGGAAGCAGAAGGTGAAGCACCGCTTGCATGTTTGCCATTTGCCACATGACTCGTCTCATGCCGGCCGGAAAGTAAAAACGAGGAAGACTAACAAGGAGCTGTGACTTAATAGATAATGACGGTCTCCGGATCGCGGGTACGACGGTCGGGTACCTAGAGAGCGACAGCGTCTCGGTGCGAGTGATAATTAAAAAGAAAAAGATTTCGCCATTTATTACTGTGCTCCTATGTTTCGTCAGTTTCATATCGGTCGGCTCTCGCAAGTTATCAGTGCGATTTCTTACGCGTTCGTGTTCACGCGGCCGGAAAGTTTTTCCTTTTCGCGTTCGTTTTTAGGCCGCAACGTCTCACTACGGACTTAATTAACTTCTTCATTAAGGAGGTTTTGCTCCCATTGACGACGCGGAATTGATGAAAGGAGAAACTAGAAGAGTTTTGTCTTTTTCCTTGGTGCCACGAAGCCGGAGTTGAAATGTGCGCGACGTCTAGGATGGAGTATTCTGACGCTATTTTTTCGTTTGTACTTAGTTTCCTGTCTAATATCGGTAACGAAATACTGTGTGTTGTGTGCAGAGAAAAGGTAGAACATCGTTGATTCCGGTTCCAGGGAAATCCAAGAACTTCTACCGATTTCTTCGTTTCTTTTGTGACTTTGCCAAATATAGTCTTACGGAATTCGATTCTTTGTGCATGCGTTTAATTTGAAAACTGTGACAGTCGTGAAGTCTTCCCGTTCGTAAAGCCATTGATCATTTCACAACTTTATCAAAAATCAATTTTGCTGATTTTCAACATTGAAGGTTACCATGTAACGGATGTTCCGCAAGCGTTTGAGTTTGAGAGGGGATAGGACACAAACTTGCTGGGTTGCTGCTCCCAAGTGTCCGGCGCTATAGAAAATTCCAAAGTTCAAGGTTTTTCCCACTACTGCAAGTTTCCTCCACCCGAAATCGAAGGAAATGGGAGAAATCAAGAGCAAAACCAGTCAGGATCTGAGTGGTCGCGAAACGTGGAGTATCACACGGGAGAAAAACAATGTGAACAAATTAATCGTGGAGCAGGAAGAGTCGCGAATATTTCAGTTTAAAGGAGAACCCAAACGCCTTTTAGGTTCGAGAAAAAGGGAGAAAAAGAAATACCAGAATGTGTTGAAGTACAAGAACAACAACAACAATAACAACATCCACGCTGATGGGAAGGTGAACAATTTGCAAGTTGAGTGTTGTAAAACAGAAGCAGAAATGGGGCCGCGGCAACGTTATGATGACGTAGACGATACAACTGTGACAATCAAAAAGAAAGACAGCATAGACAACATAATTGACATGATAGTAAGCAAAAGCATCAGGAGGGACGAGACGTTGCAGAGAATACTCGCTGATGCGGATAGGAAAGCGGCCGTGAAAAGGAGTCGTTCCTTTCACGGCAAAGAAGGTAGTTCTAGGTACCCGATTAGGTTGCGACTTAAGAACGGGAAACGGGATACGGATTCACTCGTCGAAAGATTGGAAAACTTGGAGAAGAGAGCAATGGTGTTCGAGAGAGGCGTCGGCAGAATGGAAGATTGGGTGAAAGGGCCTGTAGCGAGGAAACAGAGATCACGGTGCTCAGCAATCAGTGAAGAGTTCGGAAGGAATATGATCGAAGTTCTGGAAGAGAACTACAAATGTGACGAGTTTTTACATGAACTTAAAACTATCGAAAGGATAAGGCCGTTCGAGAGAACAACTAAGAAAGACAAACTAATAGCGGCTCCTAAAGCAGATCCAATCATTAGAAATTCAATCAGGAAGATTGTGCTTAGGGTGACGCGGTGCCAGATGCCTCAAGACCGTTGGAACTTGGAGAACGCTTACGGATGGGACGACGTGAACAAGGCGCGAGGTAGAAAGGTGCACAGTAAGGAAAGTCTGCTGGAAAACGGTTGGGTTATAGTGGAAAGTCAAATATCCAAAACGGGTACCGGGTATCCGAGTGATGTGAAATCTAAGTCAGTTGAACCACTAGTCAAGTCGAACTTACGGAACGGTGTCGCGAATGGACACCCAAAGGATTTGCCCAACGTGACAGGTAAAATAAAATATGCCGTTGGGAGAGGCTTTGGAAAATGCTGGTGAACTCAATGTGGCTTATGTATTGTATTACCCCATGTGTGAGTATCGGTATCGGTACCGGTACTTGGACGTCAGTGACACACCCGGGTGTCAGACACAAGTTTAGTTTTGAGCTTGCTTATAAAACAGCGCACTGTCCCTTTTTTCACAATAAAATATCGTTTTAAAATTTATTTGTGTTTTGTGTTGTATTGCTTAGTAACAATTGTGTTTATAACTACTCTGTCTGTCACTAATCATCACTCACCAACATCATCACTTCCAGGTAGAAGTACAATGTCGAAGCATTGCGTATACAGACCAGGGCCTTGTGTTTTGTTTTATGTTGTTTTGATCACGTCAGTTGCTTTATTGTTTTTCTTTCGAGGTACGTTGCCGAGTTAATTGCACTGTGGTATTCCATTTCAGTAAGAACGTGAGTAAAGCAACAACAGCATCGGTTTTGTTAGTGTAAACTCGTTTGAATTTCTCGTCACCGTTTTACGACCTTTTTAAGCCTAATACGAATGTAATAAGAGAAGAACACAAAAATTATATTTCACAGTGAAATAAAATAAATACTATTCGAAATACTAGTGTGTGTTTGGAAATATCGAGTTCCTCCCATCCAGAATTTGGAACTATCCAGGTTTCATTGAAGTGCGAAAAAAATATTGCATTGTGGCTTGGTTCTGCCACGGGGTTGTGCATACGTAAATTGTACAGATGGCCGAGTAAAAGAGAAAAGCATTCGATTTTATTATGTGGAAGGTGAATGTGTTTCTCAAGCAAATATAAAAGTAAACTGCCATAAATATAAATGAAAGAATAACTTGTGTTGAAATGAAATTATATAATAGTTTAAAAATATGAATACTTTATATTTAGTACATTATGTATACTATTGCTCAACGATTACGTGAATTAGAACTTCTTGTCCCAAATTCTTATGTTTTATCAGCAAGTACCAAGATGTAAGTTGTTCAAAGCTTAGCTGCGTGTTGTCTTAGTAAAACGCCATGCTTGTGTATGATAATAAGTTTCAGCGGTCTCTTTGAACTTGATTGAACTGTGGAACGTGACCATTGGAAAGTCATCAATATATAATTATATAATATTAATTAAAAAGTAACTGCATTCGGCCGATTTCATCCAGTTAATTTAATGAAGGGCTGGTCTACAATTCAACAAACTCAAGTGTTTCGTTTAAAAAGGTAAATTAATATTTTTGCAAAATCATTACGTAATGTATACGGTGGTATTCCGCAACGTCGAGTTTAATTAAACAGAGCAGTCATTACCCCTTGCAAAATAGAAATCGCATATGTGTGTTTGGTCAGAAATTCATTACAGGTTGATGTGAATGGTTTGACTGATGTGGATATGCCTGAATTTCCTGATGAATTGGAAAGGTTTTCACGTGGAAATGAAGAAATAATTAATAGAAATCACACAATCAGATGCCAATTAAGCAAATCCAGCTTGTTATGCCGAATAATAATCGGTACATTGTTGGACATGATGGCGCACAGTTTTTGCAGCCCAATGCCGGCTACGTAAAATGGAGTCTGTTTTACTCTTTTATACTTGACGAAAAAGCAACAGAACATAAGCATTAAATAAGTTGGCCATTGACTGATAAACAAACATTTGGTACGGTTACGTGGGAGTATGATCCATACCGTTTGATTTGTTTTGTCAAATTCTGACGATATCGAGTTTTTAAAGGATTTGTCTTGATCCATCAAATTTTGTGATATAATATGGAAGGTCGAACTACAATTGCATAAGCACCAAGCGAGCATAAACAGGTGACGTGTCTCATCTGCATTTGGAATGATCATACAATAGACCTGCGGAAAACTCAGCGAAAATACAATGATGGGACATGGGCTGGGAACTGCTCAAGGACATTTAGTGTCTCATGGTGGCGGTCCACCTATTAGCTCTTTAGTGAACCAATGACGCCGTACAAAATAAACATAATGAAAACGATGGTACCGAAATGTTGGAAGGAGAATGGTCAAGGTCGTGATTTATTGAGTTTCCTGTCCGACAGCGACCAAGAAAAGCAACTTGTACCCGACATATTTTGAGTCAGAGAAGTGCCCATTCATTACTGTTCGAAATGTGGGAATACTGACCGCCGAGTACCCGAAGGGCTGTGTTGGCTACCAGTGCCTTGACACTAAAACCGTGCTCTCCGCAAAATGACTAATTATAATTGGATAGTAAACCACGCAAATCAGTGATTCGTATTTCATTTCGTGTGTGATTGGCCGAAGTCTTCATTCTGCTCTCTTTTGATTTTCTGTACTAGGCACCATCTAACTTTGCCTGAAGTTCTCCATGAAGACCAGACTTTATTGTTGCCCACCTTTAAAAGGTTGGTTGTCCTTGTGTGAAAGAGAAAACACACCCATTAGTCTTCTCTCAAGTGCATTGGAACCTTCGCCCCATGTGACTTTCTCTGGTGGACACTGACCTCTCTGCCATGTGGTTGAGTACCCCGAGGTATTACCAGATGTGATGTTAACATTATCTATCATTACATCATACATTTACAGTTTATTTATTTGTAAATTAAAATAATTTGATACAAGTCTTTATTAGCGATGTATTATAACGCATAGAGCTCTGCTTTGAATACTCTAGCTGTACAGGTAAAATAATTTAATATTTTACTAGTCTTCTTTTTCACATAGTTTTGTCAGAATGTAAGGTTATTTGAAGGAAGTGAAGTCCAATTGTCTGTAAGCCAACTTTATTCTGAATTATTGATGATTATTGATATTTTAGTAAGTGTAAGGTAACTAAACATTGTCACTTGTATTGTTACGGACAATTCAGTAGGTGGTGGCGGGGCCCAATCGGTGGCCTCAGTATTTTCAACGTGATTTACGGTTTCTACTTCAGTCAACTTTTATTTTTGAGGTTTACTAGGTTAATAAAAATGTATTTGATGGAAATAGATATCAAGTACCTAAATAAATCCAAGGCAACGAGGAAGCAATACCGTTCAACAACGATTACAAAAGTATCCGGTCATTCTTTTGTGGCACACCAGTGAAGTTATTCGAATGTATTTAGATAGAGGTGAATGATTGCTTTTGAATGAGTCTTACACTAGTTGAATGCTAAAAATAAACGTCATTCATTGTATGTTTCATGTATTACTTTTAAGTGGTCCTGTTTTGATACTTGTTTGAAGAGCGACCCTTGAAGAAGTATCTAAATTCTTTATTGACAGGTTATTGATGATATCTGTTACAACTATTAATATTATTAATACAACATTTGTTTGTACGTGTAGTTTATTGAAGGCACTGCGGTGGTCCTAAATGGATGTAGGTAAAGATTGTATTGCTTGCCTACGTTGCCTAAAAATACTGTTGGGTGACATGTGCTTTTGAACCCTCGTGGTTTTCATTGTTCTCTTACCAATGAAAGGAGGTAACTTAATAGATACAAGGCAAAGTGACGAATCGGACACATGGCACTGAGTAGCCTGACAAATAGCTTTTCGCAAAAACGCAAACTATAGGGAATATCCCAAGAGGCTTGTCACGGGGTCTGAAGAAGGTAAATTTCACAAAGGGTTCGATCTATGCAAACAATATTATTATCTTGGGGTGTTTGTAAACCTAGGAGCAGGATGGGCCATGAATTTAGGGGATTTGAAAAACATTTCGTCCCTGCGCTAATTCTTTCTTTGTGATGTAAAATCATGTTGGTGAAGACTCAGAAACAATTCCTGAAGGGATGTCTACTGCCACGAAAAACAAAAACTTAATTGCCTTTAAACAGCATGGCATTTCAGTTATCGTAATAGTTGGGTTAAAAGCAGACCGGACAAAAGACCTTGACCCTAAAAATTTATTTTCCTTTCCAGGATTTTTTCTTGCAAATAGTTATCAAATGGTATTGCCCTGGATGGTCGTTGTGTGATGATAGATTTTTTACTTGAAGTTTGACGTCACTGGACCTCAGTAATAGTTTTCTTGGTTTTTCTACTGCGGCTTACCTTTAAGTCCCTTTTTCCTTTATTTTTATCTTTCTGTGCAATATTTAAAGCCAAATTGGAGCGCCTTTTAACTTACGTGAAAAAGTAGTTTCTTTTCTTTGTGATACGCAAAAGGGAATTGTATTTAGTTCAGTTGCATTAGTACAAAAATAAAGCACGAGTCCTAGAAGATAAAGAAATGTTGGAATATATACCAGAAGATGTTCGACCGCCCACATATGCCTTGCTGCTGTGGCCGCTTATTTGTGTTAGTCGGTCTGTTATTAGAAAATTGTTTTTCGAGATTTTTTAAATAATTGAATTCTTGAGTTGGTTGAATTCTTAGCACTTTAAGTGTGTCCTGTCCAAATACCAGCGATATAATCATCCAAAAACGAATCATATAATGTAATCTTTACTCATTTTCCTTACATTCTCTTTCGTTTTATTATTATCCTTAATTTTTCTCTCTGAAACTCCTGTTTGGCGTTATGGAATGCCACAACCAAGTTGAATTTTTTGGAAACTAGTTACAGATTTCACTGTTCAGTAGTGGGGGCGTATTCATGATGCTGATGATGTGTATATTTGCTTATCCTTTAGGGTATATTCTCGGCGGCGGTATAGCCGAGGAATAGATTGCCCTAGATCAGACGTAAGGATATTCTCCTTCGCTTTTGTTACGCTACATTTATTGATGAATGTAATTCATTAATAACCTTAAATATTGCATTAGCGATGTAATTTCATTACGTTGCATTCACCTAGACACTGGACATTCTTTTTCATAACTTATTTCGAGTGAAATTACGAAGTCATTCATTTCCCTGAAAGTGACAGATATTTCCTTTGAAATTTACAATTTGGAATCAATATATAAAGAATATCAGTTTTCCAGTCATTTATGTTGAATATTTATGAAATTCGTTAAAGTTTGTTACAATAGTCTTGAAAGGCAAACCAAAAGTTTCATCGCCGGCGGAGAAGCCCTCGATGGGAAAACGTGGGAAATTTTACCTCGTCGGTGAACATGTGCATGTGTGAATATACCCGAAGACATTCGACCGTGCCGATTGTTCTCCATTAATTTGGGAAACTGTAATTTTGCCGATGTAATTGCAATGTTACATGCGACTAACTTTTTGTGTAATTAAGGTAATATCCATATCTTCACTAGGATTTGCCAACACCCGTACCTGGGTGACGATCTCCTTGGATGATGACGACGCACCAGAATTGGGTCATGTGTTGTTCGTCGGTTGGAATGCGTAACTCCATAGTTAGGACTAATTACCGAATGTAAAAAGTCACAATTCGTGTACATAAATCGGGCAATTTATGGTCGACGTCGTGCTGAATGTGTGTGTTTAAGATGACTGCCAAACATCTGGCAAATTGGCAACAGTCTGGTCGGAAATTTTTCTCTAATACCACAATGGAATTTTTCGTGTTAGACTTGGAAAATTGGTCCGATCCTTTGGTTGGTTGTTCATTTACAGAATAAATTTGGCCATCATCGGTTATTTAATGTTAGTTTTAGTAGAAAAATCACTCTGTTTGCCGTGTCGTCTGTCTCCCCATGCTTTTATTTTTAACTCGTCACTCATTTGAGTTTGTGTAATTTTCGGGCATAAATATGTAGAGGCTGTGTTCCCCATATGGAAGGAGATTGAAATTTCGGGTTTCGGCATGATCTCCAGCCAACGCTGGTTCGTGCCTTCCATTCTTGTTAATTCGAGTTATAAGTCTTCCGTGATGAAGGTCGTCAAAATCAAACGGTGTCTTTGTTATTTTTAATCGGTGAAAACTGGTACAGTGAGCCTTCAACTCATCAGAGTAGAATCTCTGATTGTTTTTGAATGTTTTCATTGTTTGTTTAGATGTTTTAAATGTGCGTCCTAGTCTTTGTCAATTGTTTAGGGTGATCGGTGGTAATTTCCGGTTACAAAAGTGTTGGGACAACTTAAATGACATCTAAGAAAGGCTTCTACTTGAATGAATAAATGATGAACTCTTGTTTTTTAAATTTGGCACAAGATTTTCACCTGCCACCCTAACGCATCGTTTTGGTACTATTTCTTGTTCTGAACTTGGCGTTTATCCAGTTCTTCGCATCCCTCAGAGATCTTATATTTGTTATTCCGTTTCGTTGTGTTCTTTCTATTCGAAGAAACAAATTCCAAATGGTTCGACTGCGACGTTGGGTTTCGTCCTTTGGTAGTCTAATTTTGGTAGTATGAAAATAAAACCATGACTTGTGTCTAACAGGACATTTTTATTCAACTTCAACTCCCCATGAATTCATAACCTCTAATTCGGTTGCCAATGCCTAGAAAACGTTCTTGAACATTCTCTAGGTTATCTTATAAATTGTTGCCATGTAAAAATATTTTTCCTTACATCATCTCGAAGCGGCCTAATTGCAGCAACCTTCGGTTTTTACTGATTTTCAATGAAATTCGTGGATTGTGTGACAGCTGGGCAATAAATCAGTCTTGTCAAAATGAATTCGTGTGGAACCGGTTGTTTTCTATTGAAATTTGTCTAAATCTCCTAATAATAAAAACAGGGTGGAAGAAGTGGCTCCTGGGTGTGTTGTAATCGGCCTCGCAAATCGATTTCAGCAAGGAAAATTTGCTCCCGGCATTACGAATTAATTGAAAGATATCCCCTGACATATTCTTTTGCAGTCGTAGAATTGTTTTCCAAAGTGCACTCTAGCAGCAGACAGTCTCAACGGAGATCACAGAAGTGATATTAATCTATTTAGTTCCCGTTGTTCAGGTTCAATAGGGTGTGCCATTTGGAAGGACAAGGTGATTGACGGCCTCGTCTAGCCTTCATAAGACTACAAACAATATCATCCCAGAAAAACTGACACTTAAGCAGCAACCTAGAAGAACGAGTGAGGAAATTGATGGTGTGATTTGAATGTCAAATGACCGGTATGGCGTGTGTTTATAGCGTAATGTGGCTGGTGTGTTCTGCAATTGTAAAGTTTGTTCTATTATGGGAGTGAATTTGTTACCCAATCTTTTGTATTTTACATTCTTCAATAACAACTTCCCAAGTTTGTTTTGACATCGGGCCTTGTTTTGTTTTCTTGATTTTTACTTAAAATGAGTGTAATGTTTCGTAAAAGATGTCTTTCCAACAACTCCCATCTTGTTTTTAGTATCCTGAGTCCCTGATTATTGGTAGTTTTGTTCTGCCTTTTGTACTCTTGTAACTGCGAACATAACACGGTACCTGTGCAGGTCTTCAGTTCAGTGGTAATGATTTATTGCTTCGATATTTTACCAGAATTTATTTTTTCCTGCCTTATCTTTATTTTTGCATCATTACAAACACTTTGCATTTTACAATTTTACAGGTAGCACTAGTTGCTAAAAACTAGGATAAAGTGTAGTCATTTTACGAGCACCTTCTGTATGGAGCGGCTTGTTCAGAAGTGTTGCATTTATCATAAATTTATTTCTCAATTAATGAATTAAATGCATGTAAATGTTAAATGGAGAAATCGGTCGTCCAACTGTTCCCTCCTCAAATTATGAGTATAATTTTAGTTTTTCGCGAATTATGTTATACATACTAATTAATGTTTGAAATTTTGTAATATATCTTTTTATTAAAATAATGAGGTGGCAGTTTGGTATAATATACGCCACAATATATAATAATGTAATTTAAATGTAATTGAGGTAGTTTCATTTAGGAGGTCATGTGAAGGTATTACTTCTCAGATTCTATTACTGTAATAAAATTGTTGGGAAGGACGATGAGAGACAGATAAAAAAGACCTTGAGTGTCCGATTAATCTAGTTTTTGTCTATTAGACGACATTAAACTTTCCCTGAATGTTACAAGTTTCTTTCCGTTAACTGCAAAAGTAACTGTAGAAAAATAAATGCTGGTTTTTAGTTTCCTGCCTATGTTTTTTTTCTGGTACTATACGGATGGTTACCTCGAGTAAAACCATACATTATGCTGGTCTTCCCGATTGCATTCATTACATTTTTCTTTTCATTGACCAAAGGATGGGCAAACGGTTTCGGTCTGTTCGGTACCTTCTGATTCGGCCGTTAAATTCGCGTACAACCATAATCGCCTGCCTTATGGCGTTCTTTGGTGTTGATTCTTAAAAATTTCGTGGTTCCGTAGAATGTCAGAATTTCGATGTAGCGCTTCTTTAAAATAGTAATGACATACTACCTAATCATAGTAAGGTACAATAACAAGGATAGAATCAATCATTAGCATTGTTCGTTAGACCAAATTAAAAAGTGAGATTATTGTTAATTAAAGTATCATGAGTCTATCCATGTCCTGATTCATGGGTTTGCATTCCTGGTGTGGAAGACATCCTCCTGCGGTTCAGTTGCGTATAAACGTATATATTATGCATTCCAAATTTTCATTTATCTGCCTGCACCATGCTTTTCTAACTTCTCTTCTTTGTTCACATGCCAACCTTCCTTCTGCATAGGACACAGTTAAGTAGTTCAATATTGGAAATTATCTCAAATATATACGATACTTTAATTCATTGAAGGAATTACTTGCGATTGCAGTTGTATGATTGTATTATTCAGCAAGAATTGTTGATGAGAAAAAAAAATTATCCCGAAAATAGTTGTTTAAATACTCCCGAGCTAGCCATTAGTCGTGAAAAAGCATAGAAAACAAGAGTTTTTATTCGTGTAGGAAAACTGTGAGTCAAATGTTTGCAGGAAATCAATAAACCGGGATAATAAGAATTAGCTCAAAAAGTTTGTCGAGCGTTTAAGTTCCAACCACAAAACAATAGAAATAGGAATAAGCGGAAAGCAATTAAAAATTTAAATAGACTAGTTCAAAGGTTTAAACAGAACATTACCGAGTGAAGACTAGAAAGTGTTCAAGATAATGTTGTCTGTACAAATCTTCTTGGGAGTTGCGTACTGCCTAAGCACTGTAATAAATACATAACAAGTGCGATTGTGCGAATATGGTTAAATCGGAACGAAATCATTAATTCAATAAAACAGTTACTCGTTTCAAATGAGGTTTCACATTAGTGATTTTATTAATGGCCAGATAATTCATATCTTTGGCGGCTGACTTCTACGAGCCTAATTTTTAATAGCAGTTAGTTGTGTTATTTGATAGATTTAGTAAGAGGTTGTGTTTGACTTCACCACAGGGGATAATGTTTAATTCTGCGTTTGGGCGTGATTAGACAATGTGTATGATGTAGGAACTGAAACCCTACGTTATAATCGTGTTTTATAATAAAAGCAGCAATAGCGTAACGTTAGTTACTTGTGTTTTCAAATGGTGGTATTGATTCACCTAACTTTGTTAGTTTTATCCCCGGCAAAAGTTACTCACTAAATCTAGGAAGATTCTTTTTACAAAACACAAATATTATGCTTCTAATAATTCAGAAATTTATAGGATTATTGTCTAATTTTATTGTCTGGACTGCCGGCGACTGTTGGGGAGCCTTAGACATGGAAGTCGGGGGACTGTCTGTTTTCACACTCATAAACTATAAAACAGGCCCGTGAAGACTTTAACCAAGTTACGGGAAGCAGGAGAAAGATTTTCCAGTCTAGTGTACTGACATCTTGACTGCACGTTATTTACGCAGTGCTGAAGCAGTGCATTCGTTTGTTGCATTGATACATTCTGACAAAATGAAGGACAGCTGCAGTGACCGTGGAATGATGTTGACCTTCTTTCGTGGGTCATCTCCTCTCTAACGCCCCTTTGAACCAAACATTTTTGTCAATTAAGAGAATGAGGAAATGGAGTAAATTGAATGTTGGAGGGGAATGAAGGAAGACGGGAAGACAGGAAGACAAAAAGAATCCATATCCCAAGAACCAAATAGAACTAAGAAGAAAGTGAGGGCTTTACAGTCTGAAGTGAAAGTTAATGGAAAATTAAAAAGAGGTGGATACAATGTAACGGAGAAAGACACCAAATAATATAAATAATGAAATGTAACCGGCTTACATGGAATTTTTGAGTGTTGACTTCGAGTACAGGCATCTGTCCACATTTGTAGCAAAACAAAAACCTTATTTTGCTACTGAAAATATTCCGTTAATTTTTCTCATTAGCACATAGTCCACGTACAATGGCCACCACTGACCAATTCAACTGTGTTGAGTAAGAAACTCACTATCGGCCAACTATGTTACTGCAATTGGTAGGAAGGTTTGCAAAAAGCGTACCCGACATTTTTCAGGGGTTGCGACCAAACTCCTATGTAATTCCCAATTGTGTGACGTTGCTCCTAATATTACACAAACAAATTGTTATTAACATAATGTGTGTCGTACATAGTGAAATAAACATTCTGAAAAGGGAGATAACATCGAATATCATCTCCCATGTGCGAATTTGGAATTTATGCCTATCTGGGAATTAACGACAAGTTCCAATTTCACATGTTTAAATATTGATAACAGTTTCTGATAAAAATAACCAAAATGGCACGGGAATTGATAGTGTGCGTACCTTTTCAAAGGGAATTACACGTGTCATAAGGCAGTCGAGATCCGCCAGGTATAAGGTCAATAATTGAATGGAAAAAAAACGCCAAAATGATTGAGTGATTGAGTTTTGAAAATCAAAATTTAATTTACCAAGTTGACATTGACCAGGCCCGTCTTGTTTTTGCTGGGTTTTCAGATTTTAAATTTTGCGGGCGTTAACATTTGGGTCACTTTCTTAAAATGTCGCTTCTTCTTTGTCAGCAAACTCATTCTTTGACCGTTGACTCCATTTTCAATGAAGAAAATTGAAAAAGTATTTTTTAAAAAACTTTCTGCGTATAGCAGGGTAATCAACAGGTAACGTTTTCTATTTTGTCTAATTTTTTACTGTTGTAAATACAAAATTAAATGAAATGCTTTAAAATGGATTGAAGCGCACCCCACTAATTTTATTACACATTTTCTATTCTTGTCCTTCACATTTTTGGTGGCCCGTTTTCTATTTTTACATTCCTCCGACACCATAATTCGTCATTGTAAGTTTTCCTATTTCTAGAAGGAACTCTTCACCTATTTCATTTCCCCTGCCGCCATAATTGACAATTTGGGATCAACTCTGTTGACGGTGCTTCCTTCCTTCACTAAGTTGCATCATCTAATGTCTCGCATTACAATGAAATTATGATTGTATGAGGTTTTCGGTTCTTTTCCGAAATAGGGTTCGATCCTGAAATATCGGAGGTAACCACATAAATGCGGTAAGCGATGTTATTTTAAGGCATCACTTATGTCAGTTTTTGGCCTTCAGATGTTGCTAAACTTTTGAATTGGAAGTGATTAAGTCGCTTAAACTGTTGCCTTTTTTGCAGTATCTAAAAGACAAATCTGGTAAGCAGAATTACTCCTCTTCTGTGCTTTAATGTGACAGCACTCAATATCCTTGTTAACAATTTTTTGTGTTATTCCTATGCTACGATAATAGTCGGTTTTGGACAGGTACGACTCGGGATTGATGTTTAATATAAGTTCATCCGGGCAAAGTCGTTTCTTTCTAGTATTAGGGTTTATCAAGATCTTAGGTCAACCGAATTGAAGCTTCCATCCGCCATATTTCCACTAGTCTCTATTACATCCTAGCATCGTGATAGCGAGGAGATGAAATCAAGTTCAAAGTTTAATATTGTTATCTGTCTCAGGTACCGTTGGTAACTCTACGGTTGTTTAATTTACAACCGAAGTTAGGAAATGAATAATTTCTTGAGCTAAAAGCAGCCAAGCAACTATACTAGTCGTTATTAATTGGGTGTATGGTTAATGCAGTTGATGCACATTGATCAGAATGTCACACTTCTACATAGAGAGCTTTTTAATTTAATTTATTTTATCGTCTTGTTCGAACATAACTACACTTTTAAATTTACCTTTTCGAATGGTCTTTCGTGTATATTTTGTTCCTATTAATTTTCTAGCACACAAATCGCTTCTATGGCGTATTCTTCACTTCGATATCACGATTTTGCTCTCATCTCCAACAAAAATGTGTGGATGTGCCTCGTACAGGATTCATTGGTTTCCTAATTTCTGGTTGTTTATTATTTTTTTTTTGATGTTTGCCCGTGCAGAGTGTAAAAATTGAGGGAGTTCATCGTAGGTTTCTTCTCATGTGTCTCCATCACTCACTGTCATGCTCCGCTCATCTTTGTACCTGACGATACTTTGTGAGTCATCACCAATCCTTATACGGTGTATTAGATCTCAATGTATTTTGACTGACAGGCAGAGTGCGAAATTTCAAATTTAACTCATACGTCTACGAAGAGCAACTCGACCTGGCGGTACAATCAGAAAGCACGGCAGTGTCTCAGGTACGTGCCGGGGAACCTTGAAGTAAATATCTAACAGTTGTAAGGTGCATTTATTATGACGTTATAAAGAGAGAGAGAGAGAGGTTCTCGGTCGCAGGAGATAGTGTGCTGAGTTTTGTGACTTTTTTACCGGAAAATGGTGTTCCTTGGCGGCTGGGTGAGCAATGGAATGACAAAAAACATAAAAATTCGCTATTCCGTCGCTCAATTCGGTCAAACTGTCTCAACCGTCTTGCTGACGCCGGAGCAGAGCAATAAATCGGGTAGACTGAAAAAGGGTATGTTGTTATAGCTTTTCCATTGACGTTTGGTCCTTTGAGGGAGGCTGTGACTGAAGGCTAAACACTTCCCTTGACGTGTAAGAAAAGGACTCAAGGTGGATCTGGTGGTAAAACTTGCATCGGGTAGAAGGGTGCTTGGAATTTGTTGATGTTGATTTTGTAACTCACACTAAGTTAACTTTGTCTAATTGACGGGCGCCTGACTAGAGCATAAGATACAATTTTCACATCGCAGAATCTACCTTCAGGCCATATTCACGTATACAATCTAAGTTTTAATTGCATTTGGACGGTGAGAAAGAATGGTAGGTTATGGTGCAAACAAATTAAATACTAATTTAAAAATAAGGAAAGAAGAAATACGTATTCCTTAACATTTTATATGAAGTAAGTCGTGAATACTCAAAAGTAACTTAAAATCAATAATAAAGAATTTGATTAAATTGAGATCACTGGAAAACGTATCAGGGTCGAAGTACAATCATACAGAAATAAACCAAAGAGAAACTACCATTATTATTTTATTGAACAGACATCCTCACTTTTGTTCCGTTTTACATGTGTTGAGACACGTGTTGAATTTTAATTATATTATATGGGTTTATGTGCTTTACTACGCTCTAGTAGATTTCTCTGCCAAAAAAGTTCGAACAAATGCTGACTCAAGTTGACTACTTGTTTCGATGTTATATGGATGTCAATTGATCAATTGTTACGTATTGTTACGTAGGATAACTGCTAATTTTACATATTTTTACGAAATAGATCTAACTAAACACAGAATTCTATTGAATTTTGTGCTTAAGTTTTACTATACAGTTGGTTTTATTTTCTTCTTGGTTATATTAGATTTACAAGCTATCAAAGCTTTACCTTTTGATTTGCACTACAGTTCAGTGTTTGTATTAGTTGTCTTTCGGTCGCCGGTCTTTGATACATTGCATTTGCTGAATTTCTTTTCTGTCAGCTCTTTTACCTATTTTTCTCTGAAAATGAAATGCAATAGTCAGTTAACGCCTTTAGGAGTTAATTTCTTTGGTAATGATCCTTCTCAATTATTGCTAACCAAATTTGGTTGGTGGGAATTGTTCCGTCTGTTTGTATGGATTTTGTTTGCGGTATTTTTATGGTTTTTGCTTTATACAAGAAATCGTGTTTGTACATTCCCCGGCAAATCGTTTATGTGAGTCTTCCCTTCGTGACTGGCTCACGGAAACTGTAAAACGATAATGTTTAAAAAAGGTATTCAGATACATCAAAAACGTGGCAGAGGTTCAATTATTGACAAAAGGGCATTTTTACACTGTACAATTTTAACCATATAATATGACTTTGGTTTTGAGTTAGGGTGATGGAGCTATTTAGAGACAAAGTTCAAAGCGATTGATTTAGTAAAAGTCAATTTCTAGGTCTTCCCTTACGAATGCTCCAAGTAGGAAAAATAAAATAAGTCTGTGGTTGTAATGAGATACCCGAGATTGCCAGGTTGGGTGGATAATGTACGAAAATTGTTGGGCAATTCAGGTACAGGCCTGTGAGGAATCCTCTAATTCGATCTTCTAGTCTTTCACGGTCGGTGCGGAAGAGTGCTGAAATTTCAAACTGATCTATTTTGTGATTGCTGTGGGGGAAATAGATTTGAAACGTATATTGACGATACGACCAGGTTTTTGGTCGCCCGGAGACCGTCTTCTTTAATTCCTCCTTCCATTTGAGGAATGGAAAAAATAAGTGTACAATCTATTCGATTAAAAAAAACGATTGGACTCTATTTGAAGTTCATGAATAAAAATTGGGAATATATAATTTTCAGGCACCGTGTAAATTTACTTATAGAGGAAAAAATGAACTTTTGCTTTGACTTTGCTTATTGCTTGGATTTGCTTATTTACTTCGAATTCATAAATATTTAATTGAATATTCATTAAACCATTACGATTCAGGAATACTTGGATTATATGAATATCTCATGGAATGGTATTCCAGTAAAAACACAGTAAAAAATCGAAGATAAAATAATAAATGTTTTGTAAGAAAAGAAGAGGGAACACAGAGAAAATCTGATCAGAACTACAAAAGCAAAAGATATGTTGTCGAATTGTAATTGCAAACTGAATCTTACTAATACATGTTTTTTTTTATTGATTTATGTTAGTGGTCGGTAACTGGTCACATGGTCGAGAAGTCGTAAATAATTAAAGTGTAATAAAATGATTATCATCAAACATAATAATAAGTAACACGAAGAAGTATTTTAATGATTTAATAAAAGAAATAACATAATCACAATTTAAATCACATTTTTCATTGGTCAATAATTATAAAAATTGTTTCGAAACATAAATTATTTAAATACTAAATAAATTTAATATTTTGTAAATTTTGTTTTCATGTTCTAACGAAGCTGAATATATTTTTAGTGATGCTAAGTAAGTTGGGAATATTTATAATATATCATTACTTGAAGATTTCTAAACAATGTGCAATATGCAAATGACTTAAGAAATATCGTAAACCGTTACACAGAAGTTGTCCCCGTGTGCACCAGTCTGGCTTAAATTAACTTTATTTTCAAATTAAGTATTAAATCGAAAACAACCTTTTGATTATCACAGTACTTTTATCAATTATACTCAAACCTAAATCTAATTTATTAATAGAAATACTCTGCTCTCGTTAAATCTATGGAAATCTGAAAATGGCGAAATTTTTATGTAATTTTGATTTTGTATTTTTCTTCTATTTCAGGAGGCAAAACATACTGCCAAATGTGCAAAAAGAAATGTTCCGGAGAGGTATTGAGAGTTCAAGACAAGTACTTCCATATTAGCTGCTTCAAATGTAAAGGTAGGTAGGAACATTCCTTCTGGATGCTGGGTGATTTGGGAAAATGACTATCTTAACCAGCTGATTTTGTTTTTTCAGCGTGCAAAACTTCATTAGCTCAAGGGGGTTTCTTCTGCAAGGACGGAAACTATTTCTGTACCAACGACTACCAGCGACAGTTCGGTACCAAGTGCTCACACTGCGGCGAGTACGTCGAGGGTGAGGTAGTGACAGCCCTGGGCAACACATACCACCAAAAGTGCTTCACTTGCGGACGATGCAGGTAATTGCATTTTTGTCAAGGAGACAGTGATGTCATCAGTTAGGAATCGATTAGGCTTAAAAAATAGGTTTCAGGCACTGATAGTGCCCGTGTCGTTCCGGTAGAAGATACTCAAAGAGTAGATGCTTGAATGAGTTCTGCGACTCATTCCGGAAACGGATGCATAAACCTCGATCTATTGAACGTGCAGAGAGGCAGAAAGTTTAATTCTAGGCCTAAAGATGGCTTAATATTGAAGTTGTCATAACTCATCCTGAAGGTTATTCGCAGACTCGTGAAATTCAAATTAGAAATAGAATGCGTTTAGTTGTTTAAGCAATCAAAAAACTCCTTGTTTTTCTAGGTTCTTTCAGTTTTAGGCTATGAAGTTATTTTACCCGAAACTTGAGTAACTAATAGTATTTATGGAATTAACTTCCTGTTGAGTATCTGCGGTGGTTGTACGGTTCAGAGGCTTAGGTTAATTTAAAGTTTGCTTTTTGAATCAAATTCAAAGGTTTTCAGATTATCACACCGGTCTGCGCACCTTTTATGTAACAATTGAATTGACTTCCCAATACACAGGCAAATAAATCTTTTACCCTTTATAAATTAAATAAACCTTTTAAATGTAAAAGTGGAAATTTGAAAGAAATGTTGTTGAGCAATCGGAAATAAAATGACGATTCTTGGATGTGCTTTAACTGGTTCAAAGTTGAATTTTGTTTGAACGTCTTATATTGTATTAACCTTCACCTTTGCTGTAATTTAAGAAGGTGATAACTTATACTTTCTATTACAGACAAGTGTTTCCTTCTGGCGAACGGGTGACATATACAGGCAAAGAAGTTCTTTGTCAAAGGTGCGTTCACATCCCCGTTAGAGATACTAGGTCGCCCGCCAGAAGTCCAAGTGGGCCATATGAATGCGCAGGGTGTGGTGCAGAACTGAAGGATGGACAGGCTCTGATAGCTCTGGAACGGCAGTGGCATATTTGGTGCTTCAAATGCAAGGATTGTGGCTCCGTTCTCCATGGCGAGTACATGGGAAAGTAAGTACCCTGCCTGGAAGATAAGCCCTTTTATGTTGAGCTGTCATTTCAGTAGCCTTCTCATTTCAGGGATGGAGTGCCATACTGTGAAAAAGACTACCAGAAGCAGTTCGGCGTGAAGTGCGCTTACTGCTTTCGTTTCATTAGTGGTAAGGTTCTGCAAGCCGGAGACAACCACCATTTCCATCCGACTTGCGCAAGATGTAGCAAGTGTGGAGATCCTTTTGGAGATGGAGAAGAAATGTACCTTCAAGGAGGGGCAATTTGGCATCCCCGTTGTGGTCCAGGACCCACTGAAAACGGCACCATTTTGAATGGGTCGTCTATGCTGGAGAATGGACATTGCACCGACACGGACGGAGAGATGAGTGCACGGGATGGAAGGGAATTCGACAGAATGAGCAGTTCGGCCGTTAGTGAAATGCAGGTATGTGTGGTCTCTGTCAGAAACCTTAAATAGAAATTTGATGAATAAGAATGATACAGTGGCCATTTTATGAGGATGTCAAAACGATGGAGTTTAGTGAAACAGGAACACGAGACTTGTTTTAGTTAGTTACCTACTCTAGTTCTATCCTTGAAATTTATCACTGCGAAAATAAGTAATGGACGGATGAACCTTACAGTTACGAAATGCATTGAAGACTAACGGGAAGAAATATATAATACGGTGAGAATAAATGACAACCAACGGCTAACTGACTTATTATTTGACGTTTGAATCGATCAACTAATAGGTGACTCGAATGACAAGTTTAGGCGGTAAGCGTTGATTTGATTTTATTGACTGACTTACTCTAGAATGATTGACTGGACGCGTCATTTTGGCACTCTCATTTTGTTTTTTCATTTTGTTTGTATGGAATTGCTCTTTGTGTTAACATTCAGCATACTTAATTCTTATATTTTTATATTTATGTACTTATTTCGTGAGTGACTCATTCTTATAAGAGTAGTCTTGTAACTTAAGCATCAAGAACGTTTCAATGAAGTTAATTTTTTGTTTCCTGTTTTACTTTGTATTTTTTGCATTTTAATTGGACTAAACAGAGTCATGTGTGCGTTCTTCTTGCATGGATATTCTATGTATTATTTAATTTTGTACCGCAGATTAATAATGTTACAATCGTGGACATTACCTTTTATGTTTTAAATTCATTTTATATATTTTTATTGGTTTGTTTTTTTAGTTTTCATTACGTTCTCGCACGCCTAGTTTGAACGGCTCATTGGGTAGCCCTTGTAATAGTTTAAGTAGGAAGGTAAGTTTGTTTTGCTGTTGTTAATCAGTTGTTTGGCACGGAAAAAATCTAATGACCAAATATAGTAGTGTTTCGACAGCTGGGACTTCTCTACGCTTCATCGACCCCCAATGCTATTCTTTTATTTTCACCTGTTTGCATACTTGACCTTTTAAAACGTTGAATTCCTCGTTTAGTCGATACGATTTATTTACAAATTTGCACGAGATCCGTTTTATCCCTAAACATAAAACTATGGGGTATGTTTCATTAACGGCTTCAGTAAACCCCCGCAAATCGTGTGCATGAACAATCATTCAGATGCGAATATTTCCCCTATGTGTCAGATTCATGATATTCGTGGTTGCGTGAGAAGGATTATTCATATTTGTGTTAGGTAACCCTTGTAGGTATCCTTCGTGGGTTGAGGCTTTTGAAAAATTCACCCTTGAGTTCTAATGACTTTATTCACTGAGAGGAAAACTAAAATTTTCTTCAAAACTATTCTCATAGCCAGTGACATTAGTGCCATTTTTATATCTCAATTATTCATTCGCATTTTTTTTTTACAGAATTTTACAATTTGTTACAATGAGAAAAGGGAATTAGATGGATGGGAGGTGTGATATTACTCTTTACCTTATGTACCTGGCTGTCGAATCATTAACATGTTTGTCTTGTCTTGAATTAAGTCTTCAGTTGGAAGTAATTTTTTTGCAGTATGCATACCACCGCACCGGGTCTCCGGGAATTCTCCTTCGGGAATATAAATCAAGTCAGCAGTTCCCGGAGGACATTAGTAGGATATACACGTACAGCTACCTGACAGAGGAACCGAGTCAAGGGTACCTTAAACGACCGATCGATCCTTACGACAAACCACCTACAAGTCCACATTTTCATCGGCCATCTTGTAAGTTGAATTAGGGAATGTTTTTGGGAAGCAAATCTAGTTTATTGTTAGTATTGTCTTTTGTCTTCTTTTTGTAGCATCACATTCTCAGCGAAGCGGAAAGATTCTAATAAAAACAGGTTCGAGATCGGGTATGAAGGTCATGGCCGAGAGTATTCGGAGTGAAACTCCAAGACCGAAATCGCCTCATATGAACAATGAAGAGCCAATCGAATTAGCTCGCATACCTGATGCCAAGAAACCTGCCCCGGGAGAGAAGTCGAAAATTGAGAGAGATGACTTTCCAGCGCCCCCGTATCCCTACACTGATCCAGGTAAGTGGATACCAAAAAAGAACCAAAATGTTGTCGCATTTCACAGCCGAGTTCAGAGAGTAATGTAGTAATTTTTTTAGAACGGCGTAAAAGATGGTCTGGCTCTCATAAGGGAGACGAAGAGGAAGAAACCGTCGACGAACCCGATGCCCAAGAAAAGTTTTTTGAAGATGAGAAATTGAAAGTTAGTATCTGATTGTATCTAATAAAATTTATTTTTTCAGTAATTATTTCTTAAATATCGGAAAGAACTTAATTACTTGTAAATCGGGACGAATGATAGGACTATTATTTTATTAATCAATATTATTCTAGAAAGAAGAGGAGGAACTGAGTAAAATAGCCACGGGAATTGGAAAAGTATTTTTACAGAATGTAAAGGAAAGAGAAAAATTAAGACAGTATAAGTTGCAACATTTGGATCCCAGAAACGCGTCGAGAGTTCCATCAGCTAACAAAGAACCTGCTTACAGGTTGAGGTATCAGAGTCCTGTAAATGCTTGTAAGTATCCAATAAGTCCCTATACTGTTGTGGTACCTAGACTGTTAGTCGTGAGTTGACATGAGTACGAACATTGCAGCACCATCACGGAACATGGACCATCCCCGTCCTTGGGAAGAGGAAGAATACATGGATCGCAGTTCAAGTTATCGCTCCTCTGTCGGACGTTCAACTGGGGCTATTCCTACTTACAACGGTAAGCAATTTTACTATTCACTATTATATCACAGGACCTTTGATTCGCCAATAAGCAAGCGTTCGCAAGGCATTGCTATCGCCTGCACAATACTCGATCCCAACTGTCGTTGGAATGCTATCATATTCGGCAAGCATAGAGCTTTTCATACACCGTCTACAAGGCATACGCTTTTGGATTTTGGTATTCGGATGTTCCCGAGTAATGGGGGCAATCCAATCAAGACATCAACAAAAGCTTGGAGTTCAATGTGCTAGTACTACAATTGCCTTTACATTCCTGTTGAGATTCATTTCTATGTATACGCATAGAAGCAGAGTATGCTACCTCACAGTGACACATTTACCTGACGGCATGTGTCTTTGGCTGCAATCGCAGAGTACCTCGCGTATGTTGCTCTATCCCCTGGTCTATTCCTCCCTGAATAGTTTCCAGGAGTATTTTTGAGAAGAGGGAGGAAAAACCCGCTAACCAAAATCCGTAAACATTATAAATGTTAAAAATCACAGGTCATCGTTAAACCTGGGATTTTTCTCGTGTATGCCTCGTAGAGAATCATCGACTCATTCCCTGAAAATAATTGATTTCATGATATTGTTGAGTTTTTAGAAACATTTCGGTCACTGATGCCAGGTAGGGTATGAACGTGGTGGAGTCAAATTAGGGAGAGATCCAACGATCTCATTTTGATCCCCTGATTGTGACTTCACCTGTGATAACTCAATTATATTTCTCTCTTTCATGTTCCTATTTGATAAAATTTGAGAAAATGGTTATTTTGTGATTTTTTTTGTACATTGTCTGTGTCGCTCTTACTTGTTTTTCCTTTTTATTGAACATGAAGTTGCAGTAATGATTTTTGGTCATGAATTCAATTATTTTATTTTTATTTTGAAATGATTTTTTCATGGTCTTCAGCATCTGTCATTGCTTTTTGCTTTCACATTGAAGAAAATAACCTTTTCGTACTCAGCAATGTGCACATCGCCTGCCGTTTTTAAACAAAATTTGAATATGTTTGATTCCTGGCACTGAACGTTGTTATTACTAGTATTATCTCTTACCACTGTTAACAAGCGTTTACTTTACACATTACATAATATATTATGAATTAGATACCTGTTCTAGACTAAGCGTCTAGAGAAGATGGCTAACTAATAATTTTTGTAGTACGTTTTCATGTACAAATTGGCTTTAATGAATTAATTGAATTTATTGTTCATAGAATCAGATATCAGATGTAGTTATTTAATTATATATAAGAAGTACCACTTATTCAGTTGTTTCCGTTTTTTTACTGGTGCGTCATTTTAAATTTTGTAGTTACATGCTACAAATGGTTCACGAAGACCTTTAATTTTCCATTTAAAACTTACGTCCTCACACTTCTTGGATTTTGTTTGTCAGATTCACAACAGTTGAAGATCACTTGTTACATTTCTATTGTACAATCAGATTACATTCTTTAGTGTTATATGTCAGAGTAACAGAACTACCACTTTGTGATTTTTTATGTTGATTTTAGTTTACAAATATTTAACAATGAAGTAAATACTATTTTTAGTAGTTGCATGTCTATGTGTTTTTGCGTAGCTACTTCTTCATCGAGATTGGGCTACAGCCGGTCACCTGGCAAAGCATCGACACTTCCCACCGGAAGATACATGAGCGGATATTGCAGCGACTATGGAGTTGGTTACAATGTGAGTGTTTTGAACCAAACGTACTTATATTAAGTTTTCCGCCGTATTGTGAGCCAGGGTACATGGTGAGTAATGCATGCTGCATGTTTTTGTTGGTGACGGTCTCGACCAGGGTCTCAACAGGATCAGGTTCAACTATATCTTCTGTGAGTAAACTTCAGCAGAATGGTCAAAGCATTTGACCATTCTGCTTGTGACATCCGCAATAGAATTTGACCTTATCAGGTCTTACACAAATGTTCGACATTGTTTTACAATTTTTTGTGTATCTGAATGTTCCTCTATCATCTTTCTGCCTCGTATCTGAATGGCCCCATTTCCATCGTGCCCCATAAAAATGTGCACGAAATGAGGGAATTGGTTTAATGGTTCTAGTGGTTAGCGCGTTACGTCACGTTCCGAAACCTGGTTATGGCCTAGCTCCGAGGTCGCATACCTTCAGTTCGACTGGAGGTTCCGTCTCCAACATAGGGGTAAGTACCCTAATTCTTATTTAACTACTTTTACATCGGTGTCGGTTGTCATGGATAACACAGATAGA
This sequence comes from Polyplax serrata, assembly GCA_037055365.1. NCBI lineage: Eukaryota > Metazoa > Arthropoda > Insecta > Psocodea > Polyplacidae > Polyplax > Polyplax serrata. The sequence goes on from JAWJWE010000006.1 coordinate 1,282,770, forward strand.
CACTCCATTTATCGAATAGATGTTCTGTAATAATACGCACAGGCTTGTAGCCATTCTTGTAGTACAGGTTCTTCATTGTTTGTTTTAAAGTAGCCAGCCCAAATTACAGAAGTACATTCTTCTAAAACACTCGTTCACAGTATTTTACCACAATAATTATATTTCTAAATTAAGAGTGTATTTTTATATTTTACTTCAATATTGGTAATAGTTTTTTGTACGAAGTAAAAAATCGATGTTTCATTCTTGTTTGTAGGGTAACTTTAGTTCAGTATATTTATGTTCTTACTTTCAGTCGTTTCAAAAGCCGTAAATAGATTTGGACTCTGTGTTTATTGTGTTTTTGCATGACTGCTTTTCAGCCGAATGCAATTTACTGATATTCTTGATATCGTTTCCAGGGTGACTTCTCGTACAGCGGTTTCGGTGAGAAGACTCACAGCACGGAATTTAGTAGTGGAAAATCGGACAGTAAGAAAATTTTTAAATTTTGCCGCGCTAAAATCGAACTCGGCCGTGAAGAAACAATCGACTAACTTTAATTATTTTGTTTCAGTTTCCGGGGGTTCGATATCAGAGGTAGATCGACGAGTTTTGGTAGGTCCGCTCAAGTAACAAGAGCTCACCTGAATTCCCCCGGGGATTTAATTCATTTCAATTTCATTTTAGAATGCGGATATGCCAATGTCAACGACATATCAAGGTGGCCTGAGATATTCGTCGTACAGCCCTCACCTGAGGAGGTCTTTGCCAACGTTGTCGCACATGAGCAACGAACCCCCGAAAATCTATCCATACCATTTATTAATTATAACAAATTACAGATTGCCTGCGGACGTGGATAGATGTAATTTGGAGGTTTGTCTTTTTCTTTCATGTATCTTTTTTTTCAACCATTGACCGTCTTGTTTTGCCTTGTGCTAGACTACATTTTCTGTCAGCGTTTTGTTGTCACTGTTTTTCTTTTAAGTTTTCTCTTTCTGTCAGAATTTGTTACTCTTGACTGTCCAATACAAACTGAATTTTTTTTTGAACCTTCCGTTACTTACGAGAGGTGAGTTTCGTTTATTTGAAGATTTGTAACATTTGTATTCGTTTACCTTTGCAGAGACATCTTTCGGACAGTGAGTTCGAGCAAAGATTTCAGTGCAGCAGAGCCGAATTCTACAGACTGCCGCAGTGGCGTAGGAACGATATGAAACGACGTTTGAAACTATTCTAATTCCACGGTTACAAACAATTCTTCCTACCATAATTTCGTCGTTTTTGTCAGCGGACGAACTACGTCCTGTGTTTTTCTATTTCTGCTTTCGCTTTCATCAAAACCCAAAACGGGAGATGGCGGCGGCTCGAATTTTTGGCGATTTTCTACATTTAGTTTGTCCCATTGAAATTTTCACATTTTCATTTCTTTAAAAAAATCAACTCTGTTCTCGCGCTTGTTCTTCATGACGACGGCGTCGATTGTAATGATGCATTAGATTTGGCTTACGCTAGAACGGATATTTCGGGGAAATCTCCCGACCTGTACAGGGTGGAAACGGTGCAGTTGCAATGAGCAGAAAAACTCCGAGGTACGGGAGGTTTCCTCGGAAGTTGAAACTGACGAACAAAAGCATGTTCAATGCCTTTTTGCATGCTGGAATGAATGGCAGCGCGCGTGCGCACGCGTTGGGTAATAGGTATATAATATTTTTTCTAAAAAAATTATATTTTGTAATTATTATTTATAAAGAATGTATAACGTGGCGGCGCGCTATTTTGTATTTTGATACGCGAAAATATGTTTTTAAGTTTTAAACAAATGACGAGAGAGCACACGTCGGCTTGAGGTTTGATTGGATACCTAGACAAATAGATAAATAGATAGATTTACTTAATTATTCGGTAAAGTAAGTGATTGATTGATTGGTTGGTTGGTTGTTCGGCTGGTTGAGTGATAGATTGTCTTCAGAAAAGGATAACATTTTTAATGGGAATTAAAAAACTGTTTCCGGTGGACTGAGAAAATGCCAAGTGTGGTATTTTAAGGGATCCTTGCGTATCTGCGTACCTGCGTACTTGTTGCTGTGACTTCGTATGTGTTTGTATTCGCATTTCGGCTTTACTAACTTTATTTTCTTATTTTTGAATAGCCAAAAAAAGATTTGTTTCTATTTCCTGTTTCTTTGCCTGAATTTTTGTATTGACCATCGTAATTTTTACATCTGTGTACTTCTGTGTGTGCTGTGGTTGAAATCCATCGGAATTCTCGGTTTCTTAGGGGCGAGTTTTTTTTATTTGTAATTTGTCTTCTACACACGTATGAGTTGATTGTTTCTGAAGAGGCTGCAAAACAGGTTCTACGTAAGGGACGTTTGACGTAAATTTGGAGCATCTTTTGCCCTATTTGTGTTGGCTCTCTCATACCTCGATATTGTTTTTCCTGTCGGTTGGATTGTCAACTGGGAAAGATGTCGATAACCTTGGTCATTAGCTGCTTCTCTTTTACCTGATTGAGTTGAATCTATTTAAGGCCACGATTTTTTTTTACAAATTTCTTAAAATCCTACCCAAGAATCAAATAGTTATTGTACGTTGTTAAATAATTTATTCATTTCATTTCTATTATTGAAACTGTCACAAGCTATCCATATTTTGTGTTTCAGAATATTTGTTTTGAAGAGAAGCAGTTTCATCCGAACCTGTTTTGTCGCCGAATCTTAGTGTTTCCTACGTTTTTTCTGGTCTCGTTTTCTGTTACTATCAAATCTTTCGTTCTGCAGATTGGGTGTCTGTTTGTTCAATGCCAATGTTAGGAAGCCGGACCGCGGCCTTTTTAAAAGTTGAACTGCTTTTAAGCGCTTTTATAAGATTTTTGAAATTATTAAATCCTCGCCCTGGGTATGTGTGCCGTGCAAGAACTTAAAACTGTTGTACCTTTTTCGAAGAATGACTCTCTAAGAGAAGGATTTCTTGATGGTGGCCAACAGTAACGGTTCCCTTTTCATGTGCAGTGAGGTGCAGGTGAACGTCCCCGGTGATGCTACTCCAGCTGCTGGACCGATTCTGGCTCTTGTTCAAGGCTTCATTCGTTTTGTATTTTGTACGGAAAATTCTCTATCAAGTCAATATTTGGGCCTAGAAAGAGGTGTCTGACGCTCCGTCGAGTACAACTAGCCAGCTGAAAGCCGGCGAAGGCCGTGTTTCAAATAGGAAACCGTTTGATTTCCTTTCATTTTCAGGTATGGCGTTTCTCTCTTAGCCGTTTTCTTCTCTTCCAGTTGGTCCTTGTTTCCCCGGGAAATGCCTTTAAGCATAAATCTAAATATTTTCCATTATTAACTTCTATTTATTTTAACGGTTTGTATTAATTGGATTTTAGTGATATCGGTTATATAATTATATATAAAAACATATTTATACATATATAAATATTTATATATTTTCGAAACGTGTTCAAAAAATGTATTTTAATTATTTTTGCTTTGCGTTTCCTGCGTAGAACCCAAGCGAAACTCCAGTTAGTTGAGCTTTTTCATTTCAACTTATTTTTAATTTATTTTCACCTTACTTTGTTTTTCTTTTTTAAAATTTCATGCTCATTTATTCATACTCTCTCTCTCTCTCTCTCTTTCTCTTATTCATCTTTGTATTTTATTTCTCATCGGATCACACTAAACGCGCGCTCCCGCGTATGCACGCACACACATACACACGCGTACACCATGATTGTTTACTAATTAATTAATAGATTAATTAATACCAAGATCGTCGCAGTTTTTATGTATAAAAACATTTAGCTTGTGTTCGCTTCGAATTTTAAATAACAAAAGTAAATTGAGGAAAAAATAAATTAAAAATTAAATTAAAAAGATTATATTTAAACACATCAAATTTGCAATGTTTCGTTTCTTCTTTCCTAACCTCTCATTATTAAGATTCTATATATTATCAATACATATTTATATATTCTACATTTGTATTAAATAATTATGTGTCTTTGGCTTTTGGGACCCTCTGACACCTAATGTCTTGAGCACTTGACCTGCAGACAAAGAAATACGTGATGATTCTCTTCAAGGTATGTTTTGGATGTGGCTGTCTACCTATTCTAAGAATTCAGGATGCTTTCAGTTTCACTTTCCCTCAGGAACTTGTCAGAGTTTTTTTTATTAAAAACAATTCTGCTACTTTGCACAGTTGTAGTAAGGGTATACACAATGTGGTTGGGAGTAAAAATGCAATAAAATGAAAGAGTACTTTATTATTATAAAATTATATTATAAATTTATATATTTAATACTCTGCATTTATATATTAATCAGTTTGTAACAATGAAAATAGGAAAAAAAACAGACGAAAGCTAATTACTCCACAAGCAAACTATCGTATTTAATCACTGACATCGATAGTTTTGACCAATTCATCAATTGATATTAGTGCGTTTTTCCACCTTAAAAATTAAGTCGCAGACTTAAGTTAAAATTTCCATTACGCTGAACGATCGGTTCTTCTTCAGGTGCGATTTGATTTGTTAGTGAGTGTTAGTTTTCTGATTTTTTAACTGCATACCCTTTTTTCATGGGAAGTACCCACGACAAAATGACGTACACCCGCGAGCACTCAGACGAGTTTCAGAAATACCTAAAACGTAGTTCTTGTCGGTTGCTGACGAAAGCCATCCCGGGAAATTTCCTGCGGGCCTAATATCGAAACGATAATTCTTTGACTTTCGCACTCGAACTGGGGAAAATGGTTGAACGGGTGCGGTGTTTCCTTCCTTTTTTTTGGTTTGCAGTCTTAGCTCCTCAACGCGGCCAATCGACTTCTCATGTCGTCCAATTCTTCTTCGTTCTCTTCGTATGAAGTGCTCGCTGCGGGTTCCGCTGCTGGCAACGTGTCCGTCACAGCAGCAGGAGCCTTTCCAAGGGTACCCTGAGTGACTTCCCAGAGGATCTGAAAAAAAATTCAATTCCATACGTTAGATTTATATTTACTGGAGCGTTTCGGCAGAACACGGCAATGGAAACTTACTCTGTCGACCTGTTCCTGGGCTTCTTCCTCAAGCTCATCTTGGTCTTCCATTCCTTCAAAGGTTTCTTCCAGCATTTCTTCAATAATACCAGCCTGAAAGAGGCACAGAAATCATTTCAAGAGACCAACAACAGATTATTTTTCAATTACTTGAGTTCACTTTCACCGTTGACGTGCAGTTATTTACAGTTAGCTTAGAAGCTTAGCAAAGAAAACACACCAGTTGGCACATTCCGCAACCATTGCACAAATTTGATTCATCCGAAAGCCTACCAACAGCCTACCTCAATCCTCAAAGGATTGAAACAGATTGCCTCAGTACCTCCTTGTTAATTACAATAAATGACAGCATTGGCATCACGCACACTCGGTTGTTTACAAGCTGTTGTACCCCTTGTATTAGGACTCGTGTGTCTGTGATAGTACCTTATTATTGCAAAATTAAAACTTAAACCGTTTTTACACGACACGTAAAGGCATAAGCAAATGCTAAATGGGTACTTGTAGTACATTTGTAACTTAAGTTTTAAAAAGTCAAAACAAAACATATATTTAAAGATTAAAAAAACTGGTTGACAAATTGGCAACAGCAAACACAGAGCCAACAAAAAATGCAAGTAATGAAAGCAAAAACATAGATGATAGAGAGGAAAAGAAATGAGAAAATCAATGCAGATGTAATAATTGCCTTTTGAACCAGGAGAGCAGCCAACAACGTGTGGACAAGTTTACTGCTGGTAAAAGAAGGAAAGGTGTGGGAATGAATTCCTCAAGTTAGTGGAAAGGCTTCAATTTCTGTGACTTTCAATGTCACCACCTGACGTACACCTAGGGGTAGCCCAACCAGGAACTTGTCGGTTCCACAAAGAGAAGCAACAGCAGCCGGGGTTCATGCTGGGATTCTGCCTCTCACCAAAATGTTTCTTTTTACCTTCATCATTTCCCTTGACAATTCTCTCATGGTGTCAGAGACATCCGACAGCCTGAGCAGGTTCTGCATCGCGTTCATAACCTCTGTTGACTTTGATAGAGACCCAGCCACTCGTAGGGTAGCTACAACAATCATTCGACAATCCTTCAGTTCAAGTCAAGTCCATGGAGGGAGGACTGTGGGAAAGGTTTGGACCAACTCTAACATTACCTTAAGATGTGTACCTTGGGTACTTTTTTACTATTTAACTCTTTTGAAAATAAAAGCATCTAAATTTCACATTTACCTTTGTCATCTCGCGTGTCAACTGACGAGCAACATGGGTTATCTCGGGAATTCGAATTAAATTTACCATTGTGGACATTAATTCAGCCGAAATTTTCATTGTTCCACTTATCTTCAAGTGAGCTTTTGCATATTTTCATCAAATTTTTCATGTGTTTCAGATGGACAACAAGAAAAGCAAAACAAATCAAGATGGCAGTTGAGCAGGACACTGTGGCTGATCATGAAAATGTCAAGAAACTCACCAAGTTGATTTTTCATTTGTAGTTGGACAGAATTAATATGGGCCTTTGTTGTTTGAATTTTGTTTATAGCTTTCCTTGCCCTGATGACTTCCTTTGCCAGGATGGTGCAGACATCTTTATCCCCCTTCTTGGCTGCATCCTTTAGTGAACGTTTTATTTTCTCTTCTTCCCTTTGAATACCTGAAAAGAGGAAGAAGGTTCTGATTCAACTGCCTAAAAGAAAATTTTAATGATATGTCAGATGCAAATGCAGGGTATTACTTTCCCATGGGTTCTTAAATTTTGACAATTTTTTTATTTTATTACAACCTCATACAAAGCATTTTATGTATTTCACTATGAATGTTTGTGACATTCACTTAAAGTGTTATTATCGTACATATCATTTTATTATTGTACCATCACATCATGACCACAGCCCATGGATTTTGCCTTGTAAATACTCGTATGTTTTACCTTGAACCGTGGGTAAAAACAACATTTTTTATATTACCTCTAACTTGTCTGTCGAGTGCGTAACCCTCTTTCCTCAATTTGTGCGTCCATTCAGTTACCTGAAAACGGACAAAAACTAGTGTCAAAAGGAATTCTGACGTGTGTAAATGTAAAAAATATTTCAAAGTGATGAATGAGTGTCGAAAGACAGTTAATCGATAGACAATATGAGGATTCTCACCATGTCCTTAGGACTTTTTTCCTGAGTCCTACCAAAGAGCCCCATTTCGGTCTGTTACGACGCTACTAATTTTTTTCAATAACAATACTAAAACTAAAAGAAAAGTTACAATCCCAGAACCTTGTTGTTTACGTTTTAACTTTTTTTAGTCTGCTGGCCGTTTTTCACCGCCTTCGTTGAACGTTTCGAATTTTATTTTTCAATTTTGTCAAGTTGTCGCCACTGTCGAGTTAACCGTTGCATCCAGTCGTTGTGACCTTCGAATGTTGCAGTAATTTTTCTTTATTTTCCAAAAGCCGAAAAAATGGCAAACGACACTTTGACTCTTCACTTGGAGGTGCGACAGCGGGCAAAGAGTCGCATCAGCCGTGCAGAAATTCAACGGGAACTAGACAAGTACCTGGGAGAACAAGAGGAAGTCGTTCTTGACGCTCTTTTGTACGACGTTGTTCTTCCAAACGACGTTGAGTACGTACGGATTTGCGCCAATTCTGACGACAAGTATAAGGTCAATATTCTAAAGGAGAAGTTTACCAAGCAGTACCACATCTATCAAGTATGGGAGGAGAGTCCACAGGTGGATTCATTGGACGAAGAGAGCGAGGAAGTACCTGCTTCAGTGAACTGGTGTCTGCCAAATGTTGCCTTCGAGGGACTTTGGGAAAGTTTAATCCTTGAAAATGGATTGAAGGAACAATTAATGTCTTATGTTGAAACCACTTTGCTGTACTCATGCAAAAAGGTTAATGCCCAGGTAATACACTGGAATGGTGTAGTCCTCTTGCATGGCCCTCCTGGAACAGGTGAGCTTGGAAACATTGCTTTACAAATTGTTTCATGGTGAATTTTATTTTCAATTGCCACTTTCTGGTCTTAAATGTTTCAGGAAAGACATCTCTCTGCAAAGCATTGTCTCAAAAATTATCAATCCGATTAAACTCACAATATAAAACTAGTCAACTTATTGAGATCAACACTCACAGCTTATTTTCGAAATGGTTTTCTGAAAGTGCCAAACTGGTTGCAAAAATGTTCACATCTGTAAAACAATGGCTGCAGTCAAAAGATCACTTTGTCTGCTTACTCATAGATGAGGTTGAGAGTCTCACTCACATCAGACAAGCAAATGGAGTAGAGCCTTCAGATTCCATCAGGGTTGTGAATGCAGTTCTCACACAAATTGATCAACTTCAAATGTATTCCAATGTGTTGATTTTAGCAACATCAAATGTGACTGGCACCATAGATGTGGCCTTTGCTGACAGAGCAGACCTAAAGTTGTTTATTTCCTATCCATCTGAGTGGGGAGTATACGAAATACTTAGAAGTTGCATAGAAGAATTAATCAGGTGCAATTTAGTAGAGGGAGATAAAAATGATTTTGTTGAGGCACTCACATACAAAAAGCTGAGTTGCACTGATAAGAATTGTGATGAAGAAGTATTGAGTGAAGCGATGAAAAGAAGTGAAAAATTAATGAAAGTTGCACATCTGTGCAAAGGACTTAGTGGCAGGACTCTTAGGAAAGTACCATTTTTGACATCGACAAAATTTACAAACAAGGCAACTCCAAGTGTTGCAAGGTTTTTGGAAGCCATGGTTGGTGTTGTGGAGCAACACAAAAAGGAACAAAATCATTTTTTTGGACAGAAGTCAAGTTAGTATTACTCTGCAAAATTACTATTGCAGTTGAGCAGGGAAAAATGTACTACCTAGGTGATTTCAGTTGAGCATTAATGAATTCTATTTACAATGTTTATTTTGAATAGTTTTTTTAATTTTGTATCACTTCATATTTCTTACCATGAACCATTCAGGTAACAGTACAACAGATTAAAGAGCACTTTTTATTACAACTTAAAACAAGGGTGGGTTTACAACATACAAAAATTTTGTGATCAGCTTAAGCCACTTAAAATGTTTTGGAGGTTCATTTTAGAGACTCTTATTATGTTAAACTGGGGAACACTTGTACACTTTAAGATTAATCTATTACTTTTTGCAAGTTCTACAAATCCTGCACTACTCTAATATAAAGCATTACAAGTGTTTGAGGACAAATGAGACAACTGTACTGTATGGAAATTGTATGTGTTGTTTTCAATTATGCAAATGATCATATGTTGGGTACTAGCAGTGATTGTCTTATTTGTTTTAAACATAAAGCGAGACTTGAGTTCCAGAGTACACTAAGGCTTCCAAAAACAGTAAAACTGTTAAAGCAGATATTTTAAACATGATGTTTTTAACATCGAATAATTATTATTAATTTATTTTATTACTAGAAAAATCAATAGATGATTGTAACAAGTGAGCGGTAAATAACTACAAAAGCTAAATAATAGGTTAATCTACTTATTTACACCGTGGATTTGGCCGAAATCCCCAAAAATTAAAGTCAGGTTGTATTCAATCCGAGTATTTAATATAATAAATTAAATAAATTATTTAAACTAAGCTTTACACTTTTTGTACAGAAGAAGACTAGTCATCGCTGAGAACTCGGTTCATTCGGAGATCTTTGACCCAGTGAAGGAAATCCTTGACGATCTCGTAGCGACCGATCTTCTTCGATCTCGACTCGATCTCATCGGCACACGCACACTCCTTTTTACAGTCGACGTCGTCATTCTTCTGGTTTTCTGTCTCTGCCTCGTCGATCCTGTCGATGAAGCGATCGATTTTGTCTGGGTCGAGACTCTGCAGCGAGCTAATGTCATCCTTAACCTTTCCATCGCTGAGGTCCTTCATTATCTCTTGTATACCTTTGGGCATTGTGAGCTTGCCCTTGGGTGACATGAGTTTGTTTTCAACGTCCTGAAGAGTGTTGTCGTCGAAGGAGCCCAACATCTTGTTCTTCACTGGCTGAAGAGGTGCGTAGATCTCTTTGCTGTTGTCCAATAGGTCGTAGTCAGAAGCTACGTTCTGGTTCCCAAGTAGGGGGTCGTCGTACATGCGAAGAGTATCGTCTTCGTATGGGTGAGCCACCCAGTCACTTCCGGTTTTCACGTCTTGGTCGAGAGGCTCGGTGTTGGATCCACTGACCTTCAGGTCTGGCTCGTCATATCCGATACTTGTGTTCTCATTATCCACTGTTTGAATCTTCCAATCGTTGGGATCAGAGGTCACCCGATCCGTTGCCATCATTTGCCTTAACCTGGTTAAGTCATCACTTGATTGTCCAGCATCTTGTTCCGTTGTTGGGGTTCCACCTGTTAGCTGCTCCGGGCTAATGGGTTGACCTTTTTCGGCGTTGATTATGCGTTCCAAAGCCTTTTCTATTTCTCCTTCATCAGTGGAGTTTATTGCCCAATCTTGTCCCAAATCCGTCTCATCTCCTGTTTGACCCTTTTCAACTATTTCTGTACCCCTGTCATAGGTTGTTAACTTATCCATGTTCATAGGTTCTGACTGTCTGTCGCCAATGAAATGCATCAGGTCGTTGTCATTTGTTTCATCTTCAGACACTTCTTGCTGCCCTTCTGTTGTCATGTCCAACATGGAATCATCGAGGCTGTGATGTTTTTGGACATGATCTTCTAATCCATTCCTTACTCCCTCATCGATTTCATTCGACCAGTTTTCGGGTATCTTTTCAGTCGGCTTATACCTTCCTGTGAATGAGTCTATTCTGTCTTCTGTTGATGTTGCATTATCAGTGGTTTCTGTGGCTGTGCTGTAGCTCTGCTTCGGAACTTCTTTATTAGATGGAAGGTGCTTTGAGGCCAATACATCATTTTCTTTGTTATCGATATCTTCTCCTACTCCAACTACGTCACCATCGTTTAGGTTGGTCTCCTGTTCTTGTTCCTCATTGTCAAATGGTTTTCTGGTTTCTTCTGAATTTACATTATTTTCTGCTGATTTGTAATTTTCTAGTTGGACCACTTCAGGTGTTTCAATGTCGTTCACTATTGACTCTGGAATGCCTTTGTTATTTTCTGGATCGAATGACTCGATATTTGTGGAACTTACTCTTTTGTTATCGTCGAGAGTTTCTACTTCGTCAGAACTTTCTTTTTCGACTAACCCCTCAGTGTCTTTGAAAATTTTCTGGACGGTTTCTTCTCTTGAAGGTTCAGCCTGTCCTGGTGAATCATCCCAAAGTTCTGATGTTTTATCATTTTCAGGTTTCTTGTTCGCCATTCGAACGGTTGCACTTTCATTATTCTCTTCATTTTCATGATTCACGTCCTCGTCTTCTCCGTAAATCTCGCTGCTGGATGTCTTTTGCTCCCATTCAGTTGTCTGCTTCAAAGAATCACTTTTCTGATTGACATCGTTTTCATCTTCGTTGTTAACCTTCGCCGAAGCAACCTCTTCAGATTCATCCGACATACGTCGAATTTCTACAGGATTAATTTCATTATCAACGTCGTCGTCCAGTTTTGCTGCGACTCTTTCTCCGCTGTTCGACATTTCTCTTACTAATTCATTTTTTTCATTGACACCATCCGTTTCATCAAGTTCATTGGAATCCTGCAAAGCTATGCCCAATCTTTCTTCTTCTTCCACGTTTTTGTATTCCCTGTTACCCAAATTTAATTCGTTTCTGTCATTGTTCATTTCGTTTTCTGATGATAGTGTTTTCGGTCCAACCTCTGCTACTTTCTCATTTTCAGCGGAAGTAACTTCTTCACTTTGGAGTTCCTTTTCCGTTGTTGCTATGCTTTCTGCTTCATCCATTATCTTTTGCATGCTTGCCAGCTCCTGATCAATATTTTCAGCACTTTCGTCGTGTTCAGCGGTTATCCTTTCATTATCCTCTGGTTTCTGTTCTTCTCCAGGAATACCACCAATTTCGTTACGATGCTTGGATTGAAGACTTTCGGTTACACCTAATTCCTCGTCCATCACATTTTCCATGTCTTCGGTACTTGTAATGGGGTCATACCTATTTATTACTGTTGGTTCATTCTCTTCCTCTTGTATTAGTTGACGTTCGGTCAATGTTTCATAGCTGCCGTCATCTAACGATTTTGTTGTGCTCTCTTCATTAAACGTCTTCTGAACTCGTTCGTCTTCGGTACTTTCATTGTTCACTTCACTTTGCATCAGACCTACACTCTCATCGTCCGAGTTTATTACGTATTGCTTTTCAACGGAAATACCACCGGTTTTTACCATATCTGCGTCTTCCATTACCCTTCCAGTTCTTTCGACCGAATCTATGGTGCGATCATAAGTCCCTGTTTCACTCGATGCTTCTTCGAGTTCTTCGTTAACCATTTCTACTTTTTCGTCTGCTGGTATTACGTCACTTCGAACAATATTTTCTTCTTCAGTTGAATCAACCATTGTTTGCTCAAGTAAATTATTGTGATCTTGTATTTTCATTGCCTGAAGGTGTGGATTCACATCGTCCTCAACTTCTGCCAACCTTTCGGGTGCTGCCACTTGTTCATCATCAGTAGGAGTACTCGGCCATTGTTTGGTATCCGTGCCATCTACATGATATGCTTGGAGTTTTCCATCTTTTTCTGCGCTAGGTTCTTTCTTTAAATTATCGGATTCCGGTCGCATTTTTTCAATATTTTCTTTCTTTGGCTTCGGCGACACTGATGAATATTCTCTAGATTCTCCCACTGTGTCCATTTCCCCACTGATGGCCTCTGTTGTGGTCAGATCTGATTCTTCGGGCATTTGTACTCTTTCGTCCTCATTCGAATTTAGGTACTTACCGTTTGCTGTAAATAACCCATGTTCAGTGGATGTCAATTCTTCTTCATTCATCATGTTTTGCATTTTATTTATTTCCGCATTGAAGTCATTGTCATCTATTCCAATCTTTTCATCTTCCGTTGGTGTTTTACCTTTTTTCGAGGTCAATATTTCACTGCTGGAATTGCCTTCATCATCTCCTTCGGATGTTATATAATTTCCATCCATGTCGTACATACCATTCCTTGGTGTAGCTACTAATTCTGGTTCGTCCGTTGCCTCATATTCCTCTTCACCATCGATAGTTTTTTCGTTTTTACCTTCACTTCTTGTTATTGCAACTTCCTCTTCATTACCGCTGAACCTTTCGTCACTTTTATAAGTCAGCTCGTCATTTACAGAAGTTTCTGTATTTTCATCAAGCATTTTCTCCACTCTCTCATTGTCTGAGTCTTTCGCGTCTTCCTGAGATGTAGCTCTTTCTGTTCCATACCCATTTACAGTGTCCTCACCATTTAGTGAAGCAAACAAGTACTTCTTATCTTCATTCAGGGCTTGAACTTCTTCGTCATTTCCATCAAGTGTTTCTCTTAGGTCTTTATCTAGTACATTTGCCACTCTTTCCAGTTCTGAAGAATCCGCTACACTTTCAGCATCTTTTGACAGAAGTATTGCCGAATTTTGGGGCTTTCCGTTAGTTTCTTTGACGTATACTTTACTGGTATCGTACCCGTCAGTTGTGTGTAGTGTGGGATTATAGTTCTCTACCAGTTCATCGGTTTCAGACTTGTCTGAGATTTTTTCACTTACTAGTGAATCGTTGTCGTATTCTAAATCTCTTGGCTTTCCTACCCTTTGTGTTTCGTCACGTGACGTCCCTTCCTGAGATTCGTCAAGGGGAGTTTCGATAACTTGGTTTACTTCATTGCCCCCAATGTCTGGAGAACCTTTCTCATCATTCTGTTGTGTAGATTTCTCATATTCCTCTGTTGTGTCTGAGTGTTTTCCCATTGCTGCCATTAGATTGTCATTATCTGCAATTGTCTCGTCTTCTTTTTTGTGGGCCATTTGCACGTTTTCTTCACTCTGTAGGTTTTCATTTTCTTCGATTCCAAGTGACGAAATGATGTCTTGCGTACTTTTCAAGACATTGTCATCTTCTTCAATGTCCTTATTTCTGTCAAAAATTGAACTTTTCGGTCCTTCAGTCATCATTTCTTCTTCTTGAGTGTCTGTACCGAGTGGCAGGACATCATTCACGTCTTTTTCACTTTCACTGAAAGTTGGTGTATTTGATAGTTGATGACTGTATTCGACCGTTTCTCTTTCAGAACTGTCGTAAGCCCCAGTGGTTGGTGCATAAGCTCCTTGACTTTTATCCATCATCTGCTGTGAAGACCCATCTATAAGCTCACTTTCCAAGGAATCTGCAGTTCCCTGTCTCCTTTGTGTCATTTCATCTGGATAGTTAGTTTCAGTTGATGTAAGTGTCTGTAGTCCTTCGGTGTGTCCTGTCGCACGATCAGAAAGGCTGTCTACTTCATTTTCTTCGGCGTTCGTCTTTGCTTCAATTAGGTCAGGTTCCGTACGGGTATTCTTTAAGTCTCCAATAATTCTACCAACAACCCTGTCCATGTCTTCATCTGCTGATGTTTTGCTGTAGTCTACTATTGGACCATCGTATTCATCCGCCAGCTTGGGACCCGTTTGGCCCACTAAATTTTCTTTGTTTCCAAAGATGGAGACATCATCATCAGCATCATCTATGTCTGTTACTTTGTATTTTGGTGTCATTTGTTCTGCCACCCTTTCAAGATCTTTTTCGCTTAGAGGTATTTCATTTCCATCGAGTCCGTCGTAGGATTCCCGTCCGTCCGTCAAAATCTTAACCATCGTTTCGGCCCCATCTTTGTTCTTGGGTAATCGGTGTCCAAAGTTCTCTTCTATTTCTTCTGAATTTAGTTTTTCTGCCATAATTCGTCCGACTACTCTGTCCATGTCAATCGCTGGAGATGATTCACCCCAATTTTTTTCTGTCGTTCCGCCATTGTCTGGTAATATTTTCATTATCTCCCTTGCGACCTCGTCGCCTTCTAAATCCGAAGTTCCACCTTTCATTCCGATGCCTTCAACTTCTTGCATCATTCTTCCATCTGTGTCTTTTCCACTGTCCACCAGTTTCATTTCGCTGTAAGGATTTTGTAGTTCTCCAGTACTTATTGTTGCTCCTTCTTCTTTAGTAGCACTCTTTAAATCTGCGATGATCTTTCCAATGATTTTGTGTGCTTCATCACCTCCCCCCGTTTCTACTCCTTCTGTCGCATCTTTAAGCTTTTCTAGAACTTGTCCTACCATTTTATCTAGTGCTTCATCGTTTGTATCTCTTCCTTTAATAACATCCTTTAGGTCGTGTATAAGCTTCCCAATGACCTTGTGTGCATTTTTATCTCCTCTGTTGGTCATTCTCTTTGTAGCATCGTCTAGCTGTCCAATGATTTTTCTAACTGCTTCCTTGTCGATTGCTTCAACTCCATTGCCTGAGTACCTTGGGTCTGTCATTATTTTTCCAAGTATTTCGTTCACGTCGTTTGACCGTTGTGCTGCTGGGACGGTTGTATCTCCCAGGTGCCCCAAAATTTGTCCAACCTTCGGGTCACCCTCCCTTCCAATACTTTGACTTCTCTCATTGATGTCGTTTAGTTGTTGAATTATCTGCTCGATTATGCCATGAGCTCCTTTCCCTCCGTCTTCTTGTACTCCCGCTTTGGCATCTTTCAATTTTCCCATTATTTTACCAACCATATCGTCGAGACTTTTTCCGCCGCTCTGGCCTTTGGTGACATCTTTTAGATCGTTCATCAAATTGCCGATGATTAGGTGCGGGTTTTTACCTTCTTCTCCTTTCAATCCTTTGCTTGCATAAGCTAGTTTTTCTATGATCTGCTTGACAGCTCCATCGGCGCTTTTACTGTGTCTCTCTGGGTTTGCGTCGCTTTCTTTCAATTCTTGCATTAACTTTCCAATCACCTCTTTAGCGTTTTTACCATCCTCTGATGTTATTGCCTTAATCGCTTCTTTTAGTTTTCCAGTCATTTCAATTTCTGATTTCCCTTTGGCGTTTTTCAAATCGTCTATTATTTTTTTAATTATGTCAGGGGCATTTTTACCACCATCTAAGTCAATTTTTTTATCTGCGTCTTTTAGTTTATTAATTACTTCACCTATAGTTGTGTCGACAGCTGTTGTGGAATCTTCCTGATTGGGAACCACACCTTGCAAATTTTGAACCGGTTTCCCTACCATTGTACCTAAATCTTTTCCTTCTTTAGATTCCCATTCCACAGTTGTACCATCCAATGCACTTGTGAGCAGACCATTTTTATCGCCAGTGCCATCCGGAGCTGTCGCTCTCTGAGCATTTAAATCGGCCATTATGTTCCCTATAATTCTGTAAGCATTGTCTCTGCCACTTTCACCAACTCTTGGTGTTGCTTCTTGTAGCTTTCCTAGTACGTGCCCGATTAGACTTCTAACGTTTTCATCAGCAGTTCCTTCTGTGTCACTTACTGCTTTCAGGTCTTGAACCAATTTTCCCATTATCATTTGAATATCTTTACCAACATCTGATTTTAGTCCTACCGCGGTACCTTCGAGTTGCCTGAGTATTTTTCCAATGACGTCTTTGTTTACTGCTGTCCATCGCGGACCGGCCAAGGAATGCCCAGTCATTCCTTTGTCAACACCATCTTGACCTTTTGTTTTTGTCATACCTTCAACCTTGTTCATTCCTTGAACGGTGGCGAGTGACCCTTCACCGTACTCTAGTGGTTTGTTAACATTTCCTCGGATTGCATCTGTGACATCGTCAACAGAAACGGGTACTGCTGTTTCTCCCTTTAGGTCGGACATTAGTTTTCCAACGATACGGTCAACATCTTTGCCGCTGGCTTCGTTTCCTTTAGATACATCCTTTAGATCTGCCATAATCTTTTTAACCAGTCGGTCAACATCTTGTATTTTTGGCCGTTGAGTTTTTCCGTTCGATCCACGCCCAAAATTGTTGGAAATCATTGGCTGAAAGTTTTCTGTGCTTTTAGATTCCTGAGCTAGTTCTGCCTCACCTTCTAATTGTCTGCCTTTCTGTTCCTGACTGCCCCCCCAAGCAGGGATATTCAGTGTTTGGTAGGGTAAGTTGCCATGTTTGTCGATGTAGTCCTTTCCTGGTTGTCGATGTGTCCCTTGTGTCTTCCAGTCATAGTGAGAATTGTCTTCATATTCATACTCGTATGAGTCTTTCATCTTAGGGCCTTTGTTTAAGCCTTTGCTTGAGTGTCGTCCGTAAGTTGGTTTCAGTTTTTTGGACTTGTCTCTTGACGGTCCATCATCATTGTCTTCGTAGTAATCGTATTCATAATCAGGTCTACTTCGTCCATCGTACTCATAATCAGGTCTACTTCGTCCGTCGTACTTTCGTCGCAATGGAAGTCTGCTTAAACCTTTTTTTATTTTTTCTGCCATCTCTTTCTTCTTGTCAGCGATGGGCCTTATAGGAAAGAGAGGTTTCTTCGGTGTGTCGTATGTGTGCTGGTTTTTCTGTAGATTTTTGTCACCTCTTTGATGACCTTGTTCTCTCTGATCTTTAAGTAGGTCTTGAAGTATTTTCTTTAGTAAATTTTCTACGTCTGCGTCGGTTTCAGTGGAGTTCTGCTTCTCACTGTTTGACGTTTTGTCGTTCTTCGGATTGTTTTTCATTCCATCTGACTCTCGATGCGATTCTTTGTCAGTTTCATCTACGCCTTCTTTCTGCTGATTGTTAGATACCAGTCTCTCAGAATTGGGTGGCATTTCTTCTCCCGTTTGCGTTGATTTATCGACACCTTTCAGCTCTTGTTTAATTTTGTCTTCGGCTTCGCCTAATTTGGCCAGGTTTCGCAACATATAACTTGACAGCTGTTTGGCGCTCTCTTCTGTCAATTCTCTGGCTTTCTCGTAAGGGTCAGTGAAGTATGCTTTAATTGTGTCCGTCAGACTGCCATCAGGAGTGCCGTTGTCACCGTCTTCATCGTGTACTTTGTGAAGTGCGTCAAATCCCAGGCTCTTTTGCAAGATTCGCATGAATTCGTTGTTTTCGTTGTTTCTCGGATTTGACTGTATTCTCGATGTTAGTTCTTTTATGTGGTTCGCCAGGTACTCTGGCTTGGAAAGTCTTTTATCTTCCTCCTCTTTAATTTTGTCTAAAATGTCTTCGGCGTTTTGAAGGATTTTTTTAGCTCTGGATCGGTACAGTTCGAGGTCTTCAAGTGGGAGTTCCAACTTCTTCCTTCCACGCTCTCTGAGAGCTTTCAGTTTCTCGTCAATGTCGCCGCTTATTTTCGGGTATTTGTACCTGTTGTCTTTGCCACCTCTACCGCGGGGGTAGTAGCCGTATCTTGGCAAGAATGGTCTTTCTCTTCTGCTCTCGCCCATTTCTTCACTTTCTTCGCCACTGTGCTCTCCGTCAATCATCAGAGGAGCTGTAATGGTACGAAATTAACAATAAATAACGTTTCCTCATCATCTCAGGTTTCGGTGTTTTAGTACTCGTTGAAATAGTGTTTTACCTTTGCCTACTTTGTTCTCCAGTGGAAAACCATCATCATCGTTTCCATTACAAGGACAATATCTGTTGGACCGTCTGCTTTTCAAATATTCTATCCACTTTTTCACTTTGTACCTTTCTTCGTTTGAACTTGGCGTTCTTTTCATTTGAATTGATTTTCCATCACCGTCGTCGTCCCAGTCGTCCTCCTCGTCGTCATAATCATCATCTTTGCACTTAGACTTTCTTCTGTCGTGATAGCCATTCATCGCCGACAGGGTTAGGAACATTTTTGCAATTTTATTGGCGCTTCTGTCTGCTTCGGTCTTCCTTCTCACTCGAATGCCAGTGTCTAACTCGCCGACGGCATTGTTCTCCTTGCCACCTAAGAGTTTTCTAATGTTACTGAGTTTCTTGTCTAATCTTCCCAGGTTGGTCGTGACACCTCTATGAGGCAAGAGTAGGGTATGTTTGCCGGATTTCACTGCTCTTGGATTCGCCATTCCCACGAGGGGTGCTGGTGGCTCTGGCAACTTTTTCACGCGAGGAATCTTTTTCTGCAAAGAATAAAATAATAAAGTAAAAATAAGAGTGTAAGGATATTTTATTGATGATTACAGTTCAACAAACTTACAGGTTTAATGCCTCCTCTTTTTTTCAGCCATTCCTTGAAACCTTCCTCGGCGCTGTCTTCCTCTGATGAGATTTTATCTAAAGAAAAGGTCTCCTCTGGTTCTGGCTCTTTCTTCGTCTCCATTTTCATGGCTTCGTCCAAGACTTTGAATATTTGTTGTCGATCAATTGCATTTTCTGGTTGAATTTCTTTCCGGTCCTCTGCTTGTGTAAGAATCCTACCCATTGGGATTTCTTCTAGAGTCAGAAAAGAATATTCACCTGAGCAGCCTGCTTCTCAAATGTACAACATTGGCACTGATGGTGTTCAGGTACGTCGTGCACTCGCAAGTACTTCAAAAATATTTATTTCGAATTATAAGAGCAAGAATAACAAACAGACCTGTTGCAACAGCTTCTTCTCTGTTGTCATTGACAATTTTCTTCTCATTGTGATGTAACCCTGACGTTGGGTGAGCATCTCGCCTTATTCTGTGACGTCTTCTTATCGATTTTAATTTAGGTACTCTAAAACCAAAATAGCACAGTTGTTAACCAAGAGGGTAGTAACAAGAACTAGGTGAAGTAATCGGAATGCAACGCTATTACTCAATAGCATTCTTATTTTACATGGGAAGTTCTTCACACTTTGAATAATTACATTACGTAATACAAAACCTGAATTTGTGATTGCCTTGTTAGGTATTAAATTTCTAATAGGTAGTTGATTGTTTGAACCTTAATGCAATTAGTCACCTTACAAAATTTATGTTTTAGAGCCATGGGTAGATCCTGGGGCACAAAATTCAAAGACCTTTGACTTGGCAGGTGTCGTGCCTGACACTTCCAAGTTAGAAAATTGCGGTCAAATAGAGTTCACAGGCAAATTCTAAAGGAAACGTGCCAGGAAACGGGCAAAAAACAAACTCTCAGGCTTGCTACCTTTCCGGCGTTTGCTGGCTGGGCGTTTTCTCAGGTGGAAATTTGTGCCATTTCTGTCTACAACGGTAGGGGAAACGACCTGTCACGTGACAAACGAAATGACCGTCTGCAAAATTTGAAAATTTCCAAGTGATTTGTTCAATAGGCAGACGGTTGACTTTTTCTGACTTCAATGTTTAATGTTCTATTAACATTATTATGAATTGTTATTATTTATTTTTTTTTCTTTCGAATAACTCGCCGAATAACCCACATTGATTCCCCTGGGCACAGGCCAACTGGTGCTTTCCATACTCTTGCTGAACTCGGACCTGCCAACATCACGGCATGCTATGTCCCGAATTTGACGAGATGTTTCCTAGCGGAACAAAATGGTAGTAAAACCAAAATTTTTGCATTAAATTAATCAGAGGCTTTTGATTTTAGGCTGCTTCTTGCAGAGTTGAGTTACTGCCTATTGTAAGCGAGGTTTAGCTAGGAATACATCGATGGTAACGCGTAATTTAGAAGGAAGATACTCGGAGGAGTCTTTCCTGCAATATGTTACGATATTTACGTTGTCTAAAACCGTAGTGTATTTTCTGCAACTCGTATCCCATTAATAATTAGAATAACACAGAAAGAAGAAATGTTTTATGTTGTAAGAACACTAATAACATAGTTAGATTTCACGTTCAGATTTCTGCATCGCAACCTTTCACACTTTTTTCGGTCACTAACACGTGTTCCTGCTGAACCTAAACTTTACCTAATTAGACAGAACTGGTATCTTTAAATAAGCAACCATACATCAGAATTTCTCTCAGACATAAAAAGGTTAGATTTACGTTTCTGAAATGTCATATTCGGTCATGCAATAATGCAATCTACAACCGTTCATTTGGAACGGATGTGTCTGTGTTGAAGTATATCACAGGTTGAGCCTGATATATACATAGGTACAACATGAAGTGAAAAAAGAAGGGCACGATATAAGCGCATCTAGGGTTGAATAGTTTAAAAATATTGTCGATGATACATGATGATACTGAAAGTATTTAATACATAAATACTTGTAGTTATATAAATAAAATTATTGAGTAGGACAGCTAGGCTTGCTATATAAATTAATGTAAACGGACGCTGGTCTTTCAACTTTGCATGGACATGGCTAGACATGATTGATTGAATGATTGGATTATTGCAAAAAATCGTTTGCTCTTCAGGCAGGAAGGTGAAGGAGACTGTTAGGCTTTCTATTGTCATTGATGAATTTTGTTCAGGTTTGACATTCACCTTAACAATGGAAATTCCTTACAAATTGGTAAATCACTGAATAGAACAAAAAGCTGAAGTCAGACTTAGACGTCCGTTGCCTATTAGCATTTTTAGTCGTTTTCTTCTGCATCAGTAACTAAACGTCGCAAACACGGTCTATTTCCAGACTTTCCTCACGTCTCCAGGCCAGGAGAAGACCTGGCCGTACATGAATTTTGCATTATAATTTTTTGAGTGCCTCCTTGGCCGCCGTACTCACTTCTAAAGTAGTACGTGAGACAGACAGATCCGTTTGCCTCGGCCAAACTAGGAAATACATTTTGTTTACACGTCTACGGCATAATAGTACTAATTTATGGTTACTCATAGTTCCATCACGTGACCCCATTAAACTAGTCGATTTTCTACGGACGAACCGGCATCTATTGTTTTCACTGGGTGACGGGTTAGACGTGACCCATATTCTGCTGTCGGCGAGTAAATATAAAACATTTGCCCAAAAATTAAAAGACGAAGAATTCGGCACGGAAAAACAAGGCAAAGAAAAAATAAGTGAATAATAAAAGAACTGTTTGCGGTGTTTACGGTTTGGCCTGAACTCGTCGAAAATGTCGATTAAATCGTAAACTTGATCTCTTTTTAATTTGCAAAAAGAATGCGGTCAAAGTGTGCCAAGTTAAACGGGGTTAGAAGCCCGCAAGATCGTTATAACCGGAATCCACCCCTACGAAAAGTCGGAGCATTCCGTGGAAAGAAAAATTAATTTTTGCAACCCTTTTGATGTCTTACTTTAAGTTCAATGGGGTCATTTCTTTGTTCCTAAACTCCCCAAGGCACAATTTCTGTCATCCATATTTTTTTACATTCAACTTACTCCCCTTTTATTTCGTTTTCACCTATTATCTATATTCTTCTTGTCTTGTTTGCTGAGCAGTTACCTTGAATCAGACTTCTTTAAGTTGACCACGTATTACTTCTTTTTATCTCATTTTTGTTAATACTTATTAGTAGCAATATTAATAATGTGTTAGTGTGACACAAATAAGATCAGATCAGTGGAATTGCTTTTTAAATAAATATCTGTCACTTGCTAATTGGTGTACTGATTTGTAGTGCAGTTACAATTGTAGTAATTTCGCAGGAATAGTTGATTGTACTCTTATGTAATTAATAGTATTGTTTTGCAGTTTTTACGTATTTGTCGTTGGGAGGCAAAGATTTCGTAGTTTTGCTTAAGTAATTTTGTTCATGTTCTTTATAACTATAAATTTAATCTTTAAATTTTTGTCCTACCCTAATTGCTGGTGAACAATCGATTGATGGAGTTTTCCTGCTGTCCTGCAAGTGCCCACAGAACTCTGGTACTAATGTGTGGAATGTTTCTCACAGTCCGCACAGTCGGTGTCTGACCGTTATTTTTAAATAATTTATTAATGTTTGTTTTAAAATTAAATTAAAAACAAAATACCTTGTACAACCTTTGAACCGTTCAGAAATGGAAGGTGAATCATTTACTTAGAAATTTGTCAATACTTGGAGTTGTTTCTAATTATAACTCTTCTAACCCAGTTTCTTCGGATGGCCGTGTCAAAAGTACTCGTACCGGGTACCAAGTTTCAATTATTAAAACTTTAAATCGCACTATAACAGTCCATCCGAGTTTCAAAAGGTGCTTTTTGGATCGCAAATTAATGGGTCTACATGGCAGGAGGTATTTGGCAAGGAGTCAGATAGAAAAACTGACTATTTGAAGAGGGAAGTAGAATAGTTGGGGGGTGGGTCGAATTGGGGTATTATCCAACGCAAAAAGAACAAGAAGCACGAGGGGGGAGGTAATTTCAGGTTTTCAACAGAAACAGATTGTTGTGATTCTGAGGATCGTTTTAGCCCCTTATTTCAGTTGCCATGCTGTTGGGAATTTCTCCCTTTGGGCACTCAACCGAGAGACGTCCAGGAGGTACACAACAGGTGCTACACCTGACACCTTGACAACGTACTATTTGTTTTTGGGTCTTTTTCTATCTCCTCCTCTTCTTATCCTATCCTCTCTTTTCAACATTTCTCTTCTCCTGTTTCTGCAATTCCAGATGCAATGTCTTTAGGTGGCACCTGAAGTGATCCCTCTGATCGAAAGTAGGTCTCAGATCAGAGCCTGACAACCGACACGGCAAACGTTTACAAATTCCTATGTGCATTAACACTTTTTTCATTACTTTAATTTTTTTTTGTTTTCTTTGTTTTTTTTTTGTCGGCTGCACTTTCGTACTTTAGGACGGTACAACTTGTTTGTGCTTGAGTAGTGACAAACGGACAAAGGTACGGATTTCGTGGTTTTTTTTCTTATCCGGCAAAGTGCAAGCGGGAGTAGAAAAAAAAGTATAAAACATTGGAAAACTACAAATTCGCTTACGGTGGTAGAAAATGGTGACCCAGTTCTTGTTTCACGAGATTATTACCCTCGGAAATTCGACAACAGCTTCGTCGTGTCGATGTTGTGAAAACCTTAAATGCAACCTGAGGCCATTTTAGGTGGACACACCCGGTCCTGTTCTACCACACTACGAAAAGTTGCCAGACTCCGACCTGTCTATTTATTTAGATTTCAACCTGGTTGGACAGAAACCCTAACAAGGTTGTAGGAGTCTTACAAATATTAGGTTCCTATCTGTTGCAATAGGACTGATTGTCTGACCAAGAGTTGCAGTTAGTATGCATAAACTAAATTACAACTTTCTACATACGAGGCCTACATTGTAAATAATAAGAACATACAAATATTCTTTTAATAGACAAAATTGATTTCCTATGTTTCAAGAGTTGTAAGGTTTAAGAGTTCATCGTTGAAAGTTGTCACTTGTGTACCTGTGAGACGTTTGCCTCAAAACTATCGACAGGTTCTACAGAGGACATAGCTTCAACATGGACTACATAAATTTAATAGGTCTCCTATGTATCCATTTTGACTTTTGTTTTGAACCGGTTCCCCTACCCGACTGTGTAATTCCACTTCCCCAATTGTATGTAAAATTTTGAGTTATCACGTGAACATCACCGCGACAGCACAATCCTAGAAATAGTAGTTCTGTGACGTCACCACTGCTAGACTCACCTTTTCTTGATGGTTTTCTTCCTTTTGTTACCCTCCGTTTTGTTCTTCTTGTCGGCCTCTTTTTTTGCGTCTTCCTTCTTCTTTCTCTTGTCTGAGACACCTGACATTCCCAACTGTATGATGAAAGGCTCGTTGCTTATTATTTTTAAACTGTTTCCGTCCCGTTTCGCGATGTCCGATTTCGAACCCAAAAAAGGCAGGATCTCATTTTTAGCGGGTCTGCTTCGTATTGAGGACGAGCTCGCGACATTCAAGTGAAGAACGACGAATAAATAAAAGTAAATTATCATATTTTATACGGCTTCGGCGTGTAACGTACGCTTTATAAATACATAAATAAATAAATAAATAAGTACAAATAAATAAGTTAATAAATAGGTGACATGAAATGGTTTGACCCTCCCTCCGAAGGCTCAAAAAACTCGGTCTGCACAGAAAACGTCCACTTGGCCGCCCCAACGCGACAACACAACCGTTTCAAATAATTGGAGTTTCAGCAGTACCTGAAAACGTACCTGACGTATTTGACGGGATAAGCACTTTTTTATTGTTTTATTTACCAATTACGGATCGTTTTGCAGGCCTCCCCCGTTTTCAGGGTCGGATTCAGGTTCGACCGTCACCTTTGCCACTGTCACTGCGACACCCTCGACGTTTACCCCTGGCACACGGGTTTTCAGGTTATTGTAGGCACCTGCTCTACGTACCCGAGTCATTTCGTGTGGTTTCGTTTTCTGTTTTAATGACTGCTGCTGGTGGAAAGTTCTGCTATCGAAGCTCCTGCTCCTGCTCTTTTTCTCGCTTCTGTTGCTCATGCTGTTGTTTTTGCTTCCATTACCACCTTTACGACGATTACTACTTTTCCTTTTCCTCTGATGACTACAATTACTGCCGTTGTTGTCCGTTCTTAAGCACCTGCTCAGATCTTTTGCTACTTTAAAATCATGTCGGTGCTCCTTCTGCTTTACCGTAATCTGCTTACCGTAGACCATTCTATATTTTCATCTTCTTCTTTTCCCTCTGCTTGACATTTTCTGTTCTTACAATTTCTTTCATGGACTTCACTTTAATTTTGTTCCTCCTACACGACTAGTCTACGGAAAGGGAAAGAAATCTCTTAAAATTAATTTTATTTATTTATTAATCTTGTTTTCTCTGACTGCTTCTGCCTGATTCTACCTTTCACAAATTATCTTCTGCTTCGTATACACCTATTTTGTTTTCTCAATTTCTAGAAATTTTACCTGACAGCTGTTCTGCGTAACCAACCCAAATCTTCGTTATTCTTTATTACGTTGCTTTCTATTATTTCTGTCTGTCGCTCTGAGGACTATCAAACGTTACAACAGCAAAGAACCCATGTTGAACATCACGTGCAATTCCCTGTGAGTGTTCTTATTAATACATAACTCTTAAAATTAATAAAATATTTAATAAAATAAAATCACAAAAAATTAGTAATGAAACTACTCTAAAATATTTAAATTGTTCTTTTGGATCAGATTTAATTAATCACAACCAGTTTCAATATTTAAATATTTCCATTTATTAATTTGAAGAGATTAAATAATATATTACATAACATGTACTTTTTAAATTCATGTTTATTAATGTTTCATGTTTAATAAAAAATAACAGTAAATTTATCGTGAATGAAAGAGTTAGTTGCTTGAAATATTTTAGACTATTCTAACCGCTGACTACAATAAATAATGTTGAGCATAACAAGCGTTCCCGATATTAATAAATAATAATTTGGTTTTATCCATCACATTCTCGGGTCGTTTCGTGCAAATTTTCAACGGAGGTAATCCGATTTTAAGGAAGGATCTAAAAGAAAACAAAGAAAATACTCAGATTAAAAAAGGCAGACGAAAATTTATTAAATAATTAATAAATAAATAGGGTTAATATAAAATATATAATTTAACAGTTTTGGGTTAAGACGGCTAAAACAGTTGCGTCATGCTTTTCATAACTTTTATGAACGAGTCGTAAGCGTATTTGAAGAAATGGTAAAAAGCGTCGTCGGTTTCTGTTTTCGGCAGCATTTCGGTCACATTTTGGAGAAACTGCGACTGAAGTACCTGCTGCATGGGCACTATCTGTGGCACCTGAGTACCAGTCGGCTGTTGTTGTTCTTGTTGTGGTTGATTTTGTAGCTGTTGTTGTTGTTGCTCGTACTGCTGCAGTTTCTGTTGCCACTGTTGGTACATTTCTTGTTGTATCTGCTGCTGTATCTGTTGCTGGATTTGCTGTTGTATTTGCTGCTGAATCTGCTGCCGGATTTCTTCCGTGTTTCCGTTGTTCTCCACACCATTAACCTTGTTCGACATCTCCAAGGAACTGTCTTTGTCCATCAGCTTCATGACGTTTACCTTCCCCGGCATCTTTTGCTTGGAAATTTCATTGTCCATCGGCGACTTGAAAATCATGTTCGTTTTAACCATAGCGCTGTGCTCGTCAGTGCTGCGTGGGTTCCTGCTGAGTCGTGCCAGGGTGTTGTCATCTGCGAAATAGTAGTCGCCGTCGTCGTCCATGTCAATCAGAGTCAGTTCATCGTCCGCATCGAGTATGGTGGAAAGAAGTTCGTCATCTTCGTCCGACCACGGAGAAGACACTATGTGGGATCTCCTTATGTGCGGGGGCAAGTCATCGAGGATGTTGTCCACCTCTTGGTAGGTGCCGAACCACTGCGGAAGAATGTCGTGTTCTTCAAATTCCACGTCGTACGGGTAGGACCTCTTGACTAGCTTCCTCTTGGGTGCTTGTACAGCTGCCTCCTCCAAACTTTTTTCATCCAGAGACCGTTTTCGTCTGGTTTCCTTTTCTTTTTCGGCGGGCGCTTGGGTTTCGCTTTCGACTGCGTTCATTTTTGCCATCTTCTTCTTCAGCACTTTGGCCACAAGCTCTTTCCCCTCCTTAACGTCTTTAGCTCGCTTTCTGTTTTCTCTAAAAATATCTTCAGCTTCGATTGATTCTGCACTGAGTTCGTCGTCCTTTTCTCGCGAATCGTCAACGTATTTTGCCTTGTCATCCTTCGTTTCGTCGGAGGAAATCGGAAAATATTTCCAGAAGGGTGCCGACGATTCGGACCAGTTCGGATTGACCCTCAAGTCACCAACGGAACGTTTCTTATCAATTGCAGCCTTGTAAGCCGCAGGAAGTCTGACTTTTGGTGACTTTTTTGTTGCTACAGGAAGTCCACCGTACTGAACGTTCCAGCCGGAAGTGTAAGCCGACGCCGGAAGTACTGGACCGCTGCCGGGTACTTTGAAATCTCTCCACTGTTTCTTAGGGGTGATGGGTGGAGGAACGTATGCGGGCACTTCTGGTGGCATGTAGACGACCGGGTTGTAGACGGGTTGTGGTTGGGCTATGACGGGTGATACAATTTTCTGCACTGGTGGGTAGTGGTACATCGGCTGCGGGTACTGAACCAGTCGCGAATTTGGCAGTTCTGTCATTCTTGGGTCGGTGTACACAGGGGTGACTTGCATTGGAGCGACGACAGGGCCGTTCATTGACATTTCCTGCACTGGAGTGACGTACTGGTTGTTTTGATCGTAGTGACCTGCGGCGTTGTTCCACCCCTTGCTTTGGTAGTAGGTTACCATGTCCTGACTGATTCTGGGCTCCACGCTACCGTCCCCAAAGTTCACCTTATCGGTACCATCCGGTGTCTTCTTATCATAGTAAATGTTCAAGGTAACCACGTTTGGCATCCCTGACTTTGGCTTCTGCTCGCTCATTATCTGTTCAGATCTCACGTTTGTCATTTCTTCTGTTGGCACCACGTAGACACCCGGCTGAAGGCCTCGTAAGTGACGGATGAGGCTCTCATCTGACTGTTTCTGTGTTTCCCGCTTTTTGTTTGCCTTGATCATGTGGTACACTGGAAGTTTGGGTTCGTCGATGACTTCTCGTTTCTCAACGCTCTTCCGGGCGTCCGTCAGCAGGTTGAGTCCGTCTCTCGCTAGCATTTCCGACAATTGCTTTTGTCTTTGAAGAGTTGTCAGTGCCTGTCTAATGAAATCCTTAGTTGTTCTGATCCATGGAGTGATGTTCTCGCGAAGATCGTCTTTTAAGTAGCTGTTGAGCCACTCGCCGACAGCGCTGTCCCTCACAATTGCCCTCACGTCATTCGCGTCAAATTTTTTAATTTTCAATAATCCGTCCTTGAGTTTCTTGGGTATTTTCACGTCCGGAAGACGAAGTACGGCATCCTCGCTGCTGCTTTCATCTGAGTCGGATGTGTCAAGCTTAGACAAATCGGGGTAGATTGGTGAGGAATTTCCGCTTCCTGTTTTTTTGGACTCTAGTAACGCAGCCCGCGTCCTCGGTATCGGTTCTGAAGCCATCCTCTCCGGAAGTCTCGCTTTATGTTCCGACCCAGTTGTCTTACTGGTTTTATCATCGGACTGATCATTTTCCATACTTCCCTGCCCAGATTTGCCAGAGCTCCAATTGGACCACTTTCCGATAGAAGGGACCGTTTCTTCCGTGTTAGTCCTCGCATATTCCTCGCTCCGAGAACTCCCGTCTGCGGTATCCTCGGATTCTGCACGAAAGGGCTCGTGGCTCACTTGACCCACGGATTGAGCTACCATTTCTGATTCTTCCTTTTGGAGCATCTTAGGCACGGTAGTTTGTGTTTCTTCTGCCGGTGTTGTTTTTTCTTTTAATTCGTCCGTGTCGTCCGTTGCTTCTCTCTTCTTCCGTGAAATAACTTGGATGTAAGGACCCTTCTCGGCTCTGTTTCCTTTTATGTATCCCTTGACAGCTGCTTCTCCAATGTTGAAAAATATCTGGTCGAGGTTTCTCATTTGCTGGACGAGCCTACCGAATTCCTTGATGTACTCCGACAGCCCCATGTTTTGGATTTTGGTTTTGGTCTGTCCGTAAGCTTCTGGAATGACGTCGTCAAAAACAACTCTCACGGTCGATCCGGCCATTTTGAGAAATTCGTCTGCCCCCAGACCGCTGCCGAAGGATCGAATTTCGTTTTTACTTTCCTTTTTCTTCGCCGCGTTTGGTGCCCTTTTGTAGATCATCTGTTTGAACTTTTTAATTCTTTCCTCGGAGGAGTAGTCCGTATCGTCTTCTTGTTCCTGCTTTTTCTGTAGCTCTTCCTTCTCTTGTTCTCCTTTTCTATGACTTGAGAGGAAAGTAGCACGACGCTTCCTGTTAGAAGCACCATCAATTGGGTCTTTAACATTCTCTTGACTTACCACTTCTGCCGTTGTCCAGTCGGATTTTAATGAGTCCTCGTCCTCCTCGCTAGACAAACCTTCGGTTGAGAAGTCCTCAGACAGGAAGCCCATCTTAGCGGGTGTAGGAGTCGCCTGCGTTGCCATGACCATTTTGTCGTCCATTGCCATTCCATCTGTGGTTTTTTCAACTTCCTTTGTTGATTCTGTAGTAGATTCTGGTTCTGCGGCCATTGTGGTGGCAATCTCCGATTTTTCAGTACTCTGAAGAATTTCCTTTTCAGTTTCCGTCACCGGTTCCGTCAGTGATGCTTCTGTTGTTGCTGAAGCCACCATACGGATTTCCTCCGTTGGTTTTACCATTTCTTCTTTTGTTTCTAAAAATTCGTTTCCATTTGTCTTTAACCCATCTTTTATGGGTTCTGAGCCTGTCCCTAAAAAATGTTGTTCTTGTATGATGCCTTCGAGATCCTTGACGAGTTCCTCGTTTTCGTTCATGACAGAAGTAGCAGGAATTTGACTGTCTGCAATCGGCTGCTGCTGTGGTTCCGACATTTGTCCCTTAACCAGTTCAGGTGCTACCAGTTGTTCCATGGGTTCTTCTTTGTTCTTCAAGAGACTGCCTGAAGTCTTGTCGTCTGAAAGCTCGTTTCCAACGCGGATGAACTTTGGGTTAATTTTGCGGAATTTCGGTTTCAAAATTCGCTTTCTTTCTGTCAAATCAAGTTGTGTGCGTTCGAGTACTGGTAGATGTCTTTTCTTCTGAATTGTGCCATCCTTCTTTTCCTGCTCTTCTTTTCTTCCTCTCTGCCTTCGGTTGGGTCTGATGCGGAGCTTACGATATTTGCCTAGTCTTCCAGACTTTGGCGCATCGGTCATTTGCTGCCCTTCCATTTCCGGTTGTTTCCCCATTGCTGCCATCATTTGCATTTTACCATTTGTCTCGTCCAAATTCATTGACATTTGTTTTTCTAAATTGTTCGAGTCGAATTTGTTTCCTGACATTTCTTGCATTTTCACTGACATCATCTCGGTGAGCGGTTGATCTTGCGTTTCGTCCGCTTTTCGTGGTATTCGCCTAATAGTTAAGGATTTCCTGTCTGGTTCGAATTCGTTACTCAGATCTTCGTCGTAATTTCTCTTCATTCTGTCAGTGTCCTTTTCGTTCGAACTCAAGTTTTCCACCATGCTCGTAATTTGCTTCAACATGTTCGCTCGTCTGTCCTTGTCGTGCTTGAGGGGAATGGCTTCTGGTTCGGGCATCTTTTCGACGATTTCCTCGCTCATGTCTTCTACTTCCATTTCTTCCTCTCTGTCGTCTCTGTGTCTGCGGCTCTCGTATTCTTCAGAGTCTGCCCGTGCCTTTGACAATGATGCTTTCTCTGCAGCTATTTTCTTACTCAATCTAAGTGGTCTTTCTTCTCTGTCTTTCAGCTTTCTTTCTGGTTTTTTCGAAGGGATTTCGAATTTCTTAGCGTTAAAGAGTTCGAACGAGTCGTTGTTGTCCATTTCCTCCATTTTTTTGGGCTCATCAGCCTGCTTCTTGGACTTGAGTTCACTGATTCTCCTGGTTTTCGTCACGGGTTCCTCCGATTTTTTGCTTTTGTATGAAGGTTGATCGGGTTTTCGGGTCCTCGGAATTGATTCTTCTGTTTTTTTGGTTTTGTAAGAGGATTCTTCCATTTTACGGCTACGGTAGTTGGGGTCTTCGTTCTTTCTGGTTTTGTAAACGGTTTCTTCGCCTTTTCTGCTTCTATATGTAGGTTCTTCTTCCTTTCTCTCTATGTACGATGATTCTCTGCCTTCGTCATCACTCGAGTAGTACCTTTTGCTGCTCTTAAGGCTGCTCGACTGTGGCCTAGTTGTTGAACCTGGACTCGCTTTTCTGACATAGTTTCTTTCTTTGAGGCGTTCTCTTCTCTCTCCAAGATCTGAGTTCTTTAGTTCGATTCTTCTCTCTTTTCTCATTTCCAACGTTTCGTCTTCCGGCGTTCGACGCAACATCTTCCGTTCTTCCTTTTGAGGAATCATACGCTTCTTAATTTCAGCACTTTTCTTTGTGTCGTAGTTTCTTAAAATCTCGCCCATTTTCTCTTCTAAACTTCTTTTGATTTTTCTCACGCTTTCGGGCTCCAAATTGAAGTTCTTCTCAATGTACTCGACTGTCTTCATGAGAGGCTTTGTAAATGGGGCTTGAGCCTGACGCTTTCGGATGGAATTTTCGGTTTTCTTGTGGTTTCTGTGCATTTCAACGAGTGCATTAATCCTCTCGTCCTTTGCGCCGTTCAGTTCATCCAGAATCATGTCCTCGAACGTTTCTTGGCGTTTCTTCTGACTACTCAAAATGTCAGCGACAGTTTCCTCAGCCTTTGAAATCAATTCGATTTCCTTCTTGATGATTTCTTCATGAATGTCACCGACGTCATCTTCCGGTTTGATCTTTTGTCCTATTTCCGTTCCGTCTTGAATCTTCTTCTTTATATCGTCAATTTTTCTTTTACCATCTTCGAGTTTGATTTGCAAGATCGCCTTGTACTTTTCTTCGAGTCCTTTCAAATCTGGTTGGTGCGGGATGAGGAGGTCCTTGTCTACCTCTTTTTTCCCATCGTCGGCGTCGTCCTCGATCGGCTTCAGCTTCTTTCCAAATTTCATGGAGTTTTTTAATTCATCTGAATTTTCCTTTTTGATTTCGTCTAACACTTCCTTTTTGATTTCATCCGGGTTTTCTCTTTTGATTTCTTCTCCCGCGGACATGTCTTTCTCCGTTATTGATCTTCTGCTTCTCTCCTTTGCGTTGGCAACGTCACCAGACTCTGTGTGTGCTTCTACGTTTCTTACACCCGGAGCGTTTAACCGTCTTTCCGCCATCAATAAGTGTCCGAAATCTTGCTTCAATCCAGCGTCCTCTAGAAACTTATTGAATTCGTGTTGTTGGGAAGACCCTTTCATGGCGTCACTGATTCCTTCTGCTATCTTGTAGAGTCTTCGTTCCATCGCGGGTGTCGCCTTTGGAAGTGGAATTTGTAAATTCAGATTTTTTATCTCGTCTGGTTGACCCAACAATGTTTGAGTCTCAATCATGATGTTTTTAAGATGTTCCGTATTTTCTGGAGTTTTCACTTGGCGGATTCTTCTGGCGATTCTGGGCAGGTGGTTTTCTTTGGACATCAAACCGAATTCCCTTTCTGTACTCTCTGAACTTGCCTCTTCAATTTTCATTTCAGGTACTTCGGTACTTTCACTTTCTGGGTTCTTTAACTTCTCAACAATGAACTGATTGATGTCTTCGATGTTCTTCAGGGTGTTAGGTTGCGACTTGTGTGCCATGGACGGTGTCAAGGTTTCTATGTTGACGGCAGGTAGGTTCTGGGGCTGAACTTGGCAGATTTTAACCTGCAACCATAGTTTGTTTAGAAACTGTGTCCATTTGAAGCAGGAATTTGGTTTCTGTTGAACTTTACCTTTGCTTCCGGAACGACCCAGAAACCGATAGAGTACGGCGGCAACTTCATTGTGACACTTCTTTCCAGTTTCTTTATCTTTGGCACAATGTCAGGCAGGGTTCCTTCGTCGGTCATCATCAAAGGTTCTCCATTCAAGTAGGTCATTCTAAAAATTAAAAATAATCATTTCGTTATATCAAATCATGTAATTCAACAGAGTAGATCGTCAGCAAATCAAGTACTGACTGAGAGAAAACGGAGTCGGGGTCAGATCCTGAAGTCAAAACGTATTGGAACAAAAGTTGCGATCTCCCAGACCAGGTGCCCTTAATTTGGATCTTTTGTTCAAGTCCGCCCATATTAACGGCGTAAACGGTGATGGGTCCATCCTGCAATTTCTCTGGCTTATCGGTCCAGTAGTACGGGTTTGTGCAGTGAGAAATTACGGTAAGATCAGTGTTATTGTTGATGCTTCTCGTTTCCAACACAGCTTTACCGAGTAATCTTTTGTGAAGCAGAGCAATCCAGTATTCCTGTGAAATATACATCGTCAGTACCACTTCAGGGAAGGTTGCTTTTACAGAAGTGTACCGTTCCTGAATGATCGTTGCAGAACTTACCGGTTTAGGGTGGGTTATGTCCATCAAGTTTGGTTGCTTCATGACAACTTCAACACCCAGTTTAGCCGCAAGTACCAATCTTCGAGCCCAGATGAGACCCTCGGCGAATGTACCGGTGCTTTCTCTCTTTGTTTCGCCTGTTCAATAATGGACGTGTGAGTTCTACTGTTGAAAGTGTATTATTCTCATAAAAGCCCACATAAAAAGTTACTTACCTATCCATACAGCGTTCTTGAAGATGCTTCTCTGTAGAATTTTATTAAGTTGTAAGCGATCCCAGTCTAAGTAATCGATGGGGAATTCGTAGCCCAAGTCAGAATTTTCGGAAACCTTCATTTTGCTCGGTTGAGGCCATCTCCTAAAAATTGTCAGATTGAGTCAGTAAGTACCATCCCACTCTCAAACAACTTCCAATTAGTTGGTATATTAGGTAATACTCACGGGTGCCAGGTGACTGCATCCAAAGTCGGTCCAGCTTCAACCAAAACATCCGTCCAAAAATCAACGTCCTCCTTCTTATGAATTACCCTAATGTCCGGTCCTATCAATTTAGACGTTTGATATCTTGGGAAAGCGTTCAAAATGGTTCTCAACCTGTTGAGGTCTTTGCCGAATTGGATGCCCGACAGCTCTTCTCCGCTTTGCACTTCTGCAATTGGTTAGGTGTCATTCGTGAGTACCACTTCGAAGGTATCAAACCGTGAGTGCCTCTCCTTTTCTTCACTTACCGTAACCTAATTGCCATGTCAAATTGTAGCCCTGACTGTCCGAGAAAGAAATAAGTTCTAGTGAGTTTCGAGAGTCCCATTTTTTAGTTCCTTCGATTCGGTGGGCGGCGTTCAGGCAGACGATTACGTTCAAACCGGCCGATTGTAGAACTTCGTTGAAAACCATCCAGTGAGTTTCTGAAAATATTATACGTCGTGGTGAGTCAGTGGTTTCTGATGTTTCCTTAAACCGATAAATCAAGCATTACACCTTACCTGTCACGGTGTACTCATCCTCCGGTTTCACCATATCGTTCGGGTATCTGCTCTTCTTGAACGTATATTTGGCCGTGTCGGCACTTCCGATCCTGACGTAGGCAGGTGCGAGACCTTTAAGAATGGCCATTGTCGAATTCATGGTTAATCTGTTGAAAAATCTCCGCTTCCGTTAGTTTCACATTCGTTTTAAATTAATTTGACAATCTTGAGCAATCCACTGCTTTGCTTACCCAAAAACTTTTCCCTGCAGCAAATCTGTCGGATTGACAGTTATACTGATGAAATGATCGTCCAAAACGTGGCTCCATTTTTTCGTGTTGACGGTGTACGGAATGGGCTCGTACGATTCCGTTGGATTCGTCGCCAAAAATATAAATAATAAAGCCGTTAGCTTTCTCATGGTAGATTTCTCATAACTGGAAAAAAGACAAATTTCCCTTTAGACGGTAATGATTTTACTCGACTTAAGTAAAGAAGCCGGTTCTTGTCCTTAACGCTATGAAATACATTTAATAATTTCACAGGTTTAACAGGCCTACAACCTGCGATGAAATTTCAATTATTCGACCAGAAAATTTTCGTGTACACCTCACAGGATGCGTTCACCTCTTTATTTCATTCGGAAAAATTCACTTTAAAACACATGAGTAATTTTTACAAAAGTAATTGATAAAACACTCAAATGAATTCGTTAAAATGCAACTGATACATCGGCTCCTTGTTCGTAACAAAAAACAATAAAAAACGTCAATCACAAAAACGTAAAGTAAATTCGTTAAGTCTGCTCACCTTAATACATAACATAAATTAAATAAATAATTAATAAATAATTATTTCACTTGGTAATTTCTTTTTCTTTCTTTTGTTACTTTCAGACAACCGACTTCCCCGAACGATCAAACTTGATTGATGATCGATGAGGGATCTCCGAGAGACAACTTTGAATGGCCTACGTTTGTCTAAGTGATCGAAAGTAGAATTGTTTAATAAATTCGATTTCATAACAATGGCCACGTGAAACTGTATATAGCACCGGTTGAGAAATAAGTAAAAAATATTAAAAAGGAATGAATGACAGGGCCGATTTTCTGCCCCGGGTGCAAGGGGCCCGCCTTTCCGGCGGAAAATGTGCGTGGCTCAACGGTATCAAATACTTTTCCGCGGAAATCGATAGGCAGAAATCCTCGTTTAATTGATTCGAAAGTTGGCAATTTGATTGTCTCGCCGAAATCGATTGAAAGAATCCGAGAGATCCGACCGTTGAAAATCCGTTGTTAATTTCGTAATGTTTGAATTGCCCCACGTTCACCTTCCGCTAGCGCCACGTCCGTCCACTGCAAATGTCCAACGGTCGTTTCGCCATTTCCCTCTTTGAAGGGTTTTCTTTCCTTTTTTCACTTCTCGCGCTCTTTTCTATAACGGATGTGTCAAATGGGGTTTGTGTCAATCAACGGGACACCCTGTACACAGCGTGGAGACAAGGAAGCGTTGAAAAAACTCGCGAGGTAAGCAAAAACCCTTTGAAAAGAAAAAATACGTAAACGAGTGAGGGACTCGGCCTTGAATCGTGAGAAACGTTATTTGTTTGCGACAAGTATCCCGAAAATGTCAAAACTGACACCAATTTTTTCTTTGGTGCTTGGGTCCTGACCGGTATTTCTGCCTTAACCCGTTCCGTCATTTTGCGCATTTAAATTATTTGACACTAAGCTGTGGTGTTCACCTGCTGATGGTTTCTATGAAGCCTTTACAGTGGGAACGAATGGGAAAATAATTAACTGCGTTAATTTAAAACTGTAAATTATATTAACTTGACTGACAAGCCCGTCTATAACATAAGTACATGAAAAAAATCTGTACAAATATTTCATACTTCGTATATGTCTTTTCCTATTGATGAGGATATATATGTATTGAAAAGTCAATTTCAAATGTGACAATTCCTACGCATGAGGCAGCTGAGTCAAAGACTTTGACTTCTGGCAAAAAGCAAATGAAGTGGAAATGAAAATTTAAAAATCATTGGCCACATACTTTTAGTACAATTTCTCGAAATAATAGTAAGTTTTGGAATTCTGTTTTTTAATTTAAGGAAACAGCACTAACAAAAAGATTGAAACAATGAATCAAGCTTGGACTCCTCACACACTCTTTCTAAATCACAATAATTATTAATGTAACTATTTCATTAAATTTTCAATTAATATCGAAAACGACGGGAGATTCTTTTTCATCAATTCATGAAAGTTTCGACTATCGATCCTCTCGAAACTTGAAATCTCGAAACTGCCCATCGTCAAGTCAAAACGATTGAAACCAACATGGCGGACATGAGAAGTGGGATTAATCTCTTGACGTTTTATCTCGTCTCGGGAGTACTTGGGACCAGGCGATGATTCCCGTCTCAGATAGCGGAATGTTCGAGTGCAAATGACCGGCCATCGTTATAGGCAATCCTTTCCGGTTGGATAAATTCCTGTCACGGTTTTAGTTGGTCAAATTTGTATGGGTTTCTTTGTCTCTGTTTTAATTTACCATTGAAGACTAGGAAACTATTTGGATGAGTTACTGGAACGTTCGAGTTCGTGCAAGCCGATTGCAATAGTCTCTAAGAATGTTATGGGTAAGAATGACGTTGCGATGTGCAAGGGACGTCTTCCAAAAACAGCTTTGTTAAACAATGTAAACCCCCAAGACGTCCAGAACTGATTTGACGGTCAGGTTGGATCAAAAGCAAAAGTCCAAATGGCCTTTAATTCCCGTTCAATTATGTAATGCTCATCCCGTGATGTTTCCTTACAGGTATGCCGATATGTCGTCGGATGATAAATTCAATAAAACTGTCGATTCTGAGTGTGAAAGCCAAACCGGAGCCAGAGAAAAGGTTTGCAAAGTATGCGGAGACAAGGCTCTCGGTTACAATTTCAACGCAATAACCTGCGAGTCGTGCAAGGCATTCTTCAGAAGGAATGCCCTCAAAAATAAGGTACACACCAATTTTTGCTTGGACGAAAACAAAACGGAACCTGATGTGTCGAAAATGTAAATAAATAAAGGGAATTGGTTCAAGGCATGTTTAGACTAATGCAGGAAAGAAAAATAAAATGAGCCTCTGTGCCAATTTATTCAATTTGTTTGTGGGTGGGTGTCTGATTGTATATGTCTGTCTATTAGTATTATTTGTTTTGAAACAAGTTAGTGAATTAGGGGAAATAAAATTCAATTTTTAAGACACATTACATTGTGACAAAAGACAAGCCACAAGTACAAGTTGACAAAACAAACAGAAGTGTTTACATGTGGCAACTATTTTGATGTGACAATAAAATCTTACTCAGGATATTTTATTATTACAATTGTTACAAAACCGACTTCAATTAGGTAATTGATGGAGGTTCTAATTTTCATTTTCATCATGTAATGCGATTGACCACTTCAACATTAAAATAACATTAAAAGGTTCATATGTTTTGTACAGTGAACATTTGTCATGAGGGATTTGTCACACATCAAAGATGCATGAACACTGATCTTATTATCTCTTTAATGAGTCCTGTGATTTAATGATGAAGAATTGTTACTTGCAATCCTTCAAATTGTCACACTGTTGTTGCACTGGGATTCAATAACAGTATTACTTTTCTTGTTCAGCTAAAAGTATCCATGATTCCAATCTTATGTCTTATTATGCAGTTCATGTGTAGTAAGAATGAGTGCCATGTGAACAATAAATAAAACAGGTTTTAGATATACATAAAATGTTTACAGTAAAGTGGTAGATTTGAGAGATCCCTGAATAGAAAATATGTAAATAATTGAAATTGAAAAATATTTTCTCTTCTGTAGTCCTTAAGATGAAGCAGTAGTTATTTAATTAAAATAATTGCCAAGAACTGTGTAGTAGGTAATAATTAATTGCATTAACATGAAATATGCCAGCTATTAACAACACTAAGACCAACCAGGCTACAGGCCATTGGTATTCAAATGCATTTAAATACATATTTTTATTAATTTTGCAAAACATTGAATTTGTAATTTTTCATAAATAGAAGTGTGCAATTATCCACATCTTACAAGTTGGTTCACAACTGGAAATGTTGCCCATCAAGCAGTTTTAAGTTTTTTAACAGGATTAAAATGTGTTGAGTTGCATTTATTCTCTGAACTCTACTTGGAGTTTAATTAAATGTTTTCATTCAGGGAAATGTGTAAATGAGCCATTTTAATTGTTGAAAATACATTTTAGTATACAGAGTGTGACAAGTGAAAATCCAGGTGCCACGAAATAATGATAAAAATAATGTTTGAATTGGGTTAGTGTCGAGTGACAACTGTTGTCTGCCTACCGTCTTTTTCCCAGTCCTTTGAATCTCCCTCATGTGGTACATATGCAGACATTCTGCTGATGGTAGACCCCAGGGTGAGCCTCTTTCGCTCTGGCCAGGGTGGTTTTTCTACCTCGCCACACATCCTTTGTGATCTATCCTTCCGCCGACACCCCGTGGCAATAGCATCGGTTGCTAGTCCACTCGGGTAGATGACACATGTTCCTTGTTTCTGCTGATGGTAGAAAAACTCTTCAAGATGCTAGTTGCCTCTCGAAGATCAGCATGAACAGTTTTTGCTGTTTTCACGCATTCTTATAGCCGAAACGAAACCTTCATATTTTATCTGTATGATTGGACTATATTTAAAATGGTTCATTATTTTTATAGTCTTGGTTTTCTTTTCCTCTACTTACTTTTTGATGAGTATAATTTTTAATTTCAACCGATTTTGTAGAGGTTACAATAGTGTAACCAACACATAGGTAAAGACTTTACTAACACCAATGCAGTGTAGTTCGCACCATTTGGATATGAAAATTAAGGGATGTTTGTAATAATAATTCAATTGAATTACGTTGATACTTAAATTGAAAATTCTTGTAAGGGAAAGTCTGCTTATAATTGTGTATACCTATTAGTCTCCAATATTCCGATGATCTCAATAAACACTGGTTTCACTACATTTTTTCGGATTGCTTGTTATCTTGTGTCCATTTCTGTTAATGTAATGTGTCTTTAGGACCCATAGCTATTGACGTGCCACAGGTTTGCCGTTATCGTGTTTTCTTGATCTTCATTCAAACAAACATTGTCAATGATAAGGGGCGTACTTTAACCACATAAAAAAATTTTTCAATTCTTCAGTGGGACCTAGGGCTCAGACTCTCAAGTTTATGACTTCCTTTTTTTATTTTTGACTCAATTTAACAAAATTTGTTTCAGGAATTTAAGTGTCCATTCAACAAAAAGTGCGAAATCAATTCGGTGACGAGACGATTTTGTCAGTTATGCCGACTACTGAAATGTTTCGAAATCGGAATGCGGAAAGAATATATAATGTCAGAGGATGACAAGCGAGAGAAACGAATGAAGATCGAAAAGAATCGAGAGATCAAAAAGCGATCTTCTGCAGACAGGTCGTCCACGGCAGAACCAAAACGGAAGCACATGAAAATAGAGAAGGAAACAGAAGATGAGGGGTATGATGATGATGACGATGAAGAAGATGAAGTTGGCAAGAAAAACAAAAAACCCGCTCTCGTGAATCTTCCGCTCACAGCGTCGACGTCAAAGCAGACAAAGAACAGCGGAACTGAAGAACAGTTACTGCCGTTTCCGTCACCCGGGTTGCCGGAATCATCGGTACCCGAAGCAGTACCTGTCTCTGAATCTAGAACTTGTAACGTATTCGGGGAAACCGCGGGTCCCCTGGATTCTAGTCAGTCTAGATCGGTTGAAATCTATCAGATCTCAAAATCGAAAGAGGAGAGAAATCCTGTCGAAGTCGCGGACAAAAGTTTCTTAGACTCGAATATCATAAAAATTATATTGGATTCCGAGTTCTCGAAACCTTCAGAAGTGTACACGAACTCAACGGTGGTCAGTCGACAGGGGGACGAGAATAAGCCGTGTAACTACCTTGACAGGCACCACTTGGGTACGTCTGACCTCGTGTGTGAGGCAGATATTATGGAACTCACAAAAAACAATAAAAACATTTTGCTCGAATACACGAAAGGTGGACGTAACTACCTGATATTAAGTAAGGATTCGCTAGTGAAGTCTGAGGAAGTAGCAAGCAGGGCTATGGGAAGGATGATTTTCCCACCAAAGAAAGCAGAGGAGTGCCAGAAGGATGCCGAGACGCCATTGCTGACTTCACTTGTCAACAGCAGACGTTCATCGGATGACCTTCGCAGTTCTTTGTCCAACAACGTTACCAATGATATTTTCCAAGATATACCAAGGTACTGAATTTGTAATACCCCTTTATTAGGTAGGCATACTGTTTTGGTTCATCTATGATCTACGGTGAATCTAAGATGTCATGCAACAACCTTTAATTTTCTGAAATCTAATTTCATTTCTTTATGGAGCACTATATATTCTGAATTGTAATATACAATTTTACATTGTTAGGCTCCATCAGTGAAACCGAAGAATTTTCAGTGAGAGTGCAATCCAGGTTCACTTGGCTGGTAGTTGAATGTCCATGACGCTAAATCGCCTGCCCTACCTCTGTCCTCTGGCTCGTATTGCTGACCTTGGCTCTGCTTACCTGTTTCGTTCTTTTCCTGTTTATTGCGCTGTACAGAAATATGGTTCTCGGATCAGTTTGGTATTCAATTAATCAAATTTCTAAAGTTCAAACTTCTACATCAGGAATTATTTTCATGCACCTACGTCATTCGTGAGAAATTTTACTAATTGAAATCATCAGATAAGATTAT
Organism: Polyplax serrata; assembly: GCA_037055365.1. Taxonomy (NCBI): domain Eukaryota; kingdom Metazoa; phylum Arthropoda; class Insecta; order Psocodea; family Polyplacidae; genus Polyplax; species Polyplax serrata. Next base: position 1,324,122 of record JAWJWE010000006.1, read on the forward strand.
TTTCTTAGGTTTGGAAAACCGATAAGAATATATAACAGAGATGCGCTTACCTGGTGAACTCGGCTCTCGAGAGAATAAGACATCTAAGGTCAGGCATGTCCAATTTAGGGATTCGTGTTGTACGTATACACCTGTGACATTGCACACAGGAATACAGGTATAAAGTTACGGAAATAAGACCACTTCCCCTAAGTTTCTTATTCCTTTAAGGTCGCGTAAATTTGGGTTAATTGGGGTCCATATTTGGACAATGGGTGATGTGTAAAATGAGTATTTTGATACAACCCATAACTATGTACGTTAAGTAAGCTTCACCAAGATCCAACACTGAAGGTTCTCATTCTTCATGCCGGCAGTGACGATTCTAACTGAAATTTAAGTTGTCGTATGATTACCCCTAACAACCTAACCCCTAACGCGGTCAATAGTGGTTAGGTTTCTTATTCATTCCTTGCTACCACAGATGTGTTACATCTTGTGTGGTTTCTCTTTATTCCGATACTTACTCTCACAATTGATATTTTCCATTTCAGTTACAGAACTTCTTCACATTGTTTAACCAACTCTATCGATTCGATTCTCTCGGAGGCCATAAAGCTCGAATACGAAGCATACACATCCATGAATTCGAGAATTAACAGCAGAGAACTGAACGACGCAGAAAGGGCCAAACTGAACGAGCTGATAGTCGCCAACAAGGCTCTTTTGGCTCCCCTGGAAGATGACATGTCCGGCGACGACTTCGGATTTAACGTAAGGCCCAAGAATTCACCCGGGACCGGATATAACGATGATTCCCTCGTGGACCTGAGCTTGTTTTTTTGCCTTCCTAGGCGATTGCCGGCTGCGGACCTTCCGTACTGGTCGATGTGCTGAACTTGACGGCGGTTGCCATTAGGCGACTCATAAAAATGTCAAAAAAAATCAATGCGTTCAAAAATATGTGTCAAGACGATCAAATTGCACTGCTCAAAGGTGGTTGCACCGAGATGATGATTCTACGGTCAGCAATGACATACGATCCGGACAGGGACTCGTGGAAAGTAAGCAAAAATGAAATAGAGAAAGTTCATTTTTACCGCTCACCGGCAAGTACCACTTGAGTAAGCAAAACTTCAACGCATGGTGCCCGGGGAGGTGAAAGACTGGTCTAAACATGTCTGAGGAATATTTGTAAAATGCTCCTTTTAATCCGTTCGAATTTGAACAAACAATCAAAAGCTTAAAAACTTAGTAAAAATTGCGGAGAAGTAGCTTTTCGAGAAGATGAAGGACTGGAAAGTTTAGTACCTTTCCTCCGCCACCTGCAAAGGGTCAGGGCTGGCAAACGTCCGTTTGAAATTTTACATTTTTACACAGCATCAGTGCTGCTTCGTCCTCATTATCGAATTCTCCATATCGGTTTTGTCGAAAGCTTAATTCGGAAAGAGGAAATCGAATCCTTCAAGAAACAAATTTAAATTCGTTTAAATTTACGTCTATTAATGTTTTGCCCTTGTTAAATTTTAATTATGCTTCTACTTACATGTCGCTGTACCTGAAGTACAGTTCAGGTATTGTTTTGCAAGGCGCAGCATAGCAGCTTAAATGAATTTTTGAACACTTATTGACTCTTTTTAATAGATGTCAGGTTTTTAAGCTTTTCCTTATAATACCCCAGAACTGTCACCTGCTTTTTACAGCTTTTCTGTACATGTCACGTAGGAGTCATGAAAATGAAACCTTACCTAACCACTAACGACCACTTCTGTAGTATGTCATTGTGTTACTGTTTTTCAGATTCCTCAGAGCAAGGAGAAACTTATGAACATAAAAGTGGACATTCTGAAGGAGGCAGGTGGACGAGTCTTTGAGGAGCACCAGAGATTCTTACAAACTTTTGACCAGAAATGGCGAGACGACGAGAACATCATGCTCATTTTGTCGGCCATCGCGCTATTTAGTCCTGACAGACCTCGAGTTGTTCACTCTGACGTCATAAAATTGGAACAGGTGAGCAAGGACCGTGTGTTTCGAGAAAGGTACAGTACTTGAAGATCACGGAACTTTCGGACGGCCAAAGGCATTAGAGAGTTCAAGTTAATTGGAATTGTGTAAAATTACGCAATTAGGCGCAGTTTTTTTTGGTAGGCATCCGAATTACGATGATTCTGATTCTAGTTGAAGCTAAGTAAGTACTCGGTTAAAACTAGGCAAAAATAAAAAACTCACTGCATAGTAGAACTATCTACTGATGATCTACACGCAAAATCATACAAGGGGACACGTATCACATGACATTACAGCAACATGAATGTTTTAAGCTGAAAAAGCAGAATTACTCAAAATTGCCTTGCCACTGCCCTCAAAGAAAGACATAAAACAGAGACTTAAATTAAAAAAATAGCAACCGAAAGTTTGGTGTGGAAGACCTTTGGTAATTACTGTAGTACAAAACTAACAAAAAATACTAAACAACAAAAAAAACTAACAGCACAAAAAATAGGCCAGAATTGGCACGAGAAAGATGTGCTTTCGCAAAACTATGCCATCTACCCTTCGAAGAGGCCCCAGGTGTTCCAGCTACCCTACCAAAGCTGATGCCATGGGTCATCAACTCGTTTCTTCGGGAGGGTGTTGATGGATAGGAGCACTGCGTCGCCTTTTTAGAGTTAGGGATGCGCGAGCGGGAAGGACGAGAAAAAAGAATGTGACGGGCTTGTTGGGACGAGAAAGACGAAAAAGGAGAGCTAAAGCCCTTGAATGTTCTTCAACATGGAAAAGGAAGAGTAAAAAAAACCTTAGAAGAACGAGTTACTTTTGCCGTGAATTGGCCACGTTTCTTAGAGGCAGGGAGGTAGAGGGATTCTTTTGAAATTTTTAAAAAAATTGTTTTTAAATTTGGTAAAATGTCGGTGACAATGGACACTTGTGTGGTAGCAAATTTTAGTTTCATTTAGTTCCTTCGTTCGTCGATTTAAGTTGAATTCGTCTCTTTTGAGTACAATGACTTTTGAATACATTTAGTATTTCCCTTGTTAGGAGTGATAAATGGAATTCCGTATATGCGTGTAATTTACAGAATTCGTACTACTATCTTCTACGGCGGTACCTGGAAAGCGTCTACCAAGGCTGCGAGGCGAGGCTCACTTTTCTCAAGCTCATCCACAAAATTTCAGAACTTCACAAATTGAATGAAGACCACGTGAGAGTTTATTTGGATGCAAATCCGCGAGAAATCGAACCTCTACTGATAGAAATTTTCGATTTGAAACCTCATTGAAGAGTCTTAAGAGTTGAGAGAAAGTGTCAAAGGTGAAAGTTACCAGTGGACCGAATTTCGAGAGCCGGTGCCGGAGAGCAGAGTCGGTTTCCCGCCAACTGCGTTTTATGTGAGGTAAACTGCAGCAAGAAATTGTACTGTTTTCTTTTATTGTATTGTTTTTACAATGGTATTTTACTGTTAATAAAATATATTACTCAATAGAAACAGTAATAAATAATAATTAGTATTTTTAGCGTACTCGGAAAAAGTTGGAAATAGCAATTTTCAGGTTTTCCTTTGTTAATCAGGTGGTGAAGTGGTCGCTGCTTTCCACATGCAAAACTTTACACCTGGTGGTTTCAGTGACACGAGCAACTAATAGACTGAGGCGGTATTTTCTAGTCTTCTTGTTCACATCATTCCTCCTGATTCTCTTGATGGTTCTCTTCTGGGTTGATACTCCTGACCGACTCTGGGGCTACCTCCTTGACACCTGGAAAGCAGAAAGAAAGTTGTGACGTCATTAGATCATCTAGTGAACGGTAGAGCACGTGCAGGGTATCAGCACGTTTAGAATTCGCCCACGCGACACCACAGAAGAAATGAAAAAACTCTAAACCGTCCTGCGACATTTAAAATTTCTTCCGATCTTCTTGTGTTAGGCTTGTACCTGGTTCAACGATCGACCGTTTGCCTAGCAGGTCATAAACCTGCTAGCCTGACTTCACTATTTTAACCGGGACAACATACCTTCAACACCGGTTTGACTCTCTTCCAGTTTGTAAACGGGATGAACATCGGAGTGCAGGGCTTGCTGTTGAGTGTTTTGGTATTCGGTGACAATTTCAGACTGTTGCTGTTGCTGGTCTTCTTCCTGTTGAGATTCGGATATCCTCGTGTCTGGAGTTTTCTCCGTGAAAGATGGCGGGGCCGGAAGAACGGATGTTTTCTCCTCACTGGCTGATGAGACTCTGTCATGGGTGAAGTGATGTGGTGGACCGTAGCTGTCGTGTGGGATGGGCACACCGTAGGAGTTGAAGAGTTGGGGTTGTGGTTGACTGGGATATGGTGGGAAGCTTTCATATTTTACAGGCAAGAAAGGGGCAGGTGATGGTGGTGGTGGAAAGAAAACCTGAGGGGGGTTGGCAGTTGGGGGATGAACGGTTGTCGGAAAGTGGAAAGTCTGCTGTAAAGGAGCGTGGAAGTTTGAAATTTCGACTGGCTTGTGGATTGTTGGAAGAGTAGGTACAACAGGCAAAGGTTTGAAGGTACTCAATGCAGGTTTTTCAGGTTTCCATCCGTTGATATTTTGAAAGAAACCGACGTCAGGCCTTGGTGGAACCAAAGTCGGGTCTGGATGTTTGTCGTGCTCCACTACAGTTACGGAAGTTTCAACCTTCTCGGGCAATTCCGGTGTGTGGAAGGCTGGTGCCGGGGTTGTTGAGACCGAAGGCAAAACTGGCAATGGAGGAAGAGCTGGAGGAGATGGCAAAGCAAAAGGTAGAGCTGCAAAAGGTGACGGAAGTGAAAGTGGCGGCAAAATTTGCGCTGGTGCGACTGAAGGCGTTGGAAGCTTAGCCGTAAAAGAAGTAAGGGGAGCCAGGGCCGGAGCCGGAGTGGTGGAAACAGCAACAGAATGGTGGAAGGTTTGCACGTTTGGTACGAGAGGCTTTGGCACGGACACCGGAGCGGGCCACGGGCTCAGAGGAGGTTCTGGCGTAGAGAAATGAACGACATTCGGCTGAAGTGATGAAGCTGGCACGTGGTGCTGAACGAAGGAGAAAGCCGGTGCAGGAGCCAGTGGTACAGGCGTTGGTGCAAAGTTCAATGGGTAAGAGACATGTTGAACGAAAGGTTGAGCAGCTGAGAAGTGCTGGAAGTCATGCTCTTCAGGAAAAGCAGGTGCGTACACTTGTTCATCGAAGTTGACAAAGTCGTGGTGCTCGAAGGTGTGATCATCCCCGGCTGGTGAATGAGGCAAAAAGGACACTTCATGAAGGTCAGTCACGGGTTTCAGTTCGAGTCCGTGGTACCTGTGCACCTTGTAGATGGGCGTTGGTACTCCTGTGTACTGGGTTTTTCCAAATATATGCGGTAGCCATCCGCCAAACTTTTTGTGTTTTTTCACCAGTGGAAATGGAAAACGCTTTGTATGTTTTTTGAATGTCCTCCTGTCGGCCACGGCAGACTCATCGCTGGAAATGGGAGCGATGGTGGGAACGGCTGCTACAACTGCAACCAGGCAGAAAGCCAGTGCTGAGACTTGAAACCACTGAAAAGAAGATACAAATCAGAATAAAATGATAATCATACACAAACATTCGAAGAACTGTACAACGGCTACACTTGCATTAACTTGTTTTCAACCAGTTTGTACACATTACTTATTATACTTCATTGCACTCCTAAGAATGACCCAAATCTATTGGACTAAACATCAGACTTCGTCTCCTTTAAGTTGTCACGTAAGTATTCATTTAAATGAATTTAATTTAATAAAATTAAGTAAATAAAAATATTACTCTTTTAAGTTAGTCAAATTTTATAATAAAATTTGAAAGTATCACTTGGTGTACTCATAATAAATCATATTTTTTTTTCTAATGCAAGGCAATAAATAAACCAAATAAGTAAAGTTTATACTATAAATTTGCATTTCCTCATGTTTTAATGATTAAGTATTCAGTTTATATTAAATTACAGTACGAACTTAAGTGTACAGCATGAAGTAAATTTCAATTTTTTAAATTAACGTAATGTTTTCGTGTCTGTCTTACTGTCCAACTGCCAAGAAAATACAAAAGTAGAATTTTTCCAACTCTATGTGACATTAATTGTCAGTTATTAGTTTTGCGTATATAAATTCACACTGTTTAATAATGTAAGTAAATTATAACAACCGTGACGAAGGTCTCGTAAAATACAACTTAAGAAAACATTTTTACGTACCATTTTGTCGGCTGGTTTCCGTTTCCGATTGAATTTTTTTCTTCTTCCTCTGCTTCTGGACGTTAACACCAACGGAAATGACAAACAGTTGAAACGGGTGCCTGGTTAAATATCACCAGCCCCGGAACCTCAGAGTCGTTGAGAACCAAAAGGAGATGAACGCAACCCTCTTGAAAAGTGAAGAAAGTGAAAAAAGAAAGTTTTCGTCTGTTGGAGGTGCGTTGAGCGAGTGCCACTCATTTACCCGTCAAATTTCTTGCGAATTTTATCGGTTTAAAACCTTTTTGCAGAAACGACCCCGAGGGGATGAAGATGCCCCGAAGGTAACAAATATTTTTGGGACACTTTCACCAGTTCAATGCGATCGGTCACCGATTGATTCGAGTCTAACTAACGGTTTTTAGGGCTTAACGTACTTTGAGGGTGAGTCAATAGATGGTTACCCGCGTACCTGATGTACAACAGAACGGCTGACATCCAGGAAAATCTTCCATCGAGATTAGAACCCGTGAGTATCCAGTAAAACTGAGAAAACATTCCAAGTTTGAAAACTAAATGAGGAAAGAGCCTAATGTCAGGCTGGTGGTCAAGCCTACCTGTTTTAACACCTTTTTTAGGTTGTGTCGAAGACATTCGGCAGTTTTCTTTGCCTTGGTCCCATCTTTTACCTAAATTGTCTTTAACCATTTTATTTCGCCTTAAAAGCCTCAAGATTTTATTTGTGGAGCAAGAAGTGCTGTGTCACTCAGAAAGTCAAGAAGAAAGGTGGGTGGGCACCTCCTGCAGCACAACTGCAGCATTCATTAGAGCACATCAATATGAGGTTATATTGTTACATTTCAGTGGTACAAAACATTAAGAACTGTGAGATATTAAAAATATTCTTCTGAATCTTTCAATCACATATAGTCATTAAAAATCTTTCTCTTTGTTACCCAATACTGGTTTTTTTAAATTCTGGAATGTTTCCTTCGTCATCGTCGTGAACACTGAGTCCTCAAAGTCCTCAAGGTACTCACAGCAATTTGATGTACTACTGTAATTCGTTTGTATCTACTTCTTTTTGAGACGGATAGTCTCTCATAATTTGCAGTATTTTCTGGTACAACATGGTCGACCGCTGATCATCTTCATTGCAAATGTATTCTTCGTCCGTGACCGTGGAATTTTTCAACTCCTCAGGCGTCAAGCAAGAGAAAATATATGTGAAATTTCAAAAGGAACCATAAATTACACAGAATTACCTTTCTTTTTGCTTCTCACGTAGACCAACGACCTGGTCAGACGTTTTGAATGAAAATTTTTGTGTCGAAATTAGCCCAAGACGTCTCCGTTCACGAAAATTGTCCTTCTTAAATTTTCTATTAATGGAAATTCTTTTTACGTTCATCGACAATGTGAAAACTATTTAAGTCGACTCATCAAAATCGAGTCAAGATCGAAAGTGACCGACCGAATTTCAATGTAAGACCACCACCACAGGTAATTCGTTGGTTTTCTTTTGTCAGGCTCAACAGACATTACAATTTTAGGTTTTTTTAATGTGGGACGTACAGTTCGAGTATTTTTTGACACAGAAATTCCTTAATTGCACTTTATTAAAGATGTGTGAACTGGGCGTAGAAGAAGAATCACTCCGAAAACGAGCAAAAACTACTTTGTTGTTTCCTGCGGAATGAAGATTTGGTCTCAAGCTCATTAGTTAAAAGAAAAATGGATAACATACATCAGAAAAAAATTGTTAATACCAAGAAGTCAAAAATGAAGGCAATAGTGAAATGTGTGAAGAAAAACATGAGAGCTTCAGACATAGGAGAGAGACAGAGAGAGAGAGAGAGAGAGAGAGAGTTCAAAACTGAAATAAATGAAATGGCATTTTTTTAAATAAGCCCAACAAAGTTTTTTGTTTTCAAAGCAACACTATCTTTTGATTTTAGATGTAAAAATATTTATATTACATTGCTTAACAAAAAAAAATCAAAATAAATTTCTGGTTTTCAAAAAATTTCCATTGTAACTACTGATAGCAGTTAATGATGGCAGTTATGCTACTGATTACAGGCTTTCTGCTACTAATATAAGAACACACAAACTACCCAGCAGCATTCTAATATCTGAAAATAAAAAGAGAGCAATGTTAGCAGTGGATAGGAAAATTTGACAGCTCAACTGTCAATAGTACTTGACACTTACAGTGTGTCAAATGATCTTCCCGCTCTCATTTTAGTTTCTGCTTCATGCTCAAATTGTCTCACATATTTGGTGTTAGCTCCTTCGAAGTACCAGGCCTGGAAGTCTTGACGCTCCTTCACCAAGTTCTGCACTTTTGCCTCTAGCTTTCTGAAAAAATAATAAACTTGAGCATGTGAAACAACAGTTGTGAGGAAAAATATGTAAGTGATTTCATGCTTACCTGATCATTGTTTTTTCATTTTGCAAGAAGAGAGTGTGCATGTTCCTCTCATGGAGTTCTTGAGGACTAAAGGTCACGTACTTTGCAAAGAATCTTTCGATTGGATGCTAGAGAAAAAGATAATAAACATATGTACCAATGACAGTGGACAACCTGCCAACCTTTAGTGAGCAGTGTTTGCACATTCTATTCAAAGCATACTGGGTCTTTACAGGTAAGACACAACATTTTTTATATTTTCACACTTAGCTCTTCTGACACAAGTAGATTACATCACCAGAATTCAAGAGATTCTTTTTAATCCAATCCTGCGAACCTCCCCCATACAATTTTATTTTCTTTGTTTTTCTGGTGCCTCAAACAGTCTTATGACACATACTTATTAACATGCAGATAAATTTCAAAGTATCATTAGGCTTTTTAAATTTGATACTTAAAAATTTCAACTTGTGGCCCGCAAAAGGACTTTAGTATAAAAAAAAACATACAAATTTGGGGTGGAATTATTCAATTTTATCTATTTCATGTTCACCAATGTTAATACCAGGAGTGATAACTCTCCTTTTTATATGACATGCCATGATGCCAAGCTTACTTTTTTCACATAATTTGTTTCACATAGAGGCATTACATTTCTGTGAAATATTGAAGTTGCCAGTCAATCCTTATGCTAGAGTAGTTCACACTCACCTCATAATATTCCCAATGTTTTGGCTGGTAACCCTCTGGGATTTCTCTCAATTGAGCTGAACCAATGAATATGTTGCAGTATGCAACAATAAGGCCTATTGGTATGCAACCCATGTAAAAATATAGCACAAGCATATCCTAAAATGAGAAAAATATTGGTTTTTACAGAAACAGGGCATTTTGCTGCAATCTATTTGTAGAATGGTCATTGTAGTTGCACACCTTTAACTTGTAGTATTGGTAATTTGAGGTACTGATTATCATTTCATGGCCATGACTGTGCCTGAGTGAAATGCAGTTGACCACTGAAAGATTAAGAAAAATACAATGATATCGGGCTACTAAAATAACATGTTGAATTTAGTTTTACATTATATATATATATAGGTCCTACAGGTCCTATAGGAAAGGCTTAAAAGTTTAAGTCATTGACAATATCACCTTTTCTGTTAGAGGCATTTTTCGTTCCGCTAAACAGGGAACGAATGACATTTCCTTTTGTTAATGCGCCAATGCGAAATGAACTCCACACCACCATTTTTGATAAAGTTGACTTCTGCTCGCGTCAGTTCTGCCAACTAAACTGGCTGCCACCGGTGATGTTTCTAACGTTTTTTTTACTCTCTTGGTTTGAATTTATGGTTTTCTTTGTGAACCTTTTTTTCCAGGACGGAGGATCGACTCTGTTCGTTTCGTTATGTCTTATTGTCAAACATTGGTTCTCTGAAAAGCTTTCTCATACCTTCGTCAAATTTCCTTAAAAAAGATTCATCTCAACAACTGGTTTTGTTCTACCTGTGCGAACCGTCCAGTGATTTTCGATGACCTGAACTCAAATTCTCGCTCATTCCTGCAAGGGATATGGAGGAGTTTATTTGGTTGGACGGGTCATTTTGGTTTTCCTCACTGGTACGTACATCCAAACCTGAACCTTCCACCTAACTTTTTAGGATGCTAATCGCAGCCACTTAAAATTTTCTATTTTAATGCCACTGTTCTGGCCGGAATGATCTCCACTTTTCCCTTTCTATTTTTTTTTTGAGAATCTGTATATCTTATTACCTGTTTATATCAAAATACATTTGGTAGTATTGAAACAACCCAATTGAATAGTGCGAATCTTTACCGGGTCCCCTACTAGAATTACGGATTATTGTTATATTTTTGTAAAGGTAATTATTGAAATAATGTAATATTTGATATGATACGGAATACGATAAATATTGAAAAAGTATTTTTGAAAGGTTAATACAGAGATTGTCGCTTCATATGTAAGCAACTGGAATGTAGTCTGTGGCACAGATTACGTCGGGGTGTTAGAATTCCTACCCAACAGTACCAAAATGACGGAAGCTACTTTTATAAGGCGGTGGCCAAAAGTTTTCCTTCAGCCTTTCCGGGTAATACCAAACCTATTTTATTGTTGTTTATTTGGTGTTGCTACGGTCTTGCCTAAAATATCGGTGTAGAAGGAGCGCCATGAAGTTCAGAAGTTCTATCTTAATTCCACGTGTTTTCGACCTGACTTTCAGAAGAAACTACAAGACAGGACTTTTCTTACGAGCCGCTGACTATACAAAACCTGAAATGGTCTCATTAGACAACTGGAAACGACTCCTTTGGATAGCAACAGACCTGAAGCGCGTCGTACAGGGAAACGACAGGGAATGTCTCAAGTACCTTTCCACCAAACACGTCACTCTCTTGTTCGAGAAGCCGCATGGCAGGTTCCAAATGTCATTCTCTCTGGCTTGTGCCATTCTTGGTGCCAGAGAAACGTCCTACTACGAGACTAATTTTGAAAACCAGCCAAATCCAGGCGACAGCGGAAGGTGGGGCCATAACTGTCAACCTGATTGGACCAGGTGCTGCCAGAAGCACTGATACCTTTGCTACCTTCTCAGAGTCTTTTCTCAACTGACCGATTTGTTTGTTCTTCACGGCATTCACAACGACGTAGTCACAAAGTTCGCAATGAATTCAACGGTTCCCGTGTTTCCTGCGACTTCCAATGTTCATAGTCTCCAGAAGGTACTTAGCGACTTGATGACTCTTCAGGAAAAGTTCCGCAGGTTGAAGGGACTCAAAATGGCATGGATTGGTCCTCCGATACCTACACTTAACACATACCTTCTTCTGTGTCCGATTTTTGGTATCAATATCAATTATCTATGCTTGTGTGCGGTGAGTAGACAACGACTACCCTGTCCAGACCCCGTAGGCGAACTTAAAACTCGGCAATTTCGTTTTTCAGTACGGGTCCGGAATGATGTCACCGTTGAAGAAAACAAGCAGCAGCATACAGGAGTTCAAAAACGCAATGGAAACCGTGAAGGGTGCGAATATCATTGCCACTTCAATGCACCCAGAAGAGAAGACTCAGATTACCATGGAGGTAGGCATGGGGCATGCTTGAAGATCATGCGACTCGTTGCTGGTATGTTCATCCTCAGATTGATTTTTGTTTCACCAGATGCTGAAAAACGCAGATTCAGAATGGGTGCTCCTCCACACGTTGCCCAGAAGTCGAGCAGAAGTAACTGATGACGTCTTCTACCACGAGAACAATCTGTCGTGGAAATCGTCGGCCAACTACCTGTTTGTCGCCATGGTGAGTACACTGGGAGGTAATCTTCCGTGATGGGTATAGGATGCTGAATGCTACCTCCCAAAGAGATTAATTGACCTTTTAAGACAATTGTTTTCCTTACATGATCAGGCCGTGGTTTTGACAAGCTTACAGGACTACAAGCCCACTACTGAAATGCCCAATTTTGACGGTAATTGAAGTCGTCCAGTGGTACTCGAGTGAATGTCACGTGGGTGGGCGCCTCGATCTTCTCTCTTTTTTTGACTTTTGGAAGATCGAAACCTCCAGCCAAGACGTAGGACGTCACCGATCTTTGCGGGTACTTTGTGGGGTTTAATGCCGAATCGACCAAAACCAAGAGGTTCCAATCACCCGCCGATCTTTACCGATTTGTTTCTGATCTCTGATCTTGCTTTTTGCCTGACTATATAGTCAATTTTGGAAGTTTTTTTTAATGTACTCCCGTGCAGAGCTGTTAACTTTGTGCGGAAGAAATGACTGACGGTTTGATGGGTATATTGTGATAGATTTTGCCCTTCGTCAAGACTGTTCCAATCGTACCGGTGTGAGGAACTTTCGATGTTGCACGTTGCACACTCGAGTGAGTTGTAATTGTAAAACTGGTGAATGAACTAGAATGAATGAACTGAATAAGTGAAAGAGATGAAGCGGGTTCACCGAAGACCTGGTGGAAGGTTCGGTTGCCAGGAATTATCATTAGGTTGCAAATCTGGGGGTCTTTTAGAAAGATGAGAATGGGAGTAGCTGCTATTCGTGTTCCACTTTCAACAGGAGCCAGGGTCCGGAATAAACATCTTGTGTATCTGTATCCATCACGCAACTTTCTTGCACAACTGAAATCCAAAAATACGACACACCTCCAATAATTCTTTTACAATATACAAAGTTCTGAGCAAATCACTTGCTCTACGGGGAATTTGACCTTTTGAGTTTCAATATGAAACGCATAACGAAATATTATTTGTTTTTAATTTCACAGCAGCGTATAAATGTACATTAAATGAGTTAGGACATCTTCGGGACATTCTCGGCTTCCCATCTTAGACAAATTGTATCTCCTAATCTTTTTCTCATCGTCTATCACAACTAGAATGACTTGTTTTTCAGCCTGCAAGAGATAAACAAATATTATTAAAATATTGAGTATAGTGGACCAGTAAACGAAATAACAGAATTATGGAAAATCGGTAGTGAACGGTTATAAGCTGAATGAAAGGAAATGAGAGAACAAAATCTTTGTTAGAGGAAAAATTGGTGTGATCAGAAACGATATTCCAAAGTGAAGGACTTATGACTCGTAATAGTGAAAGATAAAACTCAAACAAAAAGTAATAAATGGATAAAGAGAAGTAAAATAAAATATAAGTAAAAAATAACGGAGCTACTAGACTGAAAAGAAATAAAAACGTAATGTAGAAAGAAAGTTTGATGTAGGGAAGATACGAAGAAGTGAGGTAACATAGGATGGTGAAAAATACAAATTTGAAGGACGAAAATAGCACAGGAAAGCAAGAAAATTAAAATAAAGAAATCAAAGGATGAAAAGAAAGCAAAAGAAAAAGTATACAAAAACGAAGAGGCAAAGTGAAATTCTTCGGCTTTCGGTTTTCATTTTGTTTTACCGCCATTTTCAAAATCGACCGATAATTCGAATTGATTATTCATAGAAAAATCATAGATAAATCATAGGAGTTTAGTTGGGACGCAGCGCCAATAAATCAGAACAGTCGTGGACCGGAAAATAAAAGCCGAAGTCAAACGTGAAATTTATTTTTTTCGACACTCCACGTGAATTTTCTTTCTGCTGTCACCGCAACATTCTTTTTCTTTAATTTCAATTGTCTTTCTGCTTCCACGAATTCGCCTCCTTCCAATTTCTACCTACCTTATTCTCTTCGTACAAAATCATTTTGTAGTGGTCCTGGAAAAAGTTTATTTGCAAGAGTCCGTCAGCCAACTCGAACAGGATGATCCTCTCGTTTCTCATCCACTGGCGCAGCAGGGGGGTTGCTTTCGTCGGAGGTTCGAGCTTGTAGTCGTCGGTGACTCCACTGGACAGGTGGTTGTCCATGTAGTCGGTGAAGTAGCTGAGTAGGAGTACCTTGCCCTGGAGGTTGACGGGTACCGTGCGAACCGGGTAGACCGTCTTCTTGGTTCCCCTGCACCAGGTGATGCACCTGAAAGAAAAGTCACCGTCAGGTTATTCTCCTGCCACGTCATTCATTCCACCGTGCCTGTCATCTCACTTTCCGACTTCCGTTTTCCTCTTCTTCAACGTCACCTCATCTCTTTCCTTGACGTTTCACCTGCCTGTCTGTCCCAGGATGTTTTCCTCCGTCAGCCTCGAGCCAAACGTTTACTTTGCATAATTTCTCCGTTTGTATTCACCCGGTTTTACACTTTCATTCTTCTTCATCCTTTCTCTCTGCCTTCTGAAGTTTTCCTTCTCCTGCCAACTCCTGTCGTTTGCTTCTTTCATTTCCTGCCCGACTCTCTCTGCTTTCCTTTCCTTTTCTTCCGTCTAATTACTGTCCTTTGCTCTGCTCCATTTATTCCAGTATTTTACGTAAATCCTTTTTATGGGAATTTTTTCCGAGGCTTTCGTCTATGTTTCATTTTTTCTGCTGCTTCCTTCCGGAGTTTCCCTCAATCCTTCGTCTCAAAATCATCGTTTCCCTACCGTTTTCTTTTTGTCGCTTTCATTTTTTTCCCCTTTTGAATTATACTTTTCGAATTTTTTCGCCCAGATCATCGCATTCAACAGGACCTTTTGCTTTGCACGTTTGTTGTGTTCTTCTTAATTTCTTTCTCTTCTTGAGGAAACTATTTTTCCCAAAAGTACCACTTATTAAGTGAGGCGAAGAGGTTCTGTTAATTTTTTTTCTGGCATCTTTTTCTGACACGCCTTTCGCTTACGTTTCCTCTCTCTCTCTCTCTCTCTCTCTCTCTCTACACACACAACTTTGCAGCATCTCAGTGTTGCCCATCTCCCATCCCGCTTTGTCTTTTCAATCCTTTCCATCTCGCCTTCTCTGTTGTTTGCTTTTACTTTGAAACAGCTAATCTCCTGTTTTTATTGAAAAGTGACTTTAACTACCTTTTTCGAACTTGTTTACTTACCGGATCGCTGCCAATGCGATCCTGCTTTCTCTTCACTCGGTTTTACCCAAACCCTCAGCCTCTGGGTTATTTCACACCCACTACCATGCTTCCACTTGTCTCAGCAAATTCCTTTTACTTTTTCGGAGTCTCTTGGTAGGGGCCGAGTCGCCGTGGTAAGCTACCTGGAGCTCGATAATTGTTTCTTTTTGCGTTTGCACTTTTCTTCCTGTTAATTTTGTAGTTCGTAGTTTTATTTATCGTATTTTTTATTATTGTAACATTTTTTACATATCCTTCTTGTGCACCCGTTACATATACTTTATTGCTTTACTCTCTGTTACTTTTGCATTGTTTTAACGAATTTATTTTCCATTCTTATTTCTTTATTATTTTTTGGGTTTGAGTGCCTCTATTAACAACATTCCTACCTTCTCGTCTACTTCCACTCTTCTTTCTTCCTTTCTTTTATCCAGTGACAATCATTATGCTTTCTGTATAATCTTTTTGTTAGATTTCCACCCGTACTTCTTTTTTCATTTCTCTCCTTTCATCTTTACCCAATGCTTTTCATTAATTTCAAAGCGGTTTTTTACATACCTCCCTTCATTTTCATTGTGGAATAAACCGTCGAAAAGCGAATCGCTTTTTCAAAAACGTTTAAATTTCCGCGTTTATTTCGTCGGCAGCAATTGATGGCCGGGCTCTGGAATGGATTTTTAATTTTATTTTCGAACCCGAGGCGTCCATTCTTTCCTCTGACATCACTTTTCACTTATAACCCGTCCAAGTATCTGCTCTTCGCGTCTCATCCTACGGTGGCATACCCCTACCTCCCATTTTGGGGTTCACTCGTCATTTCACTCTTCTTCTTTGTGTACTTACGTTTTTGTTCCGTCCAGG
This sequence comes from Polyplax serrata, assembly GCA_037055365.1. Lineage (NCBI taxonomy): Eukaryota > Metazoa > Arthropoda > Insecta > Psocodea > Polyplacidae > Polyplax > Polyplax serrata. Next base: position 1,340,031 of record JAWJWE010000006.1, read on the forward strand.
CTAATTTGAGAGGAATCATTAAAGAAAACGCCGGTCGTTCCGTCTGACATCTGATACCCAAATCCGTATTTGTTGCTGTAGTCGATCCACTTTGAGATGAATGCCGGGTACATGTGGTCGGACTTGTCTGCGACAAAAAGTACCCGTTGAAATACAATAAGATTCCCCATGGGTAAACTTACTCGTTTACTCACCTCCAAACTGGCAGTTTCTAGGCACAGGTATTCCTTTCAGAACCTCTTCGATTTCTCTTTTAATAGGCACGCGTTTCCTCGAGCTCATGGCGAAGTAGACCCTACTCCTTAGGTGGTGAAACACAGGCCTGTTGTTGACGTCCTCGTACGTCAGAATCTTCGTGTGAAATTTTGCCTTTTCCAGGAGGTTTTTCCAAAATGAGATCTCCTTTCGGGTTTCTGTGACTTCTTGCTGTTCTTCCGATTCCTGCAAGTGGTTTTTAAGTGTCAGATCACACGTTTTCCAATGATCAAAAAATTCTGTAACCTCGAGGTCTTTTCTTTACCTCGTCGTCTGTCGGCTCGAGCATTTTCAACGTTGTCTCACTGCTTATCTCCGCTATCGGAGCCTTTTCTAGACTTTCCTTCCGTTTCTTGTGAGATCTCGTCCAGGTCGAACAAATTACGTCTCGGTTCCTCCGCATCCAGACGTGGTTTTGTATGAAGGGAATGGACGGCCTGTCCTCTGGCTGGAACGCGAGCATCCAACTTATCAAATGCCTGAGTGCAGCTCCCGCCTGAAAAAGATTTGATTTTACAAAATAGTGAAAATTATTTAATTATAAAATATTAAAACTGTTTCTACTTAGATCAGATTTTTACCTCCGATGCGGGGATTGCTGAGTACCTATGTGCTCTTATGAGATCATACGTTGCTGCCGGAGTCTCAGCTTCAAAGGGAGGTCTTCCGCAGACCATACTGTAGGCAATGCAACCTACGGCCCAAACATCAACAGCTGTCGAGTATCCCTGCTCCATGAGTACCTAGAAGTGAACGAGCACATTAGATAAATGTAAAACAGCACACCCAGGTTTTCACCACCTCGGCATTCACCTCCGGACTAATGTAGTTTGGTGTACCGCAGATGCCTCTGTTTTTGCTGCGGATCCTGTCGGCCAGACCGAAATCTCCTATTTTGAGGACGTAGTCTTGAGTGAGGTAGACATTGGCTGGTTTAAGATCTCTGTGAATGATCCCTCTATCGTGTATATGCTTAAGGCCATCGAGAAGTTGTTTCAGAAACCTTCTCGTCTCGTTCTCACTTAACCTTCCTCGAGTTCTCAGGAGTTGGGCCAGCGTGTTCATTTCGCAGTGTTCCAGAACCATGTAAAATCGAGTTCTATCCTGAAAGTAGGACTCTAGCTGTACGATGTTGACGTGATTCATTAATCCGTGGATGTCAACTTCTCGAAGTACTTGACTGAGTCTGACCTCTCGACTACGTGCCTGAAAGTAACAAGGTGACGCCCTGAAGATAATTTGCATCAGAAGAGAAGTGAACCACTGAACAACTGCCATGCTTCTGTTCTAAATAATCCAAAAGTGCCAGATACTAGATAGGTAGACAGTAACATAAATGTCGAAGAGCAGCAATATACAAACAAGTGAATGAATAATATACATATTACTAATTCCTGGCTTCATACCTGTTCTTCATTTTCAATAAGAAATAATTGTGCGTGTGACTACAAAAAGTTGCTCTCAACTAGTGTAGTGTAGTTTGTTGAGAAACAGGAAAAGTTAGCCCAGAAATTATAATAATTAAGTTACAAATTTTACAACAACTTTTCCCAGTTTTCTCCTTCTCACTTCCCCGTGGGGAGGTAACTCGGCTCACTGGGTGGCACTGCCTAGTAATTTACTTTTCCCTTTTCCCGTTGAAAAAGCCTTCCAGGTTTCTCACATTATGATTTGCAACAAGGAAAACAAAACATATTGAAATATTTGAGTGTCCGATACACCTGTGTCAGGGATTTGAACACGTGTAACCGACAGAGAAACGTGCACGTGATTGCTAGTTACCCATGCGAAAAAGCTTCAACCATACCGTGGAAAATTGGCAATTGGACGTGCGAATTTGAATTCTGAACATTGAACACTTTGACGGTGTCAAGTGGAAAGTTGCAAAGACAAAACGTTCGTCGGAAGTGAAAAACTAGAGAATAAATCGAATTACTTTTCGCGAACAATAGAAAATACGAAGTAAAGGGAAGTAAAAACGCTGGGAAGCATAAAAAATACTTACAATAAACGAAGAAAGACGATCTATCGATAAAGAATTGACATACAAAAATAAGTGTGTACGATCCATAAGAAATGGAAGAAATATGACAATAAAGATTGGGTAATATAAAAGTTGTAAGTGAAAAGAAGAGCGATGAGAGACAGGCAAGAAGTAAAAATTTAAAGTATGGCGAAAAAAATTATACATAAAAAATCTAGTGAAAAAGGCAACAAGACATGAAAAGGTAAAAGAATTAAGTGTACATGGAACAATCGACTGAAAGTGGAAATAAGTGACAACAGCTATGTATGCGCACATCATCGTGGTTTACTTTAGTAGTAGTTGTACTATGTGATGTACTTGACAAACATCACAAGCACTGAGCTAAAATGTGAAACCTTTCGTAGTGTTGTTGGGACGGAGGAAGAACACAGTTCAGGTCTTGGAAATGATCAAAGAATCCAGAAAAGTTGACAAACCAAACTAAGAGAAAGTTCCTAAAAATAGAGACACCGAAAAGAAATATCACTACAATTGCACTCTATTGTAGCACTTTAACAATTTCTCGTACCTCATACTTGAAACCGTACGTCAGCACCTTTGCAAAATATAAACAATTTAAAGAGTTTAATAGTGGTAATTATATGAACTTGTTACAAGTTGACGCACTGCAACAGTATGTACAGTCTGAACAACTTACTCTGTAAAGTGGAGTTCGAGTGTCTTGCTCCGGTGGAATCGGCTCCAAATTCATAATTTTTATGGCGTAGTCCCTCTGCAAGTAGTCGGACAGGTCAGTTGCCAGGTAGACCGTTGCGTGAGCGCCCTGTGACACAAGAAAATTGTCTTTCTTTACAACAGAAATTGCAAATGGTACATAGACAAATAGACAAAATTCTACAACGCTCGTCTCATTTTTCACACCCCAGGAAAATTAAATGAAATATTTATATAATTCTCACTCTGATACTTTTCTACTGTATTATATTTCTGCTCAAATGTATCTTATTTCTCAAAGATTTGTTTTCTAAATCAAAAATGCGGAACCGGTGCAGAAAAAGGTAGATCAAGGTCGAGAGGAAACAGAAACAAATATCATACTTTGAAAAGGTTGAAACATTAAAGAGGGTGAGAGAGAGAGAAAAAAAGATGGAGAGAAATTACAAAAAATACCTGAATAGAAATGAAATGAGCACAAGAGGAAAGATAAAGGATGTTAGAAGACACAATATGTAGTTTAAGAGAGCAGAATCCCCGAGAGATGACAATTAGGCGAACAAGAGACGGAGAAGAACGTTAGACCGACGTTTATTCGGACGATACAAAAGATGGAAACAGGAACAGATAGAAAAAAACGCTGTTACTCTGGTACGCTGCAGCGGGGGTGGGGTACTCTCAGGGAAGTAGGCAGGTGAACAGCAGCAACAGAAAGAGAAAAGGTGACGGCACTTAGCGATGCTCTGGCTTCCGTTTTTCTGACTGATAACTAAATCCTTTTGGAGAAAATCAATAGACCGAGAGAATAATAGGTGACATTAATAAACCACTTTGACGTGAATACCAAGCGAGGGAGCTCAGAAAAGGTCAAAGGTCACGGCAGGGCTAAATACCGACGTGAGGAAGTACCGGACTGTCATAACAAATAACGAACTCAGTAATTTCACGGACTTTGATCTAAAACTACGCGAAGAATAAAAGAAGGCTGAGTGTTGTGATTGGTACTCTGCCCATCGCCGAGTTGTACAACGTACAACAACTTATTACTTAGTTAAGTAATAGAGCTAAATATGCAATATTGTTTTATTTAAAACTGTACACAATGAATTTTAAATTTATATTCAGTCGTACCTGCATTGTTTCTTCTACCGAGTTCGATAACCTTGATTATCCAGAGCGATTTAATAAACGCTAATGGCTTTCTGAATAGTTTCAAATAAATTAGTTTTTTTGAAAGCGGATTGAGTTACAGAAAAAAAATAGAAAAGAAAGACCTGGTGAAGAGGACTACTTGGAAAAGAAACAAGATAAATTTTAAATATAAACCGAAGGCAAATAAAAAGAAGCAGACCAAAGGATTGTTGGGGGCTGTCTGATCTCCTCACACAGAAAATCGTCCCTTTCAGGTCAAAACAACCTGGCCACTTAGCGTCAATTTCTAACCTCCGTCTAATCCGCCTTATCCTTTTCTTCTGCCACGACATTTTTCTCTTTGTTCAGCCTTCCTCAGCTATTCCAACACTACGGCTCGATTAAGCGCCACCGTAGAAATTCTATTTTGAGTTGGTCGCGGTTCATCGAACCTCCTGACCCTAGCGGATCTCCTCCGACCTCCTCATTCTCAAATATCCTCTAAAAGGCGAGCCTGTCGGGTAACTGGCGAGAGGATCAGTCGAAAAAGTCAAGACTGGAAAAAACGTTTAATCATCTACAGTAGAACGAAAATATTGATTCTATTGTTGTGTTTGACAGTCTGACAAATTCAACAATTTTTGTCTGCAGGAGACGTGGCAAATTTTATGTTCGATGTTGCGATCTCTCTGGATATGTTCTGGTTCTGCAGCACTCAAAATGACAGAAAAACCGAAAGGCGTGTACCGAAGGCGAGTGTATTACACGAAAACCAACACCAAACGTTTACCACGAAGTTGAAATGCTTTAAACGAAAGAATAATAATAAATGAAAACGAGATCTAAAAAAAGATCTCAACGTTTAATTGATCTAAGTGATAAAAAATCTTGGTGAATGTTTCTGCGTTCAACGAACCTTCCGGAAATCGAGTGGGAAACCTTTCGGGTGACCTTTTTAAAACCCGACGAACCTTTCCTAAGACTTTCTGATCCCTAGAAAAAATAGATTACGCCCGCATTTTACTGAAGATCAATCAGAAGTAAAAAATTTTCTATTTTTTATCTTTGTCAACAGCAAACAACCCCGACGAGGTAATTTTCATCTTCGTTTCCATCAGAAAAAATTTTTTTAAAAGAGAACCTACAAATACCTGAACATGAACGGAGTCAATTTGTCAAAGAAGATTCAAATTTGTCTACTTGGTGATTTTAAATAATAGCTGAAATTAACAACTCAATGCAAATGGGAAGCAGTCACTTGGGTCACAACTTTCTCCGTCCCCCAGGTGTCTGTCACCCACCAGTTGCCATCACAAAACCTCCATTTGACCACCACACACGGGTACGCTGCGAAAAAGTCCTGCGTGGATTCTCTGAATTCAACAAGATTTCCTTCTCCTGCACTCTCAACATTCTTAAGCATTTTTGTAAACCTCAAACAACTTTTCTGTCGCTCGAAAATGAAAGTTTTATTTTTGTTCAACCTGTGAAGTAATCGAAAGAGTTTTCTGATTTGGGTAAAAGTTTCGGAAATTTGGTTTTCCTGAGAATAAAGAAGAAGTGCGAGAGAGGAAGAGGAGGTGGAGGAGAGAATGTTATTTGTGTGGTTTTCAAATCACGTTAAATCTAGACGAAAAAAGCGTTGCAAGTGCAAAAGACGGAAGCGAAGCCTACAATAAAATCTGGATAAATAGAAATTAAAATAGGTGACGAACACGTAAATAGCCCACGTGTCAAAGAAATAGACTTAGATAAATAGAAAAGTAAAATTTGTCCAAATTTGCCCAAGGAGTGCTATTTATAATTGGAATTGCGCAATCATTCGCAGCAAAACGTTCTTCCAGCTCTTCTAACTTTGGTTCTCACATGGTCCGTGTCACGTGACCGAGTCACACAAAAAAGAAATTTCCAGGGCCTCGGCCAGTGCCTTTGGTGAAGAGAAGTCGCGTGGCTGTTGGCCACCGACAGAATCAGCAACATGGGTTTGTGGGCAGAAGCCGCAACAACGGCCAACAGCAAAGTGTGTCTACGAGGGAATTTGAAGATTTGGACCAAGGCCAAACTCAACTGAAGAATCCACTTGAAGGTGTGTGTCAGATGAGTCCTCATGCTTAAAATTAAAATTTTGTCGATCATAAACAAGATCACAGAGGAGGTGACATTTCGCCGATGAGTGATGAAATCAGAAACGAGGCTTTTGGGTGCGTCTTCGTCAAAAAGAGAACAAATTGCAAGATTCTCCTTATGCGATAAGAAGAATGAAGTACTATAAAGTATATATAAAACCCAATGAACAGGCCTAGAAAGAAACAAACGACGGAAATTCGTTCAAAGGCGGCAGGAAAATAAAAGCAAAAGAAAATCCACGAAATGAACGCTGTGACGTGGCGAAAAGAAACAAGTGGGTTGTGCAACAAACGATCACAACAAAATCTTTGAGAAATCAATAATTTCGTAGGAAAGGTCCTGCCGAAAGAGTAGAAAAGGCAACGATGAAAATGGGACATCTGCTGCCAAGCAAATTACGCCGAGAAAAGCCCCGTTGAACTCAACAGGAAATAGTACATTAGCAAATAGACGTATTAACTATTTACTGCGTCACGTAATCGTTTGCAATTCCCTTCAATCTGATCGTCGAAAACAATAAAAAATTGTCAGTTTTGTCAATATGGCCAAATTTGAACGTCGCAGTGGCCGTCGGTCGCTCCTCTACCTGACCGTAACCTCGACCTTTGTTTCTTGGGTTTCTGTTTTTGTTCCGGGTGAGAAGCACGTCACAATGACAAATAAACCGAAAGTATGACGTCATTAATCAATCTCCTTTACATCGATAAGATTAATTTTTCAGGGTCGTCTTAAAGTTACGTGAAATTTCTTTTTGACACAAGACAAAGAATACGAATAAAAATAGAAAACGAATATGAGAACAGGTGAGGAACAAGAATGGACGTGGACAAAAACAGGCTAGGAAGACAGACAGACAGACTAAAAATGTAGGAAAGAATAGGCAAGAGCTAAATGAAATAAACGTAAACAAAGGCCCCAAGAGTTTAAAAGCTGCTTACTCCAAAACAAATCAAAACTCTTAAGAAATCGACTGGAAAATGTGAGGAAGAAGTCAAAGAGTGGAAGATCGAGAAAGTAAGACAAGCGGAAATCCAACGAAAACTTTTGTCGTGATGAATGGTAGAGGAGAAAGCAACCGGAAAGATCAAAAATAACGAAAGATCGAAAAAAGATCATTCCATTAAGAGACGACCACGCATAGATTTGTAAAATTTAAGCGTTGATACTTATAAATGAATTTTATTTTAGATGAAAAAATGCCGGTTGAGTTGGCACCAAATTATGTTAAGACTAATTATAAAAATTAATGTAGACTGAGGAGAGAGAGAGGAGAGAGAGAGAGAGAGAGAGCGATCAGATCAGATCGAAAATAAAAATCCATCTGGCGTACAACAATGACAACGTCACAACTTATAGATTGTTTATAAGTAGAATTTCAAAATTTCTCGTTGCGTGATTCGCCTGATCGAAACGCAAAATGGCTAAATTTTTTGTTGTGTGTGTTGCATTCTGGTCTCTGCTGTTCTAATCGGTAGAGTCAACAGTCGTTTTCCCATCAGCTTGAGGCTGTCACATGTGCCAATGCATGCCAGTCACAGAGGTTGAACACTCCTACAATCGACGAGCAAAACGGGACGATTGCAAAGCGAAGGAAAAGATTACAGCAGAATAAATTAGGAAGAGCTCACCCTACGGGAAGAAAGATAGGAAGTTTAAATTAAAAATAGAGTAATTTATAGAAAGGAATAGTCGAAAATAAAAATGTAAAAGCCAAATGAGACTGAAACTGGAAAAGACGACGTATGTTCGTCACATCAAAAACCTTGCGACTTGTATGAAAAAGAAACTTCACAAGAAGAGAGAACAATAGTAGAGACAGAAAATGCAAAGTTGTAATGGTTGAACAAGAAAATAAAGGGAATCAGATCATCTGAAGTAATTCGCATAAGAAGCCAAAAACAAACAGACACAGAAAAAATGGAATGGAATACAAGTTTGACAGTGAAACAAGAAAAATAGCTGTAGCATAAATTAGAAATTTGATCGCAAGTTAAGGGTTAGACACGTCTGGACGGAAACACTCAAAAACAAATGAAACCGGTGAGGGTAGGGCAAGAACAAAAGCAGCGATAGAACTGAGTTGACTACAAAACAGGAAACAAAGGAAAATAAGAAACAAATAACAAAAATTGATTGAATCTAAGAAGTACGAAAGTATGACAATGACACCTGCAAAGGGAGGGCACTTCGGTTAAAAAAAGTGAGGAGTGAAAAAATAGGAAGCAACAATAAAAATAACTAGACAGGTTAAGAAGGAAATAACAGGAAACACGGATGAGACACATAAAAAATAGAATGTAAAAATAAAAAAACAAATGAAATTGAGACTTAAAGACAAGAGTCGACAGATACGTTAAGAATCTGCAACGAGGAAGACAACCCTTTGAAAAACAAAGCGGAACGGACTGTCCGATAATAGAAAAGACAGCAGTAAAGACCTTCAACGGTTGCTGTTGAGTGATTCTGAAGAAAGAACAAACAAAAGGCAATAATAATAAAAGCTTAAAAATATATATAGTAATAAAGCAGAAGGCAACAAAAAGTTGTGAAAAGAGGCAGACAAAGGAAGAAAAGAAATTAACCATAACAAAGAAGGAAGGGAATAATAATAGCAATAAATTGAGAAGGAATTTATGGTAATAAAAAGATGATTAGAAATAAGAAGAAAAAAAAACAAATAATGAGGAATACGGAAAAGACGAGAAATATTGTAAGGAATGACACGATAAATCGTAGGCAGCAAGAAGATGCGAAAAAAGAAGGAACGGCAAGGATTAAAAAAGGGAAAAAGCATGATGACAGGAATAGAAATACAATTCAAGACAAAGAAAAAGAAACAAAACTTGGAATAGAACGAAAGGAAACAAGGAATGGGAGAAGGAGAAAGGGAAAATTCAAAGGAGAGAAAGGTAGAATCAGACGAATGAGAAAGAAATTCCTTAGACCGACCCTGTGACATTCAGGTTGACTAATTTAAATTCAAATACAAATTCCAACTCACGAGTGCCGCGTTAGAACACGACGGTTGTCCCAAAGGACCTTCGCCTTTTCTCATCCTCTCGAGCCTCTCCGACCTTACCGTTCTGCTCCTTCCTTTCTTTCTTTGCTTTCTCTAAGGCAAAGGCTGACCCACAAAAAAAGGAAGGTTAAAAATTTCTCACCTTTCCGAGGAACCTTCTCTTCAGGTACGTCTTGTTCATGACAGCGTCGTAGATGTATTCTGTCTCTTCTTCTTTTTCTGAGTTTTCCTTTCTCATCTCCTCATCCTTTTCTGAGCTTTCCCGGCTCGCGTCTTCGTCCTTTTCTGAGCTGTCCTCACTCGCTTTGTCGTCCTTTTCGGAGCTCTCCTCGCTCGACTCGTCCCTTTCCAAGCTTTCCTTACTATCCTCTTCATCTTCCTTCATCGACATCGTCGGTTCTTCTTCGTCGTCGTCGTCTCCTTTTTCAATTTCAAACTTTACATCACCCCCAGGGGTTGATTTTTAATTCGTCGTCCTCATTTGACTTTTCATCCGTCAGACACCCGTCACTCGTATCCCATTTTTAAAATATTTTTTTTTTCGTGTAGTGTAAATTAAGCACTCACACACCAACCCGAAGTCTGATATACTATCTGCAAAGACAGTAAAATCGCAGCGGATCAGAAGAGATTTCAATTCTCTTAGACAGCAGCTGTGGAAAACTGACCGCCAAGTTGGTGAAATTTTGCCAAACCGCACGAGTCGAAAGGAGAAAAAGAGTGCAGGAAAGAAAGGGGCAGAACAAAGCAGGGGCCTGGCAACAGAGAAGAAGAAAGTAGGTGTTGAAGTGCGAGCTGCAACAGCACACGATCCGAACAGAATTAAACGGAGACACGAAACTGCACACAGAAAAACTGTTGACCGCGAAAAAAAAAACGCGTGCGGAAAACAAAATCAACTCCTGGGAGTCGATTTGATCCAACGTGCGGATATAACGAACAAACGCGAATTACCAGTCCTCTTCGTAACGGTTTTCTTCCTCGCCTCCGACGAACGGGAAGGAACGTGGTCGCCATGTCTAGTGCCACGTCAAAAGCAAAATGGCGGCTTATGAAAAAAGCCCGCCATTCAAATTTTTTATTTTCACCTGGGGCGGAAAATGAATAAGTGTCAGTAGCAAACTAAAACTACAAATATTTGCTTCGGTTAACATTTCTCCCCAGAAAATTTCAAGTTAAGTAAGAAATTATAAGCCACCACGGGTTATTAATATCAAAATTTTAAATTAGATTTCCAACTTTCCTAAAATTTCTTCCTCTCAGAAATACTCAATTAGAATCTCGCGGGCATCCCCTTTGGAGAAGTCTTTGAGTATAAAAATACTGAGAGAAAAAAGTTTAAATGTAAAGAAAATAAATATTTGTACTGCAAACGAAAGGAATTAAATCCAGTAATTAAGTACCTTAATACTAAAATATGCAACAGTAAATTATTATGGTAACTTCATTAAAAAGCAAAAAATAAGAGGGATAAATGAGGATTAAGAGAAAAATATTGTTGAAACAAGAGAAATTAGAAACGGAGGAAGAACATAATTAACAAAAATAAGAAGAATTTATAAGAAGTATTAGTAGCGGAATAGAAAAAAATCAAAAAGACGAAAAAATTTCTGGTATTGGAAACAGATGCAAATTTTATAATACTTTGTTACACTATAGACAAAATGTATGAAAAAAGATTTTAGTGAAAATAGTTTAGTGATTTAATAAAAGGAGACAATTAAGTCAAATTCACGGAAAAAAGAGTAAGAATACGTACGTTTGCCTAAAATTATTAATGCTGTAACATAGTAGTGAAACAAGTTCAAAGAATATTCCAAAGTATTGCTTACAAAACAAACCGAAAAAGAACAGAAGATAGAAAGAAGCGATTAGCATGAACACAACATTCATAAGACCATGATATGCTAGGAAATAAATAATAATTCTGCAAGTAATACATGGAAAACCAAAAGTAATAGTCAGATGCGGGTAACATGAGAGGGCAACAGAAAGTAAGACAGTGAAATAAAACAGATATAAGCAAAAACAAATTGAGGCAATCTCAGCACGTAAGCAAATTTAAAAAACAAACGTGGAAACAAAAATTCTCCCGAGGAGAGAGTAGAGACAGCTGAGGAAATTTACATTTTCTAAAAAAAAGGTAGTCAAGCCATCAGGAGAAACTTTTTAAAGATTTTGTGCTTCGGGTTCTTTTGAGCCTGAGAACAGCAATTGAAGAATCTTCTGTAGTGGAAAAGGCAACATTTCTGCTCTTACTTTTTCCGGTCAAATAAAACTTGGTGAGAGCAAAACTGTTCTCCCACGTACAAGGTTGTTGGAAAAATAAAAAAACCTATCGATTTGAGTAAATAATGAATAAGTAAAATGTCAAGTGAGCTTGCACACGGAAAGACACACAAACACAGTAACTCGCACAAACAAATAAATAAAGACGAAGATAAGAAATAAATGCGAAACGATAAAAAGGATCAAATTGCACGGAATAAAAACGCAACGCCAGGCGAGGAACATAAAACGTTAAGTGAGGACATGTGAGAAATTGCAGATGACATAAAAGGATAACGGGAGGATAAAATGGAAAGTGAAGGAGGCCAAAAAGAAGGGAAAGTGGAATAAGACAAGATGGAAACTGGCAAGAAGGACAAGTACAAAACAACAGGTGTCAGGAGATGACGACCTGCCCCACGATATGAAAACATTTGCCGGTCATCACAAGGCAAATATTTCACAAGAACCAAACAAAGAGTGTGGGCAGGAGACAGGGTAGTTTCAATTTCGGAAAGAAACTGAAAGAATAGAGAAGAAAAAGAACATACTAGGAAATGAGCAAGTATCAACGAGGTATGAGTACCAGACAAAAAGAGAAAAAAGACATCACATCATCCATGGTCGCATAGTTTCTTTTTGTGTAATTCCACATGGTACCACCAACGTCAACGACAAGCACAACTAGTAATTAGAAAAAAAGGATAAGCTCATTTGCACACACAGGAGACAAAGAAAAATCAAAATTGCAAAACTTTAAGAAACCTCCAGCTTTAGGTTTAATGCAAAGGATGATAATCAAAATAATTAGACCTTACATAGAGAAAACACGGCGGACGAACAATTACAAAGTATGTTGAAATTAAAAAGATACGAACCAAAAAGGTACAACAATGAAAAAAAACGCAAAAACTTTGAATTTAATTCTGCAGGACGTGGAAATAGAAGTCTGGGGAAGTATGGGTAAAATACTACTGGAAAAAAAAATTAACACTAGAAATTCGAGATCTGAAAAGACTTGAAGAGAAGTAGAAAAAGCAATGATGTAAGAGCATAAAACAAAGAATAAAAACGGGATGTAGTCAAGGAGAAGAAAACATAAGAAAGGGCAACAAAGAGGGACACGTGGGGAGTCGCTTGAGAATAAGTCTGGCAGGTAGCAGGAGACATAAAAAGCAAAGAATCAGCGACGTCGCTGTCCGACGTTAATTGGCAAAAATCACAGTGCGCATAATTAGAAAGGCAAACGCGAAAATTCTCCTGCCACGTCTTATTTGTCCTCCCATCGGAGAGGTGACACATTTCACACTTGTTAACGTTGACAGAGAAAGCAACTGACTTGTTTATTCACTCAGGGTCGATCTCCTCTACTGTTTCTCATTTGTATTGCATCATCGGCACAGGACCGGATCAAGGATTTTTCAGGCGTTAAAGAAAGTGGTTTGACGATTTCTGTTCGATTTTTCTCGAATTTGCCGTGTAAACGATGAAACACGAAATTCACTGGACAGGAGGGCAGAGAACTGTGTCATTGGGGCAAGAAATGGCAGCGGAAATACATGAGCCTAACATGGAGTGGGACATTGCAATTCTGAGAAAAAATCCCTCTCAGGAGAAACATTGAAAGAATGCGAACGCAGTCTCCTGGAAAGAAAAGAAGACTGATGGGTTTGTGGAAGAAGTAGAAGAAGAAGAAGGAAATGAAAAGAGGAATAAAATGAGGTTGAGAGTGAAGAAAAAGGTGATTATTTTGAAGAAACACAAGAATTTCTAGCAAAAAATAAATAGCTTCCTAATGAGAGAAGACAGGTGTGTAGAGGGCGGACGGGAAAGGAAAAAGTCAATAGAAGGAAAAAGTAATAGAATAATCAAATCAGAAGAACTTTCCACGGTCGGAATAACAATGGATACGCGTAACATCAAACAACCGGAAACGGAAAAGTTGAAAACGGAAAGAAAAGAGAGTGCAAAGATCTGACACAAGGGGAGGAAGGTTGAGTCGTACGAGCGAGGTATGCAAAAGAAGTTAAAGAGTAATAACAAAGATGTGTTCGGAGACAAAATGAAGAATTGAAGCTACAGGATATGATAGACTAAGAAGAATAAAACAACTGGATGTGCTGGGCAACAAAACAGGATGGTCCAGGTACGAGAAAAAGAATTAAGAAAGAGGTTCCCAGAAAAAAAAAATTAAAGAGAGAATATAAAGGCAGATGAATCAAACCAGAGCCGCAGAAGAGGAAAGGAGAACTTCCAGGTAGGTAGCTATCCAGTACTAAACCATGTCAAAAGAATAAAAAAAACACGAAGGATGTCGAAACGACGAAACACTCCAATATTCTTAAAATGTGAAATCCAAATATTAAAATAAAAATAAAATTACGTGACGTTAGCACCGAGTAACCAACGACTACCTTAAAGTGCAAAAAAATGCATTAAAAATTCATTTGGAGTCGTCGGTCGGTTTCTAATTGCACAATCAATGCATGCCACTGCACGTCACTGCACAGCACTGCACTTCACTTGCATTTGACACGACTCCATCGCACGACAGAAATATTCAATGTAGACGTTAACATAGAAAGCGTAACAAATTGGGCGGCTGCACGTGCTCCTTCCACGTTCGCTTTAATCTTCCTGTGACGTGTCACTAGGCAGAACAGGTTCTTTCCCGTCGGTTCGCCAGGACGGGAGCCGACATGTCGTGGACTTGCAGGCGCCTTTCGACCACGTTCCACGTTTATTGACTCTAACCATGTCAAGCTGGCGACGTTTTTCTTTTACGACTTTGCGACATTTCTCATTTCTCGACTCGTTTTGGTTTTTTAATAATCGGGACCGAGGGCAGTGGCCCCATTTGGCTGGGTTGGGGGGTTGTTTTCCGGCCTCGTTTTATGTTGGTCATGATTTTATTTTGGAGAAAATTCAACTTGTATGACGTACCGGGTTTTTTCTATTCTTCGACTTTTCTTTCTTGTGCACGAACACATGACTCAGTCATGTCCTGGCTAGTCCTGTGTCACAGTGCGTCCTGTGCGTTCCATTCGCCCTGTTCAGAATGATGGAAGTAGGGACGGTTTGTATCTGAAATTCCTCAACGACTCCTTTTTTTCTATCTTCTTTACTTCTTCATTTTAAGCACATTTTGGTCCGTCTTTACTCGGAAACGTCACAATGTAAGTAGCACGGCTGGTTGTTTACACGCTTGTTAACACAGGCAAAGGATGTCTCTCGTTTCAGGGGAGTATATTACAAACTTAAAATACGGGAAAGGAGGAAAATAAAGTTTAAGGTCGAACTTTTTTGTGATATGTGAAACAAGCAAGAAGAAAATGAAAAGATTGTTAAGTGACGAAAAAGTTCTACTTTACAAACGAAATTTCACGAATTTAATTAACATCACCATATCTGTTTACACCAATTGATTTCTTCCCAACTTTTCCAACTTGCAACAATTGTTCCGAAAAAGTTTTTCCTCTTTGTGGTTTTCTAATTCCCCGACCGGTTACAATTATACTTTTACAACCCGTTGCTTTACTATTTCTAAAAAGTTAATTTAAAATTACTTTACACAATCAAATGCAGAAAACCGTCGAGAAAAAAAGCAAGACTGAATCTCGCAGTTGGAAATAATTAAGGAAGGACCAGACATCGTACGGTTCAGTTAAGAAAACGTCTTGGAATTGTAAATTAGAGCAGAAATAAGACTTAAAGAAGCAAAAGAAGCGTGCAAACAAGAATGAGCCATCACGCAAACAGTAACCATAGGAATATCTGAAATGTAAACAAACATGACGGTGAAGAAGGCAAATGAAAAGACAAAAAGATGGTGTCAACTGGAAAGAGAATCCTCTGACGTGTCAGTAGCAACAAACAGTACGAAACTCTCGCGCTTGTCAAACTTACCTTCTGTGACCCGATCGTGGCAACAGAATCTACCGAATTCTCAAAGGCAGACCGGAACTCACCGGTTGGAACCGCGGAGGGTTGTGAAAACAGGCCTTTCTATTCCACGATGTTCCGAACGTTAGAAATCGATTTTCCATTCTGGCAGACAGAAAAAGAGAAAGAGAAAATGAGGGATCGAAGGGTTTTGGGGGGCCGCTCTGGCGTCGACCAGGGCGAGGAAGGTCGAACGTGTCAACGGACAAAGAAAGCAGAAGACGTCAACAGCCGAAGAGGAGGGGGGGTTGTTTGTAGGTGGCGTTGAGTCCACAGAAAAACAAATTAGGCAATTGGCCACCATTTTTTTGTGTTTTTTTCCAGTGGGTGGGGGTTTGGGGGGGACTCATTGATTAAGGCCAATCACGCGAATTATTCATAAGGCTCAATTGCTTGCACAACATTTGCCGATTTTGAAAGTTCGGAAAATCCTTGGTCTGTTGGAAAAAAACTAAATGGAAGCCAACGAATGACGAAATCTGACTGGTTTGCTGGTTTTTCCTCTAGATGGAGACAGGGGGCTGTCACATCTGTTGAGCTGTCGCCTAGGAACATGAAGTACTTATAGCTTATGTTAGCAGTAGATCGTACCCGTCTTAGTTTATTATTTACCCTAGCTCCTTCTCATATTCTCCACAAATGTGATCTGTCAGTGAGGCAGCCATTTTGTGCTGGAGTTTCCTCTACATTCCTTCCATCATGCCATGTGAGGGCATCATATCTAGTACCATCACGTATAACTGGTTCACCTCTTCTACACTAATAATTTTTTTAACTATTACTTGTATTTCTCAGTACACCTAATCGACAAGACCTAAGGAACAATAAAAGTTAAACCTTCTAACTATAAACTGTCCAAACACATCTCTGTCACTTCTAACGAAAATGCGAGGGACCTCTTGATCTGCACTTAAAGAAACAGTCGCATTAATAAAGCTTATTTTCTATTTAAAAAAAATAACAATTACCTGGTGCACGGGTGGTGGATGTCTTTGCGTATCAACCGAACAGAACTACGAGAAACCGCAACAATATAAAGTGCACATTTTGTGGTGGAAAAATGAAACTTCCGACCCGTTCGCCTGAAAGTCTGAAGGCGAAAGAGAAAATTAAAAAAGGAAAAAAATGATTCGGGCGTGATCGTAATAACCGGAAGAGCTCTAAAAAGGGAAAATCGATCATCGTCCATCAGTCTGATGACGAATTTGCGCCTAATGTCTACTGCCACGAGGAGTCCCCCGCGCCCTACAAAATGTAGTCATTTCCGGTTTTCACTACCAACTGCCTCCCCCGAGGCTTCCGCTTCATCTTAAAACGCTGCACATTTCCTCCCCTCGTGTGGACATAATTTGTCTGGTGACACGGATTATTTCGTACCACTCCCTCCCGCAAGAGTCTGCAATTTTTATTTTGAGCGTTTCTCTTTAACGACAGTTTTTATGAGGGTATTTAAAAGATATGGACATTGCACTGCTGCATTCTGCTTCCACGTCGCCATTTTATTTGTATGTTGCTTATTTTATGTATTCTTGGTGTGCTATGCATATGCTACTCTTCAATTAATGACATTTTTCCTCTCCATATTATTACTCGTAAATCATTTCAATTATTGTCTTTTCGTGTTGCTAAAACAAAAATCGTCAGACCGACATTTTGGCTTGTGACACGTCTTCAATTTTGTTTGACCTTCCAGAACGTTTTTTCCCTTTTGTCTGACCACTTCATTTCTACATCGATCACTTGACTCAATTTCTTTGATGGATTTACTTAAGTTTTTTTTTCTTCTGCTTTCGACTTTCTGTTGTGCAGGAGGCTCTGTAAGTTTGGCGCCAATGTTCCTTCCGTCTTGATGAGTTGCGAAACCTCCTTAGACGTCAGTAATGACATTGGTGACTGAGAGAAGTGGCTATTTCGTCTTCATCTCAAGTGTGCTTTTCTCAAATAGCTTCATCATCGTCATCATCATCATCATCTTCGGTAGAAGTAATTCTCTTTCTTTCTGTTTCTCACTGTACTTCCGCTTCTTCAAGTCCATTTCCTGTTTAGAAGTTTCGTCTTTCTCATTAGATAAACTTTTCCATTCTAATCAATTTCTTATGCCATTTCTTTGGCCTGTGTCTCCCTTTCTTCTCGTCTACTGCAGTCACCAAAATTCTGATTGAATTCCCATTGCTTTTAATTTTCCGACTCTCATTTCCTTCTTTATATTCCGTCACTTTCTTTCAATATTATCATTTTGCTTCTTCTAGTTTCCTGCTCTCTCAAACTGCAACTTTTGTTTACGCTCTCATCGTTTCATCGTTGACTTTTTACCACTTTTTTCCATTTCCTTCTTTGTTCTTTGAATTTTCTTTCCACAATTTGATCTTTTCCTTCCTGGTCGTGGTCCCCGTCATTTGATGAAACAGCATAGAAATGGTGCCGCACCACATGGGAAGACCCCCGTTGGAGTTCCTGCGACTTCCATCGACCCCCTACCCAACAGCCTCCATCTTCCCATGTATCATTTTGCCGGGGAAAGTTTTGAGAACTAAAAAAGCTTGTTGCCTTCTTACCTTTTTTTCTCCGCTCGGAATTCTCTCGCGAATGAGTCTACTGACACGAAACAAGGGCCCAAAATTTAACGGTAAATTCTAATTAAGGGACTCGACGCCTCCGGGGAAAATTGGTTTTTCCTGTTGTACGCTTTTATGGCTTTTCTCCTCGGACGACGTGGAATCAACAGGGGGAAAAGATTTCTGTCAGAATTTTGTTCCTCAGCTTGTTTGTTTCTTCTCATCAAGAAGAACCAAATGAATCCTTTTTCTACCTCTTCCTGTTTGTTCCCCTCTAACCCTGTCCCTCAAAAAATTACCCTCAATCAAAGAAATAATCTATAATCGATAGCCGAAGCAATTTTGGTTCATCCATCAGTCAATGTCTTTTCCTCGAATTTATTTCGGCTCTTTCACTTGCCTGTCACTATTTTATCTATTCAATCCTAGTGATCCTTATGTTTGTGATTCTTCTCTGTCCTCCTCCGTGGATTTCAATGTTTTCTATCGCAGCTTTTCTTTGCGACTGTGTCGTTTTTCTCATGCGAATTTCTGTTTCTTGGTACCCTTCACTTTGTTCAATTCCACCCATCACTTTAAACAATGCTAACATAAAAAATGCTAAAAAAATACCCATCACTGGAAATGTAACTTCCGATATGTCTCATGACATGTGTTATATTATGTTATGTTATTGATATGTCGATACGAGAACCGCTTGAGTGCTCGGAAACAATACGTTTCTGTTTTTGTTTCTTTGTCTAATTTCAAGGTCGCTTAAATAAGCCAATAAATTTTTTCTTTTGTGATTCTTCTGCTTACACGATGATGTAAAAACTGAAGTTATTATTTCCTTCACTAGATACTATTAAGTACAATTTACGTCATTTTGAACCGTATTTTTAAATTTAAACAATATTTATATACATACACAAAAAAATTATCCGTTATGAAGCATGCTGTATGAGTGTTGTACTTATGTCAATGGAACACCTAGATTTGTTTAAAAAGGTTAGCAAAGGACCCGTTTCAAACCTTAAAAAATTTCTCAGAGAAGGGCACACAATAGAGACGCCGGAGTTCTGCACTCTAAAATTTCGGAAATGTCGACATAAATCTGAAGAGGAGACAAAAAGAGAATTTACGTAATAGTTTTGCAACTTTTTGCGGCATTCTCACTAACATAAATTTACATGGCAAAGTATAACATTCAATAAAAAAGGATGAATGAGAATCCTCGCGTTCCTGAAACGCTGCCTCGGAGAAAGCAGATAAATCAGGAAAGCGAAATACATGAGATGTCGCGGTAGAAGAAAAAGAGCTGAAAAGGTTGCCTTAGAGGAATACAAAAGGAGAGAGAAAAGCGCGGAAGTGTCTCGCGGGGTGGCTCGAAAGAGGACAGATTGCCAGTCAAAAGAGCACCTGTACGATCAGGAGTAATATGATTAAACTGAGTACACCCCTAAACGAAAACAAAGATTCAGGTTATACAATATATTTAAAAAAAATTAACTGCGAATGAGCTCGAGTTTGGGAGCAGCCATTGCAATTTTATAAACTTGAGATCACCGCTTTCATCAACCACAAAATAGGTAGGAAAACAGGTCAGAATAATATCTACAGAATACCAAATACAAGGTATAAATCTTAAGTTTGAAGGCAGGCTTGTATTATTTGCAGACATATTGGTAAAGAACCTCCTTCTTGTAGAAATACAGGAGTTTGTACTCCAAAAGTGGGACACATCAGGGAAAATCAAACCATTAAAACGATTGAAAGGTAGTCGTCGATATCAAAAGGTGTGTTTGATTGATTCTTTTATGCGTCTCAAATCATCAATGTTATCTAAGAGAATGGATGTTTTTGGCTGTGACCAAATTAAAACAATTAACCAAATTTAACTCGTATTTGTATCATATCACCGAAGAAAAGGAAGTTAACAACGTTATGGACTTTAGTCAAACAATGCCACACGTGCACATTCACAATAAAACAAATGACGTCTAACAAATTGCAAGCAGGAAAAAAGATGATCGTGAAGGATGAATAAAATAACCCAAAGTCAAAGTGAAAAACAAAAACAGTGGCATTAGAAGCAATACACAAATTTATACAGGAATGGTAAGGGTGGAGTCGCACAAACGAGACCTCACCACTCACAAAAAATGTAGAACGAATGATAGAAGTAGAGCAGAGGAGAGTAAGTCACTCAACAGTCTCACAATGGCTAGACAAGCAGCAAAAGACAGACATCGGGAAAAGGCAGCGACAGTAAAACGATGGTAGGTACATTGCTGGTACAGGAACGACTAGGAGTATAATTAAACGGCTGAAATGGGATAACTTTTTTTTAAAAAAAAGTAAACGGAAAGGAAAGAAAACGCAGAAAAAATCAGTTGAAAATGGGAACGCGAGACTACCAGGTCGGAAGTTAAAGGCGTTTTGAATTCCTGACATCTCCGGAATTCAAAACGAGTAAAAATTATAAACCGGAAGCAATAAAAACGGAGTGAAAGTCGTAGGAAAGGAAAAAATTTGGGTGAGGCTGAAAAAAACTGGAAGGTTACGTGAGTACTTTTGCCGAGTATAAAAGAGTAGAGATGGAGAAAGGTTTTTGACGAGAAGAGGAACAGGTTCGTCGCAGGTTCGCATCGTTTGTAAGCAGAAGAAAAAAAACCTGGCAAAATGGCGACGGAGAGAATTGGAGAGAGAGAGGAAGAGACAGAAGAAGAAAATTAGCAAATAGAAATGGAAGACTGAAAAAGGTTCACCAGCTAGTCATAAAATCAATGCCGGAAATTTTAGTTCACGGGGTTTTCCGGCTAGAGGGCGACACGGCGCCGCGTCCAGGCGTCGCTTCGATCGCCCTTACCCTCATTCCGAGTGGAGTCGCGTATTCGTCAATCCGCGTTTTCACAAAAAGGCCGAAACCGACGGGGCAACTTCCAAGAGAAGGTGAAACTCTTTTCTATCAGCTACTCTGGCAAAGTCTCACCTTTTTCGTGACGGAATCAAACAGATAGTTTCACGTTAAAAGGTTGCTTAAATCGTAAATCCGTTGGACTCGTTTACGCCGTCGACGTTATATTTTGCTCTTCCATCGTCCGTTCGTTCGTTTTCCCCCCGCGTAAGGCCGCCGAGGGACTGGAAGAACCGAAAAATCGATTCGCGCGCGATTGTGTCAGCAAAATCCGTTAATAAGTAATCGTGGGAAAGGAGAGGCAACGGCCAGGCAAACGGACGGGCACAACCGGAGAGGCAGCAGAGCTGGACGGTGCAAGGAAAATACCAGGGAAAAATCGCGCGGGATCGGAACAGAAAAAAGCCCGCGTTTGACGTCGGAAAGTGACCGATAAAACTCGGGAAATAAGCAGAATTGACCGGAAACCGTGAGGGAAAAATTCCAATTCGAAAGAAGAAAACACTGCGAGCAAGGTAAAGCAAAATTATTATTTTATTACACAATTTGTTTTTCGGTTATTTTTTTCTTGACTTCTGGTCGCTGCCTTCAAGAAAACGCATGCGGACAGTCCTGGCCATTCCAAGTGAAAAAGGTCAAAACGCAAAAAAAAAAAACAATTTTTCACTGATTTTCTTCTATTTTTAGAGGGATTTGAATGGCTTCGTGTCTTACAAAGCGCACTTTTTCAAAGTAAAATGCGGAGAAAATACAAAATTGAAATTCCCCTGACAAATTGATCGGAAGTCTGGGCAAGGGGGGGGGGGAAACGGGTCGGATGGGTGCAGTTCGGTGCGGCGGTGGTGCGTGTGTGTCACCGGGGGCCCGCGGGGATCTTCGTAACGGTTTTTTATGACGTCACCGCAATTTGACCAATTGGAATGAGGCAGGAATTTTATTTGAACTCAAAGAAAATTTTTGCTCATTTTTTTCAATTGTAACTTTTTTCGTTTGCGCAACGGGTAGCACCCAAAATTCAGTACTTGACAACAAGTCTTTTTCCCATTCGAAGCTCTTGAGGTGCTCAAGATTTGACGGAAGGGTTCGTTTCACACGCCGTTGCACAATAAACGTGTCTTTCTGTACCTGTCAGGCACGGAGATGTATTTAAAATTAGAAAAGTACGCTCTGACTGTTTGATTTCGTGCTCGGGAAACGTTCCGTTCGGTTTATTTGCCAAAATTCATGGAGTTGTATTCCCTTGAAATTTACAAACTTCCATCCATAATCCAAAATGGGTTTCTCTCTCTTAACCAGGGCCATGAAATTGGGTGAGGTAATGGCCACCTTCCAGTCGTATCGGTTAAAAGTTTAAGAGCCTCGGTTTGGAGAAGACGTGAACCATCCAAAAGGTGCCGGCATTATTTTATTTATTTTTTTCGGGTAGATGTTGCGCCTGCTAAGCACGAAAAACATGTATAGTTTATAATATATTCAAATGCACAGAAAATATGATATCGGTCTGAAGGGTTTGGGTACCGATCAACTTCAGGAATCGGCTGCATATCGAAGGCAGGCACTCGACCTTATCGGATTTTATCTACAGCCAATGTTTGCCAATATTTATGGCTTTATATTTTACTCGGTGCCACTTCCAATCCCTTGCACCCTTTTATTTATTTCCCGTTGCCAAATATTAAAAGTGATATTTATTTATTTCGTTGCTCGAACTCAATACAACAGTGATTACTGAGGGCAGGACAAGGAGGGGTGGTTTCGGGCTAGCAAAACACCGTACGGACGAGGAGAAAATGGAAGGTTTCACAAAATGGTCCCTGAATATTTCAAAAAATTTCAGTTTGCCTTCTCCAGGCTCGCTCGCACGGCCTTTCCTTCTCTTCCATTACGAATTCATTTGCCTTCTGCCACGAGGAACTCCGTTCGGGAATTCATTTACCGATACGTCGATGACCTGGAACGTCGTTCGCACTGCTTCCACGGCAGGGGTTTTTAAACCTTTCGCCTACAGGGAAAGACCGGGGAACCCTTCTTTTCCCCTTCACGTGACAAACATCTTTGAGAAAGAGTCGACCTCCTTCCTTTTCTCTCTCTCTGACGGCTCTAACCCAAATAAATTTATCATCCATTAAAACTTTTCCAGAGTCCCATTAACGATACATTAAATTACAATCATTAAACGTATTCTCGATTAAGGTTGATTAAACGATTTACTTTGCTGTCATCAGACCCAACCTAAAAAGCTTCAAACACTACAATGTAATATATTATCCCCGTATGGCCGATGCCACGATAGCCAGACATAAAAGGAGATTCTCACGGTTTCTACAGATCCTTGTCCGAACTGTGTGATTCTCCTGTATAAATTATTCAAAATACCCTGAGAAATGGCCACCACAGGTTCTGTTCAAATAGGAATAAAACTAGGTGAGAAATGTATGAAAGCTTCTCTTCAGAATCTATTTACATGATAAAGGAACAACCACTGTTGTCGCTCACGGAAGGAATCATCATGACAGAAAAATCCTGTTACTTCTTGTACGATAATACGACAACAATTGGGAAAAACAAGCACTACAGACGTTGTACTGTTAGGCACATACTAATAATAGAAAGGACATCGTATAAGGCATTTAATGGTGAAGGTGCCAGTTACAACAGTAGTTAAATTCAAAGGAAAAGAATAATTTTGTTAAATTTGGGGAGAGCGGCGCATCACCCGTCACCACATCAGGTGTATTCTTTTATGACACGTTAAGATACGTGGCGAATTCCTAGATGTTATTGTAACTTGACTCGGTCACATCGTGGCAGAAGACTCAGAGAGCAGTGACAGATTTAAATTTTTATTTTTACTTCTCGGTCACACAAGCTTCACGATTTTCCTCCTTTCGTTACAGGTGAATAAAATAACACGTGGCACCACAAAATTATTCCTAAGTCTTTGCGGCCATTTTGAATTTTATTGAGCGCCTAGAAATTTCGTTTTTCCATTTTCTCTGTTGTCTCAGCGGTGATTTTCTTTTGGCCGTTTGTTTGCCTTTGAGAAAAGTAGAGGATGTAGGCGACGTATCTTATGAATTTCCATTGGAGTCGGCAAATTATTTTAATTTTCCATTTTATTCCTCTTTATCCCTCTCTTTCTTTCTGTCTGTTTGTTCCTTTCTATTTCCCTTTGGCGTTGGTTTTCATTTCAAACGAGTCGTCTTCCATTTTGTGGTTCCTTTTTTCCTGCTCCGAGCTTTATGTTTGTGAAGGAAAATGTTGGGTTCTTTTATTTGACTTTTCTTTTTCTCGTACGCGAGTTTGCGTCTTTCCTAGTGTATCACGGTGCTCTCGTTTCGCTTTCTACAAACACATTTACATTAAAAGTAAAATTAAGATTTTTCCATCATTTTGGTGACTAACTCTTCTCCGTTTCATTATTGTACATCAGAAATTCAGGGTTAAGACGAGAAATTGTCAGTAGAGGAGCGTATTGTATGCCGTTAAGTGGGGGAGCGCATAAGTGACTTAGTGCCAAAAGTTGTACCACTTTGAGTGTCTTCTCTGGTATAAAATGTTGTAGCACATTGTGTTTTTTGTCCACCTCTTTGCTCTCCTGCATCTGCTCAGCTTTCCTTCAATTCTCAGCTTCACAATCAAAAGAAAGTCGCTCACATTTTCTGTTCTATTAACGTTCTCTGTCTCTTTTTTTGTAATTGGCCTATTTACTTGCCGTCTTCTGCTAGAGAAACTTCTAATTACTAGCTTCTGACATCACTTTCCGGGGACCTCCTTTTGTGAGACTTGCAATCAGCGCGACTTTGTTAATTTCTACCTTTTTAGCCAGGGGCTTTCTTTTCTTCTTCTTCCGGTTTTTCTTTCATTTGTTTTTGCCTTAATTGCCTAATTACTGTCGCAGAATTCTATTTTCCCTGTCTTTGCTTTTCGGTATCCTAATTTTTTCTTTCTTATCAGGGGTTTCACAGCTTTTTACTGGTTTTTATTGGTCCGAGCAGTGTCTCCTACTACTGTGTACTATTTTACTCTTTGCTATATTTCATGTATTGAAATTATCCTTTGCAATACAATTATAGCACCGTTTATTTTCCGAAGAAGGCTTTATTTTTAGAGGCGCGGCCACTTCAATTTTATGTAACTCTAAATTAAATATGTGTATTCGTAATTGCCGATTATTCCCTAAAGAGGATGAGGCCGTCCTTAAGATTTTGCTGAAAGAAGATTCTCCTTCCATTTTGAGTCTTTTGTTTTCTGCTTTTCTTCTTCTTCTTCTCCTCTCTTTCTGTTTCTTCGTACCTCCATTAACGTAACTTTATTTCCTGATGCTTTCCTCTCAATCCCAATATCCAGGCTTTTCTTTGATCTTAATTTCATCAATTTTCTTTGACGACGTTGATGAGGGTCTTCGAACCTTTTTGCCAGCCTCCCTTGAAACATCCTTCAAACCTTTTAAATCTTCCGTTTTTATTTCCTTTTTTCTTTGCTCCTCATCCTACCTGCAGCTGTCCTCCATTCGGCTAATTATTTTTTTACTGTTCTTAATTGTACGACTCCTCATTTCTCCTTTTTTCCTGGTCTTATTTCTTGTGAAATTCAAATCAAGCTTCTGATTTTTGACATATTATTCGTCTTTTTCTACAGCCAGCACGCGTTATCTAGTTCGGAATGTAATCGCGCCTATTAATATCATTACTTAACGTCCTATTCCCTTGGTCTTTCTTCGTTTCTCCAGACCATTAAGCAAATTTTATTTTATTTTTTATATTACTTTTTTCTCTCGCCCATGTCGTCCTAGTTCTTCCCAACTCTTAACTTAACTCTTAACTCCTATTTTCTCCGGTATTAAAATTATAATCTTTTATACTCTCAAGTGGAAATCATGTTTTCGACGCAATTAAACTTCGTTCGACGATATTTATTTATAACGGAAATAAATTTCAGGAAAGTGGAACGGGAGTAAAAAAGAAATACGTGAAAGGCAGGAAACGATAAATTCCCCGGTGAGCGGAATAGTACGATACAGCGGTTAATAGAGGGTAGTGGTGGTGGCAGTTGAAGTGGAAGCAGAAGAGAAAGTAAGGAATATAGAAAGGAAAGTAAAGCTACGTGCATTAGAAGAAACATACCCGGGAAAAAAGATCTGTGGTGTTTTCTCTGTCACTACCCGACACAAATCAAGAGTTAATGATTACCAAAACAATAATTGTTAGTTCCGTTGCCCTGGATAATATCAGCGAATCAGTCAGGAAGCACGCTAAAAGAGTAACGAAAGCGAACACAAAATATTAGAGTATTAAAAAAAGTTTTGCGACAACTGCTCTGGCGGAAGAACCAGACTATCAAAGGTACGGCAATTATAATTAAAAGTGTGAGCGCAAAAAGGTGGAACGCTACGAAAGAGATAAAAATTGAAGCAGAATCGAGAAGACAGAAGCCACCGCTCTCAATAAAATAGAACCTCACAAAAAATATTTCATGGGTGAAATAGAAGCAAGATGGCTGACGGAAGTACAAGTAGCGCAACGGAGAAAACACAGGAAGTCGATAACGAAAGCACAAGCGGTGGTGAAACAAAATGAATTTGAAAGCTACAAAGGCAGAAGAGAAGGCGGCGTTTGTAAATTGCCGTCTTCTTCAGGTATCGTTTTCAGGTGTCTTCGCACGAGCCTGAACATCACCCGGTCGACACCCACCAGACGAACCAAAGAAAATTCAAAGAAAAGGGTTTAATTAAAAGGAATTTTTAATTAAATGTTGCCGGGGCATTGTGGTGGCGCGGTAGTTGAAGATAAGCGGAAGTGAAGTGTTCTATGCCAAGAAAAAAAGTGACGTGGAAGAAGAAGAAGATTGTTTACCTTGTTGTGAGAAACACAAAAAGCCATCTTCGGTAAGACACGCCAAACCAAAGAAAGGAGAAAAATAAATTTTTCCTTCAGTTTGCTTTCACCTTTTTAATATATAATGAAATTGGCAAGCGTTTCCGGTTTGGCGATTTTACAAAGGCTAAAATTCCGCAATTTTCTGCCGCTCCTACTCCCGCTTTTGCAATATCAAAGCTTCTCATTCAATTTTTGCACGAAAACGAATTTCAACCGCCGATGACCCAATAACCGGGAGTCCCTAACTAAAATCACACCAATTCTTATTTCAGCTTTTTTCTACGCGAACGTGAGCTTAAATTAATGCGACAGGTGTGCTCTCGTACCTGAATACCTGTATTTGAACAAGCGGAACGAATTACCGGAGCCTGAAACTTGAAAGTTTTAACGAATGTCAAGTTTTCATCCAGGGGTAATGTCGTAATAAAAAAAATTATTTTCCCCGTTAATGTGGTTTCATAACGATAATTTTGAAAACTACACATTTGTTCGAATCGAAAGCTGAGAAATTGTACAAAAATCATGACACTACCTTGGTTTCACGAAAGTTTATCTATCCACTTCACACCAAACAAGAAGAATTGAAATTGTTCCACACGAATTGATGTTGTTAAGTTCTCAACCCTTTTTCCGGGAGTAAGAATAAAACAGAGTACGCCAGGTGCAGTGGAATAGTGCCAAATTCATTATACCTAAGCTATCACGTGATATTATACCTGGAGACTTTGGAACCAGTTGCAAACAAAAACTTGACGGGAGTCACCAAATTTCAATGTAATTTAATGGAATTCGCCTTGAGCAATAATATAATTTGGCAGATGATGTAGCATCGAAGCGTCGCCGAATTGGGTCGAAAAGTCTCTACGTCGATTCTTAAATCTTTCCCACAAGAAAGCAGATGCCACCTTAATCAAACCGAAGAATAAATATGAGGGATTGAGCAGGGTAAACCATGGGATTAACTAATTAAAATTCTGGTTCCGTTCGTTCGTCTTTCCTCTGCTTCTGACTGAAACTTCCCGACAAGATGAGCAGCAGAGAATTTTTCATTTGGCTGATGAAGCAAGAACGGTACCCGACAGAGCAGAGAATGTAGAAAACAAGAAGGTGTAAGCAAAAAAAAAAACACAGCAAGGGGTAAGAGTGACAGATGCAGACACTTGAAAAGGTTTTGTCTATCTGGCATTCAGGGTTGTATAATATTATCTAACAGCCATTTATGGAGTTGTTCCAAGGTACACAGGCAAAATGAACCACATCGGTGTCTACAAGGCTCACGCTGAACACGTACCGGTACCCGATGTTTGAATGTGCAAAAAAATGCATTTCACTGTGAAACTCACCAGTTTTCAGACAAAAAAAGAGCCTATTGAATTGAAAATCTGTGGACAATAAAATACTCCGGTTGCTAGAGGTGCCATCCTGATGGAAATTTGTAGTTATTGTAGTAGGGGTACAGGTCAGCAAGAGACCTCACCAAACCCTTACAAATCAAATAAAGTTTGTAAATCGGCCGTCCGGAGAATTTAATTACTTCATTTGAAATAATTTTATTTATGTGGAAAAAAACGAACAAAGTGAACGGACCGTGCACTTCAGCAGAATAAAACTGGTGCGAAAGAACGTGGTTCGGATGTGAAGAGCCTTCGTACCTGACGAACGCCACAGGTACGGCTAATGTGGGTGACTACACTTTTTCTCCCTAATTTTTCTCATCATTTGACCAAGTTTTGTACTCCACCATGGACGTAAACAAAAAGGGGACTGAAATCTGAGACGAAAACATATGATTGAATTTAACGAGTGGATCAGCGAGGCGTCTGAGGGCCGAGTATCGGTTTAAATGAAACCTGAATGAGATCAAGACAAATGGCGTCGGACGAGAATCACAAAAAAGGAAAACGGCCAGAGCTGGACCGAAGGCTCGGTTGGATAGATAGGTAGACAGAGAAAAAGATAAATTGAAGTTTTTGTAGCATCCTTTTAGGTGGTCATCTTTCCATCAGAGTTTGGATAAATAAGAAAAATGGCGGCTGCCAGTTGTTTATAAGGTCAAATCACCGGGCCAAATGTGCCGAAAAAATAAATGGCCTTTTTGCCTGATGAACGCGGGTCTCTCTGGAGAAGGCGATGATTTTGGATTTTTTCGACCTCCAGGGCATCCAACTAAAATGTTTGTCGCGTACTTGAGATGTGCGACAAAGCAACGCGTATGATTTGCTAAAACATATTTTTGGTTCGATTTTTTCAACTTTCTTCTACATTTTTATGTCTTTCTTCTTACGAGGGCTTTCTACCGCCATTTTATTTCGTACCGTTTACTTTTTCCATTATTTTCTCCGGTTCTTCTCTGTCTGTCTCTCCTTTACTCGACTTTAAAACCTTTGCCTTCCTTTCGGCGTCGACATGACCACTTTCTCGGTTTTTCTTTTTCAAGTTCAAATTTTTATTGCGCTTCTTCTCTGCTTCCGTCGAATATCCGCCTCTCTTCGCTTGCTTCTCGCGTTTTACCTCCCGTTTCTCGTCGCAAGTTTTTTTATTACAACTTATTGCTTTCTTCAGTTCGAAACTTCTTTATTTGTTGTTTTGCTTCACCAAGAGTCTTCTCAATTTCCTCATTTATTGCCTGGCATTTTTTACTGTGATCTCTTACGAGCATTTCCGTCCTACCCGTTTCATTCCGTTTTTTTTTCTGTCGTTCAACTTCAAATTCTTTTCTTTCGTGTCGCGTTTTTCCCCA
This sequence comes from Polyplax serrata, assembly GCA_037055365.1. Taxonomy (NCBI): domain Eukaryota; kingdom Metazoa; phylum Arthropoda; class Insecta; order Psocodea; family Polyplacidae; genus Polyplax; species Polyplax serrata. Next base: position 1,369,547 of record JAWJWE010000006.1, read on the forward strand.
CGAGCGGTTGTCAGGGCTTCCAAATTCAACTTGGTCTTTTCTCTTTTCATCAGCCTCGGAGCTCACCAATTTTAGGCTATTCTGCTATTCCTCCGAGTCAGCCACTTTTCTTTCACTGCAACTTCATTTTCTTCCTTTTGAAATTCCTCCCTTTTCTTTCCTTTCCTTTCCTTTCCTTTCAGTCTTGATACTACTTTACTTTCGTTTTTTCGTTATTTATTCTCATTTTCTGTTTTTCCAAGGTTTTCTTTCGAGATTTTTAGTCTGTACATTTCCATTCAGTGCATTATCATCCTGGCCCATCTAAGAGGAAGCACACAATTCTGTTTCCCTTCTACTTCTCTACTTCTCTATTTCACGTTTTCTTCTTTCGTATCTTCTTTTGCCTTTTCTCACGGTAACCGTCATCCTGTTATCATTCACCTTATCCTTTTCACCATCGCCGGAACAACCTCAACAACTCCTACCTTTTTCAACTTCACTCATTCATTTGTGTCTGACGTTTCATAAAACAGTTTCCAGTTTGAAATTCTGGTAAAAACTTTTAACTACATTGGACATATACATACAAATAATGCTGAAAATTAATTTGAATGCTTGAAATGAAAACGTCTGAACAAATAAAGCTCTTTTTTCTGTTTAGTTTTCCTTCTGAAGTAAAATTTAAAAAATTATAGTTTCGTAGATTATCAAATTCATTAACACTAGGGAGAAATATCGCAATGAATTGCTGGTCAAAATGCAGGTAAAAGTTCAACTTCATCTGCTGAATACGTCTGTAAAAGTTATATTTACTTGTAGCACGTCCTTAAAACATTCTCTCTCTCTCCTCTCTCTCTTCTCTCTCTCTCCTCTCTCTCTCTCTCTCCTCTCTCTCTCTCCTCTCTCTCTCTCTCAGGGTAGAATGCTATTGGTAAGACATAGTTACAGTCACCGTACTGTCCACGACTGAATAAGAACTTTGGATTTCTGTCAGTTTAATAAAGTTGATCACCAGCGTTCCTCCAATTTTGGCACAATCGACTTATTTGTTTTATTTCCGGTTCTCGCGTATTTTTAGATTTTCCTCCGTGCTCCACTTCCCATTGTGCCGTTCCTCGGGTTCCTCATGAAAAAGCGGAAATTGATGAGACAACTCGGAAGTAATTTCCTATAGACGGAAATGGAACGCCGTAAACAATTCTCTACAGTTTTTAGTGCGGGAAGTGAATGGATTGGATAAACTAAAGAGGCGGTGGGGTTGAAGGCTGAACGGAAAGTCACGGAAACGAGAAAAATAGGTTACGTTTTGGGGCGGTAAATAGTGTAAGTGAAATTGAAATCCTGTCTAGTATTCAAAGCAGGGTGCAGGCACTGAGTAAACGAAAAGAAAGGAGTGGTAAAAGAAATTTTAAAGAGTTAAAAACCGAGAACAGAGAAATAAAAGCCACGTGAATATTTACGGAATGGAAAGATGGGTAATGGGACAGTGCCGAGAGAAAAGTTTGTGCGACAGAATTAGGCCGTCGTTTCAGTTGGTTTGTCAAAATAACAATAAACTATTGATAAAAAGTTTTAAACGTGATGTAAATAATTAAATTTGAAATTATAAAGTTAAACTTGGGTAAAAATGTAAGAGTTTTTCATTTTCTCAACTCAGGACGCCGGACTGTCAGGAGAACTAAAAAGGAACTAAATAAAACTACAGACTAACAATAAATGTTTGGCTTAGTGTAGCTAGAAGCTTTTTTCGACGCAATACAACAAATTAAAATTTTTAAAGGAAACGTTTGCAAGGATTTTAATTTAAAAACACAAAGGAGTAAATTGAATCTAAGGAGAAAGTAAAAAAAATTAGAAATACGTTGAGGAATTTTTGTTTCTTTAAGTACCCAAAAAGGTACACGAAGAAGGTTCAATACCGGAATTCCGGAACCTCGAAAATGATTTTGAAATTTGATATTACCGTTATTAGAGTACTTGTCAAAGACCTATGAGAAACAAATTTTACATTTTTCTTCAAATTAAGAAAATGGCAAAAAATTGGGTGGAAAATCAAGTAGAAACATCTTGTACGGTTACAAATCGGCTTTAAAAAACATAAAATGCAGTTTCAATTAAATCAAGTTGAAAACAAAAAAACAAAAGAACTCAGGTAAAAAAAAGCAAAGACGAAATTTTAATTTGAATTTGGGCAGGCAGTCGTCGGTGAAAAAGAAACACAAGCAAACGTTTAAATAATTTAATAAAAGAAAAAAGGATAGAAGAACTTGGAAAAAACGGGCCGCAACTGAAAACAAATAAAACAGAACAAAACAGGTAGGAAATAAACACGAAAGAAAAGCAGAATACAGGTAAACCAAGAGAAACAAAAGAAGTAGAAAAAATTCAGAAAGAGAAAAAGAACGTAAACAAAAAAAACACCACAAGATGAGAAGAGTGAAAAAAACACAGTAACGCAGACCTCTCAGGAATAACAATATTCTGCCTAAAATAACTTGTTGTTGCCCTCCCCCCAAAAAAAAAAACTCTTCCAGGTACTCAAGTATTCCTGTCAAGGTACTCAAGAAAAGATTAAAATTAACCCTTTTACTTTTCTTCCATGCGCATCATTTCGGCCGTTTCCTACCTAAAACGAAGCAAAACTTTTCTTAAGTAAAAGTAAAAGAAAAAAAAGAAAATGATGTTGACCTTACGGCTGTCGCCCGGGGCTCAGCCTTTGCTTGCCCCCGGAAAAAAAAAGTTTTCCAGGGGAAAAAATTTCACGGTAAATTTGACAAATCGAAAAACCGGAAATGAAATTTGAAAACTTGTGAAATGGAAACCCTCGAGGTCGGCAAAAGGAAACAGAGTTTGAGGGAATTTAGCGGATGTCCGAGAGGTCCTCGACGGTGCACGACGACCGGAGGAACAAAACCGTCCAGGACATGTGAGCGGAACAATTGAAGACCCAGCTTTTGTTCACGACAGGAGCCCATTGTCTGAAATATGATTTGGTTTCCGATTTGTTCCGGCAGCATCTGCAACAAAACTCCTTCCATGGCTGGGTGGTTTCACCATGGCTGCAACACATTGGCCTTTAAGTGCAAACTGCTGGCATCGCCACACGGGACATTTTTCTTTTATGCGAACCCGAAAATGCCCTAAAGGTTGACTGAAATTTGAAAAAAAATAAATAAATCCTCACGAACCTTCTGCGTTTTCTCTGACGAGTTTCAACCGAAATTCTTCTCCCTTCGACCTTCATCGCCGATGATAATTAATTTTTCATATTTCAATGGCAATCGATTGCCGAGAGAGAGCAAATTTTGGTAAAATTTGAATATTGAAAATATTGAATTTGAATGTTTTCGGGAAATTGAAGAGAACCCGAGAAGAAAATCTACCGGCGTCAGTTTTGAGGGAGGCAGAAAGCAGGAGAACCTGCCGAGAGGTGGTCTCGCTGTTATGAAAACAGACAGATGTTTTCTTACCTGGAAAACCTGAAACCTGGTGGTGAGCTCTTCGAGTCAACAAACGTCCAGAGGCCAGTTGTTATCTGCTCGAATTCAAACAATCACCGAAATTGTAACGTTTGTTATTGAGAAATAGAAATTATGAAAAAAAAAATATAAAAGAAAATTTTTTTGTGAAATATAAAAAAGTAACGATCGATGACAATCGTCTAATAAAAAGATTTCAACCGGTTTTCCTCGGTTACGGCAAATTAAATTTCCATTTGTCATCTGAAAATATTTCAAAACCTATAATTTCATTACAAGAAATAGAAACGAATAAATAAAACTTAACTAAAATCTATTTATCTTTTTATATTAGTTTATTATATTTTGATTTTTACATTTGTCATCTTTTGCCACAGCTTCACTGTTCGCCGGGACCGGGTTGTGAAATGAGTAAAATTCTTAAAAGTACCCGTCAAGAGAGTCGCGTCCGATCGTTGCTCTCGGAACTATTTTCTTTCTGCTCCTTTTTCGAGTGCAAGCTGAACAACAAAAGAAACATCCCGTGTTCTCAGACTAAAGGGTATTTAATCCGGTTTTTAATTTAATCATTTACTGATCCAATTAGCACTCGAGCTGACGGTAATCAAAACAAATTGATATTTTAGTGTGTGTAATCTTGTTAGAACTGATTGTACGCTCTCGGAGACTTAAGACTTAGGAAAAGGGAAAACCTTCTAAGCCTGAGTCTGGAGAAAGGTTTTGTGGCTCTTTCTAGTTCTTTTACCGGGTAAAATCCCATTGGATTGGAGTATCGGGTACCCGTCGTCATCTAGTGAATTATTTGCCTGCCACCGGTAATATTATGTACGGGTCACTGGAAAAGATAAAAAGAATACGTTAGGTTTGCTCTGTAGGCAAAGGAAATTTGTGACGTTCCTCTAACAGTTGTTTTGTCCCACGTAAGATAAAAGTAATTAAGTGAAAGAGCGTGAGTTTTAAATTGCGTTGAACCTTCCAATACAGGAAGTAAATGCTCCTCTCTTACTTAAGTAGTTATTTATTATCCTTTCGGTGGAAACAAAAGAGGAAATTAATTCATCTTCTTGGAAAAAAAAGGATAACACTGGCGAAGGTTCGGACAAAGTAGACAAAAAAGAAATGAAAATTCAAAGGTAAAAAATGTGCAAGGAAGGAAAATAAAGGAAGAAGGAGAGAAATCAAAGAGACATAAACCTCGTGAAGGAATTGACCAAAGGACATGGGGTCAAAACGAGGCTCAAAGGAAGACTCGCTACGGAAAGACGTCAAAGGAAACAAGAAAAAAACCAATAAAAAAGGACATTTTTTAATTTTGTTCCGTTGGCAGCTCTGACGCCGACATCCGCCACATTTTGCCTGGAACTTTTCATCTTTCCTTTTGCCCGCCATTTGTCTTTCGCGCTACTTCCCCCACGGCCTTCATCTGCTCATCCTCTCGTCCAAATGTTCTTAATCTTCTCTTCAGCTCATTTTTCCTCTTTTTTTCTATTCCGGCAATTCGTTATCTCGTTTGAAACGGTGCTGTTTTTAATCCGGACGATTAATATCTTCCATGGGGGCCACCAGTCGCACTTCAATGGAGTCCTGGAAACTCCGACTGGAGAAAACATAAATGGGAAAGCGAGACTTTCACCCTGATGACACTCAAACTCCGGCCTATCCGGCTGACTGTCTGAACAAACAAAGACGTGTGCAGACAAACAAAGCTCTCGGTTATTTGCTCGGACTCTGCTGGTTGTCTTCTGCCTGGAAGACGAGTAGAAGAAAAGAGGAGACTTCCAGTTGAGCTTACCCGGTTTTCTCAACCCGAGTCAAATTGAAACCACTCCAACTCAATTTGACGACTGTTGATGTCTCCACGGTAATTCCATTCGACGTTTTCGGTTATTTCACATCGATTTCCCAAAGCCTTCCTCCGTTTCTTCAACTTCGATCGCGAGAGGCACGATGTATAAAAACACGAACGGCTTAAGCATGCAAAACCTTTTTTGTTTGTTCCTTTTTCAATTGCAACTTCGGCAGCGGAAGTCAAATTTGACGGTTTATTGAGTTTCACACACACACACACACACACACACACGACGCGGTGTACCTGCATCTCCTGCCAAAGGTAAAGAAGGAGGTGAGATAAAACCTCGAGGCATAAAAGAACTGATAGCAACTTTTGGTAGAAAAGAAGAAAAAAAGCAATAGAAAGAAAGAACAAAAAAATTATGAGTGGCACGACGGGGGAAGACTGAAGAAGAAAACGATGACGACGAGGAAGAGGAAGAGGAGTAAAAGGTTCAATGAAAACAAAAATGAAAGTGACGGTAAAAGGGAAATGCTTTGACGTCTTTCGCTGGTAAAAAGAAAAATCCACCGTGGCAGACAGCGAGGTCGCCATTTTCAATTTCGTACATTTCCTCAGCCTTTTTTTCAACGAATATTCTCTTTCAGACCCAGCTCTGTCGAAATTTTCTTTGAGCTTAGAAATGCACTCGAAGTGAAGTTTTCGCAATAAGGTAAAAGGCTGCAAAGCTTGAAAAAGTCTCGAGGACAGTCGAAGAGTTCATCTTGAGAACGCGATTTTTACTCTTCTTCGCGATGGTTTATTTTAAAATTCAACAAACAGGACGCCGAGCCTTTCGTGTCATTCAAATCACAAGTTTTTGGCCGCCAGGAGAATTGAAAATTACCCGTAGCAAACCTGGGGTCCGACAATCGATATCTGATTCGATCAGATCAGATCAAACGGTGATCTTCTGAGTCGGTTTTGGGGTATAAAAATTACAGGGGGTGGACTTGCTCGAGCCACCCCTTGGGCCAACCCACGAAAGGCTCAGAAGGCTCGGAGGTTAAGTCCTTTCGGCAAGTTTCAAATCAAATTTTCCTTTTATTTTTCGTGCGTGCTTACTGTCCGGTCCCACAACTCACTCCACGGCATCCGATGCAGACATTACGTCTTCGGCTCACTGTCCAACTCAGATTTCCCTTTTCTCCTTCCCCGACGTCAGTTGGAATTTGCTCAACTTGTAGAAAATGGCACGAACTCCCAGTTGGCTGACCGAGTCGAACGTGGAATTAGACTTTTACGTCTGTTTCCCCCCGTTGAATGGTCCCTAAGACGAGGGATGAAACCTAACGAGCCCAAAAGGTCGGGAATCGTGCAATTAGAATGAAAGCGCTTTTTTCGCTCTCTCTCCTTCCCCGTTCGATTGAAACAAAACAAACCCGTGAAATTTGCAACGGACTCGGTCGTTCTGTCCACCTCTGACCGTCTCTGAGGATTTTCACAACCAGCCTTTCATCGCCCATTGAATTTTAATTGGGTTCTTTAGAAATTTCGCCTTAAAAGAAAATAAACCGAGCCTCATTTGCCTCCGGCTAAGGCCCAAAAAGAATCCTCTGCTCGCACCGTAGGCCCCCTGAGCTGGAACATCTCTCTTCTTTTAATCATCATTCTTGTAACGTGCCATGGTTTCGCTCTTTTTCACTTTAACTTCTTGACGTGCCTCATCGAGTTTATGACTTTGTGTGATGGAAAGACCAAAGTTCGACTTTTGCTCGACGTTTGCCGCCTCGAAGCGCTTCCTGGAATCCATTTACGTTGACTTCATCCTGGTTGAAATATAATTCCGGGTAGCTGAATTAGAGAAATAAGACGGAGGTACCGCGATTACATTAAACCAATTTAACGTTCGAGAGCTCTTGTGAGATGCGGGAATGAAAGTTGTTGAAAATAAAAGCGACGCGACGAGAAATTCTACATGAGGCTTCATCGAAGATGATGACGGCGATCCGTTAATCGGCAAGCGTCCCGCAATCACTCGTAGAATAGATTAAAGCAAGAAATGCAGGAAATGCTGTTGTGAAGTCGAAACAAGCAGACCGAAAAAAAGGCCAGTGAAGAGAAGTAAGAAGTAGAAAGAGTGTTCTGTCAAGAGTGCCAACACAACGAAACGAAGGCTAAAAAGAAGAACAAAACGAAGAGGGCGGCAACGAAAATGAACGAAGAGAAAGAAGTAGATGATCAATCTGGAAACACATTACATCAGTAATTTTCAATCTTCCGGAAGAAATGTCAAGTTTCAAACTTTTACTTCGTTAAACCTCCCACCCCCTCAACAAAAAAAATCATCCCCGACCGTCTCCTCAGAGGCGTAAATCTCACCCCCAAAAATTCATTGAGCGTCCACTCAGAGCCCCAGCGGATTCCCATCGACGTGGAAATTAGCATGTCTGGTGCCACGTCAAACTGTGGCGACATTTTCCGCCGTCAGCAGCAGCAGAAGAAAAACGCAAACCTCCAACCGAACCGACCAGCCACCCTTATTTATATTTAATAGACATTTTTCCAGTGTCCGCCGTAAATCACCGACTAATTTGATGTTCCTCTTGAACCGTTCAAGACCAAACCTGTGGAAAATTTCAAGTTTTTTTTGCCCCCTCCACGAATCATCGACGTCCATCGCACCCCCACTCAGTCTGCCCCCCAAAACTATTACTACAATAAGTTACCGGCGCAAACTATTTCCGTCTGAATTCTAACTAAAATCGATTCTAATTTATAAGACCAAATCGATAGTGGAAATAGACAAAATTTGAAGTTCCAGTCGTGTTCGCAGGACGGGACGGGATTTCTTGTATTTCATTTATTTTTATGGATTTTTCCTAGTGCTTTTTTATGTTTCCTTGAGAGGAACCATCTTTATGCTTTTAAGCACCACGCTGCGGTTCTACTCGGACTTTATAATTCTCTGTTTAGAGTCGCGTTGAAGTTTTCAGTGCTGTTTTTTTTGCCATCTTGTTAAGCATCGAGTGTCTAGGCAATTTTGACTAGGAAATACTTTTGAAATAATAAAATACACCGAATACGAGCCGTGTTACAAGGGAGGCTGAGGACCAAAATATTCGTCTTTTCTTCTCTCTCTCTTCTTGTCAACCGATTTAATGGAAAGGTTACGCAAAGGCTCGCGTAAAATTTCTGCTTTCTTTTTGGAAAGTTTAACACCTGATACCTGGGGAAAAAAACCTCCTTGACTCTGACATTCGCTTCCGCTGGTTTGCCTTTTCTCTCTCGTTTGATTCTTTCCTGCTGTTCTTCCTCCACGTCATTTCTTAATCAGTTCGTTCCTGCCACTTTTTTCCCCGAGTCGAGCTCAAGCGTTCCTTTAGGTATTAGTTTTTCGATGAATTTTTCATATATCACTTCTTGTCGCACCAGCCATTATCTTTTATCTTTTTCCACTTGTATTGCATCTTCCATGTTTGGCCGTTAAACATCTGCTCCGCATCGCATTAGAGTGTCATCCTCTCTCTCTCTCTCTCTCACTTATTTTTCCATCTAATTAGCCTTCATGTTTTGCTTTGAGTGAGTGACTTCTCTTTTTGCTCCTTTTTGGCCCGACTTTTACTGCCGCTGATTACCTGCACGGCTTATCTTTTCGCTTCTTTCTCACCGGTGCTTTGTGCCTGTCCTGAGTTCCTCATTAAACACTCATCCGTTTCCACACGTTTTTTTTTACATCGTTTCTGTCGTCTGATTGCCTTTTTCTGCCCCTTTTACTTTTTCCCGGCTTCATTTTTATTCTCGTCTACGGTGTTATCGTATCCGCTTCCACCAATTTCCGGGTTCTTTAAAAGCATTTTCTTTTCTTCTCTGGAAAATCCACATTTTCAAATTACCTAATTTCTTTTCTCTTCATCTTTGTCTTCTCCGACCGTGTGTTTTTCCACTTTCTTGTTTTTTGTTACAAATTTTCAAAAGTTTGTATACTATGCCCGGCATTCAAATATCTCACTCCTGGCATTATTATCTCACTTTTCTTAGTTTTCTTAAAAAAAAAAGTTGAAACTTTCCTTTTGTTTTTCCCACTTCCTATTATTATCTTCGTGAGTAAGTTTGCCGCATTACTGATTTTCCTGAATCATTTGAATTTGTACACACACGGATTTTTAAAAAGCAAATGACCAATTCTTTTGAGAAAAGGAAGAAACGAACCGCTCGGTAAAAGCTGGGTAATGTCCCTAAAAACGCAGACAGAACCTTTCGTGTTTCACATCCTTTAGAAAATCTCAGATTGAAAAATTTTTTAAATGGTTGCTTCTAGGAGAATTTTCATTTCTAAAATTGATTTTCACAGTACTGTTTTCTTGTTTTCCTTTCAGCCATGACATTTTCTTAGTGTCTTTATTATAGTTTCACCGTACCTGACTTAAAAACGAAGACGAAATATTCTAGTTATACAGACGCTGCGCCTTTTTCTCGTTCCCGGTTTCATTTGGAGAGCAAAGGTGGCCGTTTTTCATTGTTCCTTTTCCTTCATTTTTTTGTCTTACTTTTTTAAAATTTGTCTTTCCCATCTACTTCTTTCTATTTCATTTTGCGTTATTCAATTTATTTTCTTGTTCATTTTCCTGTTTTTTTCCCTTATTAATAAATTTCTTAAAACTTGCCGTCGATCTCTTCCGTTTTGAACAAAATTTCTTTGGCTTGCTTTGGTTTGGTTATTTGCTAATCTTCTGCATTCATTTCTTTCTAGAGTCTAACCATTCAAAATACGTTCTCTGGTATAATTTTTACCCGTCTTTCATTCACTATTTTCAAGTTGACTTCCAAAATGCCTCATTAATTTGATCAGATAAAAAGCGTTTTCATTTCATTAATAAAATCAATAATCATCAATAAAAAATTATGTAAGAAAACCTCTCTGTGATTTTGACATTTAAAATTACGGAGTCAGCAGATATTTTGATTTTTACCGTTGGGAGTACGGCAGCGGCAGGTTTTCGTTCACGTTATGATCCATAGGCAGTTTACTGAAGCGATAATGGATACCTGAGTGTATTCTACGGCATAAATTGGACCGGAGAAACAACAAAACAAACGGAAGATTCACAAAAGAATCCGCAAACCAAAAATCCTCTAGAAAAAATAGGAATTATTTTAAAAATTGACAAACTCCATAACATGCATCCGAATTCACTGAATCTCACGTTATTTTGTAAAAAAAAAACGTCAAACACACAATTCTGCCAGAAATAAACGAAAAAAGAGATTGACCCACACCCCAAAAGCCTCGTATCAAAGGAGTGAAAAACAAACGAGACTGAAGTTTTATCAAAGAGATTTTCTAACTTTGAGGCCGATTTGACTGGGAGTACGTCCAAGAGAAAATAATTTTTATTTCAAAAAGTACTCTTCAATTAAGATGTAACACAAGGAGAGAAAGCGAGAGAGAAAGAGAGAGACAAAAGCAAAACAGAAAAATTCACATGCCAAAGTTAAACGAGCCCTCAGAGAAGTGCGGATGGTGAGACGTTTAGACAGAGAAAAATAGTAGGTGTGAATTGGTCTAGGTCTGAAGGTTGATAAATAGAGAAAGGGAGAGATAGATAGATAGACAGAGAGAGGGATAAGAAGAGTCAGGAAAAAGAGAATGAGAAAGTTCATGACAATTTAAGTTATAAATAAAGACAATTTTAAATGAGTAGCAATTTATTGAGAAAGAAATTTCGAGAATTAGAGCCGCAGGTAAAGAGAGGTAAAGTGCTAGGGAAGAGAGAGAGAGAGAGAGAGAAAAGAGGTAAATAGAAAGAGAAGAAGAGAATATGTGCTAGTATTTTCTCGAAGAACAAAGAATGATATAGAAATACTTTACTACAAAGAGAGTGATGCATAAAGAGAGAAATAAGCAAGCAGCAGAGAGATTTAGAAGAAAAGAAATACCGAAAGAAAGGGAACTCTCTTGAATGAAGAGAGAGAGAAAGAGAGAGAGAGGAGAGCACGTGGAGGAAACCGGATATCCGGAAATCAAACCGGTTGAAAATGATTTGGTTTCCGCTTCTCGATTTTCATCCACGTCGTTTAGCCAAGTCTCTCTCTCTCTCTCTCTCTTTCACCAGAAACATTCAGCCATTTTACCGTAACGGTCTATGCGTTTTATTATTTTCCATGTTCTACCTTTCTTCTAGTTTCTAGAACCTTCGTTCTTACCTTTACGCTCAATTTTTTGGTTTTATCTCGTTTCCTTTCTCGCAGTAAGTTCGACTCACCTCACATCGTTAACGTGCGTGCGAAATTCGTACAATGCAGAGGTTCCTCCCTCAAACCACCGCCACAACTGAGAGTAATATTATTAGTGGTCCTCGGTGACTAATAGCCGAATGGTAAAAGGTGAAATTTAAATAAATGGTGGATGTGGAACGGGAAAATAAGATGAAAATGTAGCGTAAGGTTTCCCGTGTGAAGAAACTAGGAACGCGGGGCCCCAAAACGACTTCACAAGTTTCAACCAACGAAAATAAAAGTTTTATAATTAAATTAAAGAACATGGAATTGTCGTGGGACGCGGCAGACACAACCAGAAATTTATGTTAATTTTTAATTTGTACAAATCTAAAGAAATAGATCTCTCGGATCGTCGTCAACCAGACACGGAGTAAAAACTGACGGGAAACTAGTTCCTTTTCACTCCTCTTGATCACCACTCTTCGATATCGATTCGAAAAGTTTAGAAAAGAATCTGCACGACCCGAGGAGGATTACAAACAAAAGAGAACTCAATACTTAAATTTAAACTTAAAATTGATGAATTCACACCGGAAGCCGGTTTATGCTAAAAGCACGACTTTAAAAGCTCTCCCAAGCTTAAAACTTTTCCAAATTGGTTTTGCCAATTCGTAATCTGCCCCGGCTCTCATCCACGTCGTGCAACCTGTGTATTTGTTTGTCTATTCATAGAGTCGAGTTGTTCCATCTCCTCCGATTAAATTTATGCAGGTCTCTCCTTAAACAAATTTCCGAATTACTTTCCGATTGAAAACCAATATGAAGGGCAAACGAGTGCGAATTCGCCATGGGAATTTGTTCAGCTGTTGTAAAACCTAAGAGAAATCGAACGTTTCCGCTTTTGTCCTGTGGAAAGGCGACGGGCGGCAATGGAACAAACAAGAGGTGTCCTCATCCTCAAATAAAGGCCGAGAGGAGTGAAAGTGATACGAAGGACGTTTTAAAGAGCAGAGAAAAAGTTGGGGCGACGTGAAAAGGAGCTTTTGTTAAGTGGACTTTGACGAGCATTGGGGCAATTGAGAAAACCGCCTTTGGGGAGACTTAAAAATTTAACTTTGGCAACCAAAGTGGTAAAGGGAGAGGAAAATAAACATGATCCCCACGGAATAGGAGAGAAAAAGAAGTAACACACGAGAAGGGGGTAAAATTAAAAAGTCGAAAAATAAATTCTGAAAGGAGAGTAAGAATGAGTTATGAAAGTGCGACAGAAACAAGGAAAATAAGAGAAAAATAAAGAGAGGAACGATGAGTAAAAACAAAAAGAATAGAAGAAGAGGAAGTGCAGTTGATGAAGAAGTTGGGAAAGGGGAAATTCAACCCTTAAGTCGATCCAGGGCTAACAAGCGGGGCCGGTGCTCTTTCAAACGGGGAGGTTTTTTGACGGGGTTGAAATTTAACGTCATAATTTCATCGTAAGAATATTTTTGTGGCTACTCTTCGTTTCTTGGCATCTTTCTGACTGAAAATGCCATCGCCAGGTGATTATTTCAACCCTCGTGGCTCTCCGGTTTCAAGCCTGCGGCAATTTGTTCCATTCTCTCTCGCCTTTCCGCCATTTTCCTTTGTTTTACTTCCTATTCCTCTACGTTTTCTTTCGTACTTCCAATTCTGTAATTTTTCGTTCTAACTCTCTTCCTTCCGATCGGCATCTTTCTGCTTCTCAACACTGACGAAAAGTATCCGTTTCATAGACAAACTTGTACAAGTTTTACAGGTCCTGACGGGCCAATGACCTGAGGCACCCAATTTTACTTTAATTACGTAGCAAGCGATTCCTTTTTTGTATCCTGCTGTCTATTCATCTTTCTGTTTTCCATGGGCAAGATGTGCACAGACAATTCACGGTGACAGCGGGTGAACCGCTCCGTTTCAAACGGATGTGACGTCACACAGCGTTAACGTCACCGTCCATATCTGCCGACGGCGAAAACTTTGAAATATTAATTTAAACGGTCGTGGACACATCCGGACGACGTTCCTTTAAAATGGAATAAATCTGTCCCGCGTCAACGGTTAAGTGACACTCGCGGCTCTCCTGCCACGTTAAATAGGAAAATTCTGTTTCCACTTGGGTCTGATTTCCGACCCGTTTCGCTTTTTGACAACCCCAGTTAATTATTATGTTTTCCAGGTAATTTCGTTCACCTTCGCTTCGGGGCACACCGCCTGACCGCTTTCGTGGAAGCAGACAAAGGTTGGAGGTATGCCCTCTATGGCTTTATGCTTTTCCATTTCCTCTTCTATTTTTTTCTAGTTTCTTTTCGTGCATTCTGCGATGTTTTTAAATTGAAATCTCCCCATCTCCGCATCTGCCGTTGTTTCTTTTTCTTTCTCCTGTCTCCCCGGAAAAATCTCATTTTGACATAGTACGCCATTTTTATCAGCTCGAGACTTAAATTGAAGTCCTCTAAAGGATGGATTTTGATTCATTGTCAAATCCGTCGCTTGGGTCCCTCGAGTTTTTCTTCCACTGTCTTGTCTTTTCATTCCCAGTAGAACTCGCCTGTTGCCTGGACTCCTGCAAAGTCTCTTGTTGGATGTTTTGTCTCCGCTTTTTTTATATTTTTTGTTCTTTTATTTATTTGACTTGTTTTTTGATTGTTTACAGTCAAGTTTCCTCTGACTCCTTTATACTTGGGCCTTTGAGAGAAACTGCACAGGAGTTTTTCGGGTCTTCCCTTCGTCTACATGCCTTCTTTCTTGTCATAACCATTGTGCCTTTTCGTCGATTAATCTCTTTCGATTTGCCTTATTTCTGCGTCAGCTTTGCTTATCATTGACTTTAACGCTTCAATAGATTCCTTCTCTTCTTTTTAGGAGTACATCTTTCTCTGCCATCCGTCACCTTAAATTGGCCGCTTCTTTGCTTTACGCCTTATGATTTATTTTCAAGAGGAATTTTGTTCTAGGACCACTACCTTGAGCAAGCTTCGTCAGTCTTAAAAATACGTGCTCTTTGTCCTGAAATAAATTCTTCTCTCTACTTGTTTCACTAGTTAAGGCAATTTTTTAAGGGCAAACCATGCGTTTAATATTATTTTCAATATATTTTCGGTTACTTGAGTAAACCCCAACCCAAAAATAAATCTGAGAATTCCTCTGTAACGACCAAATTCATTTACACATATTGCAAAAAACAAAATCTCAATATTCGACACTCGACTAGAGCTGTAATGTAAGGAAGCTTTGTCGAAGTTCAGAAACTGGTTGCTAGGTGCAGTTCAATTCGAAAACATAAAGTTCGATGTCAATACTGCACATACACTTTTGGTCTCAGTGACACAACATAATGGCCGCGGTCTATAGAACTACCCATAACAATAGAAGAAAACAGCACGCAAAAGTTACCTCGCTCCTATTGGGTTCCAATTTTTGCGTTTTTTTTGTTGTAGTTTCTGTCTTTTTTCCTTAAATACAACAGTTTTAGTTATTTTACTAGTTTCGCGGTCCGTTATCGGTATGCGTTCTAAACAGCAGCAAAAACGACAGAGTAGAAGCACAACAATGCCTTGGCCAAATATCGACCCCCTTGCGTTTGGTTTGGGTGACCGCCAACTGAAATTCCCTGATTGGCAACAAAGGAAACTTTGCAAGACGGGAAGGACGTGAAAATTCGGGCCGCTAGGCTTACAGAATTTTTTATTTTGGTTTTCATGTCGTAGATTTGTTCCAGGATAAGGCTACTACCCGGGACATTTTCCGACGTGGAACAAATTTCAAGTTCCGATTAGTCTCGCTATTATTGTGCTTCTAATTTACTTTTTCTCCTAATGTTTCTCACCGACGAGCTCTTCGGAGTCAGGTGTTGGTCGCAGCAGTAGAAAACAGACTATTCTGATCGTCTTGATTAAATTTTTATTTGTTCTAAATCCAAAGGGACATCATCACAGTTTGATGAACCAGCATCGCTTTACTTTCGTCTTTTCAATTCGCAACTTACATGCCTCCTTCTTCTGTAAATGTACTTTGTATTCCATCCAAAAGAACATTTCTTAATTTTTCTCGCATAATTCAGAGACATTTTGTTCAGCTGGAAAATTTCAAATAATAAAAAACTAAACTAAAGAAAGTAACTAGCTAGAAATACGCCCCGTTGGTAGCACGACGATAATACAAGTAATCAATTTACCTAATTATCAATGTTCAATGGAAAAACGTCAGGAAATTATGATTTCTAAGGAATGGATGAGTAAACCGCAGCAAAGCCGTTTCCTGTGAGTAAAAGTTATCAAATTGCATAAGCCTTTAAACGTTCAATTATAACAATATCTAATTTAAAGTGTTTAGTCCACCTTACCCTAATCCAATCGTTTTCATAGTTAAGACTTTGAATTAAAGCGAATCTAAGCGAGGAAAAGGAAACTTTACCGCTGTTCAAACCGCAGGTAACATAATATACAAATGAATTAATAATTCAATATCCAAAAATTAAATTTGAAGGAAGCGGTCAAATTGACGAAAATAAATAAGGAATTAATTTAATACTTTAATTCATTTTTGTTACGGTTAAGAGGATTAGAAATCTGGTCCAATTTGCGGAGGGCAAAATAAGGGAAAAGGAAGGTCGAAAAGCGACGGGAGAGAGAGAGAGAGAGAGAGAAGGAAAAGAAAGTATGGTGGCGGGAGAAAAAATGAAATTTCCCGACTCCATTTTAATCGGAAACTTTTCCAAGTTAAAAATAAAACATCTGACCTTTTTCTTTTGCAAGGCACGCACACCCCACACGGAAGGCCCTCTTCTTCGAGGGCTTTAATTTTTAAAAGATTGCAATTTACAACGAGATAAATTTTCAGTATAATTTTAAAATAATGGGATAAATAAATTATTTTGCACTCTTTATTTTCTCTCTCTCTCTCATTGTCTATCTACACTTCTATCTACGCATCTAACTGTCTATCCATCTTGGCTCTCTCTTCGTGCCTATTTATCTAGGCTATTATCTGTGCAACTTGCGCACTCTCTCTCTCTCTCTCTCTTTCTCTCTCTCGCTCTTTCTCTCTCTCTATACATTTATCGAACTATATGTCTATCACTTTCTTTGTCTACCTGTCGATCTTTTCATGCACCTACCGACCTTCTCTTCTGCTACTGCTCCTGCTGAACACAAAACATACATTCACACTGACTAGACTGAAATTCAGGTTTATAGAAACCTCCGTTTCTGTACCTGTGACCTTTTTGTTTCGTCCCAAGAAAAAGGGTATCATTTAACTAGCCTTTATTTTGGTGGCCGTTCGAACCGTAGGTACTTTCTCTTAAAATTCGCAACTATCTCGCTGGATCAGGTTACCTCAAAGGGTTTACGCTTGCCATTCATTACGTCAGTTGATTACCACAGATTTAGAGAGGAAGACACCAAAGACACAGAGAATTTAATGAAACAATGCGTAGCCCATTATGCTCGGCGTTCCGGTGCGGCGGTTTCCATCATTCTGCTGCCACGTTTATTTTCGGCAGACATTTCAAACCTTCTTTGTAAGCCACCGAGTGAGAAATTGGTTAGAGGAAGGGAGAGGATCACCCAATCGTTACATGACTGATTGGGCCTGATGAAAGGAGTTCATTATTTCATCTCTCGTTCTGCTGCCACTTGAAATATTCAAAGGCATGATTAATGACTATACAAGGGAATAGATGGGTCGCGCTGATAGCAAATTTCTATTCTTCTCTGCCCGACGTTCGCCTCGGGTCGCCCACTTTCTACTTCCTCCTATTGGAGAATGGAACAGCACGCAACTTAGTGCCACGTTGAGATTCCCAAGACTCAATTGTAGGACAAGTACACAGGAAACCAAGAGAGGATCACCTGCCACGTAAATTCGCATAATTTTCTTCCGATTTTTGCACTCGACCAAACCGACCAGAACGACCGTTGAAAGTTATAAATTTATCATGTTGTGTGGTATTTAATTTTCCTGCGTAATAAATAATGTAAAAAGCCAGATTGTCTAGTGCCCCGTCGCGGTTAACTTTGCTTTATTAATGTAATATTTTCACGAGCTTGTCGACATCTTGCTTAATGTCCCGCTCCGAGGATTGTCAAAATTTACATGAAAATTTGACCTCTGTTTATTTTGTCTTGCGTCTAATTTGTTTGTCCTATTTTATGTACATAGTTTTTCGTCTGCGGATTTCGTTGGTATTATTATTTTGTTTCATCTCGATCATCATTTCCGTGACATCAGCACATATATTTTCAACTGTTTTTCTGCTTACTTTGGTTGCTTACTTACTTTTATGATTCTGAATGTTTCACCTGCCCTGCCTACTTTCTTTCTTCTTCCTACTTTTCTTTCTCCAAATGGTTTCTCACAATTTGAAAAATTTTTTGGGTACCTCGTTGGTCTTTCTCACCAATATCAGTTTGTCTTCCTTTCTCTCTTCGCATACTCCACGACCTTTGAAGCCTTCGGTTCTTAACAAACTCCTTTCCTTCTCCAACCTCGAAAATTTTATTTTATTCTTCCTGGAAACTCAATCTTTCCATCTCTGAGTGTTTTATTCCTGTTCCTGTACTTTTCTCAAGTGAACCTTTCAATGTATGCTTCATTGGCTTCGTTATTTTGTGCCCTTTCTTCTTTTTCTTCTTCTTCTCCTTCTTTAAAAAATTTATAATTTCTTGCTCCCACCTTCTTCAATTTTCATACTTTCTTTTGACACGGTTTGTTTTTGCGCTCTCTTTTTTGGCTTTCATTGTCATGGAATATTGTAACAGTAACCTAAATTTCTCTTCGCTTCCCTTCCTTCCTTTTTTTTTTCTTTCGTAATAGAAGTGTTGCGACCTTTCCAATTCTACACGTTTGTTCGGAAGAGTTTTACAAATAACAAACTTTCCTCTCATTAATTTCTCTTTTCTACGTCACCACAAAAACCGAATCGTTATTTCTGATGTGCGTTCCCTCGAGTCGGGGAGTCTTTGCCATGCCACGGCAAAGGGATGAAAAAAAAAAACGTAAAGTCGGATGTCGTCATTTGAAAGAGGATCAAATGTCCTCCTGTGAGATTTCATCTATCTCCTACTTTCGTCCGGCATTAATTAGATTTTTCGACGATTTCCACCCCCGTCGCAAAGTCCCGTCGCCGAACTCAACTCGATCAGAGTTAATGAAAACTCCAAATAAAATTAATTGGAAAAAAGCTTGTCCTGGTCTTCGTCCGCGTTTTTCTTCATCTTCTCCTTTCTTTATTTTCATCGTTTCCCGTCTTCCTAACGATCCTGTCCATCCCGCGTACTCCGCTGGAAACTAAGCCTTTTCCAAAATATGAAAAACCCCACTTTTAAGTATCTTTCTTCTGGAAAGATCGATTTAGGGCCGACCCGGGAGAGGGTGGCTAGGAATTTTCGGATGCTCTCCGGGAGGCCAATCCTGCCTTTCTACGGCTTTGTCAAGTTTCAGAAGCTCCGAATCTGAGAATTTGGCGAAAGAACGCCGTTTATTTGGACCTCCTTTTGATGCGGTTTTGTCGCGTTTCTCGCACTTCTTGTCCTCGTCTAAGAGGTACCCTAAAAAAACTCAATTATTTTTACTGCGGTAGGAAGCAGCGAGGTCGGTTTGACTGTGAGTCCGAATGAGCCTTCCCTAAGCCTTGCCATTGACCTTTTTGCTTCTTTCTAGTCGAAGCCAAAAACGGAGTTACAATCAATTTCACCGAAAGCTTTCACTTCAACTAATGTTACTTTTGATTCTCTAAAATTCTCCTAACGTAGCGAGAGAAAATTCCTTTCTCTGTTTGGTTTTCGCGCACCATTTTTCTGTTTGAAGAATAAGAAAAGGCTACGAGGAGAATCTGTGAAAGCACGTTCAGAGAATACTCAGGAATCGACTCAGTCTGGAAGAAAAGACTGAATTTCCACAAAGGCGCACACGAAGGTTACCTTAATTATTTTAAGGTTTGGGCTTCGAAGTTCGGCTCCGGCCATTAAGGTTTTTGTGGTTTTTACTCTCGGGGCCCATCAACCGGATTTTGAAAAATTTGTTACGAACATTCCAGGCATCTTTGATCATTCGCTCCAAAACAGGTTTTCTTCGAGTTGTTTCGGTTCTTTTCTTTTCACTCTGGCTGGCCTCCTTTACCTTCACGTAAATGTAATTTCCAGCGTGGCAAGTCTAACGGTCTGACGAGATTTATTCACCGTGAAACTTATTTGACAGCCACCGCAATTTCAACTCAACAAAAGCCTCCTTGATGACGACAACGACAATGATGATGATGATAATGATGATGATGACGGTGATGGAAAAGATTTTGAGGTTTGCGGTCGCAGTGGGGCAGTCGGGAAGTCTTCTCTCGAAAGGGTGGGATTCCAAAAACTGCGAGAAAGATTCAAAAACCTTTAAATTTTCCCTTACAAGATTTAGTGTGAACATCAAAAACATGTTTCCATTACGGTTTCTAAATTGTTTTAAGATTGCTTTTTGAGAAAATTCCTAACTGCTTGTTTTTCGTTTCGCTCACACGCAGCCCTGAGATCACAGGTTTTCTTATCCCACGGCTTTTAAAGTTAATTTATTATTAATAAGTAAAATTATCAATATCGGCGTGGCTGAAATAATTAAATTTTTTGTACTCAACGTACACTTTAATGGGTGGTAAAAGTAAGCGAGCTTTTCAGAACCGCGGAGTTACCCTTTTGCCAGCATTGCCTCTATTGTTTGCGATTAAAAAATTATTAAACATTTTAATTTAACTTGTGTTTTCTATCAGGATCAGAAATACCTGAACTGACCGATGTGAAGTGTAAGTGAAACCAGAAAGCAGAATAATGGACGAAAATAAAATGTAAATTATGCAAAATAGACGTAAAAGTATGGGGCAAATTGTTGAGAGAGCAAGAGAATGGCAAGTTCTGTTTCGAGAGGGTAGGGCAGCGCAATTCGGACAAATAAAACATACCTGGAATATCAGGGAAACATCCGTAGGGCAACATCCGACTTTAAAATAAAAAAAAATATGTCCGAATAACAAATAGAAAAATAAAAGGCAGCGTTCCAAAGGTCGAGTGCAATTCGATGCAGCCGGTCGAGTACTCGACCGAGCGGGTACCACCGAAGCACAGGACAAGGTGGAAAATGGCCGAGGGTAGCACTAAACAATTGCAAGAAGTAAAAGTAGAAAAATAAAGAAAGCGACCACCACGGCCGAAATTGGGTCATAAAGTATATAAAACGAGGAAAATGTTTCGGGTATTGATCCTCCTGGTTTTCAGTTGGCGCCCTGCCAAGGCTTTGCAGTCTCTCAAACCTTCGCTTCGTCTCCCCACTCTGCATCCCCGACTTTCTCCCTTTCTCTCTCTCTGCTTCCACTGCTGCCACTGCTGCCACCGTCGCCTCTCCCTCCTCCCTCCCTCTCTCTCTCTCTCCCCGAGCCTTCCCATCCAACAAAGTCCAACTGCCTCCCTGGCTTTCGCCTGTCTTTTTTTTCGCTTCCCTCTCCTTGTTCTATTTTTAAACTTTAAAAACCTTTAATTACAACATGGGATTATATTAATATTAGTATAACATAGTATATAATATAACGTGCACGCTACGCCGGTGTTCACTCTGCTCTCACTTTTACCTTAATTTACTCGCCCCTTTACCCCCTCTCCCCCCACGAGGCCCCCTTTCCTTTCCATGTAATCTTATATTTATTTCGTTATTCAATATAAACTTATTTCTAGACCCGTTTATACTTTGCATTTTATATTATTAGGTTTCACGCGGTGAATGTTTAATTATTTAAAATAAGATCAGTTCAAGTGACCTCTTTGTTGCTTTCCAGCGGTTTTCTAACGGTCAAAGGCATGCAGAGGAACTTTTGGTTCCCTGTGGACGGCCACTTGAGCTTTACTTCTTACGTAGAACACATCCCTTTATGTGTCGGACGGGTCACTGTAAAACGTTTATTCCGTTTTGTAGCTCTCTTTCCGTCTTGTGGTCGCCTTGTTACCCTTCTGTGTGGCAACAATAAAAACAAATGATTGAAAAGGTCAAGTGCATGGCAATGTTGTTCGATTACCCACCGCGTAATTCAAACAACTTAATAAAAGCTCAGGCGGATGGTGTCGTAGATTTTTGCAGGCTTTAGCTCGATTACACCACATAATGCTGCTTTTTAGTAAGACCAAATGAATTCGAATCGAATCGATTTGTGTTTTATTTGTAACATTTGATCTTGTCTTGTGGTAACGACGAGTTTCTGGAAAACCGTCTGCTTCCGGTGAGACAGACTCGTAGTGAAAGTCACCCAGAAAGACAGGGAAAGTGTTACGCTGCGTAGCTGAAGAGAAAACCAAATGAAGTGTGATTTTAAACGAATGCGAAAGACACACGAAAATTTTTCTTCCAACTTATCCGAACGCTTTTCCCGTTTTCACACTTTTCCGACAAAAATACTCGAGTTTTCGTGTTTCTTTGTCGCCAAAATCCGGTCTGTTCTGGTCCTTTCATAAATTAGGTCATCCCGGCCAAGTCTTTCTATCCGTGGGAATCTTCTCCGACTCCCGACACGTCGCCTCGCACCTCCACAATTTTTCTTTGTTTTGCCATCTCGAATTTCGGGTTTCCATCGGTCAAATCCGGCCTTTTCGTCAAATTGGAGAAAGCAACTTTTTTTTCTTGTCTTTCACGCATTATTTTTTTTCCCCTTTTGCAAGTAAATAATGTTTCGTATAACACACGAAAACATTTGTTTTATCCTTTATTAAATGTTCATTTTACGAAGGCTTTGCTTCCACTTTCTGCTTTCATGTGAAATTTTCTAATTTTCTTTTCAATCTCAGTCATTCATCACTCCACGGTACACAAAACTCCCCATGGTCACTCTTGTGACCATTGTGACCACTGGAAAATGCTGGATTTTACAAAATCAGCGATCCTATTCCATCAGTTCAGTTCGTTCACTACTTTTTATTCTTCTACTTCTTGAATGTCATTTCTGCAATTTTACTTTAATTCATTTCCCTCTGTCGGAGGGTTCCCTTTCCTGTTAATTCCTGTCCTCTTAATTACTCGCACGAACTTTTGAAATTTCATCCAAGTCATGTTACACGGAAAAGAGCACGCGATGTTTTTTTTCTCCATCTTGTCAAAAAAACAAACAAAAAATCTTAAATCTTCTGTCATCCGACAACTTCTTCAAATTTAATTACAAATCCGATGCTGTGACTTCACCCAAGGCACCCCATCTCCTTTCAATTCCTCCGGCAAAGCTTCTCCGTCTCGTTTACTTTCCCATTCCAAGCCATTAAGGCCCATACGATGCGATTTCAAATCGGATTACAAGTCATTTCCATTTCTTTAATAATACCAATCATTTCGGGTGACATTGATAAATTTTCATCCATTGGCGGAGTGGGTGGATGGCGGGAGAGATTTCCAGGCAACCCCAGGCCCGGGTTTCCCGCAGAATTGGAACCCCCCAGGGCCCATCAGAACTCGGTCGTGCCGGTTTTTATCAATCGAAATTATTTCTATTGATTTGATTTCCAATGCAAATTTAGCCGATCGAATTGATCTCGAGCGCACAAATAAATAAATAGAACGGAGTGTAAAAAAGTGTACTGCGGGTACTGCGGTAGGAAGATACTTTTCTCAAACCGAGACGGAGGAAATAATAACAATAGAAAAATAGACAGGGAGTCAAAGGAAAAAAAAATAAA
Source organism: Polyplax serrata (assembly GCA_037055365.1). Taxonomy (NCBI): domain Eukaryota; kingdom Metazoa; phylum Arthropoda; class Insecta; order Psocodea; family Polyplacidae; genus Polyplax; species Polyplax serrata. Next base: position 1,392,703 of record JAWJWE010000006.1, read on the forward strand.
CGGAACCGTATATTATTTAAAAGAAGAAAATAAATGGCAACAGGTGAGGCTAATGGCGGGTGCCACCGATGTACAATGAAAAGGTAAGAATTTACTATTATGGACGACGGCTCACATTTCCTTAATTAAATTTTTCATAATTTCTGCAATTTTCCGGACTTTAATGTTCGAGAGGGTAGTTTTTGCCGTACAACAGATCGAAGCACTATTACATTTCATCCTTAGTTATTTATTTATTTATTTACTCGCTTATTTAATAATCTAATAAACTCGAGACAGGGGTTTGTTCGTTTAATTTGTCCGGCTTTACGATGGGGAGTTTCTCGTCCCTCTCGCTCAAACTGCCATCACTTCAATGGAAAATGGCGGGCAAAACTAATTTGACTTCCTCTGGAAACTTCCGGTGGTGCTCCTTCTCATCCTCTTCCTCGTCAACTCGTTGGTTAATTAATTCCAAAAAACCCCTTTTCAACCCGTTTAAGTATCTCATTTGACTTGATTTCTATTAATCAAATTATTTTTTCAACGCTTTTTGATGTCGAAAGCTCCTGCAAGAGATTTGAAAAGTTGGGCGAGGCGAGGAAAAAGCAAGCCTTTGTGCTTGGTCAATTTGAATTTAGATTGTTCACCAACGGGAAGTGGTGGATGCTCAAGAAATGAGAGGAGTGGAACATGAAGAGTGGGACATGTCCGACGGTTGACTTCTGACCATCCTGCCTTTACAGGCAATTTCCTCAGGAGATGAAAACATTGCTGCAAATATTGCTGAAAGAAGTGACAAGCGACAAGCACTTTGGCAGGAAAATAATTTACAAATGGCGTCATTGGCAAATGATAACAGGAATTATTTACACTTAAACGTTAAACATTTTTACTTAAAAAAAAAGGAATGAAAATTCCTATCAAATTACCAAACCTAAAGGGGTTAATGAGTTCTATGCGGTGTTCGTAGCCGAAGAAATCAAGAAATCGTCGTTTTCAACCTCCTCAAAAACCTTCTTGTTTGCTCGACATTGTTTGGTTTACCCTTTCTTATCTTAACCTGCAACCTTCATCATAATGATTTTTCAAAATCCGAGAAAAAGGATTTCACTTTTGAATGCAGGCGGTTCTATTGATTTAGATAGGTAGGAAAGGATCAAAATTACCAAAGCCGTGGCAGCAGAAGGCTCGAATGTTATCACAAGTTCGCGTCGAAGAGGAAACGACACGAGAGTTTCCGCACCAGCAGCAACACACACACACACCACCCTATCGCCTCCTTGAAAGGTTTCTTTACATTCTGCTTCCACGATTAAAAGCTCTCAATCGATCTCCGTTCGAGGAATGCAAAATTCTTCACTACGGGTAGGGTCGTCTACCATTCCCACATCCCCACATTGTTTGTTGACTGCTACGTCCTTTTGTCATCTCCATGTTGTCATCACATTTATTCTATTACTTTTTTCATAATTTTAGTTTGCACCCTTCTTCTTTCGCATCGACTTCCCTTGACATTTGGTTTCTTAACACTCCTACTAATTTCTGGTTCTCATGATGTCACTCAGAAGATGGAAATTTATGCCATGTGGCGGTACCTGTCGTTTTCATCTCAAATGAGTTTGAGTTGAGAAAAATTGTTTTTAAAACAAAAGTCTTCTCATTTGATTTGCAACGTTTCACTACCCCTGTTTTCACACCTGGAAAATCCTTTTCCAACGTGCTCGCAGTAACAGAATATCTTAACTAATTCAAAAATTGAGTTCCCATAAAAACCGTGGCAGCAGCAGTGTGGAATCGTCCTCCTTCCTTTCTCTGTGGGTCTCCCTTTTTTATGTCTCAGTGAATGTCACATTTGATTAATCGAAATCAGTTCTTCTGATCACAACTAGACATTTTTCAGTCCTCCTACCTGTCGCACTTGTCCCGCACATTCAGCCGCAGCAAAGATTTATTATTGCAGATAGATACGAATGCCCGCAAAAAAAAATTAACCCCACGGCCTCAAGAAGGACATTTTGACCGGAAGGGGCGCCATATCGGACCCAAAGCACCGCTTGTGCGACGTGCGACAGGAAGAAAGTCTGTTTTATTCCGCAATGGAACGATTAAATTGGAATTAAAAAAAACGTTACTTTCTTAACAGAATTTTGCACCTGATCGCCTTCATTCTTTTTCCTTCCAAACTTTTATGGCTCATTTGCTGGCTGTGTGAGTTTTCTTTGGTGAATGAACGGCTACCTTCCGCTTGAACTGTTTCAACAAACTAGAGTCGGCAGAATAAATAATGACGTTTTTGCTTTGAGGAACCCATTTTTCAGAGACCAGCGTTTGCGATGGGTCCACTTCCAGTTGTGTCCTTTTACTTGTTTCTTTTAGGCAGGTAGTACCTAAACCTCGTCAACCTTTTTCCTCGCGGAAGAGCTTTCTGATGTTTTTTACAATTCGCTTTCTTTGTGACTTTCTATTCATTTTTTCCCATCCGATTTATTCTCAAACCCTTCTTGTCACTCGCCTTTGGACGACTCGCCACTCCTCTTCTTTCCCAGAAGCACAAAAAAATATTCTCGTTCACATATTTTAGCGAATCGGTAGCATAAATCTGAAACTGCAGTTGGAAAATTCCTGCAGCGTACAATAAGAAGCAATTCGAAAGGAGAAACACAACTTTCGACCTATTAATGTTCCCTCAAAACTAGCTAAACTGCATACAAATAGGAAAGTTAAAGAAAGAAAACGTTATTTTCTTTTGCTAAAAGAAGATTTGTCTCGCATTCATTTCTTTTCGAGTGGATTTTTCATAAAGTTTAATGATCCCGACATTCAGAAGAGAAGAAACGAAACGTACTTCTGACCCCGTTTAATGAACCGCATGATATTTTCATTCATTTTATTTCATTTTTATTCAAATACAACAAGAGGAATTGTCGGAAGGGGTTGAAGATGTGGAAAGGCCCCCCAGGGAGACGGGGAATGGGTTGGGGGCTCTAAAACAGAGGTGAAGCAACCCGGGGGGACGACGCGTAACTTAAAAATAAGATTTTCAACAATTAAGTGCAAAACTAAGCGACTAGAAATACTGAATAGAACTAGTAAATAGATTCAAAGGATTTTCTACACGATGCGACTAGAACACTGGAGAAAACACAGAGAAAATCCGTCCGAATGTGAAGCAGAAGGAATTTTAAATCAACAATTAAAATAATTGTAAAATATAATATTATACTTAGACATTCGGAGTATTACGACGTTCAAGAGGACACTCGAAACCACAATAAATAATTTAATTAAACGTACTCAAACCGAATTAAAATGTAAACCACACGTAATGAAATACTAAAAACATATAAAAATAAATACAATCAATTTTATGTATGCCGGAACCGTGACAAGCATGATATTATACATATAATAAAGTGTAATAACATAAATGGGATGACATACAACGCAACAGAGTTATAGGAATTCTGGCCGAAAATAAGCTTTTAGTACAGATTTAGTACAATGCTTCTCACAGTTCGTGGGAAGGACTGAATGTGACTCAAGTCGTAACTTAATAAAAGATACAATGTGTGGTGTAGTTAATAAATAATAAGTAAGAATAATGCCTTTTGGAATTCCAGGAATTAATAAACACATTACGATTTATGTATTTATTTAAAAAGAAGTAGACAATCTCTTAAACGGCCCATAAACTTTCATCGGCGGTCTCATCAATATCATAATAAAGATCCTTCCCAAATGAATATTAAATATTATTACTAATATTAAACGGTTTTATTACCGTAGCAAACGACTACGACGTTGAAGAGTTTAATATAAGTGCTTTACTCTTTCATGTTACCAACAGATTTTTTCCGTTTCAGGTTTTTTGCTGCCAATCGCTTTCCAACAGCAAACGTTTTTCTTCGCTACTCATCAGGTGAGTCTCGCTGTGACGTTTAATGGCCTCGACACCACCGCTTTGACGTGTGATGTTCAGTCTTTTCTATGCAGCGCCGAGTGTCGTTTTTTACTGCTGCCACGGCAGTCAAATTCACTTTCGTTTTATTTAATACGCTGCTTACCCACGTACGGTCCTTCCTTCCTTCCTTCCTTTTTTTTTCTCCTTCCACGTTACTCACTTGATTATCGTTCAATTCCACTATTTGTTCCCGTTGACTTCATTGTTCATTTTCTTTTATTCGAACGCTCACACCCACACGACTCACTCAATGGAGTTCCACACTTTTTCATTTCTTCTATTCCCGGGGCAAGAATTCGAAAAATTCCGTTTTAGAGTTCTTTCCGAAGGAAATTTAAATATTGACTATTCCTTTTTCTCAATCTTTCTTGAATGCCTCTCCTGCCTGCGTTCTACTTCGTCTAATTTTTGAGCTTCGTTCAAACTTCGTTTTTTTTTTTCATTTCTAAAATTCCCGGAGGAGTAATCATTTTGATTAGACAAACTCCGGGATATAATTTCCTCCCAAGTGCGGTACAAACATCGCACACCGCATTCTACGACGACTCCAGAAAACCTTTTCGGAACCTTTTGTAACCTCCGAGAGAGAAGGAGCGGGTGGTCAGTTGAATTGAAAAAGTGTTTACATTTTATATGGATGCCAAACGGTTGAATTGAAGCACTCCTACAGTGTTACTTCCTGCATAAAAGCGCGTTTTTAAAGCATCACTTAATAACTAACATTTAAAGCAATAAATGGGGGAAAAATACTTGTCAGGTACTCTCAAGATACCTAATCGACTATTAATCATTATTAAGCAAGTACTTAATAAGTTAAAACAAAGTTACGAAAATTAAATTTAGCATGTAAAACGAAAGAAAGAAAATAGTGCTCTACTATCACCAAATCACTACAAAGAAATAAATATACCGCATGTAGAAAATTTTGATAAAATATATACGAATGCTAAAAGGCAGGGGTAACTGTGATTTTCACAGCTCTAATTCCGTACTTGAGAAACCTCCAAGAGCGTTATAAATCGCACAAGAATTAAACATATAAAATTTTTATTTTTTTCACCCCTCGTGGTATACACGGGCTACTCTTTTTTCAAAATGAGAGTCGTTAATAAAAAGAACCCAAGGGTTGAAAATTTGAGGTCGTCGAGGGTTAGACCGTAAGCAACTGCTTGTCCAGAGCAAAAGGAATATGATAAAATCCTACATATGTGGCAGCCAAAGCAAATAAACAGATTTAATTAACACAACATGAACGCAGAGTTTAATCTCACTGGAAAATGTTTAAATTTCTTTGTTCTTCTGAAACCTCCCCTGAAGTTCATCCCTTAAAACAAAGCAGAGGAATATTCTTCAGCCCTTGATATCGTCATCGGCCTTTTAATGGCGGCGCTGCAGACGGAATTAATTTTATTTTCGGGTCGAAAGCAGAAGGCTCACGAGTAAATAGCTTTAATTCTTGTTAACCCGTCAACCTTTCTCCTGGAGGTCCTGTCTTTCTCCTATCAGTTGCCCTATTGACGTTGACGTCATTGACTCAACCACAGACGTGGTGAACAACAGGAATAAAGGGATGATGAAGGCGACTGGCGTGAGCGGTTGGCTTCTGGCTGTGTCTGGCTGGGCAGCGCAGATTCCATGAGCCGTATAACTTCGCACCCTTAATATCAGTCGTAATTTATATAATCAACAATCTTATAAAGTCTTGTAATGGCTAATAAAAATTTGTACTTTTCCTTTATGAATCGTAGAAATTAGGTTCTGTACGTTTTACGTTAGAGAAGGGTTCATTTGTTCAGTGTCCAACATTTCAAACAATAACAATAATAATAATAATAATTGGTGTTAACTGTGACTGCATACCTGCCAGAGGGAACCCTAGGGAGTTTCAGACGCTCAACAATTATCAGTGGGAATTGTTTAAGTTGCCTATTTCTTGGGGCATCGGCAAAAGGGCGCAAAAGAGATTGTTTTGCTGTCAATAAAACGCGTTCGGGAATTGTAATCGCTTCCCGGTTAATAACCACCACGGTAACTTAGTTGAAACTGCCAAAAATTAAATTATCCCTCGAAAATTCATCCCCCGTATCACTTGAATCCAATCAAAATGGCGTTCCTGGAACGGGTTTAAGTCATTTGCCTGCACGGATTCGGTCATTTCTCTTTGTAAATTTAAGCTACAAGTTGTTGTCTCCTTTTCCTTCTCTCTCTCTCTCTCTCTCTCTTACGGATTTTATGGCATGAAGTATAAAATTCTACGGCTTTAATAGTTCGGTTGTAGGAGGAGAAGACGAAATGAAAGCAGACAAGGCAGAAATTGAAGATTAAAAACGAAATCGATTTTACTGCCATTAAGCTAAAAGTCGGTCTGAAAGGAAGTTCGGAAACGGGCCAAAATGAAAACAGAAATTACTTTACACCACCGTGGGGTGCCTGTTTATGTGGGACCTCATTTGTCTTCACCTGTTCAAAAAGTTTCAGCTGCATGTAACCGCCATTATTCACTCAATCTCGGAAAAGAACAAAGACGCGTACTAAGGAAAAACAAAAGTCAGGTTTGATAAATAAAAGTGGACGAAGCCGAACCTTCGCAGGCAATGGGATAAAACAAGAAAAACAGAGTCTGATAAATGAAAAAGAACAACTAGCACACAAAACGCTAGAATTGAACGTTGACAGGCAAGTCGAATTGGAAAAGTAGAGTAACAGGAGCAGCCGGAAATGAAACACACACATAGCTGAAGAGACAATGTCGAATTAATAGAAAAAATGCCTGCTGTAACGGATAATAAAGTTAATTAGATCGAACCCGGAGATGGAAATGTAAAAGTTGAGATGAATAGTAATAGAAAAAGTCTGATAAATGGCGGGACGAATAAATAGAAATAAAGAAATAATCCTGGATGAGGCGAGTTGTGTCCCAAAGGAATGTACTTAATCTTTTCCGAACATGTTAATTACTCTAATTAGAAAGTGAAAGGGGGTTTAACTTCCAATTTGGGAGAGGAGCAGAAAAAACTCAACCTTTGGTCGCGGCGGTAGGAAGCAAAAGTGAACCGGTGCAACCTTCTTTTCTTTTTCCCAAGTGAACAGTTTCTCGGCAAACGCGAGGTCTCCCCAAACTTGACGTATTTTCCCGGAGGTAGACAGTAAAAGGTCAAGAAAAGAAAGAAAAAGAAAGAAAGCGATATAAGAAAATACAAAATGAACTGTACAAAACGAGGAAGAAAAAACAACAAGGACAAGGAGAACAAGCAGAAGGACAATCCTTTAAAGCAGAAAAAAAACAACGATGGACATGAAGAACAGCACTGTTGCTTCTGGCAATTCACGTAAAAGAAAACCTATAGAAATACAAGACGACGTTAGCAGTAGACCTGAAGAAAAGCAAGAGAAAACAGGGAGAAGAAGCAAAAGAAAGTAGAATTAGAAGAAAAACAGAAGGCAATCCCGAGAAAGAAACTAGTAAACCATGTTGAGAAGAAGAGACGGACACAGAGTAAGTGAAAATAAACCGCCTGAAATCAGCCAACTGACCAGAGAATTGCAAAAATGGCGGCAAACAGGAAACGGATGTTCGATGTGAGAATGTTTCCAAGGATTTTACTAAAACGAAATGGAGCATGTTAATTGTCACGTCGATCAATGTTTGTCTTTGGTTTTTCTTAAAACAAATCGATTTTCGATTTGATCGATTGAGAGGAAACGGAAGTGGGTGGCGGTTTCCTAGCAGACCGGAAGTAAATGCAACCGAAAAATCAACTAAAACAGAACTCGCTCTTCTTGTTAAGTAATTGTCATCATTTCTCAAATGTCTAACGAGAGTCTGAAAGAAGGACCTAACATGGACGACAAGTTCAGGCAAGTGGACATCGTGAAAATTATAATAAATTAGACTGCAGTGCCCGATGAGAACCTCACCTTGTAGAAAGTAGAGAATTTCACCTGCAGCTTTAACTTTCGAAACTAAAAAAAAGGACTCATTTGAAATTTTCTATCAATTTTTTCCGCTTTCACTACAAACAGAAAAAACAGGTTTTATCTGACTTCCATTTTCTTCTGTTTTTCCTCTCTGATTTTACACTCAATTCCTTTCCAGCCATTTTCTTTTTGTCAACAAAAGTGTGACAAACTTCGTGTTCGCGAGGGAGAGGAAGGAATGTCAATGGCGGTCTGGAATTGTCGGAGGGTTGGTTGATGCAACCAATTTGGCTTCAGGACCAGGTACGTCGGTTCCATTCAAGAAAGGTCAATTGGTGACCCCTCAGCTTGGCCAATCTGCCAAATTCTCCTCCTCCTCCTCCTCCTCAGTTTCACCTGCTCACCTTCTTTTTACTCCCAAAGCCACCTCCACTTTAATTCTCTTCCAGAAGATTGGATTCAGCCTTCCATCTAACTATCTATCTCTTGTCAATTATCCCTTTTCTATCCTTCCATTTATCGTCAATTATGCCCTGGCTTTAACCCATTTTCGAGTTCCCTTCCATTTCCGGTTTTCATCGATTCTTCTGCAGTTTTTCTTTTAGCGCTCTTGGTTTTTCCACCTGACTTACCTTTTCATCCAGACGGTAATTTGTCAATTGAAAATTTAAGGCTTGAGCGAGTAACCACCCTTAGCATTCCTCACTACCTGATGGAAAATGGGTAGAGAGAACGGACAGAGAGAGAGAGAGAGAGAGCACATAGCGGAATTTCAACTTCCCAATGTCGACTGGTTGACTGCGTCTGCGTCCCACTTTTGTAATTCTTGTAATATCAATTCTAGAAATTGTTGTTTTTACATAGAATGTAATGATGTGATTGTGTTGTTCTATTGACGGTCACATCAGCCCATTTTCTGTTCAAGTTTTTCATCTCTCCATAAAAAAAAACTAGAAAAATGTGTTATTCTACCCAGTCTGTGTACATGTTAGTCTATCTCTCTATTGCCACTTGATTTATTTCCAATTGTTGTCTTTTTCCCTGTTAATGCTTTCAAAGAATTTTTACTAAAAAGTGAGGAAGAACACTTGGAACCATCGTACACTTACGTTTCTGTTTTCAATCACATATACTTCTCCTTATAAAAGAATTCAACTTTGTCAGGTTTCCTGTTCTCTTGCCACTTAAAGTCTGTTGGCTTACGTGCATTATTTTCTCCGCCTTGTAATTCTGTATTGCCTCTGACAGACTATTCTTCTAATTCTTCTTTTTATTCATTTATTTATTGCCTTTTATTCCGCTTTGTCTGTTAGACTTAATACCTCCGAGACTGATTTATTTTGCTTTGGACACTTTTATCTGTCTCCTCGTTTTTATATTTTGCTTCGTCGCTGTTTATTGCTATACTCTATTGTTTGGAAAGTAACTCGGAAGGCTTCACGGCCTCTTCGCTCAAGGTTGGATTGTCCTTTGACTTGCTGCTTCGCTTTGTAAACAGGGAAGCCCTTGCCTTTGAGAATGGGCACGACCTGGCTTAATTCCTGCGTCACGGAATTTTCTTTCAGGACAATACGGTGAACAGGGTCATGTTTGATTTGCTCAACTGAAACACCCAACTTCAACTCGGAGTCTTGCGACCATTGTTTTGTTCCTCTCAACTATTTCGTAAAAATTCGTAAAAATAAATTAAATCCGCAATCTAAGGATCAAATTGGCCTCCGCAGAAAGTCATAAGTTTTATGCAAGGTCGAAAGAAAACTATCCAATTTCATTTTCTCTTTCTTTCTCTCTCTCTCTCTCTCTCTCTCTCCTGCCACGATATTTTCCATTACCGTTTACTTTTATAATCCATTCGGGGTAATGTAATTCACCGTTACATGTTCTTGTTTAACTTTATCTCGCTCTGTCATCTTCTACTCTTTGGCAAACTTTCTATTACATTTTCGGTACGCTTCCTACCATTGAATTTATTGAATATATTTCCAAAGCGTTTGAATTTCCGCATAATCGTCTCACTGTTTTCAAATCATTTACAAAAGAAAATTCTTTTCCTTTCTTTTCTTGTGCTCCACACATCGAATCCTGAGATTTTTTTCTTTTTCCACCAGGAGCAGAGCAGTTCGTGCCAATACGCCTTTAGTTAATTTCACGTTCGTCGGATATTTCCTCACGGGTGTTTTCCGAGTTTATCAAGTTGGTAAAAGTCAAAAATCAAAATGTCCATATAAATAAAAAGAATTGAATTTTTATCCACAAAATCATGCTGGTTTTTCATTAGTCGTACACTTAGGTATTTTTCTTTTACCGCGTTTTGTTGTAGTAGAAGTAAAACTCCATGAACGCCTTTTCCAACCCAACAGCAACAGCCAGCAAAGAGCCAACCAACCTCCCGTGAAAGCTCAGGTTAATTGCCCCAAAAGCTCCATGTAAATTTTATAAAAAGGCTTTCACTTTGAGCAGTTTCCTTTACTTTTTTCGACCGCCAAAGTTTTGATTATATTTTTTTTTTACATTTGTTTGGACGTGGCAGCATCTTGGGTGGAGAGAAAGAGTAAAACCGTTCTCATCTGCTTCTGTAGACTTTGAGGAAAAGCTCGAAAGAACCCGTTCAAACTTTACCGTACAGAAACTCGGAGAAATTATTAAATAAAAAATTTTTAAATTAATTTTCCATACGTTGAGGGGGTCACTTCGTCTCCCGGCTTACCCCCAGAATTTTCGGTGAAAACCTGGTTTCTGTGCTGCTAAGCGGTTATTAACTTTCTACTGGCTTCTGCTACTTTCTCCCTTTTCTCTATCTCTCCGTCCAATCTCAATCCCTTTTTTTTAAATATTTAATAAAGAAAGTTAACTATAATGATGACCATTACGGCGGCGGTGGAGAAAAAAGTTTGGTCCGCCGAGCCTTAGCGGAAAGACGAAAAAATAAAGTTAGGAAGGAAAAAATAAAGTAATTATTTTTTCTCCGTGTTATTAAATCGGGTAAAAATTAAATTTTGTTATTTTTTGCGAATGATAACTTGTTTCTACGTTTTCAATTTCTGTGAAAGTTCATCTCATCTATTACCGCTGCATGCAAAAAAAGCACACACAATAAGAGACATGACAGACAGAAAAACGCGCAAACATACAGACCAAGGGAAAATACGCGACAGGAGAGGTACACACACACACACACACACACACAACGAGGTGTTCGTCTACAAAATGACAAATTCTATACGAAGGAAACGACAAAGTTTTCCAGTTGATTTAAGTAGTTTTGCGTTACTTTCAATTTAACATTGAAATTGTTTGGTGTTCCACTTTTTTTTTACTTTTGGCTGAGGGAACACAAAATAGATGAAACAATTGATTTATGGAAAAAAGGGTCAGCCCATAACGTCAAACTTGAATTTTAAAACAGGGTTTTCTTCCCTCGAGAGAGGAGAAAAAAAGGTTCTTTCTCGTGGAATCGAATCGTGACGAAGCCTTATTTAGGGAGTTCAACCGAAAGGAAAATGCGAACGTTCTCAGACAATATCGATAATGATAATGGTCTTCAACGGGGTTCCCCACTAAAATATTTTCCGACATGACGATGATTTTTAAAAAATTCAAAATTTCTGTGCGTCACATACTTCACACTTTAGTTACTGATCACTCACTAAGTTACTGACCCAATGTGTCACAAAATGGATACCCGAAATTAATGTTTAACAGAATTACCATTGAACAACCAGGTACCAGAGAAGGACTTGCTTTATATATATATTTATCGAAAGGCACGAACGTACAAGAAAATACAAAATATTTCGGGATCTAAGAAGACATTCCTGCTAATGTGACGGGCTTCTTGGCACCTATTAGATGTTTTCAGTTTGAGCTGGGTAAGGAATTTGTGACCAACCCGACAGCAATGATCGATGCAGAATTAATGAACGAAGTGAACGACTGAATCTCCTCCGACCATCTACACATACATAACATTACTACCATAATCATACTTTTTGACATTTCAATTGAATAAACCAAATAAATTAGGTAATAATACGTAAATTTTATGTTATATCGGTGGTATCATTACATAATTTCAACTAATTACTTCGATTACATGTATTGTAGTTTCGTGTATGCAATGAGGAACTGGCAAAAGGCAATTTAATATTCTTCCAATAAACTTGTAATAATTATTAAATTCTGCTTTCCTGACGATTTTCAATCTTATCACGCCGGTTGTGGGTTCTCCATTTCTGGCACTCGCCCCTAATAAAAGAAATCGAACAATGATTTTTCATGATTATAACAAATTATTACATCTAATAATTGTTAAAGTTGCAATGTGATATGTTTATTTTATTATATAGCAGGTATGAATAGAAATTCGGTTGCTGTGACAGTATTTTGCGAAAGTTGTAAACAAAATTTAAAAAAAACAATTAGAAGCAACCTTCCTTCTGTTTCCGGTTCCGTTGTATTTAATTTCCGCTCCAATTCGCCTTGTAATCCACCAAGCAAGTAGACTTCAATCTAACAATTATTCACGGGTGGCGGTTTAATAAATCAGAGGCGTGAACGCCAGCAATTCGTAAAGAGTAATAATTACTATAAATAATAATTATTTATTAAAGTCGGTCTCCTTTCCACTTTCCGTTGCAAATGTTTAACGACCTCACTGATTTACACTGCAGAACAGTGGCAACACCACCGGCTCTGCTGCCACGGTGTGCGTTCACACTTACCAATTTTTTCTTTTATTTTTCCAGATTTTTATCTATTTATTTTTCTGTTACAGATAATCTGGAGTCTGATCGTCATTGATCCGACCAGCAATCGATGGTGAGTGTTACTTTGGTTAATGTCTAACTCTTGCTCAGATATACCTTACCGTTTTTTCTGGATGTCCTTAAATATTTTCTTTCTTATTGCCCGAAGGCCTTCTTTTTGCCACATTACGTTAAAACGTACTATCGTTCCCCTAATTAACAATATGAGAATTTTCTGCCAACTTTTCATTAGGCTCTCTACAGAATTACACCTGTTTTCCGCCTTAGAATTGTTGTACTTTGTCATTTCGGGTAACTGCTTTTGTTTTTCATCTGTTAAAACTTTTGACAACGAAATCTTAGGGAAAATATGACAAAATGGTTTCCCTGTGGTTTTACATTTACTGCTCTTACTCCTTTGGGGGTTGTTTCCTTTGCATCGCGGCTACTCCGCTTGGCCTGTCATGTGACAGCGTTTGTTGCCACGACACTTCCTCTGCACGGTGGTAACAGATGTTTCTCCGACGGTTACCCACCGGTGTAAGAAGGAGCATTTCCCAAACCTTTTTCTCTCGGCTGTCCCATCTGGAGAAAAAATTTAAATTCTGATACGGAAGGAATAAATTTTTAGTTTTTCTTGTGGTAACTCAATCCTTCGTAAATTTTCGAGCAACAACTACGGCGAACCATCCGTTGAATTATTTCCTTTTCACGTTCTTTGTCTTCCTTTTCTGTTTTTTTTTCTTCACTTACGTATTATACTTATTACTTGAACACAACCTCACGCTGTATTTTATGATTCTTCCCTGCTTGCTGCTTTGAAGTTTACTTTACCACTACTCATTACAATCAACTACTGAAAGCAAACTAACATGTAATCACACGCCCTGTACGTATTTTCCTTTTTTCCACGTCTTTTTAAATTTACTCTTCAATCGTCTTCGTTCCTGAGCTTGATATTTAAATGAAGAGATTGACATAATACATGTCACTATGACGTGATTAATAAAATGTTACCACCTTTTAAATAGTATTAATTTACATTGAGCCAAAAAATGAAGTTCAAAGTTTCAGCAGTAGAAATATTTTATTAGAATAGCTAAAGTACAATAATAGGATGGTATGCTATTGGGATGCAAAAACAAACTGATTAAACCGACAGAATATAATTTATTGTCCACATAATCATTTATTAATTAATAATGATTAAGTCCATTTAATAACGTTACTAGGACCACTGCCCCAGTCTGACCTTTATATTACATGAATAGTGTGAATGGCTGATCACATGGATGAGCATGAATTTATTAAGCACGAGAAGCATCGTCCACTCAATCACTATTTATTTTCATTCAAAGTTGCCCAGCCTCGTTGCAGACCCGTCCCCAAAAGGCCCAACTTGATTCAAACCTTTTGGGTCGGTACAATGGTACTCTTACCCAGTCCCTGCCCAGTCTGGCAAGACTACTTTCTTCAATTCACCACACATTTTCTCCCATCCGTAGAACAATGAAACAGACATTAACAGTGCCTATGCATTCAAAAAGCAGATATTCCGCAAGAAAACGACGGGTTAACGTAATTGGAACATCCCGTGGTGAGTTTCTAAAATCCGGAAACTGGTAATTTTGATTTCCGGTTCATTCCCTCAATTAGTCCCCGATCATTACGGCTTTTACTGTTTAAGCAGCTTCAATCCCTTCCTGGTCGATTGCCGATTGTTATAGAGTTTTAATGTTATGTACCCTGTAAGGGCGTATAGTGTAATTGTAGCAGGAGTTCTAATCCGGAGATTCGCAGGTAATCAGGTGACTTGGTATAACGCGATAATTAGTATGACTTAAAGACCGTAACGTACATAATGTCGGTGTTTATTTGTTCTGTACATAAAATTTTATGTTGCAGAGCTTTATGCTTCCTCTTTTGTTGTCTCTTTACTTTTTCCGATTTTACTTAGTTTCATGACTGTAACGAGTAAGCAGTTACCCCAATGTGTGTCGATACTTTAGCCGATCCCCTTTTTATGTTCTTCCTATTTAGAGAAGTACTTTTGTACAATAGGAACTATTGATTTTTATGAATTGGATTTTCGGTTTCTTCATACGCTCACTTTACTTCTATTTCAGTAATGTTTCTTCTGTAATATAACTATACTGTACTAGGAGAGATATCGTAGTAATAGTTCATTACATGTACTCTTATCATTGCGCTGGTACAGAAACATTACTGCACTATTTATATATTTTTTAAATTCGAGTTTCTTATATTACTTTGAGTTTCGTATCTTCCGACATTTCCTATCGATACTTGAGGGTTGGCGTCCGTATCGTCTGCTACTACATACACTTCATTTCATTTATCCTCGTCGGTTTCATCCATCAATTTGAACTTTTCGTTTTATTGCCCTGCTGCCTTCTCCTTTACTTCCACAACCTTCAGCTTTTATTCATCCTCTCACCAAACTGCCGTCTTCTACCTTCGTCGTCACACACCGAGCTCTTCTTCATTTTGTATTGCCTTCTCAAATGTCCTCCAATTTTTCATTCTTTTATTTTCAAATTTTATTTACGTTTAAACATCGATCGAATTTTGCTCAACGCGTTTTCTTTTTCTCATTTCTCCTGCTGCTCCGTAGGATTCTTTTTATTTTTTTGTGCGTATCATCTTCACATCGGTTTCTTTGAGCGTCAAAAAGTGGAGTAGCTTCCCTTGTTGTTCCGCTACTCAAAAATTTAGTTTTCTCCATCAAAGGCATCACGGGTTTCATTGCATTTTACTTACTTCTATGCCTAGAGCTTTTCTTCCATTTTCTTCTCGAGTTCTTTTCTAGTAGATCTCAAAAAAAGATTGTCCTTGCGGTTGTGCCTTTACCGGAGAATCGAATTCTCAAGGCTGACAATTGCTCTCTTCCAAAGAAAACCTTTACACAGTGAAAGTCCTCCGAATATCGTCTGTAGAAAAAAACCCTTTCCACTGCAAAGCTTGGAGCCAATTTTTTCTGATAATTTGTCTGATTTTTCCGTCATTTTTTGATTTCGAGGAGCGCACGAAAACAAAATCGGATTCAAAATATCGAGCGAAATCAAATGTATTCTTTTGCAGAGACGAACGTGGAATTCCTCTGCTCCGCTTCCTCAAAGTCTAATTCACAAACTTTAGTGTACATGTAAGAAGGAAAAATCTATGAAGTTTTTATATTCTAAAACCAATTATAATAACATGTTGAACAAATTAAAATCTAATTTACAATAAATTACTAAGTAGTACAATAACCTAAAACAAAAAATCCGTTAAAATTGTTCAAGTGTGCCGATACGTGCAATGGCCAACATTCAAACAGGTAGACAGGCACCTCGACGATACCCTCTGAACAATGCCACTGAGGATTTTTTATTTTAAGTTTTACATAAACATTACATTATTATTATGTATTGTACTTATTCGTTTAGATTTAACTTACTACACGAAAATATTTCATCATGAAACGTTGCAAGTCAATCATTGGGATTTACGCAGTTTGTCGATTTCTCAAAAACCGAAGTACTAACTGGTGTTTGAACTGAATATAAATGACACTTGTTAGCGATACTTTGCTTATGTAGTTGTTTAAGAACGAACGGCTAACATGAATGAGCACGCATGCATGCGTAAATGCTCGAAGGACCAGAGTCACAAAAGAAATTGACCAAGTACAAGTATTGAATGAACTTTAATTTTGTATTGATATAAAAACAATTACTTCACGAAATATTCGTCCCGAGCAATGCACTTAAAAGCACTTATCAATGAGATGTAATAAAATTGTTAATAATAGTAAACGGACCTTTTCTGGTGTGATTTTTACTGTGAGAAATTCGCGTTTGTCGTGAACGGTGAGATATTTATAAGACCGCACAAATATTACAGAACTTAAATTTTCACAGCGTGCAAATGTCTACTTATCATTATTTTGTGTCGAATACCCATTTGCAATTCATTCCACACTCCCACTTCTCACACCAGTTAGCCCTAGCTCTCCTTTCATCTCCTTCCTCATTTTCAGCGCCTCGGTGTGGTTTTTAGCCTTAGTTGTTATATGACTCGGTTCGAGTAAGTAACAATTATCGCTAAAACAACTCCCTTACCACATATGATGGCAGCAGCTGGGAAAGCAGGCGAAACGTTTGGGAAGGGGAGTAACCCCCGTCACCAAAACAGGACACGGTGTTGGTCGAAGAAAAAATAATGATAAGTAGACCGTATAAATAATTAGGTTATTTTTAGATAAAAAACTAAAACAGTAAAACTCATTTTCTATCGACAAAATACTAATTTGATTTAAACTTTAAAGTTAAAAAGCACCGTTCCGTTGAATTCCGGTGTTGAATTCGCTTGACTAGAAAAACTCTGAATGATAGGAAGTAATTAGATAGATTTTACCTGGCAAACATTCCTGGTGACGAAAAAAAGGCTCCGGGTGAAACGACAGGGACAAAACAGCGATTGATTTCAAAATAAATTACATTCTCAAATTTGTAATTTATCTTGAGCTGATGGCGTCGATTCCGGGGGCAAATTAGATTCATTCTTCGTTTTCCTATTTATTCAATTTATTTATTTCCATGCATATAAAATTTAGTTATTTCCTCTCAGTTACTCGCATATTTCACATTTGAATTTATTTATATCTTTTCTTTGATCTGTCACACTCCTCGCTTCATTATTTTTATGCTGGTTTTGAAAAAATTAGGGTATGACAACTACAGACAGCGATGGTGACGTGTGACTGGTAGGAGGTATTTGTTGCTTGCGAATTTGTACCCCTCCCGTCCAAGAAAAACTTGTTAAACATGCTTTCATGGCAACTAATACAGTCACACCCCTGCACTCGCTCATTGCAGTTCTGATTCCGCTTAAAAATGTCAAAAGCGAAAATTTAAAATTGTTCCCCACACGGATATTTCAATCAGTGAAAGTTAAAGCAGCAGAAGAAAACTTTAACACGCAGGGCAACAAAAAGATTGTCGACATATCAGGTACATCGACATATCGACATAATCTTTAAATTCCATATATATAATATATATTATATATAATATTATATATTTATATTAAATGTAGGGCCTTGCTGACAAAAGAAATAACGCGATGTAATAGATTCACTGGTTAGCTTCTGATTATGTCCAGGTACACTCCACCAAAAAGGCTCCGACTGTCTGCCTTGGTACAATAAAGTTTTGGCGCGATAGTTTGTTGTCACAATGAAGCCACTACACCATCCAAGGAAGATTTGCGCCGCAGTCGACAAGAAGACATTCAATCCCTTTGAGTCGCTCCACACACAACTTCCTGGAGTTGTTGCGAACAATACCTTTTGAGGAGTCCTCTTCGAAACCTCGAAGTGAACGGAAGTGTTTATTTAATGCGCAAATGCAGTGTTATGGCTTTGTTGTTGTCGTCCAAATTCCGCGTCACTTCCTCCCCCCCCCAGATCTTTTGACTCGAGCCCTCAAAACCTACTTCACGGCCATCCAAGCAACTGAGAAATCTGCCTCGGAGAATCTAAAGTCCACACTCATAACATCACTCGACGATATAGTGGCTATTGTCCTACCCCTTTCGAACGTTGTGCACACTTAAAACCTCCAAATTAAAAAACATCAGTCCCAAAAAATCACATCAGCAACCACCCATTAGCCTAATACTCATACTAAGCCGTTGTACTTGTCCGTCACCCACACGTCAGGCCCAACTCAGAGTCCCTCTCCTATTCCACCTGCCGTCTACAAGAATATTGTAACCCCTGCAGCTTCAGGCCCCAACGCAAAAATCTGTCCAAGATTGGGGTTGGTGTTACAGCTATGCGGTACACCAGTTCACCAGCTCCAACAAAATAATCGTATCTTGTGCCACCTCGGGGCAAGCTCACAAACTGCAGGAGGCCATCAACCCTGAGGCCACCATCACCTTCAAGGCCGAGAAGTTGAAGCCCAAAAACCTCACTTTCCTCATAAAAGGAAACGAAGTAGGGCTACCGATCTAGACATTGACCCGAGTCCTTCCACAGCTACACACACGGCTGTGGACCTCAACATCCTTGAGGGCTTGCCAGCAATTAGCCCTAGACACAAGGGAGACTCGGAGTCTTCGGATGACTCACCGATACATGACAGAGTGGATTCCCCGATGATGTTCAGCGGTAACGTAGGGGAGAGAGTAACACAGATGGCAGACGAACTACTCACCCCCAGAGGTATATCACGGCGACTGCCAACGCAATAGGTAGTATGAAGAGGTTCGCCCTCTCCGGGCTGTTATCTGCCCACACCCCGAGCGCGAGTACATTTTCACGGCGCTTCTTTCTCGAAGAACAGCACGTGAGGGAGACAGCACACATACAGCGACCCCCTAACCTTGACAGTGACCAGGACCCCAGTGGTACGCCGCATTCCGAACACCAACAAAAGCGTCCGCGGGTTATTCGCCGGCGCTCGCAAGCACTCCAGGCAAGAACGTCTAGAGTTGCATCGCGCATCCGGTGATGACGCCATGCGCCTGAGTATGATGTTTGGCCAAGCATACGTCAACCCTACCTGGTACGTTCATCTCGCCAAAGAGCTAATGAAAGAGTACCCGGCTGACTTGTAGATACGCCAGGTCAAGCTACTAAATTCGTCGGAGCTGTTGAGAGGATGGTGTGGGTGTGGGCGAACGGCGTTTAGGTGCACACGACAGATGACACTACTATATGTTTGAGGTAAACCTTCCAATTGACGTGGTAACCAATTCTTTTCCCAAATTTAATTCTACTTTTTCTTTCTTTTTAGGAAACCATAATCCCATATCCGTAAAATTCTGTACCTGGAGTAGGTCCCGGGAAGTAATTCTTTTTCTTACTGGCCATGGGCCGTTCCGTAGCTCCCTGTAAAGGTTTAGAGTCGCAGGGGACCAGTTTTGCCCATGTGATAAAACCTCTCCTCAAACACCTATTCACATCCTGGCAACCTGCCCTTTATTTAAGAAAGACCGACCCTCATTGAAGTCCTTCATTTCTAACAGAATGAAAGGGAAAGACTTTCCTGTAACAGACCCAACCTTTCAACGCAGTTTATCCTCCACTTGTTGCTAAGTATAATTCCTATGCTTCAATCAATGAATTCTCATTTTAAATACAAAATATCAGTACACAAAAGACCACAATATAAAAATAAATAAAATAAAAAAATAGCAGTATTACTAAAATTGAGATAGGGAGATCATCTGTAAATGTGCACTTCTTCAGGAAACGCGGATCTCACGAGTTCGCCAACCAGAAGATTCCATACATTGCAGGAATCCAACGGTCCTGGAATGGTTCCCTGTTCGTATCCTCCACTTTATGCTTGCTTTATGGGCACTCCACTGTAGTGAAATCCGAGAACTTTACCCCGAAAGTAACTAGGCGTGACTTCCAGGGGTATATTTAGGAATTTAAGTTTCACACACAGATCAACGTTTATAAATTGTAAAGTTTTCCAAAACGTCACTTGCGCAACTCGAGCTTTTTTTTGGTACGTTTCGAAGTACACAGGTAATTAGAGGTGGTTCGGTGAAATGTGCTGAAACTTTTAAAACTCTAAAAATATTTTTCTTTAATTTAGTTCATCTAATTCCTAAAACTGAAGAAAAACCGTACGATTCCTTCCTTCCCTGAGGGCACAGCCTAAAGCATGCGAATTGTACAGAAGTTTCCTTGGCCAGTGTTTTCAGGATACTTTTTACTTTCTACTCGAAATAAGAATTTTGGCCATGGAAACAACTCTGCTGTCGATTAATCAAGAAGCATGATGGTAATAAAAAACAACAAGATGAAAAAGCAAGTATCAGGGAATGAGTTAAGGTGGCTAAGGGTAGCGAAAGGGTTGAAGAACAGAAAAAACCTGTAAACGTGGGATTAGCTTCCAAGGACAAGTCAGGTAAATAAATGAAGTTTAGAGAAAATGGAGATTATGTACAAGGTAGAGCAGGGATATAAGAGAAAAGTCAAACATTGTTTTGATACGCCAAAGAAGTGCGAGTAGAGAGAGAAATTAAAGGGCTCGATGCAGAAATTTTAACTTTTCATTTTTCCCATCCTCCGACTAAAGTTCGTCTTCCACCACAAAAGTGACGTTTCTGAAAGAGAAAACCAGGGCGGACTCAACAGTTGCCATTGTTGTTTCAAAACTTTTCGTGAATTTTATGGGTCCATCCATACAGAAACACATGAACATACAACATACACATAAACTCGCTTTTAAAGCAGAGTTTTGCTGTCGTCGCCCGGGGAAAATTCCGAGCCTGCGCCCACGAAAAATTATAAATTCAGAGTCAGACATGATAAGAAAGGTAGAAAATGGCGGAAGGAAACGAAATGGAAGCGGAAATCCTCCTACAGACTTAAATAATTTCTTAATTATATTTAAATCAAGATTTCAATGGCTTAAATCTTTTTTTCGCAAAATTAATATGAATTATCCCAAGAAAGAATTTTAAATTATCCATCTTTAGTTTTCTTCTGCTGCTAACCTTCCCCTCTTAATACCTGAACCACCTGAATCGCAACGAAAGAAGAAAAATCCTAGGGGGTCTATCCGGAACAAGAAAAACTTTTCCACCCTAATCCAACCAGGGCGGTGAAAATTCAAAAATTAGAAACTGATCAGCCATATGCGGAATCGATAAATCAAATTGAAAAATTATTTCCTTTCCTGTGGCCGATTTTCTCCTACCTCGGGGTGAGTGGACCCACGAAGGGATCCAATGAGGATGTGCCCGGGCAATTTCTTTGGGTTTGACCTTATTTAATTTAACCTTTGACCTTAATAATTAAGCAAAAAACTTACGAGGAGGTCTGGGTTGCTCGAGGTGTGCCGCTTTGACTCTGAACCTACAAAAAAATAAATACAATAAATATAAATTTTAATTAGTTACTACCATGTTGATGGCGGTGGTGGTTCCTCCTACAACAGGTTACCCTTAGAGGAACTAGTAAAAACGATTGCTTTTCTCCTAAGTGTCACACTTACTTCTCAAGGTAAACTCTTTTAGCGACTTTCAGCCTTGACGTTTTGAAAAAAAATTTCATTTTAGCAATCAATTTATTTTAATCAAATTTTCACATTGGCGTGGCAGCTTCGCTAACTCGAGCTCATGAAAAAGCGTTCCAGAGGAATGGAGTTGGTTGCCAGAGGGGTTTCCACAATATGTTTTCCTTGACTTGACATTCAATCGGAGAATTATACTACCAAGTAGGTACTACACGGGTTGTCAGGATTCCAGTTCAAAGAGACAGACAGACTTGGAAGTGAAAAATTCAGCATTGTCGATCTGATTAAAAGAGACTTTCAATGACATACTCTTTCATCTCTACATATCGGGTTTTAATTTCGACTCACAATATCTGAAAGATGTCAGTCAAGGCTGCCAGCACAACATCCAGTAAGTTAATTATATCTCTCTAGTCACAACAACTTGTTAAAGGTTCACTGGTCCCTGTTGAAACTGCAAGTGACCGAATTAAGCAGGCATAAGTTATTTTATAAGAAACGTTAGGTGGAGAAGTGTGCTCAAGTACTTATTTAAGTTAACAACAGCGCTACTCCCGTCTTTCAAACTTTTAGACTTCCTCTTAATGAGGGGTGAAAATAAAATTCTCTCTGCAGCTACCCACGAAATTATTTGGACGTGTGGAAAAGTAATGTATTCTGACAAAATTTTGAATGGTTTGTACCGGACATGACAAAACTATTTAAGGGAAACCAACAATTGAACCATTGCGTCGTGTCCTTCCTCAAATTCATCACAGAAGAGAATCAGAATATTTTGAAGATTCCTGTTGAACCACTTGAAGAAAGATTGCTAGGATTGCTACAAATGAAGGGAGAGGTCTCTTTTGCATATAGCCAAAAGCAGTATTCCGATACTGTCGGGTTGACATTTTTTTTGTTGCTTTCCTTTGCTGCCATGAGGGCCGCAACTTTCATCAAATTCCAGGGAACTGTCTTTGGGAATAAAATGAGGCAGGATAATCTTATTAAAAAGCAATTTCAACTTGGGTCGGCTACATTTTCAAATTGACTATGATCCCCTTCCACCTATTCTTGCCGTTGTAATTAGAAACTAATAATTTTGCGAAAAAACAGACTCATTTGGTACAAGTACAAAGTAGGATTTACATTAAAGAATAGTTTGTGGATTCATTGTAACTTTCCGTTTGCTTCTTTTTCGTGAGTTACTGGACAGTGCACTGCGGTATCCAACAGAACAGGAACACAACTGCGAAATATAAATAATTCCAATGTTATATATAATGGACAATAAAATGTGGAATTAATAATATCAAAAGACAATTTAGGAATAAATTACAGCATTCAAATTAAATTATACTGTAGGGAGACAAATAGTAGGCAAGCATGACGCCATTTCACAAAACTACCAAAACTTTATCTTCATCATTTGTCAGACTTTACCTACAAAAGATGATCAGAGTGACTGTGTGCAGTGATGGACAGTTCAACATAAATAGAGGCATTTTAGCGCTACGATGAATGCTAAAGGGGGAAAATAAAACTCAGTCGAATGACCCTAGTCTCCCAGGTCCTGGGGAACTTTACCAGTTGTTTACAATTAGTTTAAAACGAAAAATAGACTCCAGCTTGAGTTGATTCTGTTGACTCTACGATTCAAAGGTCGTAGTTGTCGTCAATCAGTGACAAATTTAGTGCATCTGCACTATCCGATCCAAGACTTTCAACCATCTGATCCTCCACCTGCCTTGGGCTCCTTTCCTTTACTTAGTTTGACCCAAATTTACCAAATTTACTTCACTTAGTTTTACTGACACAAGTTGAAACTTTTCTTAGCAAACCTTCCAACCCACCCTAATACCCATGCCGAAATTTATATCCTGCGTATAAGTAAAGCGTTCACTACGTGACCCATTAACTTTTAAATGGCTTTCCTGTAAGAAACTCACCAAAGGAGAACATTGAGGCCCTCAAAACTTTCACAGCGCCGTTTTCCACATGTATAAATTTTACTCGCATTCTGAATGTGTTCTCTAACGTTGCCTCGGTACAGTTCAACTTGCAAGATCTATACACTTAATGTATCAGAGCACACGCCATCGTTTCCATTGAATGTAAATTATGCGAACTCATCACCTAACCCTCTCGAAATGTATAATGAGACTTTAAGGGTATCGAAGTACCGAGGGCATAAATAAAGCAGAACCATCAATAAAAAACTGGTATTAATTGTTTTTAGAAATATATTCCAGGCTGTATGGTAGTGGTTACCTGTCACAAGGGTACAGCCCTTAAGGTAAACTTCAGTGCTTCGATGTGGTGCTTCTTCCCCACAAAAAAAATCAAAACAAGTTTTATTACTAAAACTAAAACAATAATAAAAATTTTCTTTTTTCAGGTAAGTTTCTCCTTCGGGATTTCCGCTTAGCTATTTTCCGGAAAAGGTAATCGACTTCCGCTCTATCTCAGAAGGTTTTTGAATATGTTCTCTCGGGTCAGATGATGAATTTTTTAGACAGGTCGATTATTCAACAAAACGGTGTACGTGATGTCTGGCAGTGGGCACTCGAAGGGCAGATCATTTCAGGGAGGTGAAGAAAGTTTTAAGTTTTCATCACAGAATTTTCTTCTGTCACTGGCCGTCAGTCTGCCTCTCTGACTAAAAAAAAACCTGATTCCTGTTTTCATATATCTTAATCACGTCAGGTCAACCTCTCGTACGGCACCTCACACTTCCCCAAGGGCTGCATAACTTTTTCTTTCAAGCTTTTTAATCCTTTTCTACTACTCCCATTGTTTGTTTGCTTTTCCTTTTTCCTCTCAAGTCTCCGATCACTCTTCTTTCTTTAAAATTAGTGTTTGTGTTTGTCTCTTTCTCTATCGCTTATTTCCTCACCCTAGATTTTACTTTCTTCACGAACTCTGCGTCACTTTTAAATATAGAGAAAGTTACTTTCAAGATAGTACAAATACGGGCAGAACGTCGGTGGTAAATTTTAAGAATATGAGACTTCGTTCGGTGAAAATTTTGAAATTAACGAGTGTTCAGGAACTGCAAAATGTTCAGGCACAAAGTAATACAAAAATATGACGGTTTCTTGGTAGAATTTGGATATCTCGGTCGATCGAAAGTTCGATTTCTGATTTAGAGGAAAAAAAGCACACCTGATACACAAGAATTATTAAATTGCAATTTTTATGTATCAAGTAAAGTATTGGAAACACGTAAAATTACATTATGCAGAAGAGCATTTTATTAAGAAGTACGAACGTTAGTGGTATTCCTGGTGGGAACATATTGGTTTGTAATGGTCAGTTAAATAATGAAATGTGGGTTACTTGATAGGTTTTAAGTATGAGCCACAATTAACTGTGTGCAGATGATCACAAACAGATAAATGTGTTTTTGGGAAACAAGTAGAGTAATTCAACGAGCAAAGTCTTGCTTAATTTGGCAACAAAAAATACTAAGCATTCTATGAAAATGTAGTTTTCAACAAAAAATTGTCACTCCAATTGATTTCATGAAGTACTGTAGATATTACTATTTTGAAAAAAAGAGAGAGCTAAATTTCGAAGCTGACTCTCCTTTAAGGCTACCCTGCCGTTAATTTAGCAAACCAGGCCACTTCGTAATTGACCTAACGAGTCAAGCAGCAGTAACAAATATCACGTACAGCAGAAAACTGATCAACCAAATTGAAATACAACACAGAATTTCAAGAAGGGTTTTTTCAGAATAAAAAACTCAGGAATGACAATTGCAAATGGTAATAATTAAAAATACCTTCACGGGTATCTAGAACAACATAGGCCTAAGCTGAAGGTTCAACATTCACGTTGACACATAAGACGAGCAAGAACAGCGTGAAAATATATTTTTGCGATTAGATCAATTTATTTTTTTAGTTAATGAGTTTTATTGGGTAAATTCAAAAGATAAAGAATCTCACAGGTGACACATAACGGAAAAATGCGAAAAATATACATTTCCCATAACGAAACCTTCCACGAATAAAAGAACCGAATGCACAAGCATTTGCACCCCTTGACTACACAGAAGGGCAAAGGAACAGGCCAGACAAATGGACCGACGCAAAGAACCGCAAAGTGTGGGCAACGTGTCCGACAGATACCCGAGCAGATACGCCTGGAATACCTAAAATAATAATAGTCACCTCACCCCGTGGGTGTGTAGGAGCATGAAGGCTGGTGAAACTCAATGGCATCCGTTGCGGAATGCCAAAATTAAAATTCTTTTCCATTTTCCTTTTTCTCAGCATTCTGAAGGATCCTCGTGGACCACTCGCCACCACTGTGCTCTCAGCCCCTAGCCCGACCTTTTCCAGGTCGAATGAGAGTTCGCCCTAAGGGTTGATTATCTTCTTATTTTATTACCTCATTTGATCTTTATTACCTTTCAATATCCTTCCAACGACCTGGTTTTCTATTTCTGCAATTCAATAATTTCATTCCCTTTCGTCTCATCTTTTCTCTTTTCTCCGCTTCAACTGAACCCCGGACTCCTCAAACCAGCTTTTCACCACCTTCCAATATCTTATTATCCCGCCATATTCGCCACCCCCTTTTAAGCCTTCGACATTTTTCTTCTCTAATACTTACGAATTGGAATTTTCTCTTCTCTAAAATAGAAAATAGAAGACCTTCGAAACCTGTCATCGGCTTCGTCTCCCCTTAAGCTCTACTCTGTTTCTCACTCTTAGTACTTCATTAACGTTCACAATCTTCTTTTTCACCTAGTGCAACCTAAAAGCAGTTTTTCCATGTCATGTTACTGCCAACAGTTAAAATTTATTTATTTTTCCTGTTTTAATTACTTTGTCAAACTATTATTAAAAGTGTGAAATTAATTGAGTTTACCTGCGGTACCTAATTTGCTAGAATTCTACAACATGTATCCAAGTAAAGCAGTAACATACCAAGTTGTCGAATAAATCAAGATAATTTTTTGTTTTCAAATGGATTTAATATGTGGACCGTTGAGTGCCAGGAGTATAATCGCTAGTAAGATGCATTTCCTCATATGAATTCAGGAAACCCTAGTTGTAGTGAAAAAGAAAGAATATGACAGGTCAGGCATTGTAAGATTGCTTTACATCGCATACCACTTAAGTAAGATAATACTTGAGTACGAAATGTCGACACTCATTATTTTATTGTACATGCATATTGTACAAGTACACTTCTCAACATCTTGATGCGATGAAATGGTTTAGGTTGTGGATAATTAGACTTTTGTTTTTGAAATGCATCCACGTTGACATTTAATAATTTTGGGTAACGGCACAAAGAACGGAAAACCGTATATCCGGAATAACACTTTCAGACACGAAGAAAAAACTTTTTTTGCCAATTTGAAATAAGTGAAAACGAGCAAGGAACACATAATCTAGCGTGTTGTTTCTGGGAGAACAATCAAGTCATGCAACAATCATTAGTACACTTGAGTGGGGAAAATGGACGAGAGCAGATGAGACGTTGCTGGAGATAACTAAATTTGTCGAATGGGCATAAGCATCATTAAAATCGGTCTCCCGATAGCTCGATTTCAATCAAAACCACTCGGGTTTTTGGGTCGTCGAACAAACTCACACAGTGGACGGTTGAACCGATGAAAAAGGGCAAAAAATGACAGGTAACTAGGGAGGTGAACTCCGGGGAAGCAGAACTAGCATGTTTTTCAGTATTCAACTTTAGTTAATTAACAAAAGAAAGTGAACATTTTTTTGGGCTTGCTTTAAGCGATTTCGATGGGACAAAACATTACATTTTTTCTACGAAAACAATTAGAATGGGCTTAAATTACTATCGTATGATTAGCGGTGATAAATAGGCTGCGGGACAAGTGGGCGACAAGAAGATGCGGGACAAGAAGATAAAATAAAAATGTTAGGGCAGTACCTGAAAGGCTCGCCAAATGATCCAAAACAGACACGGGGGAGGAACGTGAGTCTTGAGGTGACAAATCACAGGATCTTGGCAAGAAATACAACTCATTTGCCTTTCTCCCTAAGTCTTATTAAAAGAACTGTTAATTTCACGTTAAGCATTGAAGACCCATATTTAGGAAAGTCAAAGAATATAGCACACACTGAAAAATTTTGAAACAAACTTCAGAGTAGTGTCGCACCTTCATTCAAAATATCTGAATTTGAATGACTACTAAATTTACTTTGCGAAGAAATGACTGATTAATCTCAAGATCAGCTGCAATGTGAAACGACAAATTGAAATATTCCAAAAAAGTAAAGAGGAACAATAAAATGTTATTGATGTGGAGAAATCTTAATGGAATATTAGTAAATACTGCGTTCTATGAAACCCAGGCAAAGTAAAAATAGAGTTTCCCGTCATCACCTCAAGAAGTAAAAGAAAATAAGGAACTTCAAATTAAGAAGAGAAACCATTCATAAGGCCTCTGACTATGATAATTAAGAAAAAGAAGTGGAATATTTAGGCCCGAATAAAAAACCAAAGAACAAAAAAAGTTTTAACCAAAAGTGGATTTGAACCTGTGAGCATAATAGAGACTTTTAAGCATCCCGCTAAGAGTTCAAACAACACGTTAAAACGCAATAAAACCCACTAGGGCGGTACATATAAAGTTCTTTGTTGTTTTAATTTCACCGCGTACTTACTTAAAAAAATAAACTTTAGCGGTTTAATAGTATACTATTCTGACTAGTTCTTCCCGTTTTCAACTACTTGCTACGCATTGCTCGAAATTGTCAATTACAGTTTTCGAAAGTGTGAATTCCAATCGATATTTAAATTGTACAATTCTTGCACCCAAGCTTTTATGTCTCTACTAACTGTACAGGTGAACTTTGAGAGAATTAAAAGGTAAACCTTGTAATGGTGACAACGACATAAAAAACCCTATTTCAAATGTTTCCAGTAAAGGTTCAATAGATGTGTGAGCATTCAACAGTGACGCAATACGTCGCAATGGGATTGTAGGAAATGATTGAAAGGTCCTAAAATTTAGTGATTTTTTATAACTAATATGCAGTTTATGTCAAGCAGATTTTAAATGAACTCTCTTCGACTTTAATAACGAACGCCCATCTATCAGTGAGAACTATAATCTCCATAAGAACTATGCAAAAAATAATTTGTTTCTGTTCCCGACAACCACACACCCACACCTGATCGGGTACACGGGGTCTATTAACTACAGCTACACGAAAGCTATTAAAATATTTATGAATCAATTAATTTTCAAAGCTGTTCATCGGTGCAAGCTAAATAAACAGAGAACCCAAGTGTGACAAGAATACAAGCAATTATTCCCAATATTAGTACAGTAGATCGAAAATATCATTAACTTTCGAAACACGGGCTCCATCCGATCGAGAAATATTCCAGGGAAAGAAATTAATGGGATAAGTTAGAAGAAAAAATTCAATTCAGGGCGGCTCCATTTTCCGTCGATAAATCCGCCCGAGTCACAATAATGGCAGTTATATTATTGATAATAATGAAATTCTCGGGGATGCCGGACATTTCGAGCAAATGACCCGTAAATAATCCTTCTCCGTATTCTGAGAAAGAAAGGCACAAAGAGAGAGAGAGAGAGAGAGAGAAAAGAAAGAATTATTTCTGGTAGCATAAGAGATGTAATAAGATAAGAGTATGCAATACTACCTATACCAGGTATGCGGAGGTGAACTCAAATAGCAATCTATTTCCAGGATCCAAAATAGGAGGGGTCCGAAAGAGTTTCGGGGTCCAACATCAACCTTCTTCAATTTTCCAAAGGCTCCTTTTTGCTTTAAAAAACATAGGCAGATTGGGGCCAAAGGTTATTAAGGCCTTTTCCCTTGTCATCTCTATCTTTTTCTCCTCTTCTCTTCTCTACATAATATCGATTTTCATTTGGACAAAAGGTGACCCAAACCACCCTTTATATTTTTTTCAAAACAGAATTGGGCGCTATGTTTTTGGATGAAAACATTTGTAGCTCAAGGGTTTACCCATTGTTTTTACTTCATTTTACCTCCCCTCTTCAACCAAACTACATTAGCTCCTTGGCTGTTACCCATTTCTGTAGTGTTTATTTCACACATAATCTCCCATCTGTAAATTTTGTATTAATTTTTGTCTTGTATGTGCTCAAGTATAAGAGAGAAGCTTGAGAACAACATTTCTCGAGAATGTTTCGATGAAAGAAAGAGAGAGGAGCAAATGTGGCAAGTTCAAATTGAGAAACCTGAGAAGGAAAGGAATTAGCAAGTCAGACTTCTCAAGAACAAATTTATCAAAATTGCAAGTTAAAATTAAGGCTTATAAATAGTTTTTGATGAGTGGAAGTACAGATATTCAATTACTTGAACAGTTCTATTTAGATAATCACATTAGAAACTGAAAAACTAAGATGACGAGGTAAACAAAATATGTTAAAACAACTTTTAGACCAGATGGTTGACAGAAATGGCAACAGATTTTGTTAAAGCTATTCCTTGATATTATTGCACGTCTGCTTTTTCTAGAACTAATTTTCCAAATTCCTAACCTGGCCGTGGTTATTGTAACCCTTCTCCCATTTATTATTTATTCCCTTCGTTACTAATTATTTTTCCCCTTTTTGCATAGTGGATGCTTTTTCCAAAAATCCTTTTTCATTCACACATCACCTCCAACCTTCAGAACTAGTTTTGTTTTAGGTTTTTCTTTTTTGAATTTCCTCACTTCTTACTGTACGTCCCCCCATATCTTCTCTTATTAGCCTATCCGGGTGAACTTCGGGCTCAACTCCATTCACTTTTTCCCTTCTTTCCATCACGTTCCTTCCATCTTACGAGGTTTTATCTAGAAATGCCATAATCATAAATCATCGGATTCCTCAAGTTTCGGATCCTCCATTTTTTGCATCCGCGGTTTCGGAATTTTTTTCACTTTTGGGAAGAAAATTCCAAATGAGAATTTCCCTTTGGAATCAACTCCATTGCCCACTTTCTTATTAACATCGATAAAATGCCCAGAAATGAGTGAACATAAAAAGAAGAAACTTACCTGGTCTTTTGGTCTTCCTAAATCATGTTCACTTTTTACGAGGTGAAAGACAGGAAACATATTTTTTCTTCAATTCTGCCGGTGTTTATAAGCTTACGGTCGGTATGTATGCCTAGAAGTAGACAGAGAGAGAAAGAGAGATTTAAAATAAGAAAGCTGTTATTCGCCAGACGGAGAATGAGAAGGTTGCCGTCAGTACCAGGAAGGGACATTCATCATTTTTTAACCCCAAAAAGAAAGATGGCGCGGATGACTTAGGTTGCTTACAACCGGTTAAGGACTTTAAAAAGAAACAATGGATCGGTTTAAGTCAAGGAAAAAAGTTCTGCCATTTCTGTTACCTCAGCACGAGACAGCACGAGAAAGCGCATTTTCTTCAGTTTTAAAGGAACATTTCTTAACAATGTTGATGTCACGTTTCTTTCTTTTTTTTATTCAAAAGCAGAAGCATATGAGTAAAGCAAGAAAAGCGAGGCAGAAGGCCGAAGTGTGAGGTAGACTTTTTTTCACTTTACTTCGCTTTAGATGAAAAAATGACATGGCAGACGCACATTCTAATGAAAATATTTTCACCTAAGAGGAATTTTTTCTTTCCAAACCAGGGAAAGGCTTTTTTTTGGTAGAACGTGGAAAAGACGTAGGAGAGGAAGGACTAGAAGGGAAAAAACGGAATGAAGAAAAAAGGGACGAAAAAACGAAAAAGAAATGATAAACGACCTGGATCAGGACATTTCATATTACTCTGAAACTTACTCATTTTTGTGTCCAAACAAGTTATGAAAAAAAATGAAGGAAGATGGAAAGGTGAATACCAACTTACACGATGAATATAAAAATATGGTGGAGAGAGAGAGATAGATAGAGGAAAAGCAGAAAAGGACTACAATGAGAAAAAGGAAATAATGTAAAATGCTGTTAGCAGACTGTCGTTGAAAGCAAGAAGTAAAATATACAAGAATTTGGTAGTGTAGGTAAAATCCTATACATAATTCTTTTGCCTATGTTCCTGTGATGAAAAAATTCCGCTGGACCCACCCCCACACATCGCCTTCAGGATAATAAGAACTTACTTTCAACTACACTTCTTACTGCTAACCACCTAAATCAATCTTAGTTTCGACTACTGTTATACATGAAACACTCGAAAATGAGTTTTGAGTATGTCCAGAACTATCCCATTAACTTGGACGAAAACCGACAGAAACCAAGAACACCTCGAACAAATATTTCTTTCCACGTGAGAAAAACAATCCGCCATTTTAAGAAAAGAACCATTTGGGAGTTTAACACGAAAAGGTAACACAAAATAAATAAACCGCCTAGGAATAATCAAGGGCATTGCTAGGGGAAACCTGCAATTCTTCCAGCATCCCTGAATGAATGAGAGAAGCATAAGAAAGAAAAATAGGAAGAAAAGGCGACCGGCGAACCTTTTTCTCCAATTCCCATTCTATTCATTCAATCATTCAAAGTTTTCCTTCGGGGAGCAACGAAAAAAAATTAATAGAAAAATCCTTTTTTTTATTATAATATATTTCCAAACGAGTCAAATAGCAGTTGAATTTCCATTTGTGTTTTCTAACAATGGAAGGAATGTGAAAAAAGAAAAGAAATGCACCATTTTTTCACAGGGACTGAATGAGAAATTCTCCCAAGTACGAGTGGAAGGAGCTTCGGACACGGCCTTAATTACGTTATTTAATGAGTCCCGAAACAAAAACAGAACTCTTCTATTAGTAACTACATAAAAACGGTCATTCGCGTTCGCACACATTTGCGAAGTTTTAAATTACCACACTGCCACGTTTTCAAATCCCTTTTTTGGAATGTACATATCACAAAGCAGGTATCTAACCTAACATCAGTTGTTACTTTTCAGAACAAAACTACCACGAGGAGTGTATCCTTCTGAAAGAAACATACGGTTAGGATATGATTATGAAATAATAATAAATTCATACAAAATGAAACATATATAACATTAGCACAAAAACAAATGAACATTTGACTGTTATAGAAGTAGAAAAGCGCCGTACATGTGGCACTCACTTTAAGAAACGATACTACACAAAACTCCGGGCTACCAAAAATCAACAGCGATTGTACACGTGGTATTCTAAAAAGTATCACTTACCATCAGTAACAGTAAGAAAGAAATTACAAAGGGTTCAAAAATTCAAAATACATAAGAAACACACACTAGTAAGTCTACAATTTCAAACTGGCATCGACGAACGAATGAGCCTCAATGAAACAAATCGTGTTGAAATCTTCTAGAAAAATACACGCAGAAGAAAAAAGTCAACGTCCATGCTACTACGTTATTGCATAGGACCGACTTCATTGTCGAAAAAATTCCTCTTAGGTGGGATATGACAAATGAAATATATCTCTTACATTTCAACGTCAACTATTTGACACTCGTTTCGGGCCAATTTAACAAAAATTACATTATTTGTTTAGGAATATTAAAAGTACAGTTTCCTCGCAACCGTACGATAGATAAATTGTAAAGGGCCTAGAACATTTTTTTTTCAAATAGAAATACAAAACTAAAACTAACAACTCATGGCTTTGGTAACTGAATTACTAAAATTATTTTAATGAGTAAACGAAGCTAGAGCGAGTAGCTAAAAGTAGCATGTTTTACTCGGGTAATGATAGGACTAAAAATTACACTGAATGAGTGTCCTTCAAAGCAGAAATACAGAAAATATTAGAAAGGAGTCTATTTCTAGTATTGACATTTGATTTGTCTATTGTCAGCAACTGTTTTCTTCCGTCCTTTTGTTTTCTGGGCACTCGATCAATCTTTGAAATCATTATCACTTTCCTTATCAATTTGTAAATATAATTAGGTATTACGTGTTAATAGAGTACAGGACGTAGGACGTTATAGGGCAGTAGGACAAGCTGACAACGAAAGAAAGGTTATGTGGGGAGGTCGGCGGGGGGGAATAGGCAGAACAATATAAAATCTCAGTAACTAAACTCACAATTCATTTGTCATTTACAATTTGAGTCCTCCGAGGTATCATCCCTTGACATTTGCTCCACCTTCTGTCTCTGTCTCTGTCTTCGTGTATTTCCCTATGTTCTCTCTGTTCGCCACGTCAACTTTTTACCACTGAACCAAATGCTTTTCGACAGGTGTACATTTCTGCATTCTGTTCATTTCTGAAATCCACGACGGTTTGACCGCATTCATATTTGGAAATTTTTTCTTCATCGCCTCCAACGGGGCTCCACCCTTGTCGGTCACGTAAAATTCTACCGTCTCATCAAAATTGTCCACTACGGTACTGAAACGATAGCAAATTTCCAGAGTTAGTGCACAACCTCTCTTGGGAATGATTTAACAATTCTTCTTAAAGAGAGACCTCTTCATTTAACCGAGGGTCCGCGGTAAAACTTTGTGTGGTTCCCTCTAAAGCTTTTACCTATGTAAGAGGATGTTTGCGGTGGTTTCCCTTTGCCCTTGAAAGGTTCAAGAGTTCTTAGACTAGAAACGAATTTTTTCTCCCACAGAGGATTAGAACCTCAAGTCGGAATGTTCGACTATCCGTTTCAGTTAAGCAGAAGGTCCAAGGATATTGTCATTAATCAAGGCATTCTCTAGCGTAACGCAAAGTCTCCTTTTATACCTTGCTTTTTATAGAATAATGTTATTTTAAAAAGGTATACTTGGGTCTGGAATACGGTTATTGATCAATGTAACATTACGCTGGACATCTTTCACATTTTAGTTTCACTGCACGAGTATTTTATGTAAAATTATTTCTTACATTATTGTATTATCTGCATAATTCAATTTCAACAAATGATACTCCTACATTTAAGTAAAGTATTACTTGACATTTTTCTTCCGAAGAACATACATTTCATTAGACAATTATTCATAAACAAATGTTTAAAATTACATGTACAAAATTGGAAAATTACTTTTAGTTAATTTTTTTTGTTTTAGAACGCACGTTTTTGATGATAAACCCTATACATAATATAAATAATACAAGAATTTTGATTTCGGATTTGTAGAATCAAAGTAAATATCGTTTCTAGGCAGCATTTAAATTAACTGAAACACAAAAAAGCAGAGAGAAGTGTACAATCTAAAGATGTTTCGAAAATAAATAATTCAATTGATAAATGACGGCAACACGAGCCAGGGGACTAATTTTTGAGTGTCAGCCCAGTCCGACCGTAGGACTAAACAACTTAAATTCGATTATTTCTCTACATTTTTATATATACAAACTGCATATTCAGAAGACAAATTCATGACCGTAAGCTCTCCTTTAATTTTTAAATTCCCCGGGGTCAATTATTAAATGTGTTTCGACTACAGTTTAAGCGAATATGGACACAGCTGATTCATCTATATCCAGCCTTTGGAGAATTACACGTATTTAAAACATCGATAGGATGCTAACAACAGATAAAACAAGAGTTGGAAATTGCGGTGGAAAATGGGCCTTACTCTGGGTGCATGGGTAAGAATCGGGACATACCTGGTAGTACAAAGGTGGAAAAAAAAACTCGGCACGAGGTTTGTTTAACTTTTCCTTTGTAAACAACCAATTGGGAATCCGAATTACTGGAAAAACAAAGTTTAACATTTTAACGGGTCTCCCCATTCCAACCGGAAATGCGTCATCAAGGGACTCCAAAATCGAAATGGAGTCGGTTCTAAAAATTATTCGTTATTCTCCGCCTAATTCCTGTCAAAACTATTATTTTACTTACCCGTCATAAGCCACAATGTACCTTTCTACTAAGGTTTTGCTTTTCAGGTTCGTATCAATGTAAAATATTTTTTTGGACAGGAAATTCGGCAAGAAAGGCATTGGGTAGTCCGTTGTGTCTTCATTGTCAATTTCTTCATCTTCATCGGTTGACACTCCATACTCGTCTTCCTCTAAAAACCGGAAATTCAGTACTTTGATTGAAGTAGAATGCAATTCTGAAAAACGAAAACTTTACTTACCGGATATTTTTGAATTTTCAACAGTTTTGACTTCCTTTAACATGACGTCCACCTTTAGACGTTTAGACGGTGTTGTCTCCTCTTCCCAACTGGAACTTGCCTAAGAGTAAAAAATTCAAATTTACGCAACGGGTGAAATGGCAGTTGCCAGACTCGTAACTATTGTCGATACTAACTTGAGAAGTTTCCGTTTCCTCCTCAATCTCCTGTTCACTTTCCGGTGCATCCATACACTTTTTGTCGAGTGCAAACCTTCTCCAGGGATATCGTTTCCTGTCTGCGTGACATTTCTCCAGCCATTCCTTGCGTACGATTTTACCCTTGCCTTTGACCTGATTGAATTTCGGTGTGTTCTGACAGGCGCATCTGAAAGGAACATCGATTATTACCTTTGTAGTCGTAGAATGGCCAGATTTTCTCAAGTCAATTAAACTCACATTAAATGGGTACAGCGATCGTTCCAATCCGGGAAATATTTGGCTCCCATTTCGAGTGCCAAGCTACGTATGTTACCACGTAGAGGATTTTGAAATCCGCTTATAACGAAGACGACATCTTCCATAAGTTTTCCAAAGGGTTTTCTACATTCTTTTTTTTTCTCCTTTAACTTTTTCAGTTTATCCCTCGACTCACCTCCTTGTTTCTTTTTTTTATTCTCCTCCTTAAGTGACTCTTTTCGCTTTTCTGCCGCCGGAGACTTAGCATTCGTCTTGTTTTTCTCATCGTTTGCTCCGGTAGATTGATTCGTCGTCGATTGCGTCATCTTATCCGATTCCTGAGAATTTTCTTCGGTTAAGGACGGTGATGGTTGATTCGGGGTTTTCTGTGATTCGTTACCTGTGTAAAAATTAAAGTGTAGCGGTATGTACCAAACACAATTCTGTTGGTGCACTGGGGCTTTTCATGGTTGTTTTGGCGGCCATTTTAGGAGGAATAAACCGAACCAATTGGAAAAATTCTGTTTCCCACAAATAAAATGATTTTGTTGAAAGTAGGAGTTAATTTGATCGATGGGAAGCGATCATTTATCAATAGGAAAATTAAGTTCGGGCTACACTTTAACTTATTTTCGATGTCCTTGACTACCTCGTCCCAAGACCTTTCTTCAGCACTTCTCTCCCTATCTTTCCTGAATTTAGTAATCAGTACAGTGTTCCTTAACCAGAATATTCTGGCCGCAAACTCTGAACCATGACCGACAACTTTACCAAGTTAAAGACGGGTTTGCCGACCAAAACTTTTACATTTGTTTCCAACTCTTAAGCCCTTTTCATACTTCACTCGACTTTTCTCTTTCTCTGTCTTCTTCTACTGTCTGTATTTTACTAACTCATTTTATATCTTATTGTGTGTGTCGTTACACTAAATGTGTCTCAGACTGAAACTAACCCGTGTTCTGTTTGTGGGCTTCCGAACTTCTTTTCTTCTTGAAAAAGCTTCCGATCTCTATTTCGTCATCCTTCTTTTCCTCCAGCAATTTCATCCCGAGTTTCGGGAGAGGTTCCCACTTTTCTCGTTCTCCCTGCACTCGAATGAAGCACAACCCGAATGGAACGAATTTGTTGAATGGCTGAGAACAAACTACTTTAATTCGGTCCCAAGCCTTTCCTATGGCTTCCTGACTGAAATCCGACTTGTTGAAGAGTCTCGTGCAGTTCTGATTCACTCCTGTCATCGAGTCCTTGGGCGACATTAGACTCGTCATAGGAACGAGAGACTACATGCGAGCAAGAGCATGAAACGTAAGAAAAGAAGAAATTAATCGAAGTGAAAAGTCTCCAATTGGAGCAAAAATAAAGTGGGACAGAAAAAATACAAAAGAGCAAAAACTGAGAACGAAATGAACAGAAAAGTTACGAGTGGATAGAAACTGCTGTGTAAAATGACTGGATGAAGGGAATTAAGGATTTCTGAAGAATTCTTTCTATTTTCTGCAGATCGGTTCAGAGAAAAAAAAACGGAAGCAAAAGTTATAATTTTCTTTCGGAGGAAAATCTTTTAAATCCGTTTGGGAACGGCAAAATTTTTAACTTTTGAACAACTCTTCTTCCCTCCCTTTACTTAAAGTAGTTAAGTAAAGCAAACCAAGTGAACTTACTTAATTCTGAACGTGACAGAACGGGATTAACTCATTAAGACCCAGTCATGGCGTTTTGCGTCCACAACTTAACTCGCCGTTTTAAATAAGCAAAACGCAACAGTTGAACGAATGCAATTAACGAATAAAAATATGAAAAAATTGCACGCAAACAGTCAAAGTAGTTCTTGTATTTGTTCTAAATATAAGTGAAAATTTCAAGGATGGAAGAATTAAGTACTTAAAATAATTCAAATACAATCAGCAGGCAATTTTAATTTGGTACTGTACAGCAACAACATGACAAAATGACAAGAAAAAGCTCAAATGGAAGGCTGACACCACATAAAACAGGATACAGTAATAGGAAGGGGAGTTAGGCTTTTGTTTTATGGAAGATGAGGGTCTACAAGCTGTAGATGTAAAGCTGGATTTAGAGGATTTAGAACGCTACGGTCAAAAAGAGATTGAAGAGTTCAATTTTCAGAAAACAGAAAAGACAAAAGTATAAATGGTATGTTAGTGCATGGTTTAAGAGAAAGTTCACAATGGTCAACATGGCTAAAAGAAGAAGACACCCACCTCGAACTTATCTGTGTTGTCTGCGGCCAATCCAACAAGAACCTCCACAAAAGCCGAATGTGCGTTTCCAATGTGAACGGATGTCAAAATGGCCGACCTCTGGAGTTGAAGAATCGCCGCTCCTTTCATAACCCCTTTCTCACAGAGCCAATTATTTTTCACATCTATCTCGCCACGAAGTATGTTTTTGATCGTATGACCCTGTTGAATGATTGACATTATGTTAAATGAGTAACATCAACTGACTTCAGATGCGATAGATAAATTCCAGAAGTTCTGATTGTTTCTTTTTGATCCAATTTCTTCTCATCATAACCCTACCCTTCATACATGCCCTGATATCATGTATTATTATCACCCAAAATTATCTAATCAGCTTAAAAAAATCAGGGACCTTATCGTTTTCATTGATAACATATAACTAAATAATCTAGGTATTTTGAGAAATTTTGAAGACTCATCAATACAACACTGGGTGCTTTCAGTAATTGCAGACTACCAACTGTATTCTTAAATATTAAAATTTCTGACAAACTTTATGTATAGTTGCATTGGTGATAGTCAAGTTTTTAAAGAATTAAACAATTACCAGAAAGTGAATAACCAGGTTCCAAGGTTCTGTGCCCGAAGCTCTTAGTTTAAAAGGTCTATGGAAGAAGTGGAAAGACAATTCTAATTATGTTGTACGAAAGGTAGTCAAGACAGGTCCCAAATCCCATCAATAAAAGTAAGGAAGAAAGAGGATACATATAATCAAAATAATACACCTGATGTAAGGGCGACGGTGACGTCTTCTTTTCCTACCACGTGTTATAAATCAGTCAGGTGCCATTAATGAAATTAGGCTGGTAAACAGTAAAAATTTTGATACAGACCCTATTCATTCGATTCTTTCCGAATGATCGCGTTTGATGTAATTTTCCGATTGGAGTGTGTGAGAGAGAGGAAGACAAAAAATTTCGTTAAATATAAATGAATAATGTTCTGCAGCTTAGACATGTCAAAGTCTATATTTGACACAATCGAACGCCAACGTTTGCCAGGCTTTGTCCCATGCCAAAATGAAAATTCGAATCAGAATTTTGCTGCGGGCTAGCAGGGATGGCGGGCTACGGACAAAAGCTTAATCTCGACTGCCAAAAACGCTTCATCCCGAGAGAATTGGGAATGCCACCGAGATGAGAATTTAATCTATGAACCTGTCCTGGCAGGTAGTGTGTCGACACAGGTGGAACAAATCCGATTTTGAAAAGTAGGAAAAATAAAAGCAAAAATGTTTTCCATGTCAACGGATTAAATTGAATAAAAATTGGCTTTAAACTGCCGAAAGTCATAGTTAGCCCATTACAAAAGTTACATAGTTTATTTTTGAGGAATTATGTGCAAAACATTTGATAATTGGTTCCTGTTTTATGAACTACTTTAATTACCGGGACGTTTTGTTTAATAAGAAAAGAGTGAGGCGATTGTAATGATGAACTTTAGTAACATCAGAATTGTTAATCATCACATATCCGATTCGAAACCGAAATATTATAGATTCGTATCGATAGAACCAAATACGTAACAAAATTTGTGAATTTTGATTCCATGTGGCCGTGGTTCAAGACCTTGTATTTGGAATCTATTCCCGAAAATTTATAGTGGGATTTGCGCTGGGTTTACACGCAAGGAACTGCCCCACTGTCAATTAGCAATTGTTACATTACTAAACGACAAATTGTATTAAATGTATGTAATTGTAAATAAGATGATGCAAAAATAGCAAGTGTCAGGCTGTAATACGAAAAGGAACCACTGCTTACAACTTGCCTCGTGCAACTGACTTGCAGATCCTGTGCGAATGCCAGAAACGAAAAAATTCTGACCGCAAACGTTCAAGAACCGGGTGTTCTTGAATATTCTGGTGCTCGAGGGACCAAAAATATTTTTGCGTTGTTTCATTGATGTTGATAATCAAGTAAGTTGATTTAACTTATGCTTAAGAAATATGTGCGTTGACAATGTTATGTGTGCAAAGAAGCACCACTACACTCTCACTCTTGAACACACGCTTCCATAATCGTTTTTAGATCACAACTTATTTCTTGGACGTTTGCAATATGACTACTGATATCTCATATTTGGAAGTTCATATAGAATTAATGGCATTTAATTGAATGACATTGACCGACGCCATCGGATCTATTGAAATTATAAATAAATGAATTCATAAATTTATTGTTGCTAGATGGTTTCCACCCTGCCTTTGTTAATGTATGAATGTGTATAAAGGATGGCGTCGGTGGCACTTTAATCGAAACGGTACACTAAAAAACGTAGTACAATAAAAATATTAAACAATTACGCAGGTTGAACCTTTTTGATGTGATTGTTGATGTTGAAAATTCGCCTTTATAGCGAACATGCCCCCTCCCCACATTAAAACGACGTGCCCCGTTGATTTCACTTAATATGAAAATTAAAATAGTGTAAATGTTCTTGTACGACGTGAACATCGGCCTGAACTATGTTTTGTTTTAAAAATGAATTGTGCAAATGTTTAAATCTAAGTAAATGTTTTTTAAGGAACCTGAAACAGAAAATGCTAGCAAGTTAGCAGCATTTAAAGGTAAAAAATACTGTTTACTGTTGATCTCAGTAAAACAATTAATATAATTCTATTACTTCTGCCATTAAAATTTTTCGGTGGAAAATATTCCAAGGATTTGCGAATTGCCCAATGTAATTTAATATAGCAATGATTAATAACATTAAGTGAAATAACTTAATCAAAAAATACAAGGCGTTTGAATTGTAAACCCTGATAGTATATGTTTACGACAACTTTCCTGACATACTTAATGAGGAAGTATCATAATCTTGGATATACAGTATTTTAAAACAGAAATAGATGCCGTTAAATATAGACGCCTGTCTGTTCTCATTAGTTTACATGATGTTTAACTTCACGGAGAATGTTCCTGAAGGTTTTCCCTGAATATGTACATAACCCTATGTAATATACATCCATCGTTTGCAATAATCGGAGTCAGCGACCGGGGAGGAAGGATAATGCATTCATAACACTTTTCACGCACCTCCGATTTACATTTCTGCCTAGACTCAGCCATTTTGGTTCCTTTTTTATTGTTTTCCATCTCCAGGTAGACGAAGAAAATCAAATTCCGGCAATCAAAAATTTATTTCCCCGTCAGCGGAAAAATCGTTTTCTTGCACTTCGTTATTTC
This sequence comes from Polyplax serrata, assembly GCA_037055365.1. Lineage (NCBI taxonomy): Eukaryota > Metazoa > Arthropoda > Insecta > Psocodea > Polyplacidae > Polyplax > Polyplax serrata. Next base: position 1,434,247 of record JAWJWE010000006.1, read on the forward strand.
TGCAGAGGAAAAGGAAAATTCGGGAGCGTTTTCTTTTCCCTAAAACAACGCCCTGTTTTCCCCGCTTTTCTTCATGGCGGCGAATTTTGTGGAGGAAAGACAGTACCGTAGCCTAAATCTTTCGACCAAAATAGAATGAAACATAGTTTTTTCTTCTGCCAAATATAAAATATATATTTTCTGCTTTCCTTTCTTCTTCGTCCCTTCTATCTGTTGTTTAAACAAAAAAAAAACGTCCTGCAACCCTATATTTTATTCAGCTTGTTTGCTCGTTGAGATTTTTATTTACGCCATTTTGGATCTCCTGTTTACTTGTGCCTTTCTACCCGTGTCTAATTCCTGATTTCACTTTTCTTCAGGTCCTTGCCCTTTCTTCGTCCACCTTATTTGTTCTTTAGCTTCCAACTATTCTTTACATTGCTTCGTTTGCACAAAATAAGAGGAAATCCCCTGACCGGTGTTCCCGAAACCTGTGAATTGTGTCATATTTCACGCTTATAGTCATATTTGTGTACTGAGAAGTCCATAATAGTTAATTCTCTACAGTATTCCCATTAATACGGTTTATTTTAATTTGAATACCTTAACTGGACTGTTGAGAAAAATCGGTAGTACATAATTAAGGCATAAAGAAATACTGATACTTATAAAGTTATAACTTCTTAAAGAAAACAATTATTTTTACGTTCTACCAAACATTAAATTTTTATGGCATACAATACGACCTTACGGCACACAGTGGAAATTTAAACTTTCACTAATCTCCCAATACAGGATAAATTACAACGAGCAAAAGATACTTCGCAGAATAACAATTGTCAAATTTTGAATATTTTTAACTAAGAGACTGGAGAGGTGGAGAAGAACAAGAGATTTCAAATAATTCACAGAAAAATGGGAATACTTCGAAACGCGACGGGAAGAAGCAAAAGAATTACAGATGAAAAGGAGACAAAATAACAGAGTAACAGCAAATAAAGCTTGGATTAAAATTGGAAAATTAAACATTAATAATACGAATAATTAACGATGTAAAATTGAACGTCAATACGCAGTGTAATTACAATTAAATTTGTTATCCAAATTCTAATATGTCAAATTTTATCATCCAAGCAATAGGGGATATTTATTAAGCCGTCTTAAGTAAAACAAAAAGAAACGGGAATTTTTCGTTGAAATAATTAATATAAAATAAAACAAAAATCTGTAATAATAAGAAAAAATTTAATCATATTGTACGAAAATAACAAGAAGCTTAGAACTTGCTCTGAAGAGAAACTCTAATAGTAATTGAGTAGACCACAACTACAAAGATCCTAATAAACGTCAGTTGTATGATAGAACGGTTTAATTTGAAAATGAAAACGAAAGTCACGTATACTCAACAGAGAAAAAGATTCAAATTGGAAAAATGAAGGTTTAACATCAAGTAGAACAGAATTTTTTACATGTATGTGTCACACTTTCTACGACAAATTTTTTCGAAATTTTATATTTTCAACATTTTTATTTCGATACTTAAACAACTTTCTTCTATCGCTACACACAGATTACATATTTTTTTGGTCATCCTACCAGATCTTGATGAATGAAACAGTCAATATAAAATACATCTATCTAACCTCAAGTTCTCATCGTAGAACTTTCTTTATTAAACATTCATGAAATATCGTGCTTTCTGGCTGTTCAGTGCGTGCAATGAGTCGATGTAACCAACATATGGCTAATAAAATCTGTCCGTTAAAGAGCAGACATTATGCTTTCCTCAAGACTTCAACACTAAAGTAAGAGAAAAAACTCGAACACAAATGTTGCGGACGACATCACATAATCGAAAGGTTCTTCCTGATTTAAATTCCGCAGAATATTTTACATGAAAAGCATCGAAAACTCTCATTTCAGCGTAATGGCTGATAGTATGAAAAGAATTGAATAAAATAGAGCTCCAAGAACTGTAGAGGATTCATTCCTCCATAACAATTATGGCACTTCATGATCTCAAATATTTATTATTCTCCCAAGTAAAACTAGTTGGTATTTAATTCTTACCTACACAAGTTCAAATAACTATTTTCAAATGTGACATTAAATAATTTTACAGCTCAATATTGATTTTTATATAATTTTGTTTCAGGTAAGGCTTATCGCTGTTAGGACAAATTCAATCTCATGTAAGAATGAGTACAATCGAATCTCCCAACAGAGTAGTTGTAACTTGCTTTGCTTAAGTTCATACTCAAGGCGGCTCAAAGATTCTGCAGAAATTATGAATATTAATCCTCCAACTGATGCTTTGAGCAAAATCGTAACCCCTTTAATTTCCTAAATATCCCAAGAAACGAAAAACAAAAGAAATCATACAATTCTTATAAACAAAGAAAATCCTAGAAAATAGAATTGTCTCCAAAGATATTGCAATTATGTGGTTTATATAGAAGCTTTACATTTAAAAAGTATTTAAGAGAATATTTATTCTCCAATTGCAAAAAACCATGAGATGCAAAAATACTTCCAAGAAGGATATAAACAATATTTATGTCGCATCCCCTGGATTGAGAAAAAACAAAAACGCAAATACTTTTGAGAATCCATACATACAGATATTAATGTAATGCCAATTGCATGCTACTAAAGACAATTTTAATATCTAAAAAATGCTTTCTTCCTTCCGGGTGAACAATATTTCATACGTTTCGATTACTGCATATTTAACTGCGGTACAACAGACAGTTGGAATTTTGATGGAAAAGAAAACGAAGAAGTTTGTGAAAAATATGCATGAACCATTTTTTGACACAATTGCTTAGGATAATATAACCTATTATTGGAGTCACTCTGCGTAATTGGTACTTACTGTTGCATCAACACTAAAAATTATTTCTCGTCATTGTACAACGAAAAACTACCATTAAAAGTGCATTAATGAAACTTTTTGTGTCACACGTAAATAGGGGCCGAAAAGAAAGAAAAATCACATGTGCATGCAATGAAAAATATCATAAGCACTCGCTTAATTGCAACGTTGGCTTTCAAATATTACTTTGACTTTTGACATTATTCCAATATTCAATGACGTGTACCATCAATATGTCTGTGAGGGGGAACCTGTAGCATTTAAAGCAATCACCAATACCATAGAAACAAAACGTAAACGAACCTCTCCAGGCTATGTGTACAAATTTTCAAATTCGACCACTATTTGCTTTTGGGAAAATTCCCCGATGATGTGTTTTATGCCACATCCAGTTCAGTTGGAAAAGCTGCTTTCGACTGACTTCTGGGAGCGAAAACCCCAAATGATGGTTCTTCCAAGAGAACAATTCGGCAAAAGGTTTGCAAATGTGTGCACGATTCCATGTGTGCACACACATACACACACATGCAACTTACATACATGTTCTCTCGAATGGAGGTGGGAGTGTTAGGGTGATGAAAACACACAAGTATTGATCTCCAATTACAAGTCAACCGTAACACCGTCAAGTTTCGTCCCATTTTATCTCCTGCAATTATTCAGTTTTGAGTTAGCCTAATAAATTGACTTTACAATTTCCATACAGAGTTGCGATTGTTTCCCACACGAGTCATCTACTTCTAGGTCGGGCTTTTAAATTACCCCCTGATAATTTAATTAACCGACCGTTGACGACGCCAAATAGAAGGTGACAAGTCCAAACAGTAGAAGAACAGAATACGCAAATTAATAACTAAGCCAAACCGTTCTCGACCCGATAATAATTTATTATCCCTTTTCTACGTCTATCCATCCACCTATTTATCTAAATTTCTACTCAAACTCTTCTAAATTTGGAGCCCCGCAATGTTTTACTTTATGGCATGAAGTGATTTTAATCTCGTGGTAAAACCTGAAACCGTGGTAGTATTCTATTAATTAATAAAGGCGAAACTCAAGTTAAACATCTCCGTTTTTCCAACAGAATTGCAAATGTGGTCTCAACTCTCATTTCATTTACATACGCCTCTACTACAGCCCGAAATGCCATGCTGCCACACTGAATTTGCAAAAATGCAAATAGTACAAAAAACTTTTCGCCTTAAAAATTGTAAATCTTTTGAGGTAACGGAAATATTACTCAAAATAATATGGCTTTAATGCTACCCTTTAATATTCTTAATTAGTTTTTGCATAATTTTAGTATCTTTGATTCTCAACAGAATCCATTTCAAATATTAAACGCTAAAATATAACCGAATTTTAGATTAAAGTAGAGTTGAACTACCACTCCCACTAAGTGTATTATTTAGGGTATAGACACAGGGTGTTGGGTGAATTAAATTCCCAATAATTTATACACGCATGAAACGTTCAATTTCGTAGAACAAATATTATTTTATGTAGGAGACCACAATGACCGTCATTTTCAATTTGAATGTTTTGTATTTTTAAAGTTTCATTGAAACGAATCCGTTTTTTCATGTTTCATGTTGTTCCCCACATTCAAAAGTGGTCTTATTTTAATGTCGTTGGCATTCCTCTTGTATGACATCAAGAGCATACAACTGATTTTTAACAAGCACAATACACCACGTTGTAGTTTTTGTCTCCTGTATAATTACCTCCTTACCGTAAAACTACCGTAATCCCTCTGTAAAACGAGGATCAAAGTAACAGTGACAATACGACATTTCAGTTTAACAAAACGCCACACGACATGACCACTGTTTCTCCTAACATCAATTCATTTTTTTAATGTCGTCCCTTAGAAAGCCCGGATATAGAAAAACCTCCCATGTGTACCTTAATAATAATTTTAAATTAATGGAAGGGAAATTTGCGGGTAATTTGAATGGGTAGATTTCTTTGGTTGCGCACTCGAAATTACATGGAGATTATTCAAAAAGAGAAAATTGCTCTGCTACGGTAATTTAATTTGGGTATACCCCAATAAGTTAACCGGCTGGATGTGGAATTTTTAGAAATGTAAAATTTTTCCGCACTTAGGACAGAAAGAAAAATAGCAAACCCTTGTTCTCGCCATTGGTACACGGCCTAATTTGACAAAATTCAACCCTGGAACTCTTAAACATGTAAATCCGCCTCATTTAAGCCGGGAAAGTGAATAGGATAGTCCATTAGCATATATAATTTCAATCAGTTCCAACCCACTACCGCACATTGGCAAGTACCAAGGGTGCATTTTTGTCAATCTTTTCGTTCGGCTTTAATTAGATTTCGTGCATTATAAATTACTGATTACTCCTGTTTAATATCTGCAGACCGGGTTGCCCGGGTTTTGACACCTACGGATCATAAATTTAATCAAAGGGGTGACTTATCTTTTGAATATTGAATTTACACAGCCGTTGGGAAATATGCTTTGCACTTTATACAGCACATTGATGTATCGTTGTCTACATTCACGCCAAATCTGACTTATAAATGTGCACCTTAGAATGTCATAAGTATATCATAATTAACAGTATAAATTATGGTATTACACAGCACTTTCTATATTGTTCTGGAACAAAATACACAATATTACGAGGAATAATCTTTAAACGTATAATTTGCTGCTTTCCTGTCCCTAACCTTTATTCACCATTCCACTTCATTGAACTTAGTTCAAAACAGCATGAAATAAATTTCACCTCCAAAGGGTATAACTTCACAAAATGAAGCAAACAATTAAACTCCACACTGAAACCGGTCAGAGCATGCCAGAGGGAACATTGATATGTGCTAGACAGTTTCATTCTCTGCAACTTGTTCCCAAGTTAATGCAATAATGGTTCTATCATTTTCTGCAAAATCACAACTTTTTGATTATATTAATTAAAACCAACCACTTGTAACTACATGGCCTGGTTTGCTACTTTCTTCAAATTACATTACTCTTGCTTTTGGCCTGAGCAATTTCCCAAATTAATATCAAGTTGACAGTTTAGCTTTGTATAGCCAAAACTTGCCATGTACAAAGTTTCAGTGTTTCAAAATGTTTCAAAAGTAATTAATTGCTGTGCAACACAAACCAAGAATGAAATTACTCATTTCTGACACTAAGCATAGGCAAAATACAGTACATGAGAACAAAACTGTTAGACAAAGTTATTTAAGTATAATAACCATGCATGTGATGAAAAATTAGTGTTATTAAAGAAATGGAATGTTTTTAAGTGACTGAGGACTATTGGCCACAAACAACAAATTAAATAAATAGAAAATGTAATATGAAGGTTTGGCTTCTATTTAGTGACTCTTCAGGGCCTGTTAGTATTGTACACAATATAATTATGTGATTCATTAGTAAATTTTCATGTGATATTTACCAATACGCTTCACAAATTAAGTATTTCCTGCTGAGTGAAAATGTATAGATTAATTGTAAATAAAATTTATATTTAATAATTTACATTTGAAAAACATTGAGTCACCAAATTTGATTTCAAATTAAATAATTCACATGCTAAAGTGCAAAAGCTAACAATTGTACACATAATATTTTCCAAGTTGCAAAAAGTTTTATCACCACCAAACATACATTTCAATTCACATTAGTGCAACACACAGAGCCATAAATAATGGATGTAAACTACCAGAGTTAAACCTGCTTTGGAAAAATTTACCCACAGTTTTGAATTATTAAACAGGTCATGTAAAAGTCAGGAACTTAATTTTTGTTGTCCCTCTAATGTTTAGAATTATATATTTTATCATGTGAATAAAGTCTGTGAAAGGTTATTAATTATACATTGCAGTATTTAGAGCGTAGATAAATTCACATCAAACAACAGATGTACCCAACAAAGAAAAAAACACCTAAATTGCATGATGAATGTACGAAATAAAACAAATAAATAAAAATATTATTTCCTGAACCTATTTTACTTTTGGCACAAAAACCGTTTAATGTACCCTCTTAAATTCCCATGTTTGACATCGTCTTACCGTGTCTTTATGTAAAATCGAATTTACTACTGACTTTGAACTAATGTAACCGAAGTTAGTTGATTTTGTAAAATGTGTGTGTGCTTGTAATTTCATTTGTACATTAAAGTTGATGTAATTTTACAGAATGTATACAAGTGTTTGATGACAAAGTGAGGTTAGAAATTATATTGCATGACTTTTGTGGTGTAAAATGAAAAAAGACTCACTTTAATTTCGCTTGTAACGCTAACGACACGTTCGAATCCAATGCTTTCCATTCTTTAAACGATGAACCAATTTAAAACAGAGAAACGCGAACAATTGAGCTGCCGTCCATGTAAAAGTCCACGTGTGTAATTTGCCTCTGTCAAATTTTTGATTTAATGGCGGGATTGCCGGAGTTACTGTTACAAAATATTAATAACCGTGTTACATACCAAAGTGCACCTCATATTTTTTTAAATTCTGTCAGACATTTCTTCATTTTCCTAATAAACGTAACTATTAAATTTCGTTTTAACAAAGGCTTACATTTGAAAGCGAGTCCGTTACAGAAGAGTTGAGTCTCTCGAAAATACCGGCAAAAACTAACTGGCAAACTGAAAGGATCCGTTAAATTAAATAAAAGAAAGAATAACCTTTGTCGATTAAGCGACCTATTAAAATTTGACACTCCAAATATTTTTAAAGTGCTATTTATTACAACTTTTGGGATCATCGATCTGTATAGTGTTCAAATTATTTTTTAATAAATATTTTTCATGATAACTATTCCGTCTTGGTTCATATTTTGGGTTTATCGAAGTTCACAAAACACAAATTAAAATACGTTGCTTGGTACGTCGCATACATCCCCAAAGTTTTTATCAGAACTAAAGTTTTTTTTCAGGCACTGAACTTCCCCATTTTTTTCACATATTACATAAGTTAAACATGACCATAAATTTATAGAAATTACCAGAACTTTTGCGTTTCCCGCTTCTGACTCTTCTTGTTCTACCGGTGCGTGGTCGTTGTAAGACAGAACGTTTCCAGTGTTAATCTTTGATAGTGTTTTTTTTCCTTTTTTAAAGATCGTATGTAATTAACAGTAATTGACGCAGTAGTGCAAAGATCAAGAGTATGCCTGTAATTAACTGTGGGACCAAATGGCGGACGAAAAGTGATGGTTTATTTGCGTCAACGTTCGACTAATTGGAATGCCAAGTTGACAATCAACACAGGTAACTCATGCGAGACTTGAGTTTCTAATTTATTTTCCATTCTGTTTTCGCGTACCTTTGCCACACATCGACTAGGGTCCTCCTCTCGCTTTTTGAAAATATTAGTGAACCATTGGGAACAACCAGTTTGACATTTATTTTGTCGCTTTTGACGACTGCAAGCCTTTGCAAATCAATCGGGTGAGTTCCATTCATGGAATGAACGAATTCAAGGTTAATTCATAGTTGATTAATTTAACCCTTTGAAAGGGACCAGTTTGGCGACCGATAAATTACATTTGAACAATTGTGTTATTCAGATTAGTGTTCGGAGAAGAGAAACGGCATGTAAGTAGTATTATTGAGTCACCCAAATTTTTTTGGAGAGAACCAACATGAATGAAGGAACACTGACTTGAATCTGTCACCATTTTCTCATTAAGGAATATTCTTTAGCTGCAGTGTTCTTGAAATTTCCATTTCCCTTTTTGTCCAAAGCAAGAATCATTTATTTCCATTCCAACACTTTAATTTTGCCATGAATGTATATCCAATTATCATACATTCTTCTGCTTCTTACCAATGAGTTCGGGGTCAGGAGAATTTTCTTTTATAAATATAACAATGAAGCTCTGTCAGCTGTCTTTCAAAATAGCATGGAGAGAAGTTTGTCAGTGAACAAATGAATAATTGAAACAATTCTTGTGGTCCAAGTTAAATTAATCGATTACAGCTTAAAATAATTATTGCTCATTCTTGTAAGTGAATCCAAGTTACTCTGGTTGTAAATAGTTTGCAGCATTAATTGGAAAATTTTCAATTGACTCAGTGTTGCATGTAAATATACTGCAATAGAGTTTAATTGCCTTACAATAACAGGGTAAACCCTCCCAAGTTGTTTCTCAAGTTTTAGAACTCTGATTTGGAGATATATTGATTATACTTTGCAGATACATTAATTTGTACAATTTCAATCCCAAAACTGAAAAAAAACTGACACATTGACAGTTGCTACCATTTGTTTTCTCAACACATTGTATTGAACACTTAAATTCATTTCACTGTGAGAAATGATCAAAATAATTTATTCTTATTTTGCAAAGAGCAAGCCATTTGGCCATTTCAAATTAACACAAATTATTACAACTTACTCAACTGTTTGGTTTGGGTAAGGATAAAATCAGACAATCTTCTCATTATTATTGTCATTATTATTATGCTTGCAATTTAATTTTACAAAGGACTGATTGCTTTGTATGAATTTCAACTTGTTATTCCAGTTTAGCACACAAGATTCACTAGATCACAGAAGTTTCAAATTTAACAGCATTCCAAAATAGTGCGGCAACTAAACCTTAAATAGTTGTGGTCATACTTGTGACAAAGTTAGAACTGTTCTGCTAGTATTTGCTATGCCTGAAGCAAACTCTGCGATATAGACATTTGCCATGTTTGGAGGTGAGTTGGTGTCATTGTCATTTTGTCACTGTCCAGGTGTGGAAAGTTGACATGCGTTAAAAACAAATGTTCATGATTGATTGACTACTTGACAGACCTTGTACTTTACCCGCGTGGAGGTGTGGCGTTGTGTTTGATAATATCAGTGCAGCAACAATAGTTTAGATTTTAAAGAGGGGTTCATGTCAAGAAATTGAACGATAGCAAAAGATGTTTAAAACTCGGTTTGCGAAACTAGAAGAGCATGTTTTAAAGGTTAAACATATTTACTCTGACATATTTTCCTAATACCAATCTATCAAAATTTAATAATATTGTTAGCGAATCACATGTGTATTTTTTCGTACACAAATTAATATTTGATGGATAGGCACCTGCAAATAGTGTCGTCAAATATATTACAATGACAAATTCAGAAGTGTAGGTTTTCTTGTCCTCAGAAGGCTCCCGCAGCATTACCTTCTACAAGAATTCCATTGGTTATGAAAAAAGAGATGATAATCAAGACTATTTCATACGTAAGTTTAAGGAAAGGATTGATGTCAGTATTAAGCGGCGATTGCCGAAAGTGAAAATTGGGATTTTAATTGAATTATATTAACATGACAGACCCACTCGCATGTTAATTTTTATTGTTTCAAGGATGGCATACTGTTTTGCAAGTGTTTAGGTGTTAGTCTCATCGCACACCTGGAATGTGTAAAATGTGTAAACTTAGTACGTGACACATGAAGGAAGTAGTCAAATAATTCAGCTCGTGTTAGTTTGTTAGGTTGACAGGTCCGCTACTTGTTCTATTAGCACTTATTAAAAACATATAACTGAGTCATGTGTAAGTTAGATTTTCAATACTGACACGGGACAGCAGACGACGTTCGTTGTCAATTACCAAAAAAGATAGTAAAGGATAGCAGTCACTTTGGATATTTATCTGTTTCACGTTCGGGTTTATTCTCAAACACAACCTTTAGGATAATATTTATTATTAGTGAGCTATCGGAAATATTAAGGGTCATACGTTTTAACATAAGGATTTCTTACCCGACTTTATGCCCTCGAATTTTCTTTCGTGTCCTTTTGTTTTACGACTACGATCGTAAAAACCTGCTTTGGGTGACATTGTATTTTCCTCAAATTGCCTTTCCTATTACTTCGTAGTTATTGTTTTCTCTAACAAAATCTCTTGCTTAAGTAAAGCCCCATCTGCCTTATGACCGCCCTTCGCAAATTATGCCCGGCTCTCTTACTCACCTGACCATCATGTCTTTCCTTTTATTATCTTTCCTTGGTTGCTATCCTAACCCGTATAATTCGTTTTCCTTTCCAAAAGACAAACCTTTATTTTTGCGTGCGCGCGCACACACACACACACACACGCACACACATCTATATATATATGCATATATATTGATATAGAAATGTTTGCTCTCTAAGCGCCTGTAATTGATTTTCAGATTTACAATTTTCAGGGATTCCCCTGTACGGCGTTTCTCTGCCTTTCTCTATACTTTCCTCAACATTCTGGTTTTTTGTGCCAAGTTGAGTAAAAATTCCCTCGGGCAAATTCCTCTTGTTGTTTTCCCTTACCTTTTCCCGGTGTGAAAATTACATCTGCGATTTTGCGATTAATAAACGCGAACGTTTGTTTTTAACTTTATTTATTGTTGTTTATTGCTACCTTTTATGTTATTTCTGGTTGCTTTTTTTGTTTGTAACACACAGTTAGAACTGAATTTGGAAAATTTCAGAGTTTTTTGAACGACATAGCTTTCCTCTCGACCTTTTTCCGGTTTCATTTGCAGTTGGAATATTTGGGTATGCTTTTAACAAGACTCAACACGTTGAGAAATTTGACACAATTGGTCTGCAATAGAGTAACGTCTTAACGCGGTTTCTTGTCGATTGGAGGGAGAAATCTCGAAGATGGTGCATTTGCTCGCAAGGTTCAAAAACTCCCTGTCTGACTATTTAATACCCGCACTTAAGTTTTCCTTTATTTCTTTTAAAAAGTTAACTACTCGATACTTACCTGCAACTTCTAGCAATATGGGATCACCTTCCCATGCCGACCCTATTTTCTAGAGATTCTCAACCAGTTTATATCCACTTACAGAGAAAGTTATTTCTCTTTGTCCTACCAAAATGCTAACCTTCTTTTACGGATTACATGTGTAACGTTGGAAGCAGGTGCATGTAATTCCTGATTATACGGTTTTTCCGTTAACCGGACCTAAAAATTTTCTAGCGAACGGTTTCCTTTTTTTTACTATCGTTTTACTATCACAAACTTAACACCTTTTGTATCGTGATTGTATTATTCATGTAATGTCATTCTGTGATACCGGAAATCTGCAAGATGTTTACGATATTTCACCTTAGGCTATATTTGAATGAAAACCCAATTTGTATTACTTTATTGTTTTTTACATTTAAATTTCGTTTTTCTCTTAATCCTACGACAGCTGGTTTGTTTATACTTCTAAGTTGTACAACTGAACACTTCAGAAATCACTGATTATCGTCCTTCAGGACTTGTGCGTTTGTATTCTGAATTTAGTTCGTTATATATTCTTACATGTGCTTATAGTTATAAATTGTACTGTTTACAAAGTATTAATGTTAACAATTCATTGTCAAACAGTTAGAATCTGAGTGAAAGTCTTTCGAAGAACTTTCTATCTGAAAAGGAAAGATGTTATTTTTGAATATAACAATTTCTGGATGAGTAATATAATGTTTTAAATTAAAAGTGAACTGTATTTTATTACGAAGTTCATATTGTGAGGAGATATCGTATATTTTTACAAAAAAGTATTATTAGTCAATCCTACTCGTAAGCATGGAAAAAGGGGAACAGCAAAAACAAATGATTTTGTCTTTTTAGCGTTCCCCCGTTTTGGCTCATCACATTCTGGAATGTTTTATGTTTTAATAAGAATTCATAAAAGAATTTCGTAATATAGAAAAATTGAATTAATAATATTTCATTCGGCGCGGAAAGAAACTAAATAGATTCTGGTGATAAAATCAATTGTCGAAAGCATTGGTCTTCACATTTTTTGAAGTTGTAGTTTTCTTTTTTAATTTTGAAAGGGTTAAGAATTCGATATTGTAAAGCACGGTCTCCATTTGGTCCTCTGGGGAAATTCTCTAAAACTTTTTTTACTTTTCCTATAGCTATTCTATTCTATACTTTCATAACTATGTGGTTTTCGTAGCGCTGAAGGTTACTTTTGTTGCTGAAAGAAAGAGAAAACGAAGAAGTCGACGACGCGTTTCAAATTGAAATTAATTGGAACTCTTGCTTTTAAAAAATCGTTTTTTTTTCTTTGAGCTTTTGAGAATGATTTTTTTCGCCTCAAAATCAAGATATATAACGTATGTAGGAAGACACACATTAATTGTAGGTACAGTGTTTGAAAATAGTACACAGTAAGTTTATTGCGCTCATGGATGTTTCCTACTAGAAATAGGTGAAAATAAATTACAGATTGTCTTCATTGTCAATGGAATTGACAATTTTTTAGAAATACAAATGTTTTATGCAACTAATGTACAAATAATCAATCGAAAATCTGTATATATGAATATTTAATGGTACCAAACAGGCTGTAACACTTTTCCGTTACTTTGCAAAAATTGAATGAGTGAAAAATTCTTCATCGGTAAGCACCGTTAAGATTGCTAAGCAAAATATATTGAAATTCAATACGAACATCCGAGAAATTTCTTGGAAAGTTTTCTAACTTTATGTCAGAATTCAAGATAAAATTTGTTTTCGAACTTGATTCACTTTGTTTTAGTATAAAAGTAACAAGTTTTACCAGGTAATAGGAAATTTTTAGTTTTTATGTCGGTCTGGCAACACGCGTCAATCTATTAATGCGTAGCCACCTGTCGTCAGGTGTTTTTCAACGAGTGGGAAAGAGGTAAAGCGGATAATTCACACTTGTTTTGCGGACAAGCGTTACGGCTAGTCGTTCATTTTATGTAGAGACAATTTTCTAGATGAACCTTTGCCAGAGTGTCGGATGACCTAGGGAAAATGGTTCAAGTAGAAATGAGCAAATCTCACAGGGACAGTCTGCAAGGTTTAGGAGGCATTTTGGCTTTACGTGCACTCCTGAAACATTCTGGAGTGGCATTTGCATGTAACACGATATTTTTTAACCCGCTTGAAGTCTAATGTAATTCCGTGCATTAGGAAAATTTGATGGAAACCCATTGCCCGTTAGCCATTCTTCTCTCGTCCGCCATTATCATTCATCTTCTACGTTTTTTACATTTTGGGAAATGGAATGACACGGTTTTGCTTTGATAGAAACGTCGTCGCCTTAAGGTAGAGTCCCAGAGTTCACGTTAAGCCTGACGAAATAATTCGAACCGCGTAGCACATTTTTATTATTTCGAGTGCATTGTGTGAATGATATACCATAGATTTTGTAAAATTTTTGTTATTAATGTAGTCACGGGCGAATTGAATAGTGTCGGTGCGAGCTTTGAACTAGAAATAACACTAAAACTTGAAACTGGAAATTTCAATTTGCAAATATGGTGGAACCAAAATATACATCGAATAGTTCCTCGATAGTTACATCTATAGGATAATCATTGGATCACATTTCAATTTTAGAGTTGAGATTAGAGTGAAATAAATATAATATTAAATATTTTTTAACATATGCAACGTGAATATAATGAAACAGAACTAACTCCTCTCTTTATAAGAATCAAAAGTATGGCTTGTAATAAAAATAATGGTAATTTGAATAGATGAATTATTTTACAAAAAAAATTATTACTTTACTAAAGTTTATACTTAATACATGTACAACAATACGTGTCAATATATAACGGTTTGACAAGCTCAATTATCTAAAAGTAAATGGCTTTTATGTAAGCACATGTCTTTTCGAACATAAATTTCACAACATTTTAAGACGAGATACCTACCATTGAGAAGTGCGGGCATTAGACCCAGAAGTTAATGTGATCAAATGTTGAGTTTTGAAATTGAATCGGGAGCGTGGTATGAGTTTTATACTTTATGCAGGTAGCTGAAAGTTTCGTTGAGATTTAGTAAACTGTACCTATACAATTCAGGTAAGGCGATTAACCTTCGGAGAATTAAGAGTTACAGTGAGATACACCTTTGTTCAAACCCTTAGAGTTAGGATTAAATACAGACAAGAATTCAGACATTCATGTGTAAACAAGCTTTCTTATTGTGGGGAGAATTATTTATCTCTTTAAGCGAACTTTGCAGTGCTAATCTCCGTTTTGAAAAACAATGAAATCTGTCCTAGTCGCATCTGCTTGCCAATTTCCGGTTTTATTCTCTCTTCTTCTCTACTCTGTCTTACAATTTGACCTGTCACATCCACAAAGGAGAGAATTAGAAATCTTAAATCAAGAAATGGAACTCATTTCTCTTGTCTGTCCCGTAAGATTCTTTGTTTGACAACCAGAATCCTTGCAAATTAAAAAAGAGGAAGATTAGACAGAGAAATAAGGAGAAAGGAGTGAAGTTCTCGAACAGCGATTCCATTGAGTTCATCAGAGAAATAATAAGAAAGAATATAAAGATTGGATAGAATAATCGGTAATTGACTGGTAATGACATTATCTTCAATGGTGAAGAAAACAAAATAGATTTAAATTTTTCTGATTGGGAATTGGTTTTGTCTGGAATCCAGGAGAAGAAAGAAAAGCGAAATGCCAGTTAGAATTTTAAAAGAGAACTCCAGTATTCCGATCACATACTATCGGTTTGTCGGAAGGAAAACTCTTAAAAAGTTTCACTATTTTATTGTACATGATTGCTATAAAAGGTTCAGGATGTAGTGCGACAATTTCCAAAAGGAAATAATAGTTGCATCAAAACAAACGCGGGAAGTGCACTGTTAATTAAACTTATTAACATAGAAAGCATGTAGTCGTTAGAAAATAGGCGGGCTACATAGAAACGACACCATAGACATCGTAGACATCGTAGAGTAGGATTAGTTTTTCAAGAAGTCCGTGTCACAATGGTTTTCCAAATTTCTATTTCTACTTTTCCAATTTTCAGCCGTCTTTCCAGTCTAATTTCTTTCAATTCTTCTTTTTTTTCCTATCCACTTATTTCTCTTCACTCTTAATTTATCAGACTCATTTGTAGGAAAGTCTCTTTACTTAATTGTCGACATAACTAAAGACTTTAATAAAAGTAGAATCTTGTTTATTAGGCTGATTAATTCGGGAAGATGTTAGGAAAAAAGGAACGAAGGTTTTTCGGCTCGGGAAAATTTACGTCGCGAACAAACAGGAAAGGAAAGTGAAAGTTTTTTTCCATTTAATCTTTCAACGAAGGTGTGCGAAGGTATTTTTTCATTTTTATTTCCTTTCCATTAGAGCCTGGAATAGGGCTAGGTACCCATTCAATAGGCACCTGTATATGTTGACATTAATCAATTAAACAGGAGAAGTGTTTGGGGGTGTAACTTAACTATGGTTTATTAATTAAACGTTGGCGCATAATCACGACATGATAGAAGTCCTTATTTATAATTTACGTAGAGTACATTCCTCATTACGCAGTTCGGTGGTAGGTGCTGTTGATTCATTTTATTCAGTAAAATTGCCACGTACCCCTAATTATCTCGAGTCATTACTAAATTTGTACCGTAAATTTAAATTTATTAAGGCGGTAAAATTTGAAGGAAATTCAAGTGATTATTCATTTATTTTAACGCATAACTTCAATCGAATGAAAGACAATTTATAATAATGACAGTCATTATTAATGATAAATTTAAATTTACTGCAAAGACAAAAATATTATTGATTATTATTGCTGGTTTGGTGCCACATAAACTGGTGTGGTTGATTTATTTTTAAACCACAAACTTTGGGAAGGGAATATGTCCACCAAATTTCTATTATTTTACGGTTGTGAATCTGTGAATTGAATTTGAACCTTTAAATTTTACGTACTATTACTATCGGTATGTGAAAACATTCAAATACTATAATTTACTGCCAAATTGTACACGTCCCCTCGAAGGAAGTAATTTAGCGGATTAAGTAACTATATCATTCACCACAAGAAGCTGTCATGACAATGAAAATGTTCGGACATGGCGCTAGACTGCTTAACATTTCTAATACTTGTGCTTACCAATAGCCTTGCTTATTTCAAATACCGCTCTGTTCTTTATAATTTATTGTAAATTAACATCTCTATTTGTCAAATCTTAAGTGATTTTGTCAGTGGAATTCCAATTTATGACTGACTGTGGACAAAAGTTATTTAGTTAGATATACATCATATGTTTTATTTTTTGTTCACTTTGAAACAGTTCTGACTGGTGCATTTCTCAAAGTTTGTGACACCGATAATGCAGAGCATGCAATAGAGTAGATTCGAGAAATTCAAAGATACAAAAATAAGACATGACTCCAATTGTCCAATTCGTAGCATCTCACCATAAAGTAAAGAAGTATTTTAGTGCCAGGGATAAATTTTCTCTTTCTTTTTCTTCTCCGCCATTTTTTTTGTTGCTGCATGTGACTCTAAAGCTTTTCTCAAAGAGGATTTTCGGAAATCCTTTCAGCCGCCTAGGCATGTCTCTCTATCTCTTTTCCTGGGCCTTCCTTCTTTTCAGTTCCTTTAGATCATTCGTCTCTCATACCTTCGACCCTTTGACAGTCTACATATTTCGCTCTTTGGAAAACATTCACGCCGCAGTTGGCCTCTGCCGCCGTATTAATTTAATTATCCAAAGCCTCGATTTTGCCTCCATCTTGCTACGATTCCATCTGCGTTTTCGAGTCATGAAAAATTTCAGAAATGTTTTTCCAGGTCATTTTTATCAGAAGCAAATTCCTTAGAATTCCTGTATGAAGACTTTTATTAAGAGATGTCGAGATGCTGCTGGGGATTTTTGGGGTTTGCGTAGAATTGTGGCGGGGTTGATGGTTCAGTTACTGATGGGGTTTTTCCTCCTTTTCTGTTCCCGTCACTGGTCCACCATCCATTTCTCAGCTTATCTCTGCTAATTCTGCTTTTGGCAAGGTAAGACCTTCTCTTAAAGTTGTCCGTAGAAGACTGTTTCCTTTTACCCGTTTCCTGTCGTATAAGAAACATTCGATGAATCGTTGTAGTGTACAATTTCTTGGAAGGTCTTTATATATCCCGGTCGTAAGGAAGTGGCGTTAAAATTCGTCATTCTGCTCTTGGCACTTGCTATTTTGTTTTTGTCAAATGTCACACTTGTTGCTCTCTTAAGCTCAATGATTCGGAGGTAGATCTGTGAGCCCGAGATAGCCAAAATTGATAAAGCAGAACAATCAATCTAAAGTAAATAATCACGGGCGTTCATATTCACGATCAGTGGTGTACACAAATACTAAAGAGAGCCTCTTCAATAAGTGATTAGTTATTTTTTTTGGGATATTGTTGAAGTTGAACCATATTTGAACTCTTAAACTGTTTTTGAGAGAAATCCTTTACGGCGTTCCATGTTGAGATTTGTGAATAATCTATTTTAGAGAGCAGTATTCATAATTCATTCACCGGGCTCACCTCTCTAAAACCTTCTTTTTGTTGTTGTTTGGTTGCGTAAAAAAATCAATACGAAAATTTAATAATAAAACCGATTATAAGATCGGTTTCGGTTGGAGCGAAACGAGAGATGAAAATTATTATTTCATCCTTTGAAACGTGAAGATGGCGTATGAGTATGACAGAAATTACAATATTATTAACGAGGTTGACAATTCTCCATTTCTCATTCGGAATTTTCATTTTTATGTCTGCTGTAATTTTGCGAACGAAAATGCAATGAACCAGCCATCCATCCGTCCGTCCGTCCGTCCTAATTCTCTGGCTCAGTGAGGAGGTCCTCACACCACCACTAAAAGCTCTCCTCTGACCGCTTCGTATTCGGGCAATGTGACGAATTTGTGTCTGCTGCCACGTGAAAACATTTCGTTTATGTTGATTAAAATTCCTATGTTCCTTTTTTATTATGTGTGTCTTTGCATTCATGTTTGTACTAATGTGTCCTGCAAGAGAATGAGGTGTGTTCGGAGTTTGCAACATAATGGAGTTACAAAACCTTTTACCAAGTTGCAGGACTTTCATGAGTAAAATATAATTTTTCTGTTCTTATGTGAGTCTCATTTTTTGCTTTCATAATTGTTAGACTGGGCCTACGTGTTTTTAAGTAATCCGAAATTCACAAGAATTTGTTGACTTAAATTGAATCAGTCATGAAAATACTCACCTAGATTTAGGTTGAATGACGTTTATTCTCCTTCTTATTTTTACGTATTCCACCATACAGCTATTGATTTTATTACTCCTGCAGGCGACATGCTTTTGGGCACATTTTTTCCACTCTGTCACCTTGTTATTAGTTCGAAACGAGTAAAAATGAGACAGACGAAACAGGAGTAAAACGTGATTCTTTTTGATTTGACATGAGAATCATCAGCTTCATTTTTTTACTTCTTAAAAGTTTGTTCTTTATTGAACAGCTTTTAAGATTGTATGAGTTGCAACGCTCCCTTTCTGGGTTGTTCGAATTGACCACCCACAAGTATCGTCAGCGTTTTGTCACGAGTCACGAAACCAGGGGAACTTTCCGCAATTGTCATCATTGAAATAAGTATCGAAATTGGTTCAATTTGATGGGTTTAGATTTACTTGGTTTTCTGTCTTCAGGGGTTGTCACACGGTGGATCAGAACAACGGCTCTGTCAGTTTTGACTGAGAATCCAACGTTATCGAAATGATAAGCCTAATAAGTATTCAGAGAATTATTTTGCTGGGTCGAAACCCGATATCCCTTGCCCAAGCTTAAGCAGGGCACTCTATATCTGTTAAGTAAATGCTTTATACCTTTTTCCATTCTTTTGTTCACACAAGGACCGCTCAATTGTTAAATTATTTATTTTTCAATGAAATGTTTTCACCGATCGTTTTATTTCTGCCCGGGTGCTTCAAAAAGGGTTCTTCTTCAGGTAGCACGAATTCAATTTGATGAACACAGTTAGGGTACGAAGCTTAGTGTTTGAATGTTAAATTTGAAAATTTTTTAAAAGACACCGGAGACCGAGTGAAAACCGAAAATGCAGCAGAGTGAAAATTGTTGAAGGTTTTGTTACTTTTTATACCATGTATTGTTGAAAAAGAAATTTTGCTCTCTAACCTACGAAAATAGCTTTTACACTCCTGCCAAAATTAGTTCAAAGGGATGTTGAGAGGTATGAGAAACAGAGAGGTAACCATAGAAGACCACTGATATGCTTGAGGCTATCCTAAAATTAGAGTTGCTGAAAAATGAACAGGATACATAATTGTGAAATTATATAAGTTTTTGTGACAAACAGTATTGATTCAGGAATTTTAGGGATTTCTTCCTTTTGTGTATAAATTGGCGATGTGCAATATTTTTGTGAGCCGATGAAAACAATAGAAATTAGGATGACTACGACATCAAAAACCGAAATTGATTTCAAATTGAAAATAAATTAAATCAATGGATTCACCTTCGGCTAATTAGAAATTGAAATGAAAAGCAGTTGATTACAAAATCTCATGATATTGAAAGTTGTGGAAAAGTCGAAGTATATGCATGCAAACATTTATTTGAAATTACAATTTCATGTACTTAGAACGCATGTGTAAATAAAATTGTCCACTTGTAAGGTTCTAATAATGGTCTTTTAAATTGCGGAAGAAACTAGTCATAATTTGGTTCTTTTATATGTGATTAGGTGACAAATTGTAAAATGTTAATGAAATGCAGAGGGAGAATAGAGTAATACGAAAACAAAAATGGTCGAAATATTTTGATTGACACCGATTGAATTGAATAGTTGAGTAACTATCATTTGATATTAAATAAAAAAATATCAAATTTTGATACCAAAGCTAGAGGTAAAACAATGAGAGAAGTTTTGAAACAGATGTCTACTGAAACCACAATTACATACGATTAAAGAACTACCTCTACATGAAACAAATTATAATTATAAAGTTGTTGCACTCTAAAAATTTGAAATTACCTATACTTAAACCTCGATCCGCTAAAGCAAAAACTCCTAGCGAACTGCCATTTTGTAACTGTATGAGTTATTGAGCATTAGGAAATTTAGTAAGCATTTTAAGTAATCAATTTGGACAATGAGGTACAGATAAGTCCCGCTATTGAATAGCTTTACACCGGTCGCATTAAAACTCATTATTTTGCAACTGAACACTTCGGGTCTAGGCTTGAAACCGAGTACACTCCGTAAATAAGACCGTAAAACTAAAACAATGTAACAGAAAAACTAATAAAACTCTTGCAGTAGTAATTAAAACTATTCTTGAATGGAGTGCGTAAAAGAGGCTGTAAAAATATTTGAAGTCAAAAATAATATTCTGCTCCGAATTTGCATTAGACCTGCCAACTTACGCCAAAAAAGCAACTATAAATATCAGATAAATAAAACGTTATTAAAAATTTTTCTAAGCAATTCGTAAATCCATAAAATAATTTAATATACACGTGAACATATTAAAGGAAATTTCAAGTTCTAGACTATTTTGTAGCTTATGTCGTAAATTCAACCCATTTTTTTATTCATTTTATAATAAAGTTATTTACTTAAATTATTTGTTTTGTAATTTAAGGTAATTTAATTTTACGTGTGCAGTGTACGAATTCTGTTTCCGAATTTAATCGTGTTTCCTCTCTAAGTATTAACATTAGTCGGCGGATTTACATTAGTATTAAATTATAACTGATAAAAAGAAACACACAATAAACAATATAGAAAAGACTAACAATTCTTTTTGATTTCTTGCAATAAAATAAAATGCAAGGATTTGATGACACAAAAATAAAACAGTTGACAGAGCTTTTGTTTCGTCACATGTAAAAATTATCATCTTATTGGGTTTCTAAAAAACTTTACCTGAAATTTTATGTCTTGTTGGATAGAAAAATCTTTGCAATCAATTTTATTCGCGGTATCTAAAATTTAGGTATTTTTTACACATCTTTCTCCTTCCCGCAGAAATAGTTTCTATTCCGTTTCTTTTCCCACACATTTCAAACTATCATCACTAATCAGCATAATGGTTGCATAATGTTCTTGGAGTACTTATGCTTTCAATGTGGGAAAATTAAGGGTTAAGAATTTCAGCCTTGAAATAAACGGTTATGTTCAATGAAGTTTTAGCTCCAGAGACATCCATTTCTTTAGTTGTGTAAGTAAAAAGTTGTTCGTTTTACGGTACCGCACATTCTCAGTTTCCGTACAGAACATTAAACTTTTCAAAGTATTTTTACTTTCATTAATCACGCACTTTAATCATTTAATATGGGTTAATCCATTTTCTCTAGTTGTGTAATGTGAATCCGAGTTTCATTCTGCTACCCTTAAAAGTAAGATTTATATAATGACGGAGCTAAGGGTGAACAATATTGCAAATATGTGTAGATGAACATTCAGGACGGGAGATTCGTCTGAGCGGGGAATCAAACATTTGATTCTTTCACTCTTAAAGAACTGTGGAGAGAATCGGAAAGGAAGTGATAAAAAGGCACTTGGAAGAATTGGAAAATTTTTGAAAAGTTCCAGACATGAGGAACCGCTTGGAAGAAATGACCTTTTCTACCTCTCTTAACACCAGAGGAAAGAAATTTGAAATTCAACCGGATACATTCGTTGATTGCATCCATGAAGCGGAAAAGGAAAGTTCAGGAAACGGGCCAAAGGCAACGGCATCAGGAAAAGGAATTTCATGTCGGCAAGAAAAGGCAATTCTTTCGATCGGTCTGTGTTTGTCTGATGGAAACTCTTAAAAGCAGTCGTAAAACTTTTGGAAGGAAACCCCCCCGAGTAGACAGAGGAGGTATGTTAAAAGGTGCAGACTTGAAGAAAAAATCAGTTTATTAGGGCATATTTTTGGATCAATAAATATTATCGACCCTACTTAGTGGATGTGTGAGAACTGACCTAAGAATTGATCTAATTTAAACGGGGGAAAGGAAATTCAAATGCCAGTATTGTCACATTGGAAGTATTTATGTGGTAAACAAAATTAAAATTATGAGAGGTTTTGAACTTTTATTTTAGTTGTCACTACTTACCAAGTAGTGTAAGAAATCATTTGGGAAATATTGAGGTTGGTTGGAGCGTCAAATTCCTTCCACAGTTTGTTAATCAGACGGGCGTTATCTGTTGATTTTTTAAAAGAATGATTCGGTCCTTGGAGTACAATTTTTGTAGTCATGTGAAATAAGAAAAACACAAAAACAAGTTGTATTATTTACCGAATCACCAGAATTGTGTTCCTTTCGACAAGAAGCTAATCAGAAGAATCAGATTTACGTAAAAAATTAACTTTGAACTTTCTAAATCTCCCAAACGGACATGAAAATAAAGAAAATTGGTTTTAGAATTACAAATGGTGGGTGTTAAGGGGTGGACAACAATCAAATTGCTCTCACTCGTTTTGCAGAAGGTTAATTTTATGTTCTTGAACAGACATGAGACGACCCTAAGGGATAAAACAGTTTTCTCCTTCTCCAAAGTAGATAAATAGGGCGGTTAATTTAAAAGTCAACCGAAAGCACTACCAGCTGATTACATTAGCAACGCTGGAAAGTTCCAACAGTTTGCCCGATAACTCGTTCATGCAATAAACATGACTCGGGTATTTTCAAGGAATAATGACCATCGACGTGGACACGGAGTTTTGCACAGAATACATTGAGAAGAATATATATCGGTCAATGGTAGGATCTGGGTGTGTGATAACGGGCAAAAATTTTTGAATTTCCCATGGGTGAAATTAGAAGGTTGGAAACTGCGCGATAACGTCATTTTTTTTCCCTCATCCTCTACGTTGGATTATTTATCCAGTGATACGTACAACAGGCAACTCATCCCTCAGGCGAACCTGTGACCTGCCTCTGACAAAAAAAGCAAGCAAAACGACCCATCCTTCTTCATGTTTAGACTCCTTTAATATCCGGTTTGTTTTTGCATTGTCGGTGTAAAATGCCGGAAATTAATTTTAGGTACGTTTGACTAACAAAATTTTCTCACTACCTTCGATTTCAATGATTCCTGCGGACCTTAGGTCTCCACAGGATAAGTTTGAATTTCTATCTCTGGAATTTCGTGTCTTATACTTTGTGCATCTGATGTTTTTTATTTGGAATGTAAACGGATTACTTATAAACCTGAATAATTTTTCGCACCAAACTTAAAACTAGAAGAGATTGCCATTATTTGTGTATTTTTCTGGTGATTGTGAGGTCAACACAGATAGCAATAAGGAATTGAAGTTGTAAACATCAGAAGGAATACAGACACGTGGTTCTGAATTCGTTTTCATAACTTCTTGCAATATGTTTAAAATATCTCATATTGTATGGCACGAAGCAGAGAGAAATAGAGAAAGCTCTTTTCTTAGTCTCCTATGTTTATGGCAATGGTAGTGAGCTCAGCACAACCGAAGAGATTTTAAGAAAGAATGAACTTGTGAAGTTGTGACTTGTAAATTGGGCAACACCTTGGTGGAAGTGACACAGAGGAATGACACGAAGCCTGTCGTTTTAGTGCAAGTGGGACGAGAAATTGACGTGGAAGTAGAGAATAAAAGCACTGAGTAAACAAAGCAAAACAGATAAGATGAGTAGGGTGAATGGAGCATAAAACGCGTGGCAAATTAAAATGCGAGCGAAAAAAATGGGGCAAGCATTTTGAACAAAATTTTTGGGCGATTTTCTTCTGTCTACCCCTATTTCTCTTTCTGCGTTATTTTTCTTATTAAGGGAAATGAATAACATAAGGCGGAAAACGGAAATGGAAACAAATACACTTTTGTGGTTAAAAAAACGATAATGAGGGAAATTTAAAAAAACACTCTCTCCTCTCAATTTAAAATGCCCGTAAGAAAATTTTTCTGCTATTCATCTTACCTCCTTTGCTCCCTCGTCTTTATTCTTCTTTGTTAGGTAATTTTCGTCGTAAATCACTCGAAAAAGACAAACTATTTCAAAGCACTATTTAATTCTGCAACTATTTTATTCTTAGCGATCGCTCATATCAGTGTAACTAATCGACTGCCATATATTATTGTCACTCATCAGATGTAATTGAGCAAATGGTCGAATTGCCATTTTCCTTTTGCAATATTTCAGGCAGTCGCTTTTATAATACATTCATTCTATTTCTAAATTAGAGTATCTTTTCTGATTTTTAAATGTCAATTTTTAATAATTATACTTCGGGTATATTTTTATTGATTATACACTAGATTCTAAATAATTAAATTTTGAAATCACCTATTGCAAGATTTGTATGGTTGTAATTTATTTTCCTTCACTTTGTGCCCAGTTAGTGTCTGATTTATGCCTCAAACTGATTTCACATGTGTGTCATCTGGAAAGTGGGTTTTTTTTATTTTTAATTTTATCATTTCTACCATGAATTTTAGTACTCATTCCAATACCCGACTTCTTTCTCTCTGTACTAAGCCAAGCCTCGTAAAGCCTTATCAAAAATCAAACGTAGGACAAGGAATACGATTTTTCCCGCAGCCTAATACCATTTCTGTGATAGGATTTGGCTTTCCATCCCCGGGAGGCAGCTACTAAGTAGCTTTTCCCTTAAGCTTTCCTTGATTTGAGTCTTACCACATGAGATTGGTATGAGTCGGGCAGAATGAAAAATCAAAAGAAATAACCGTATCCGAACAATTCTTATTTTTTTCTGGGCTACTACTTTCTTTTACTTTCTCTGGCCGTCCTTAGGATGCAAACATTTCCAATAAATCCATTTCACTACCTTTTCTGGTATCTTTTCAATTAGAATAGGATGAAAAGAAATGAGTGGAATTGAAGTTTAAGAAACTTTGAATGTTTAGGTACTAATTTTCTGTTGTCACGCTTTTACATTGCACACCTCCTCCGTTCTACAAATATTTTGTTTTAAGACACACACCTTAAACGGTAGTAGGCATTTAAGATTTTTTATCTGTGAGGGAGGTCTGTTTTGTTTATGTTTCGTTATTTATGCTTGAAACGCAAACATAAAACGGAGACTTAGTACCAGTAAAGACAGGACAGCTGCATAAAAAGTCGAGTGACCTACTGTCCGCCCAAACACTTTTGGAAATTCGATAATGTTCAAAATTCGTCCAATCTTAACGGGATGTGGCGGCCAGTTTTCTGCTCCGTCGCACAATTCTTGGGCTGTGAGCCGCAAGAGAGTTCCAGAAACTATATTCCATTTCCACCACTACAATTGCCTCAGGTGGGAACCCTGCCGGATGGAGTTTCGAATGATGAACGAAACCATTTATATATGTGAACTTACCTCGACACTGTCCAGTTCTCTTTAAAATTTGTTCAAGCTCCTTGTGCCTAATACGTAAATCAGTATCCTCGAAAGCACTCAGTTGGCTTCTGCTTGTGTCGTTGTTATTCATTGTTCTACTGCCTTTTTCCTATGCTTCTTCGTAATGTATATCATGCGAAGGAGGGATGCCGTCTTTTTTATAATATCGTTAATGTATATTTATTATCACTATCTTAATAATCATTTTTAGGTTTTTTGGGACGATACAGCTCATCGCTTTTATATTTAAGATTGCGGGATACCACAATATCTTATTCTTTCAAAATATCTTTATTTCCATCTGTTAATTTTTTTATTATAGTAACATCAAATTTGTTGCATTGTTGCTCTGTTGCATAGCTAAAGTTTTTAAATGGGTTTTTTATTGTTACAGAGTAAAGTCGCAGCCTGCTAGTACCTAAGTTAAATTTCGGCCGTCCAGGTTCGGATTTCGTTGGCTAATTGTCTATTACTAGGAAAATAAAATGGCGGCCTTCGTAGCAAAGCAAATGGTTGGTAACAAACTCAACGCCGTAAAAGGTAAGAAACAAACATTATTTTAACTTAAACTTATTGTGTGTATGTCTCACTGTCGGTACGTAACATGGCCCTAGTTGGAAGCTAATGGGCTCAGGAGGAATATTTATGTTGTATACGAGTTTTAAAAAAAATATGACCGATCGCAAAGGCTTAAATTACTACTACCGGGGATAATTGTTGAAATATTATTCCACATTTTGCACCATTCCAGACGCTTTCCAGCTTCATTCTCATCTGTACGCCATTAATTAAACGTTGAGAATTAATGCTTTCAATTTTTCGTTGCACCTTCTTCCTTGTCACTTAGGTACTCGCATTAACTTTTCCCTTCTTACCAAATTCCGTTCTTCTTTCTTTTTTGACTCGTATTTTTTCCTGCTTATGGTAATTTCATTTGTCGAACACCCGTTGAATTCCTTCATATTTTTCAAGTAATTTCCATTCGATTTTTCATCCTAAAGAAAAGACATCTTCTTCTCATAAGAAAAAATTTTCTCCCGCTTGTGCGGGATTTCAGCGTTCCCGTTTCCGCCTTTGTTTTTTTTATCTTGTGTCGTCTTCCCGGCTTTCTGACTTCCATTCCATCGTATAATAAGAGGTTTAAAAGGGAAAATTCCAGTGAGTTCAGAAAATGGGAATTTTTCGATTTGGTGAAAACTTGCACGGGAAAGTCGAAATATTTTTTGACTTTCTACTTTGACGTCCTCCTCTCTACTTTGCCGTATTCTCTACTATTTTCGATATTTCTTTCCCGCAAACAACCGAGTCCGCAGTTCTGTACAGTCGCCAACAAGCTTTTCTTCGGTATGCACATTGAATAGAGTCAACATGGAATTATGAGGTATGTAATAAGTAGAAGAAATGGGGCACTACGAAAGAAAACAATTATACTTTATTAGAAACTATTAAAAATTCCAGCAATCTGCCTGTCACGTGAAGGTTTTCAAAGAGGTTAACTTTTGCAAGGAAAAGCAGTGACTCTGATATGCAACTGCAGTCAATAAGATAAACAAGAAAAAAAATTCACTAGGGAGAATTTAAAAGTTAAATTCTTATTTTAAATATTTAACTAACTTCGGCGGTGTTAAATATGGACGTCTACTCTTCTATTTCTTGTTACTCCAAATGTAACTCATCGTTGAAAGCAGAAGTTAAAAAAACAGGTAGTTAATCCAGTTGTAACAAAAGTTGATCGAGACAATGAAACAAATCTATGTTAAGCAACTCTGGGAGTGAAATTTATTTGTTACTTATACTTTCAGCCTCCGTTTACGGGAAAACATAAATATACTTTTCGTATAATTTGTCTATTTATCTTGAAACGGATGGGTATAATCAAACTTTATTCTTTCTCGCTCCGCGAAATTGAATATCGGAGATTGAAACGGACGAAAGCAATTGGAGTAAACAAGGGAATCTCTGCCTTGTCTAAATAATAGAATGATTGTTTTGTTGGAAAAATTAAGTGTATGTAATTCTAGCGTTTGGCAGGAATGTTTTCTGAGAAATGTTTTATTCAATAAAAAGCTGTTGTTGCACTTCTTACATTTACGTGCTGGTTCCAATGCTGGAAAGTGGAAGTTAGCAGCATTATTTTGTCCAGACAGTTGTAGATGTAGAACGGAAGTGCGGCATGTGGTAATGTGCTGGCATTCACAGAGAGTTAAAAAAAGATAGAAATGAATTGTTTTTGTTCGTTTTTATGTTCGTTGCGTCGTACCATGCAGCAGTTTCTTGAATGTTTAACTTTCTAAATTTGGCCGAAGTCGAAAATTCCAAAATGATAATTCATCGGTCGTCTCGGCAGAGCGTGAAAATTTATTTAAATTGTGAAGCATCTGAGCGAAATGCTTAAACCTCTGGAATGGGAAGACAGGAAGCTTTTGCGGATGTGAAAATGGACCCGTAGAGAAGAAAAACGTTAAGTCAAGCTTTGAAATATGAGATTTGGTTAAGCTTAGAAGATATAAGTCATACGTTGCCATTGTGATTTTTGGTTTTTAATCTTGCCATTATGTGATGTGACTGTTTTAAATAAGCAAGGAGTAAAAAAGTTTTCGTATGGGAGTGCAACGCCCGAAAGAATTTTTTAACGTCCAACTTTATAGCCATATGAGAAGAGGTCGTTTGGGAGCACATTGTGCCTAGAGAGCTTTAGAAGACCAAACCATTAATCAAATGAATTTGCCTCTCTCCAAACTATTTTGCACGTCAAAGATATACCACAAAAGATATACAAAAATTGCTTGCAACGAAATAGCTGACTTTTGCTGTCGTCAAGTATTTTTGCGGGGCTCCCTGTAAAGAGAGAATGACTTTGCAAGAAGACTGAAAAATACAGCAGCAACTA
Source organism: Polyplax serrata (assembly GCA_037055365.1). Taxonomy (NCBI): domain Eukaryota; kingdom Metazoa; phylum Arthropoda; class Insecta; order Psocodea; family Polyplacidae; genus Polyplax; species Polyplax serrata. Next base: position 1,463,075 of record JAWJWE010000006.1, read on the forward strand.
AGGAACAGTCAATAAGGATAACACTTTGAGAGAAGAGTCTTGGTGCGTGCTTTACATAATTTTTGACTTCGAATTTTTTTTCGGGATTTCCTTTTTCATACCTCACATTTCACCTATTCCTTTTCGTAGGCGTTGCACCCATTTCTTCCTCTTGATGAGTAATACCTTTCGTAGTAAATGGATTAGTGACTGCCTGCCTGCCAGGCACGGAACCGGACGGTCCAATTAAAGTGACGCGATAAATTTTCTTATTACCTTCATCAAGAATAGCTCAGGACGAGGGCAGAACTGTTTTCCTTGTAACCAAAGCAGAAATATAAACTCTTACATCGTGCCAGTGGTCGCACGAAAGGAATAACAAAACCCCCGTGGATGAAACCCCCAGGGGCAGATTAGGTGGAAAAGGGAAAGCAATTTGTAAGTAAATTGCTTTTACGTTCTGATGTGACTATCGAGAGCGATAACCACAGAGAGCAGACGACAGGAATATAGAGTTAATCTAGGTTTGAAAACGTCTCGAACCGCATCCTTAACGGGGTTCGGTCATTAGACAAAGGATGTCCTTAAAATGAATATTATAAATGCCAGGTCGAAAGGCTCGTTTAGCGGTCATCCTTTAGTCAACCTCTGATTATCCCGCAACTACGTGACTGAAGAATTACTTGTAGTTCCTGTTGTGTTTGACCATCTTAGCGGTAGGAGTATACATCTTCGATGGACCTAACAGGTTTCGTCGAGAATCTGCTCAAACTCAGGTTGGTCCGTTCCATTCTGGACGATTTCAATTTACACGACCGAGTTGATTTGATTTTAAATTATTTGCGATTTATCTTGTAGTTTCATTTCTCCATCTTAGCAAACCGCTTTTCGCACAGCATAATACATCATTTATATCTACGTTATCATTCGTATTATTGTTTCCCTGTTGCCGTTGAGAAACAAAGGAGCAAGATTGTTTTTGTTCTTCCATTTTGGCGAATTTTCATTTCCATTTTCCGAGATTATTTCCCGATTAGATTGCTTTCGTCAATTTGAAATTCACACCCCCAAATATTTATCTGTTGTTTGAAATTCACGTACATCAATCCACCTTTCTTTTGACTTGGTTACTTTTTAGTCGTTTCTTGACCAATCTCTTTTACCTTTCGTTGCTTGTCGGACTTGCGTTGGGAGAGAAATGAGAAATAGGAGGAAAAACCGAATCTTTGATGTCTAAATGTGGGACATGTTATTGCAAGAAGCAATTTTCTTCTGCCGCAAAATTGAAAAATTTGGTTTTTTATGATATCTCATTCATCTTCCATTGCAGAGATTTCTTGTTTGCTTAATTAATTCTGAAGAACGAGGATGAGTGAAGGAAAACCCGCAAAAGAGGAAGGTAGAAGTAGAGTGGGAAAATATGAAAGTAGAAATTGAGTGGAACGGGAAGATGGAGAAAGCTCTCTCAAAACTTGACTTCTCATTTAACAATGCAAACAATAACAGAACGTGAGAGAGAAAGATGGTTTGTCTCCATCTACTCGACATCTGCCTCTCTGTTACTCCACCACTTCACTCATCACTGCCTCCTTGAGGCAAAACGACTTTTCCACCACCATGATATGAAATTCACAAATATTGACGCGACAGCTTTTCCATCTATTGAAACTTTTGAATAGTATCATTACTGATTGGATGGGTAATTTAAGAACGCGAGACGAAAATTTTGGTTGTGAAAAATGAGTTTTGAATGAATTCTATCGAAACAGGTCACATACGTTCGCTGAAAGTTTAGCCTCAATTGAACTACACAGTTTGGATGAGTCAGAAGTAGGATCCTCGTGCAGGGCAAAACAAGGCCTTTGGACGTTTGTTTTTCTGTATTGTTACTCGTTAGGATAGTCCACGTACCCGGTAGTAAAATGATATTTAAAACCATTCTTAAAATATTGCAGAGAATATACAAGTTTTATTAATAGTAAAAATGACATGTAATGTGAACAAGATTATACCCATGGCGACGTTTGATTGTTCTTCGATGTGAGAAAATCAAATTGTTATGCAGAAGAACTTAAAGTCATAATAAGGAAGCCAGTTCAAACGGATAATATTGTACCATAATATAGTAACATTAAACAAAACAAGTTCAATAGCAAAATGCAGGTCTAAAGAATGATAAATTTCATTCATGATGTTTGTTGTTTAATAAAGTAACACTCAATGAAATAAATCAGGAAAATATTTTATATTTGTTATTACATAAACCAGCGACATTCAGTGAAGGAGTGCTACGAAGTTGCAGGACAACTTTTCAACTTGTTATTATTTTAATATTGCTTTCTAAGATTTATATTGTGTTTTTGTTTTCTGATTTATTTTTGATACATGATTTTGAAATTAAAAATCCGGTCATCCGGAATTCTCAAACAGTGATTTATTTAATGGTGCGAGATATTTATGACGGCAATTTTTAGTGTTATCCTCTTGTCTCAAAACCCGCTAACCATTCAATAACGTCAACACCTAAAAGATTGATTTGTGATCCACTGTCTTTTCAGAAAATTTTAGAATATTTGCCTGACAAATCGCGTTGATTAGAAATGAGCTGTTTGGATTGAAGATGAGCAGAGTAGAAAGAGAAAAGGTTATAAACAGGAGCAACACAAAATATAAAATTTAAAAATGAACCATTCTTGTCTCACATCGAGGTATTCGACGACATGTGCCGCCTAATAGAAAGGCCTATTGTTTGCAACTAGAAAGCTTCTATCAACCATTTTAGTGAGCTGTGCTTTCATTGGCCCCTTACAAATGGACTTTCTTTTTTTATTTTAAGTGCTTAGCAAATTATATTGGAAAAACATCACCATTAAGTTGTGCTTGTTATATATAGGTTTTTTACAAGGTGTAGCACCATCCGAAACTTGTGTATAACTTGAAAATTGCAGTTCTTTAGCCCTTAATAAATAAATTAATAATTCTTCGCGTAGAATTTACGACGTTAATAACCCGCATTTAAATAGTGTCATAAATTTCACCATATATCTCACTTCGTAAATAAAATGAAACTGTCGCAGCCAGATTATCGAATCGACTTTTTCTGCAATTTTATGAGTCCCTTCACCGTTCGGCTTTGGTTCTCCTTCCACGTTTCTTATCCGGGACATTCAAATCGTCCTACATATGAGAATGAATGTTTCCAATATAGGAAAGTTTCTTCTGTTTCCAAATGTCACATTTTCAACCTATTTCTTAACTTTTCCGAGTTTGAGATGGTAGCAAATGGTAATAACACTTCATTAACGCCGTGAAAATATTTGTATTTGCTGTTGCCAGTTTCCACTTTTTCTACAATTTTTATATTATTTTCTCTTGCTCTCGCTTTTTCTACTCCTACACAACTATTCTTTAGCTCTGTGCTCATGTACGTCTATTAAAAATTCATTTGAATACGTCATCCGGCTTGTACAATCTGAGTATTTTCTCGGGCGGCGTTCTTTCCTCTTCAGATTCTGCAAGTTTCTTTCCAATGCTACTTCTTCCTGGCGAAACAAAAAAGCAGTAATTGCTCTCAGTCATTTTGTGCAGGCGAATTCTCTTCAGAATAGGTAGTTCGTTTCGGGATTCCTCGGATTTCCTGCAAGACCTTCCGCTGTTTCGTTCACCAGCTCAGAAAGTAAGATTTAATGAAGATAAAGAAATCATAGGAAACGGTTCAGAAGTTATCTTTTCCATTAATTATTTCGCGTAACGAGGCAAGTTTCTGTTCCTCTTTTGCTGTCAGAAACTTATTTCTGGTCTTGAAGTTAAGGAGCGTCCGCTGCGACGAAATAGAAAAGAGGTTTCTGAATTATTCGGGCCTCTGTCCCCCTCTCTTTCTCTCAATATGTAGGCTGTTTTAAGAAAATCGAGGATGACTCCAAAAGACATGACAAAGACTGAATGAAGTGATTGAAGTAATCAAGAGGGCAAGAAATGAAAAGAAAAACTCTTGGGTTATAGTGCGAAAGAGGAGTTTTGATAAAGAGAGTCATGAAAGAAAGGCTCACGTACGAACGATAGAAAATAATTGAGACAACAGAATAAATAATGTGCGATGGAAAATAAACTATACCTACAACGACCGAAAATACATAAAATAAAGCCAGAATTAATATGTAGTTTACTCATAAAATCTCCTACAGTGCGAACAAATATTTACGTAGACTGAAACCCAAAGAACACTAAAAGAAATCCACAAAAGAAGAGAAAGTATAAACATTGTTCAAGGGTATCGAAAAAGCTTATTTGATAAGACATAAGTATTATTTTTTATGAATAATTGTGTGCTCAAAACAAGATGAAGACATATTGAGCAATAAAAATAACATAATTGGTATGCTTCTATGATCACAGACACAGTCTAATTAAACTTTTTTAACATGGTTTTTTCTTCAATTGTAACTCAACAGCATTGTGTGTTGTGCTCTCACTTAATGCGAAATCGAAAACATTATACTATTGATTTCTGTTTTAAGTAGATTTATATTTTAGCAATTAAATTTCAAAGTTATGTATTTACCCAGCACACGTATCTAGAAGTAAATAACGCTTCCGGTGGTTCACAAACATGAATAAATATTTTGTTCAAATAAGTGTGAGACTAAACCTTAGAAGGAAATTTACTAAACATGAAAAATGCTAAAATTAAATGAAGTTATAAAATTTGACGGCTTCTATCACTTCTCAATCAAAAATACAAATATTGACACGTACAAGAAGTCAGTGTTGTTCTCTCCTTTTAATTCACACGTCATTCGTTACTTTTAAAAATTAAAAACAAAAATTCAAAGTATGAGTTTTATTGAGAATGAAAAAAGATGAACGCCAACTTTATCATTTTTCCCAAATCTGGGAAAGAGAGAAAAAGCACGCTGTTTCCCCACGGGAATTAATGCTGAAGCGGTGGAATGACGTGAGGGCCGAACTCGCGACAGATAATGATAAACCAGAAAGAATAAATAAATATTATTAAATAAAGCGGAAATAAAATAGGAAGAGATAAGGAAGTGAAAGGGAAAAATTAAAGACGAAATAAATAAAAACGAAAGCCAACAAAGTTATAGTAACGGGAAAACTGATAATGAACTAAGGCTGAGAGATAAGTATAAATGGAACTATAAAATCAATAACAAGTAAAAGTGTAAAAGTATGATATACGTGGAAGACGGACAGAAAGGAATTCTGTTCAATAAAATTTAAAGTTACATAAATACGTTTGAATCGTCTTTGTCTTTCACTCCATTTTGTTTCTTCATTTTCTCTTCACCGCAGTCTTCTTTATCTATTTAGTTTGTTCGACTTGGTCACTTGCCTTACCAATTTTTATTCAAGTTGCCTACTCCCCCAGATACTGTAGATTGTGTGTAGCAACATTACAATTCGCATTTGCTCGGTTTTTCTTTTGGATTTTCTTTGGAGAGTCAAAATCACGGTTCACGGACACCATCACACGTCTGTTAAAACCGATTTCTGTAGAAATTTAAAGAAATTTTTCTGTTGTGCTTCATTAATCGTTTTTACTTTACAAGAAGTCGTATTTTATTTTATTGTGTTGAAATTCCGTTACGGAATATTGTACGTCATATTAATTTATATTCCGTACTGTTTTTCTTCGCTTTTACCAAGTTTTAATACCTCGTTTTATTGTCTTCTTTCGAACTCTTTTATTGTAGTTTACATGTCATTTTTCGTAATCCACCTCAATCGTCGGTTGACTTCTTTTTTTTGTTCGTGTCACCTAAGAAGCAAAGTTTTCACGAGTACCTGTCTTTTTTCTTCTTCATCTTTGTTTCCAGGGAATTTATTGTCCTTTGTCAAAGTCGACCGTTTGTTATTTTACTTCCTGCATGTTTTTTCCTCAACTTTTCATTCCTTAATCCGTCCAATTTAAAAAATCGATTATTGAACTCCTCAAGCTTTTCTTGTCTCTATAAGTTTCAAATTGTTACATGTGATACTTATTTATATGTGACAATATTTTTATTGATTTTGTTGTATTTTTATTTTTTTAAAGAAATATTTCCTCCTGCTTTTCCTCCTTTCGCGTTTAAAGATATTCTTTCTTTGTCATTGAATTATTTAGAATTACTCAAATAGTTGCCTTGAAAACAATCCACAATGGAAAAATAGAGAGACCGTGACATGTTCTGTACTAATTTAACGTGACCTTTTCAGGAAAGAAATTCTGAGGGTACCTGTGAAATAATTAAAACCTGAAAGTAGGCGTAAAAGTTTTGATAACGGCAAATATATATTTCTGTAATTAATACTAAGCCTTGCACTGCGCTGTCTTTTGTTCTTTAAAGTTGCAATTTTTTTTGTAGCGTTCTTAGTGCTTGTTTGTTACACCTGCTTAATTTCTTTATGTTTATAGACTCGTTTTCTCTTGCTTAAGGTCTTAATTTATGTCCCTTATTCCTTTATCCCATAATTATATTTTTTAAGTGTGTCTCCTGGTTTAATATTTGATAAAGAAAAAAGTTAAGTTTCGTAAAAAAAGAATAGTGTTTGACCTAGGGCGCACTATTTGAATAGTTAATTTGCTCAATTCTCTTCCAGTTGCTAACTAGAGCTTTGATAAATAAAAAATAACACTCGCGAAATTTTAAGAACTCAACTTTGTCGGATGAATTTCAGTCGGAGGATTGTGTGTATCAGTTCCTGAACTCTTTTCTATTTTCTCATTCCATCCCTGGAAAGAGACGGAGGAAACGTGTTAAATTACGATTTAAAATTTAGAATAAAAAAGAGAAAAAGTAGTATCAAACTGTGTGTCGCAATAGAACGTGTTGAACTTCATTCGAAATTCACCCAGGGATTTGTTTTCCTTTGAAAAATAAAAAATAACACGGGCCAGGAGTCGAGTTATTCAATTAATGATTTTGAGTGTCTTTCCTCGTATTCATTCAACGTACTTGGAAGTCCTTTATTGAAAAACTTCAATTCAGTGTTGCTAAATATCAAAAAAAAGATGCGAAGTACAGAACACTAGTAGTAAGTAGTCTGTTATTATAAATTTTTGATTGGAATTGTCACTTCAGTAGTTTTTCATACTAAAATTTAAAATCTAGTGCTTTACCATGACTATCGTTGTTCAGCTTTGATCAGATCATTGTGAATTCTGATTTCATTAATTCAACAGATTCGTTAAATTATATTTAAAAAATAACATTAATGTTATATACACCTTGCAACTTTATTGCGGAGTTTTAGTTTCCGGGGCGGGGGGTGTACTCTACAGGTACAACAAGAGAGATAATCAATTCATTCGCACGTATTGGGACAACACATTCTGTAATAAATAATTAACGGGGGGTTGAAAAAGAAACTGTAATAAGGTTCGAGGAAGGTTCATTGCAAGGGCAAGGCGAATGATCGAGTGGCAGTTTTTGTGTCTTAAAATGTGACCGCGTCTGCTTCCTCTTGCTGGAGTGACATGTAAAAAGGCCGTTTAAATTAAAGTTTCATTTCGGCCGCGAGGCAAATTAAACTTTAAAACGCGGTAGCAATGTCGCATGTTGATGTCCAACTTCGAACTAATAAAGTGTGTCACCAGTTACACATGGACAAAAGGAAAAAACAGATTTTGTCGAATGAAAATGGAAAAACGTCGAAATTATTTTTGTGGAATTTTTCACGGGTTGAAATGGTGGACAGTTGGCTGGTCTATTGCGCTTCGCCCTACTTTTTTCTTTGTCCCAAAACAAAATTCGAAATAATTGCCCGGTGGTTTGTAATTGCCAGGTCGACTTGAAATCCTATCGTGGATGCCATCGGGAAAATTTCCCCGCTCTTGTTATCTTTGATTAAATTTAAGTATATGTCTTAGGTCGTCTTATTTATGTTTTAATTTATGTAATGATGAACTTGCTAAATTGGACAGATGAAGGCCCCAAAGCGAACGCTAAGATCCCATACGTAATTAAAGTTCAACGGTTTTGTCTGATGTACTTAAGCTAGTCTAAATCCGATGTTATTTTCCTTTTGTACAGGAGGAGAGGAATCGCTCACGTTGTCTCTTACTACTAACCGCTGCTGCTTTTTCAAACTCTCTGCGGAGTTTTATATGTATTATAGTTTTTAGTTGTCCTGCATAAGCATAAATCATCTTGTTTTGCGTAATGGAACATAAAGTACAAGAACATAACAAAACCTTATTTGTACTTTTGTTCGTGCACTTTGTACTCTGTCTCAACCTACTTTTTTTTCTTTTTATGTTCTCTTTTAAGTTTCTCATATAAAGTATTTCTCTTTATTTAAAGTTATTTACAATAAAAATTCTCTGTTTGTATGGGTGTGACCGTAATCTTGGAAACAGTTTTCGTTTTATTGTGTCTTTTGCCGTAATTAGTTGGAAATATCATTCCAAACTTTTGATAAGCAATAGTTCTGAAATAGGCGAATTTTTTAAATCTTACCGCGTCACACGCAGAAACCTATAAAATTGTTGAATCAGTGCTCTACTTCAACTTTATTCTCTTATAAATCACACATACAAATTCGATAAAATATTATTATTAAGTTGTCATTGTTGAAAATAAATGGCACAGTTGACTACAAATGCAATTACTTTGCCATCTTGGAATGGAAATTGTATGAACGTAAAACTAAATTTATAGTTCGGTGACAAGAACTAAGAGGATCCTGCAAGTTTTCTTGTTTTCCTTGGCATTTCGTCAAAATTTTCCTGTTGTCATTATGTTCTTATTATTTATGCAACTTGTGTAACTTCTCACTTGTGAGCTGTCACATCGCACTGGCCCTTCCACCCCAATGTAAACTTTCTATCGCTTCCATCATGTTCAATTAACTTTAAAGCAGATTGCTGAATAGCCTAGAGAAACTGTTTCTCGCCTTCTCGTCGGCCTTTTCTCTTCAGCTTCTTCCTACGAATCTCTCTCTCTCTCTTTCTCTCATTTCCTTCATTGTGCATTTCGTTTCTACATCTCTTTTTCACTCTTCTGCCGAGTTCCCACTCTCAAGCTTCATTCTCTTTTTTCTTTTCCCTACACCAGGAATCCTTTTTAAACTTGTCAAAGTGTCTTTTCTGTTCAAACTTCTCTCTTATTGGTATGTAAAACTTTTGAATAAAGTTTTTCGCAAATTCCTTCCTTATCTTTATTCTATTTCCTCTTCCTCTTACATTTTATTTTGAAATCGTCGCCGTTTCTTTCTTGCCCACCCCGTAGCAAGAAAATTTGGAGATTTGATTCAATTGTCTTCGATGTGCTTTTCAATGATTACTCCTGATTTTGACTGTATTCTAAACCACGATGTAAAGATAAAAAGTTTTTCTCCTTCCCTGACTACCTCATCTTCTTCCTTTTACCTTTTCCATTTTTCATTTCATTTCTCAAATTTTAATTATTTATTTTTCAATTTAATTCTCCTAAAATTTTAATTTGAAACGCAAGTAAAATGTTCAAAGTAGTTTCACATCTATTGGTGTCTGACTGACTACAAAAAAACATTGGGTAAATTTAGATTGAATGGTAATAAAAAGAATAGTAACACCTATTGCATGTCGGTACGTAACTTAAGTTCTTTGAACAGGAACCTTAGCATGTTAGCAACGTCGTTTGGTGAAATAAAACTATAGGGGCGGAAGGTAAGAGACATTTTTTGGCGGTTGTGGCGCCCTGCTGTGACAACTCGCCTGCAGCAAGGAAGGAAAAGCAGTCGTAGATAAAAATAAGAAAGGAAATTACCAAAGTAACTTACAACGCGTTAGAATTGCCGTTCTTTTGGAATTAGCACAGTTTCACTTTACTTGCCATGTTTTTTTCATTTAACCACTTTTTGGTATCTCTCTTGATTAGGAATCTTCGTTTCTGCTTACAGGGAAAGTGTCAAGTCATTAGTAGACTCCTTAATATTCTCTTTCTCCATTTTCTTTTAATTATCCTCCTGTTCGAATTAAACACTGATTCTTTAATTTCAATTAAGGGGTTAAGTAAATGATCTTGAGTGTTGACCCATGAGTACAATCAGGTGTCTGCTGCCACGTGGACAGGTGTTTCGAATATTTCTGCGAGAGTACGTGTTTGTGTATTTCTGGCTTTTATGTATTAATTTTCTATTTTTCTGTCGGCATTTTTCGAAATTCTTTCACCACCATAATCACATTTGGTTTCGTCTCTCTTGACTATACCTCTTTCATCACTCATCCGTAACTTCCCATCCAAGAAGGGATTACACAATAATCTACTTATGTATCTCTTTTAACATTTTCAAATGTCATGTCCGTGCCTGCGTCAAAAAATTGTCTCGAGTGTAATATTCCACAAGCTAAATCGCCGTCGTCGTCTTCATCCTTTTGTACCTTTGCTGCCTTGCTCATAGTATGTCTTGTGTGTTGAACTCCGAAGCTCTTGGGGCATCTGATGGTAAATTTTTTTTAGTCGGAAATAAAAAGGATAAGGAAGGAATCGGTCGGTAATTTGAGTGAGGATAGCGGAGTAGAAGAGAAGGAAAATTCTATCTTGGGCCGTCATTTACTCTTTTTGACACATTCCTCACGATTAATCTTCTTTTCTTGTGACTGTGACTTTAAGAGACACAGAAAGAGAAGGATGGAAGTAAAAAATTAGAAAGAAAAGAAATTTGTCATCAATTTCTCTAAGGATACCACCACCAGCATCACCCCGAGGGTTGAATTTATCGAAGTTGAGGTTCCACTTTTGCGGCTTGTCAATTCTTTTGGGCAGAAGTAAAGAGTTTAGGTCCGAGACCAAAACGGATGAGGAGACAGATGAGACGAATAAAAGCAGAGGACCCAACAAACAAGGAGACACATAAGGAGAAGATGAATGGATGGTTAATAAGGTTATTTGATCGTAAAATGCTTTGGGCCGTGAGAGAGTGCAAGAGAATGATAAGAAGGCCGAAGCGAATTCTTCCGCCTCTCTCGTTAAAACATTTTCGAATTTTTCTCTTACTTACCCGTCATTGAAGTTTTCATAAATTTTCCATTATTGAAAAGCAAAACAGTCGACATTTATAATTCGAGAAAATCTCTTTTGCTTCCATTTAGAAAAACCTTGCAAAGGTAGCCCATCGTCAAAGGCAATTGCACCCGACTGTCAAGAAACTCGTCCAATCGAAATTTCACTAAATTTCACTAAATGCTTCGATTTCTTCTTCTGAAGTATTCAAAATACTCCGTCCGGCTGCTTTGGTACTTAATTTTTTCTAACTTAAAGTGTGACCCAAAAGTATCTTCTAGAAAACCTTAAAGATAATAAAAGGATAAGAGGAAATTAGTCATGTGTAGTACCAAATTATATTGTTCACATCATTAATTTAGAAAATTTCACATGTTATGCTTTTTTTAATTGTAATTAAAGGTAACCTTGTGATAGGATTGCAGAAGCAAATTCTTGTTTATCACTTATTAATGTGTGTATAGACCAAAACCATTATTTTTAATAAATTTTCCGGTTTAAGTTTTGTTCCCAAAGATCATTGTGTTCTGCTCGGTATATTCATGTATTAATTTAAAGGTCTCTGTTGGCAATATACAGGGTAGAAAAAATCAATGTAAAAACTAATTTAGATAAAAATTATTGGCCATTACACAATGTCTGCGAGAGACAGTTGGCGAAGAAGAAAAGTTGGAGAAAGGGAAAGAAGATTGAATGTACATAATAGCATAACAGTCTGACTTTGAGTATTATTACGACCAATTTGAACAGTGTTAGACTCATCAATCTTTGACATAAACGCAACTGGGAATAAAATGGCTAATAATATTTTGAACATTGCAAAGTTCAAATTAGAAAGAGTTGAATATTGGAAAGGCTTCGCCAGTACGAATGGATTAGATACAAACACAAGTTGCAGATGGTGCCCTAGGCGATAAGGGATGTTTATTTCTCGTTTTCATTTTTTTGTGCTTCTGTACAAAGCACAAGACAGTTTTTAATTCAGCTTTTACGCGATACGGCAGAAAAAGTTCTCATTTAAAGGAAGCAGATGCGACAATAAATTATGTGCTACAATTAATACAAGTAATGTGAGGAGAACGATTTGAGTAATTGAATGGGTATTTATGTTCATAAATCAGAATAACATTACGAGAAGGGCATTTTTATTGTTTTGAAAATTCTATATTCATTAGCCTCTGACAATAAGTACGGGTATTAGATAAGTTTATCGATAAGGTATGTAGAGTACAGGTATGGGTAGCAGTTTGGTTGCCGTAAAACAGTCAGTAAAAACTGCTTCGTTGAGTACTGGAAGCACATGGAGAACTTACTTCGTTTGCGTTGGTTTTTAACTAGATAAGTACCCATTGTTCATTTTGAGTTTTCAATTTGTTGACGCATCCTAAGAAAATGATTATTTTATTGTAATTAATTAACTTGAAAGTTCAAAATGTTAATAACCTCTAAAGATACACAAATTGATCGAAATAAGTGTATTAAAGAGAACGTTACGCCTGACAGAAATTTTTAAGTGCTCGCCTCAATGAAACGTACTTGTCTTTCCTGAAGAAATTATCTCCTAAGACGATTCCTTTGAATTTTACATCGGTGCAACTACATCTGGTAGACGTTTTAGAAGCAAAACTCTTTCTTTTTTCAAATTGGGGGATATTGGTGACGTAATAATGGTTGAGGTCTTGTCGAAGAAAAACCCTGTTCTGAGGGGCAAAAGTTACGGCATTGGGGGTGAACGGTTATTTGGAACCTTTCAAAAAGGTTTTCCATTTTTTCCCTTCCCGTTCGAGTTTCGCCGCCTTTTCTCTTTTTGATCGGTGAAAGCTTTTGCGGAATGAAAAGAACCACGAAAAATTGACTTGTGTTCCAGTGCTCTTTCACAACATGTAGCTGATGCTTCTCCGGCAAATAGCCCTTTTCGAACTTCTCTCTCTCTCTCTCTCTCCTTTCCCAGAACGTTTTTATTTCGCTTCATTTCACCTTAATTGAAAAAAATTTAAAAAGAAAATTGGGTGCTCTTCTTCAGCAGCATCCATTTCTGATTTTCTCCCGACCTTATGGCCTCTCGAACGCCGTCTTCCATCATTTAGCCTCTGTGGCGGGAAAATTCCTGCACGCTTCATTGACTCTGTTAAATACCAATTTGCCCAACCGATAGGAAGACCATCCTATGCACTTATCCATCCATTTCCGCCAGGGATTCATTTTCTCCCGGAGCCTTTTGTCTATGCTCGTCACCGGAACGGACAAATTGGTCGATGAAAGGTAAAACCTTGTGTCAGGGAAAAGAGCATACTACAGCGTACTATTACAACTACCTGCAGGCAACGAGAGATCCACTCCGAGAAAATCAGGCGCTCCATGTCTGTAATGTCGCCAATTGTTCAATTTAATAATACCTAAATACTTCTTTAAATTCGAAATTATTAAAATTCATATAAATATTTTGGTAAATGTAATCAATATCAATCCGTGATTTAGTAGTTCGGAATAGAAAATGAAGATAAATAAACTTCCTTTTCCCGGGCACAGCCTAAAGCGCTGGTCTTGCAATAATTTAAATCCAGTTAGGCATTGATTGAATTAATTCATTAATTATTACAATGAGTGTGTAGTTAAAATATGCCAGGACAGCACTTAAGTTTTATCATGTGTCTTGCTTGCATGCATCATAAAAATTTTGATCGCTTACATGAAATAAACCAAATGTTTCATCGAATGTCATGCGGTGGCTATCAACTACTCTGACAATATTTGACAAGCGATTACGTGGAAACAAAAGTCAAAGAACCAAAAAGCGAATAATAATTATCAATGAGAGTTTGGCAGTCCTTCAGAAAGGCATTGGAAGAGAAATAGACAAAGATTGAAGAAGGAGCGAAATGTTGTGAAAAGGTTCAGAGACACGGAATATGTAAATCCTACGGGTGAGCCTGTCATTATTGAAGAAGTCACAAGTCCTTATCAGGAAGATTCGGAAATGGTTTTTAGAATTCCATTAGAAATCAAAAGACAGACTTCAGGAAAAAGAAATGATGAAGAAATTGTCAAACAAACGAGTCTGTTCGGGACAAGCACCGGAAAGGAGGAGGCAAAGGGCAAAAGGAATAAATCGCTCTTGAAATCTGTCCACCTTTCTTGGAGAACAAAAAATGGGACCAGAAGGCTTTGAAAGAAGGAGGGAAAGTCAGCAGATGGAAGAAACATCATTCGAACTAAGTCTGCAATGGAAGACCCAGAATGGTCAGATAAGATATCTGAAGATGACCTTCCTAGTTCGCAAAAGGAGGACCGAATTTAAAAGTGGACAATCGTCACAAGGACTACTGCTCTGTTCGTCAAACAAAATGGTCTCTCACAAGCAAATGTCTCCTATGATATTATTTATCAATATTTTGCCATTAATTAATAGTTAAACGAATTGTTGCGGTTTTACATATTCAACTACACCTCTTTATTAGATTCGCCGTCACTCTACTCCTATTTATTTATTTCTAAGTTTTCATTTCGTGTTCCTTGTGTTTTGTGTTCTTGCCATTTCGATTTCGATTTATTACTTGCCTTTACTTTATTTTGATTACGATTTATTATAGTGTTATCTGTTTGTCACATTTTTCTTGTTGTTCAACGCTTCTTAGTACTGCTGCTAACATGTAGGATAATTTTACATTTTATTATACCGCCTTTACAACGCATTGGGTAATATTAAATCCGAGAATTTTGTAAGTGGTAATAAAAACCAGTGTGCAAATTAGAGATAATCGGTGAATGTTTCATATCATCCTCGGATAATATACGATGCAGTATAAATTACTAGTACAAAAATCAATGCCTATATATATATGTATGTGTGTGTGTGTGTGTATATGTATTTAAATGAGAAAAGGAGAATGAAGGCAAGGAAGCGTGAAAAGCTGAAGGGGTAAAAGCGTTCGCGCAGAATATTGGAACTCGATGAAAGATGAAAGTGTGTATGGTAATAAAAGGAACAATATATTTTCATATTAAGCTCATAATTTACACAAAAGGACTAACGTGGCTTTGGGCAGAGCACTGCACGGTAGCTGACATTGGAAATAGCTTAGGTGGCTGGGATTTTAGTAGTGCTATTGTCAGGCTTTTGGAGGCTCATCAAAGTTTGCGTGTTAACGTTGGTTTCGTCCTTTTTCAACCCAAGGTAAATACAAACATTTTGACAGTGACACGAGAGAAACAATCGACACTACCAAAAGTGTTAATCAGATTGTGTCAAGTCTTGAAATTACAAAATTTCATTTATTTTCTGAAAGTCAACACATATGCGAATTTTATTTATGTATGATTTAATTTTTATGCTAAGGAATGTTAGAGAATATTTTTTCTATGTACCGCGGGCGAATTATTATTAATACTTGAGGTTCATGTGAGGTTCTCTTATGATATTCAGTTTTTCTACTTCTGCTACTACGACTACAAAAGTTACTTAAAGGAATGCCTTTTTGATTATTTAATTTCCATTACATGCTTTCCATTTTTCAACTTTTCTAAGCCTTTCTCACCATCAATTTTTTTTTGGCTTAGTCTTTCTATTTTACTCTGTATGATCTTTTTATGTCGTTTTTGGATTTTTCCTTATGGGTTTCGGTTTAAATTCATTCTTTCGTTTTTTCACTCTCCACTTCCGTGT
The DNA here is from genome assembly GCA_037055365.1 of Polyplax serrata. Lineage (NCBI taxonomy): Eukaryota > Metazoa > Arthropoda > Insecta > Psocodea > Polyplacidae > Polyplax > Polyplax serrata. The sequence goes on from JAWJWE010000006.1 coordinate 1,478,702, forward strand.
TCCTTTCTTCTAACACTTCGCTCTACCATTGAACACAAAGCTTAACAAAGTTCTTATCCATTGTTTAACGTCTCCATCCCTTTTCTACTTATTGGGTGCTTCCATTCCCTTTATTTTCACCGCATTTCTAAGTTCCCTTTTCATTTCATCGTCATTCTCTCTCTCTCTCTCTCTCTCTTCTTCTTCTTTTTTTTTATTTATCTTCTACGCGAGGCCTTCAACTTCTTTTCCCATTTCGGATTTCAATTCAAAAAAAGTCAAACGAAACTAAATATATAGTTAGTTCTTTATTTGTAGGTGAGTAAAACTTTTCATTTTAAGTGATGCTTGGGTGTCGAGAATAAAAAGCTCTTCACAAGCGAAGCTGAGGGACAAAATAGAAGGCTTTATTTGACTGTGATTCTAGGCGTTGGGATCGGTTTACCAGAGCGGAACCGGAAAATTACATCCTGTCGAATTGGTTGTACCGTCCTTTCTAGATTTATTAATCTATTTATCAGTTAATTAATTGCTTCGCAGTCGTAGATAATGCGGCCTCGAATTTGAATGTGTGACCTGAATGTGACTGATTGAATGTTTGTTCAAGTCTGTAGGAGAGTTGACCACAACATATTTACGGTAAAGATACGTTGCCCTCTTCGATTGTTCTTTCCAATGGGAAGTTCAGTACAATTACATTTAGTATATGCACACTATTTGATATTTCCGTTTTCCATTTCTTGTCTTTTTTTATACTTTCGTCACCACATAGTTTGATTTTAACTATGTAAGCAAAGAATGATTTATGTGTCTGAAGTATGTACAATGTGCTGTTTTTAAGTTTATTCGTTTCGACAGTTACTGTACAGGTATTGTATGGACATATTTTGATTTTTCGGTTTTTTATTCTTCACGTTGCCTCGTTGTTCATTTTTTCTATTTCTTCATGGTTTCTGATCCCTTGTTTTAAACTGTTCGCAAAAATGGTGTAGTATGGAAATTCTTCTGATTAATATTGATATTGGATTGAGATTGGATCCGAGATTTGGGTCTTCGCATAAATATTCAAAACGGTTGTCGCCGTGGAAATTGGCATCTCAGCGATGGCGAGCCACAGAACGTAAAAATTACTTTTTCTGTTTCTGATGTCCGTTCGTTTATAATCCATTTTTGGCATTTCTGCTATCAGAAATTTAATTTCCAATTTCTAATGGCGGAAGTGATGAATATCGCCAACTCTGTGGAAACGACGACTCCTCCTCCAGGATCAGGATGGACCATCTCCACTCATGTCATCCATCTTTTTTCTGCCGTTTGACCAACCTCTTAACTCTGACCTAATTCTCTTCTAACTTCCTGACGTGGGTAGAGTATTATAACATACTTTTATCTATCATGCACCCCGAGCAATCTAACCATTCGGTTTACAAACTCCCGAATCAGTTTTATAAATTTCAAAACTCTACGTTTGGCAACTATGGACAAAGACATGGCCCTGTTAAGTCTAATGAGTAATTTTTATTACACGAGCATCTAATTAGACTATTAATTTCTTGTAGTCTACTTTGTTCAGTTTCTTTGTCTTGTCTCTCTTATATTATTAAATGACGCTTTCATTTACTTGCTTTTTTCATTTCTCACATTTGTATTTTATTCTTCCCTCTATTTTTACAATTATGTCTTTTTCTTTCATAATTGTCGACCTTTTGAATTTATCGAGGTTTTTCTCTATTTTTGTTTTGGTATTCCTTGTTTTCCCTATTTTTTAAGACAGAATTATTTGGTGCAATCACTCTCGGGAGGACTTTTTGTGATGGAGGGAAAAAAGGGAAAGAGGAGAAGACGACGACGAGGACTATAACGTCGGCGTTGTCGGCGTCAGCGGCGCTGTTGCTGCTGCTGCCTGCCTTTGCGTCGTGTTCTGCAGGCCGGTTGGCGGCTGGGCCTGGGGTGGCGTGGAGTACAATGGGAACGTCAGGGGCTTTGACGAGGGGGACCTTGAGTTTACTTCCAGCCTGGAGAAACTGGAAAACTCGACAATCACGCACTGCGGCTGACTTGCAGTAGTCTCTGGAGGCGCGCCGCGGTTTCGTCGACGCTACTTCCCTTCACTCGGATGATTCGTGCCTTTTATCGGCCTTTTGCTCCGGTACGGTAAAGCCTCTCATCTAACAGAAAGCTGTGTTTTCTATTTTGTACGCTGTGTTTTTGTGTCTTTCTTTTTCTCTCTTCTCTCTGTCTCGTTTTTTCGTCTTCACTATTTATATATCCATTGTGATTGCTGTTTCTTTTTGTATTAGGACACATTTCCGCTGTTGTTATATGTGTGCTTTAAAACAGGCCCTTCTGGGGAACACAATCAACTTTTTACAATCCAGTTCTTATCCAATAAGAAAAACTCGCGAACGGTTATATATTTTATTTATAAATACTTCATGGTGATTTACCAACGTTACGCCCGTTATTTTGGTTTAACTAGGTACCTTGTCGAGGTACCTCAAAACATTTATTTTTCTAAGTTTATTTTTTCATATTTCTCCTTTTTCTAATTAATTCTAATTTTTGTGGCAATTTTTTTACCAGGTAACATTAATTTGGCTGTGTAAACTAATTTTTTTAACTTATTATTTTCTGAAGCAAATTATTGTTCATTACACCCGTCGTGTGTACATCTGCCTTATCAATTTGATTGATATCATTGACCGGTTTTTTGTTTGGTTCTGTTTGGTAACAATTTTTGTGGAATCATTATTTTTCTGCTTGAATTTACTTTTGAAAACTGTAGTGATGAAAAAAGATTTTTGTATTTTGGGACTTGTGTTACTCTGCCATTTTGAAGGGGGCGTCCTGAACTCTCTCTGCCCCTCTCTCTCTTTCTCTCGCTCACTTTCTCTGCCACTTGTTGAATTTGCGGGTTGCGATCCAAATGAAAAAGACGGGAGGATTGAGAGAGATCAGGTGAGAAAGTAGCCTTCGGCATTGTACTAAATGGAACCGTTTACATTGCCTTGAGTCGTATTTAGGGCCTGATTTTATACGTGTTTGATAAAAATAATATGTCTCTCTTAGAGTTCGATCACATTGTGAACAATTTGAATTGAAATCGGAAAAATATAAAAGGAGTAAAAGAAAAGGTGTAGGCACAAACCGTTTTTTCTATTTTAATTCTCACCACATCAATTTAGTATTGTGTGCTGTAGTGGATACCGTTCTATATGTCAGTCTCGTTCTGTAGGTTGCTTGGACACTACTTGTAGACTTTTAAAAATATTGACATTAAATATGGTAAACACGTTCAAATCATTGTACAAATATATCGTTCGCCCTTAATTATTTTTCATTACGTTATCGAGAAAAATTATAATTTTGTCTTATTTATCTTCGCATTGTTACCAAATATAATATTTTACTACGTGATTGCAATTATAAGTATTTCCCATTAATATAAACTCTTAACTTATTTAAGTTTTGTTTTTCATTTGTTTCAGGTAAGAGTCAGCCGCATGTGATTTCGTTTATAACGATCATCGGTGACCGGTTTCGTAAGAGAAGATGAACATTTTAGGTAATCCAAATCCAAATAAGTTTCAAATTTCCAGGGTAGGAGGGTGGCGAAGTCGATTCGATGTCGCATATTTAGCTTCTGTTTATGAGTTTTGTGTCTGGGGGAAAGGAAGCGAAGAACGATTTCTAGCATTCGAAGGCTTAAGTCGAGGATTTTCTATTCTACCTTGTGTTGTACACAACCTTACCTTCCTTCTTCTCTCTCTCTCACTCCTTCTCAAACATGGCAACATTTATGAAATTCGAGCGGAAATGACGCAAATAAAAGATGTGATTGAAAATGTTGAGGAAAACCTAGCCAGAACTTAGGTAACACCGTTGATGTCACTTTAGAAAAAAAAATGGTTAATCATGTGCACGAACTATTTAGTTTTCATTCCGTGGTTCTATCTGTCAGTCTTCATCAGTCACAGTCCAGGTGTCCATTGTTTTTTGCAATTGCCCTGTTTAAATATTTGAAACTGACTTTAAAAAAATAATATCAATCTATCGTGTATTTTATACGAAAAAAATATATTTCACATACCCGAAATTATTATTAAATAATAATAGATTAATTGATCAGGCTAGGAATTTGGATAATTTTTTCATACACTAGATAAACTGCTGTTCAGAAGTAGATATTTGATTTCTCTCCTGTAAAATGAATTAACTCAAAGCTGAAATGCATTATTTACAACACTTTTTTGTATTATAAGGATTAGATTTAATGTACTGCATTTAATTACCGTTAACTTACTATCGACTCGAATCGTTTATTAGTTTTTGTTTCTATTTTCCATTTTATCATTTTGAAACTTCTACCGAACATTCCTATTCTTTATTTCTCACCCTTTTTCATTCTTTTCTCTTGGTCATTCCAATATTATTTGTCTTCTCTTTTTACCTTCTCACTGATAAAAATTCACGCTACGTAACACGGTAGTATATCGCCTGAATATATTTTATAACTACAGAGATTTTATTGCTCAAAACTCTACCTCTCCTCAAAAGTCGTCTTACTCATTTAACGAACTTGTGAAATTTAATGATAATATCTATCGGAATTAAATAGTGAGATATAAGAAAAGTGAATAATTCAATTCATGAACTTTTATCTTTCATTGTAGTTTGGTGAATAAACTATAATTATAAGAAAGTCACACGCAATAATACGATAGTTGTGGCTCGGACAAAGTCATTTCATAACTTTTAAAATCGTATGGTGATGTTTTCACAAGCTGGTGTCTATTTAATCACGTATAAGTCAGTATCTTAAAATTTAATTTTTATTTTTCTATCTGCACAAAACTTGTACTGAATATTCTCCCATCCGCCAATCTAACCTAATTTTTAATTAAAAGCCATAAAATGCATGCACGCGTTTTCATCAGAATGCTTTTTTTGGTTATTTTATTTAACTCTTGTGAAGTAAACGGATTATTTTAGTGTCCTCTTGGAAAGTCCTTTGTCATCTCTCCTTTTTAACTATTTTCTTTCTTTACCTTTTTATTTGCACGTAGACTTTTTTAATCTGGAGTTTGCAAACATCTTCTAGAACCCTTTCGTACTCAGAGAATATTAAAATCCTCAATTTTTTATTTTTTATTTTAATTTACATTTCTTACTTTTACGTAAACTCGATACTTGATAATATTGATGAATCCAACTTTTTAAAAGAGATGTAATCAAGATCAGGTTCTGATCGCGTGGGTATTCCTATTAAAACAGAGAACTGTTTCTGAGCTTTTGCAACAGTTAAACTTTTTCAACTTTTGTTTTGGTTTTGCGGGAATCTCTGACGGTTGGCTTAATTTGTTTGTTCGTATAAAAACAGGTTGCGTTGACTATAAGAATGCGGGATCGTCAAAAGTTTGAACGGGCAATCATAGTTTTTCAGACTTCAAAACTTTTTAAAAATTTATTTTGTTATTACATAATATTACTCAATTTATTTTACCGTTAATTCCTTATTACAAATGTGCTAAAAATATTTAGGTCAAATCAATGAAAGACTGCTTAAAATGCCGACAATACGAATTGAAACTTCATGTAGTTTTAGTGCGAGATAACTACCTTGAACTTTTAGGTTACATTTAGTGCTCTGTTAGAGAACAGATAGCCATACAATTTGAAACATACGAATTAAAAGGAATCAGATACGGCCAACGATTTCTTTAGCCTTATTCGAGGGATATTTTTTCACTCGAGGGTTAACCCAAATTTAAACATAACGTAACGCAGTAATTTACTTTGCTCCGTTTAAGTGCATCCAGTCGGTGACAGAGAATGTAAAAGAAGAGCACAAGCTATACTTTTGCCTGTTTAAAAATTTTCAATGGAAATTGGGTTGGGTGTTTAGTAATATAGCCGAATCGCCTGAAAATTCGAAACGAGATTTCAGATCTGACCTTACCAAGTACGTTAAACAACCAAATATGAAAATACGCCAACTTGAATTGTTTCCTACCATTCCCACTAAAACTGTGTTATTGTTCTTTTTTACTCTCATTCTACTTGATATTGTACTCTTATTTTCATATGTCCTGCACCCGTGTTGGTAAATCAATTTCTTACCTACGGTAGGTTGCTACCGAAGTACGACTGCATGATTGCTGTGTATTAATCCGAAGGAGATCAATTAGTTCAAGGCGATTAATGATTGGGCAATGGAATAGAGTACCGAAATGTTGATGGGATACCGATCTTCTCTTTTCCAATTTTCTTTCACTCTGGTTGTATTTCTGCTTTGACATTTCCCACTTTACAGAGTGGCACTTTAAACGACCGCAGATGATCACGTATTTCATCATCTTCTAATTAAACATTCGGTAAATTTAATCCCAGGCGTTGACATTCTTCCTCACAATCCCATTTATCCACAGTGAGGAATTCGCGGTTCCGGACCTTCCATCTTCATTTTCGTCCTCGTTCTCGTTTTCTCCATTCCTTTCGGGTTCCACCTTATTAGTGGAATTTGTCTTCATCTCAATTCAATTGCATTTTTCCACTTTATTAAAGTATTTTCTCGCATCGCATTTCTTTATTAATTTCTCGGAAAGGCTTAATTAAAAATTCAAAATTTTGTTTTAGGGCTGAGTTATTGAGAGAAATCGTAACCGATAAGTTCAATTTAATTCATCATATTAGAGTTGCCTTTGTGTTCACGTAAATTGTGATACACGGAAATAATATGCTCTTATTGTTTCTAATCTTTTAATATTATTATTTGTGTAAGTGTCTGATTAGTGTATTAATTCTCTTTACGATACATCCGTACGTACGTTAAATAACCAAGTTTTAATATTAACCCTATGTATCAGTGGGGTACTCCTATGTTGTAATTCTAAAGAAAAGAATTTAATATTACTCGACTCCTAACTTTTTACATACATCCAGCACTCGTAAAACGGCACGAGATTAATTTTACATTATTTATATCATTGTTTTCCTTATTACGATTGTATTATCATTAATAATATTTCCGATTCTATTTTTATGTCGGTGGGCTACTCAATAGTTGTTTAGGGCTCGTTCTGTACCGTTTATTGCCAGCCATTTATTGATATGTATGTTATGTATTGCTTTTCATTTAAAACTTTCACGTCACTTTCACTCACCTTATGTGGATTATATTCAACATTTACTTCGATGTATGCCTTCAATATTCTGAAGGTTCTTATCTTTTTTAGGTCAGCCAATATTGAGCATTTATTACCCTAGTTTGTACCTATGACTTCCAGGTATTTTGATTCGTTCATGATTCTTGGAACGCAGACACGTTCGTCTGTAGCTTCATGATCTTTCATGTGTTAGTAACTTATTATTTTGGTTTGATATTTCCATTTTTGCACACCTGGTAGTTTCATTACGCCTGAATTTGTTTCTCGTTTCAATGTAAAATGAGTCATTGACTTGAATGAGGTAACCAAAGTTTGGAGACAGGGAGAAGGCTCAGATTCGGGATTCCAAATCAATGGCGCAGAATAAATCGAATAATATGAGGAAGAAAGGAAAAGGGAAAAGGGCTAAAGTTTCCGCAGTTAATTGCATGGCCAAAGTCAATGTGGATTCACATCGAGTTGGAAACTTCTAGAAATTATCATTTGTGTCAGTTTGGAATTAGTAAGGGAAACTTGCCGTCTATGCAAATTTAATTTACTGCCCGTTTCATCACGGCCGGGTAGCACTCGGTAAATTCGATCAATCGAACGATCACAAGCAGTGGAAAGCAGAAATTAGAAACTTTTATATGTGGCCCTATCAATTGCGCACCAGCTTCTGTACCAGCCCACATGATCCCGGGTATCTTCGAGTTATGAATTCTGAAGTTATCCGTTACGCATCCTTTCCATTTTTTTTTTCATATTCCCTATTCTGGTTTTCTGTGACTGAAATTCTATTCATTCTTTTCTTTCCCCATACCACAGCATCTCAGGTAGTTTTTTAATGGTGTGTATAATTGAGCTTCGATTACCTGAAAATTGAATTATTTCTTCTTTATTGTGCCCTCGTTCCACCGATCCTCGCTCAACCTCTTAGCAACGTGGGATTATAATTTTTCCCTTCTACATCGAAAGGGCTGTGGTAAACCGTGGTCCCAGAACGACAGATCCTGGAAAAGAGACTGCTGGGGAACCAGAGATTCGAGAAAGAAAAAGACATCGAAGATGAATAGAACCGCGACTCATTGTATTAAGAATGTCGGCTCCATTCATTACTCCATTTGATCGAATACTTATTCAATTTCCTCAAATTGAATTCTATTCCAATCGAAATCGCGCCTGACCTTGGCTTCTATTTCATTTCAATTATCCTGCTGCCACGACGCATCCTCATCCCTGAGAAAAGTCTCTCTCAATTTATCCGGTCTATAATTTTTCCAAGTTGATGAAATTAAACGGTCGGACCAGTGGAGACTCTGAAAGATGCAGATGGAATGTTTTTCAGAAGTAACGAGGCTGTCACAATCACTGCCTCTTGTATTTCTCCTTTATTATTTTAACCCGTTTTCTCTCCATTTTCTTTATTCGTCTCCTGTCACGCGTGCTTCTAACCGATGCCTCTCATGCGAACTCAAGCAGTTTTTTTTGGTTCCCTCGTTTATTCATTTGTTGTTTCTCCTATTGTTGCTTTCGTTTGTGATTCTCTTGTGCCATGTTTTTTGTTTCAAAGAAATCATATCAAATTAATTCTTTGGTTACCAATGTGGTCATTTCTATTTTATTTTAATGGTAACATCACTGCCTTTAGCTGGACCTTAACTGTTCATTTCAGCACTATATATTGTAATAATTTATGGTGTTCTATCAAGAATGTCTTTTGAATTTTAATTTCTTAAGTGACGATGAAGCGTACTTTGTTTTATTCTAGAGAAGGCCAAGAAATAAAAAATTCAAATCGGAGTAAATAGAAATGACCGGAAATCTTTATAGAAAATTTCTTACGTGCAAAAAATTCCGGGTTTCCTTGACGCAGTCGAAGTGGTTTAAACCTGTAGAAAAGGTCCACTTTTTTACCGAAGTTGGGTTTTAACCTTTTCGTTTCCTCTATTACTAAAATTGTTTTCCTCTCCGTCTGGACGAACAATCAAACACTTAACGGGACACGATTTCCCCATTTTCGTTCCGTTTCCGGAATATCAAATGTCTTCACTTTGTAATAATAAGGTTAAAGGGGATTCGAGAGTGGCTTTGACTGACGGAGTGGTCTGGCACTCTTTGATAGGTATTTCTATTTATTCTATTTTGTTTTTGGAGGTCAAAGGTTCGTCATATTTTTGGGCGAATTGATCTGGTTGGAAGTTGGCAGCAATAAGTTAACTAGTTTGACAACAGTGTTAGACGACTAAATGAATACGAGTGCAAAGGTACTTGTTGCCTACCATCCTGCTATTACAGTAATTTCATTTCATATCATTGTGCTTTACAGCCTGCAAATGATTTATATACGTGCACAATAAATAATTAAATAGTAATAGTAATAATTTATTGAACTTATTAACTATTGTTCGTTTAAATTACTAAATTATTTATTTACGTTATGTATGTTCCATGAAACCTGGAAACATTTGGATTGTTGGATGAACCTCGTTCATTTCGTACAAATTGTTGTTAAATGTGTTTGTTTTATTTTAACTTTTAAAATTTACCTTAAAGTTTTATTTTTATATTTACGTTCTTCAATTGGCCTCAACTTCTTTAGAAAAAAGGAGATGTACCGCCAATGAGTTTAATTCATTATTTTATGTATGTCGATTGTTTTCCTTCGAATTCTCCATTGCTTGTTGTTTGACTTCCTTCTCGTGCCAATTATGAGCCTCTTCATGACGGTTAAATGAAATTTGAGGTCCTTTTTAGCCTTTCGTTACAGTCGGTAGCAATCTCAGTCTTCAACTTCCTTTCTATCGAGGCGGCCGTCACTTTGTAGAAATGTCTCTCATCTATTTCTAACAAGATTGATACTCCTTCGCTTCGCGTAATTGCATTTTGCGTTTTAATTTGGAAAAATGTTCCTTTTTGCCTTTTCTGTTCCGGTCCTTGCTCATTTCCTACCAATATTCATGTACTTGCTTAACTACGTTTGTCTTCAATGCTCTGGCCGAATTTGTTATCACAAGACTATAACTAATATTTCTGCCTGATTGCTGATTATCGTCCCATCCTGTTTTTGTTTCATTTCTACACCTTACGGCTCTTTGAAAAGACAATCTCAGCCTTTTTCATCTCACAGCATTGTTCTTCTACGGCTTTTTTCTTTCCTGAAGGAACTGCTTTGTAGTACAGAAGAGTTTTGTATGTTTCCCTTGGCTTTTCTTCTGCGTTTCATTTTCTTTTGCCACGTTTCTCTCTCATACACATTATTTTCTCACTTTTAATAATGCAAAATAATAAGTTTACATCTCGCCCTTTCGGCCTTACCTGAACCTTTCCCTACGGCGTTGCATTATGCCATTGTATTCATTGCTGTTTTCTTTTTGTTGTAATTCAATAGGTCCCTTCATGGCTCTTTTTAACCATAAAGCCGGAATTTTCTTTTTTGCTTTCTAAAAGCATATCGTACATTGTAATTTCGTATATTTTCACGTTTCTCTCGTCCACTGAAAGAATAGTACTGGCAAACGGAGAAAGGGAGAGAGCAAACAGGAATGCTCTGAAAATTTCTGAAAAATATTATTCGTGTCCTCTTTGCCATGAACGGAAATGTCATCTTTAACGGTTTTTTCTTCCTTCTCTGTCGGTCGCTTACGGTTACAAACAGGGGAACAGTTTCTTTCCTTTCATCTTCCCATCCTCACACGTTTTTAATATCCCTGCATCTTTGGTCTACATTTTATAATACGCCGTTCCAAGCCGCCTACATAATCTCGTTTACCCGTCTTTTTAGTTTGTAGTAGCGAAGGGTTTTCGGTTACTGCTATGCAATAACTACGTTAAGAGCATATTGTAACTTTTCAAAATGTTCAGTGTTTTCTTTTAAATTCCTATTTTTCAAGTTTACCTGTTCTCTATCTCACTTTTCTGTCTTCCTTCTTGTTACATTATCTTTCTCATTCATGTGAAGCAGTTGTTGTATTGGCTTCGGTTGTAATAATATCTTGCTTTTTATTTTTTTATGAAAATATACGACGGATTAATAATTAGAGTAACTCACGAATGTGATCTAATTTCAGGTGCGGTCGGAGGAGATGATGATGATGGAGATACAAAAGAGAAGGAAGAAGAGGCGGAGAGGGAAAGGCAGGAAGCCATTCGAGAAGCAGAAGAGAGGCGAAAAGAGAAGCACCGAAAGATGGAAGAAGAAAGAGAAAAGATGCGACAAGAAATTAGAGATAAGGTAACAACGAATATCAGTAGTCAAGTTTTGTCAATAGTTTGGCCTGGTTCCTCTTCAGGACGCATTATTTTCATCTGTGAAGACGCAGTAGGCTACAAGCAGCTAGGCATTGACAATAGCGGATTACAATTAGGAGTATAAATCATGAGTTACTAATAAAATGCAGAGTAGTTGGGACTCTGAACTACTATTTATTACTAGGCAACGGTACGAGACCATTGTGTAGATAAACCACAAACAGAGACATAAGCCCGAGTAGCTCATCTTTTAACACAAAAGAAAAGGGTAAATTCAATTGGAAATCAGAGAACAAGTTGTCGATACAAAAGGAAAGTGGAGACGTCCTAACCTTTCTCGTAGGCATTAGGCTCGCAATCTAAAATGGACCTTACTGATTTTTTCAACTTTAATCGAAAAGTTCGCTTTTAAAAAAAGGAGGTTTTTGGCCTCCAGCACTCGTCCGGTTTTTGTAGCGCAAGATCTGAAAACAAAAGTTTGCGAGAAAATTGCATTTCCGATTTTGAAGTAGTTTCCTTTTTGTTTGATGGTCTTTTTTACTTCCTGTGAAAAGGAGAATTGCTACTCAAACACTTGCTACTCTTCACCCATTTCCGTTTTCTGCTCATGTGACTTTCCAATTTTATTTGCTCTAACCCTGTGGTAAACTTCCTATTGAATTCGCGGTGTCACAAAAAGGTTTTTCGATCCGCCGGTTATTCAACGCCCGGTATTATTAATTACGTTTTGACGATTTGATTTGATCATTTTTATATGGTTTGCCACTGTATAAGGATCATTGAACTGTGATCGGGTTAATGCATTTCCCGTGTCTCAAGACAGGGGGGCACACATGATCTGACCAACTTAGAGATTCGTCTGTCGATGCGTACCTTTTGGGGCCTTTATTTTTTGACTTGTACTGCGTTCCAGAATCGGTCTGTTACATTTGTCTCTCTGTCTAGTGGTTGTACTGAGACTTCCGACAAAAATAAATTTTCATTGAATTATCCATTGAAATTTTCGAAGAAAAAACTCTTTTTCTTCTATGCTTTTACAAAATCGAAAGTTTCCGATTTTACACCCGCAGGAAGGTTTTGTTAATTGAGAAATTTGATTCTTCGATTCTGCTGCTTTCTCTTCTCGATCAGTTCCTTAACCTTTCAAGGCTTAGCGCAGCGTCTTACAATACTTTACATATTTAATAATGTCCCATTGTACCTCGTGGTACTGAGATTTACAAACCGTGTTGTACCCAACCGTATAGCACCTGTCAGGTATTAGGTATTCTTTACCGGTTTCATTTATTTTATTGCCAATGTGTTGGTGTGCATGGTATTATTATTTTTAATTCGTAATTTTTTACGTCTTTGTTTCTTCATGCACGAATGATAATCGCACATTACATATAAAACATTATTTCATAAAAGAGTTGTTACGGCGATGCTGCACATTGTTTTTACACATTTTATCTTTGAAGTGATGGTCAATTGTCTTTTTATTAGGAAACTATCATGCATTTTAAATGACAATTTTTAACAATGGAGATGAGTTAAAAGGTGTAACATCTGCTTTATAAAAACAAGAAAACGAGTGGTTTTGTTATTCCTATTGCTACAGAAAGTTGGTCTTAACGTGATCATCGTCCCACATAAAATGCGGGTTTGTTATCGCCTCGAAATCCATTATTATTAACATAACTATTTGTATATCAGACCTTTAATTTATTGTTTCGGAATTGGTTATAAACTGTAATTCGGACGAATGCGAATCCGTTTACAACATTTTAAGTTTATAATATTATTTAATTATATTATTAGGAGACGTTGTTCGTTTTATATCATTTTATTGCTCCCCATCGTATAATTTTATTTTCCTTTTCGTATGTTTTTTACAACTATAAGCGTTAGTTTGTCTCTGGTCTGAGTCTCTTGTCTAATGCATCGTAACTGCCGCCTTTTATTGACCATTTTAACGTCTCTTATTGCAATTCTCAGGTCTTTGCTTTCCTGTCACACCTCCGACAGCCTCGTTCTCTGTCTGCCTTACTACCCTCGCTATGTGATGTCCTTTTCTCTTCTTCGTTGTGGGGAACACCTCTCTTTTTTCAACGTCTTTCTCTTCGTTTTTTATTGCTTTCCCGTTCATCATGTTTCTCCGTGCGCTCTTTTCATGCTGTTTTTATCACTGCATTTTTCGCATATCTTTTTATCGCCTCCTTTTAACGGTGTTTTGATTTAAAATTTTATTCTTTTTGTTAAAAAGAGCAGAAATTTATTTTCCTGTCTGTCCGTACATCATCTCGACTAGAAGAAAACCACGAAGGGTTTTTAGAGCACGCATAGGATACTCATGATTTTACTAATTCATTGTTGACGAAAAAGGTTCAGGTAGCTGTGGCGCATTGCCAGAGTCAGATCCTGTTCGCAAGAGGTTTGCAGATAAATAAGGAGGAAGGTACAACAATTAAGTAGAAGAAAAGTAACCGGATATCCTTTGTGGACGAACGAAAGATGACTAACGTCCATAATTGGACGGTATCAAATAAAATATCCAACGCGTAATGCCAGCATTTATTTCCAAACGATTTTTAATAAACAAGAAAGTTTGTATTACACATAAACACACTTATCCATACAGGAGAAAGTTTTGAAACTCACTTGGGAAACGGAGATGAGTTCCTTCTCGCGTCGTGTAAAAAAAGTTTGATTTATCATGCCGTTCATCGAATGACATAAACTTCATTATTGGAATTATAATTATTTATTGAGTGTAAAATTATAATGGAAAACTTTTTTTGTTGAAAAAAATGAGTACTTTGCCTTCGAAATCGAATTGGATAGGCCGAAGGGAAAGCAGACATTCTCTCGAGGAGCTTTGATAATTAATTTCGCTTTCAGCTAATGGTTTTTCAACCGGGAGGAAATCATTAAACTTAGCCCATCAAAACTTTGTAAAATTCATATGATAACTTAGATTTTTAATCATTTTTTCCTATGTAATGTTAAGTGTGTTAAGGGAGTTTAAGAGATTGAGAATATGAAAAAGATCAAATAATAAATAATATGGTTTTTACGAGCTCGCTAAATTCCCGGAGAAGATGGATGAAGTCCGACGTGGAAATGACAGAGTGGAGCCAAAGTTTCGACTCAGTCGGTGTCAAATTGACTCTAGTAGGGAGTCCGGCTTTTATTAAAATGGCGACTCCCTAACGGAGTCAGATTGACTCCTTCTGAGAAAACCAGCTGGAGCCACGACGCAACTCTAAGGAAAACTTGTCGGGAATTGGAGAAATGAAAACGAGAAGCAAATGCTGGAGAGAAGAGCTACGGGAAACTGAGAAATTAGATCAGAGAGAGAGAGAGAGAGAGAGAGAGGAAAGTACGACTAATACACTAGACTAAACCTCTTCTCCAGTCAGATGTTAAACGAATAAACTATCCCAACTACTTACATAACACAGATGACGCATCTACTAGTACTGGAAAACTTTGAAGTCACTGGACATACGCTATTTAATAGTAACAGTAAAGAGAAAACGGCAAAACTTTAACAATTACTTCAACCCTGGTGCAATATGCCATGAAAAAATTAATTAGAGATTGTGTAAACACACAATAAGAACAACTTTTAGGTCTACTTAATGCTTCTCTGACTAGACTGAACTAGAACTAAGGAAGAAAATAAGAACAATAAAATGGAGATTTAACATTAGAAAATTATTTCAGACCAAAAAACACGATACATGGAAGGTGAGAGGTAGACATCTTTGGGAGTCGATAAAAGCAGAAGCTGAAAAAATCGTTCAAGAAAAAAGGATGAGCTCACGAAGAGAAAGACAAAAAGGAAAGGCGAAAAGGAACAAAATTTAAGTGGCGGAAAGAAGTGAGAAAAATGACAGAAACCGGAAGCTGGGCTCTTTTTTCGACGTGGCAGAACATCATCTTCCGGTTTCACCCCGAGCAATTGCGTCCGGTTTGAAAGTAATTTATGTAAACTTCTTCCCCGACTTAATTAAAGAGTGTAATTTAACTTTCTTTCACTTTCCCCATTCGAATTTAATGAATTCTTACTTTGTTTGTCATATCTTTGTAAAATTGAAAACTTTTTATTCGCCGTGGTGGACGTTAACTCTTTGAATTTGTTAAACTCGGTTAAATTTATTTCCGTTCGCCATTTTATTTCTTGTTTCTGGGTCCACGTTGTTTCACCTCCTCGCTCTCAATTTAAATCTTGTAATTTATGACGTGCTTTATTCCCAACTTATTTGATCGATTTATTGCTTTTCTTTTGGTTGTTTTTCTTTTTTATTCTGGACGTTGTCGGCACTAGCATTTTTCCTCAACCGAAAGGAAATCTACCTGATTTTTTTGGCCAGCGTCACAGAGGCTCTGACTTTATCACGTATTTTCATCTCGTCTTGTGGTCCTTTTGTTATCATTTTTTTTTGGAGGTTCTACTTTTTGAAGATTATTTTCTCTGGCTTTAAAGTTTTCGGCGAACCGCATAACTTTTTTGCTCGACTTGTTCGTCTGCTATTGTCTTGAAAGAATTCGTGAAAGGCAGTTCACGGAAGTTTAATTGGTGCGGTTCAGTTTGGTATTCGGAACGGATGCATTTCGATGGTGAACTTTCTTATCCTGAAAAAAGGCTTTTACCGCTTTGGTCGTTTTCATTAATCTCTTTGTGTCCTGGGTCGAAACCATCTGATAGTTTCTAATAGTTTGATGTCTTCTTTGGGTTTTGATGCGTCGCTCCTCGTAGCGGCATCTCTCCGTGCCGTAAACGACATTTTTTGTATTTTTATTCATACGTCTTTATCAAACTTTGTTCTCCGCATATTTCTTTCAACAATAAAATTATTCGTCTCCTTTAGTATTCACAGAAAAGGGTGACAATTTACCTGCGGAATGAATATTTACCCACCGAAACCCCCACCTAACCCTCAATTTCTCTTTGTGCGAAAGTGATCGATTTCTATTTTAAAATCCTCTTTTCAGCTCTCTCTTTCTCCCTCGATCTACCTCTTCTGTACTTTTCCTGATGGTGGGAATCGACAACAAAGATGAAAAGTCAAGGGAATTTTTTCCAGTTATTTGGTGTGTGAAAATTGCCTCTTTCAGAATTTTCACTTTCACCTGTACCTCTCTTCCTACGGCTTTATGGATGGAATCCCAGGGAGGAATTGGGTGGAACTTCCACTTGTACCTGCCATCTATTTCTGCTTCGTCTCCATTCCACCATTTTTGTGATATTAATATTTCATCGTTATTCCATTTTAACAATATTCTTCTCGTGAAATGTGGGCATAACGTGACAAGGTGAAAACGGGATGAAAGATAAAAAGTCCTCCTCGAACCTATCGAGGAGGTTCAACAAGGAAGAATTGCTGGGAAGACGACACATCTTTGTACCGTAGCAAAGTCTAAACGGTTAATTAACATTCAATTGTCGATACCTTCCTTCCATCTCCTACTTTTTCCCTCTCTCTCTTTTCGTCACTCGACTTTCTGCCTGGCTCACACTCTGCTTCCTTTCCTTTATTCGTTTCCATTTACCTTACTGCCTTTTCCGCCTCCATTTCGTCTCCTTTTACCAATTGTATCTCATACGGATAGACGCTAATGCTTCGCCTCTTGTAATTACTGTTAATTAATCAGATTTTCCGAGTCCGATGGTAAATTAATCTGAAAGGCGATGCTCGATCCTTTCCCTGTCTTTTCTCACCTTTTTCTCCGCATTTTTTTCGCTTTCTCTTTATTACTCTTCATTGTCCTCCGTGCTTCTCCTTCTTTGTTCCTTGTTTGGTCTCCGCTTGGGTCTTGCGTTTGTTCTTCGTGCTCGCACAGTTTTCTTATTTTTCAGAAATAGAGGTATTTTGCCGTTAGTACGTGATTACTAGAAGGCCAAAACAAATTTTGTTTGTTTCTTATTTATTTATTTTTCTAGCCATTTGAACTCACCAGAGTTTCTCTCTTTCAGTATAACATAAAAAAGAAGGAAGAAGTACAAGAGTCTCTACCACAAGAGGAGCCAAATCCTCTAATGCGAAAGAAGAAAACGCCCGAAGAATTGGCGGCGGAAGCAGAGGCTGAGGACGAAGACGAGTTCACAAGTAAGGAAAACTATTAGTTTCACACTAAATTTTCTTAAACACGACTTACCAGGGGGTCCTTTTCTGGGTTTTCGGTCCGAATGTAAACATTTGCCTATTCATTTCTGCATGCGACTTCTTCTTCAATTTTGATGAGTACTAACTGTTAGTTTGAAACTTTTGGTTCGAATGTTCCGCATAATTCCTCTTCACAACTAACTCGGTTGATTGTGGGTTAATTATTTTTCTGTCTATTTCTCTTTCTATTCCTTGTCCACATCCGCCCCCGGTAAACCGACTAAATTGAACGGGGGAGGTAAAATCGAAACCCATTTCCGGGCTGAATGAATCAACGGTCATATCCGGATATCCGGTTGCATCGTCATGCCACTGCGACACCTGGGCTGACAGGTCCGTTTGTCCACCTAATTTAGTGTGTTTTTTCCATCATGTTCACTTCCTATCGTGAGAACTAGTTCCGACGCAGTGAATGCCGAGGGCTCTCTCTCGCATGGCACCCTTAAGCCTTAAGCTCACACAACCCTCGTCTCCTGTTGGTATATCTGTGTATTTCTCGCTGTCTATCTCTGTCTGCCTATCTATTTATCTATTTCGATGAATCTCTGTTCGATATATCTATTCTATGAATACTTGCCTGAACTGTTTTGGCATGTTTTTTTTTCTGTCCACATTACGAAATCTTTGTAGAGACAAGTTTAACATTCTTTGCTGCTCATTTGGAACGGTTTTCGTTTGATTTTTTTAAATGTGGAAATTTATGTGTTTTGAAAATGTTCGAAGAACAACTTGCTCTGACAATGATAGCCCGTATAATGAGGTAATGGAAGATTTTTTGGTTAAAAAGGCGATATCTAAACGGAGACAGGTGTTAGGACCGGATATGACCGTTTTTTTCCTCCCAGCAAAATCCCTTCGGACTCCCCCCACACAAAGTCCACCACACACACACACACACACACACACACACACACACAGAAAAACACTAAACACAGTCGCACACGCTTACATTATTAAATTTATAAAATATAGATTTTTGATCAACTTCCGGTCTACAATATTTTTGTTTTCTTCTTCGTATTTTTGCAGAACTGAAAAACACAATAGAGACCCACGTAACCGACATCAAAAATCAGATCGAAAGCAAATGCGTTCTCCAGTGAGTCAGACGACCACGGAAAAGCCCCATGCGAAAGCAAACGAATAAAAAGAGTATAAACATACATATAAATATGAAAATAAATTTTTTTCCTACGCAAATAAAACCGACAAATTATATGAAAATTTAAAAACTAAATATTTGACGGAAATTAAAGTTGGACGTCAACGGGAGATTGCCACTTCCGTTTCCAGCCGGAAAAGCATCCCAGCGGCATCGGAAGTGGGAAGAAAACGGCCGGGTACGGCAGCAAATATTGGCCTACCTGTAGGTTCATCTATAGAAAAAAGGAGGAATCTAAGGAGAAAGGAAATGACCAACTTCTGGTCGAAAACATGGCGGTTTCCGCTCTCGTTGAAACGAAAACTATTTAGTTTCCTTTTTCTTTTATGTAAAAGGAGAAACGAGGACACGTTGAGACACCGCTCGCATTTGTAGCCTTTTAGGATAAGTAGTTTCCGCTTCCGGGCGGATGTCCCGCCTTTTTTTTGAATAATTAAATTTAATTTTTATTTGATGGCACGACAGCGACCGAAATGTGATTTATTTTGAGCACAATGGCGTGTTGCTTTATTTAATTTTGAAGTCATTTGACTGGATTTAATTTGATATTTGACTGTTTAACCCAGCAAAAAGAATCTGCTGCGTACCTGTTAGGGTTTCGCAGAGTCAGGCACGTAATTTTAACGAACAAAAACTTGGAAATCGTGAAATATTACCAAAAACAAAAATAACAAGTCAGTTTTATGCAGTGTAATCTACCCGCAAGCTTAATAAATTAAATGTTTTTTACGACGATTTACATAAAACAAATCATCAAATCTGTTGAGACTCCGCTTGAAGAGAGAAAGTCGTATATTGTAAAATTGTCACACATGTCACCGAGTGACCATCTATGTAATGCGAATGGGACAACGACGATAAGTACAAGTAACAGGTACAGCGTAATAAAATAATGTGGCAGTACACAAGTTCGTTTCGTGCAAATGGAATTCTTTTCGTCGTGTTTGACAATTTAAAATATTTCCGTCGTGCCGTTCGTGTGGAAATCCACGCAATTCGTGAGTGCCCCGTGACCATTTTGAGGCGGTTTGACTCCCAAAGCGTAATAATAAGAGAATTGGACCGAGTCACTTAGTGGTAGCTCTTCTTCTTCTTCTCCTTCACTCTCTCCCGGCCAAAAATTTATATCTCGAGCCCGTGATTCAATTTAATTTTAAATTTAACAATTTTCCGATGGGGAAAATTTAATTGCGGAGCGTTTCCGCGAGATTAAAATTCAGGGCCCTTTTTCCGAAAGTACTTTGCAATAATTTAATTACCACCCATGAGAACTGCTCTCTTCTGTTCTCCTCGCATTCTATTTTTTTTTTCTTCGTCAGTAATACATCAGACAAGTTGGAAAAAGGCCTTTGTCTCGTTCGGGGAGCCTGATGAATAGAAAGGCCTTCGTTTGCTTCTTACGTAGGTCAGTTCCGAGCGCATGACTCGGTTACCGGTGCGCACTAACGACAAAAACAGTAAAAAAAAGTAATGTAATTGTGTGACGTGACTTTTAGTTCATAAACAGCAAAATTCCTCTGGTTCGACTCTGATGATTACGTGCCTGATTTCACATGTTTGGGCAACGCAGCACACAAACAGGGGGGAAAAAAAGGTTCTCAAAAAAAGAGATTCAGGTTTGAGCAACCGCCACTTCAAATGATCCACACTCAAGCGTACGACAAAGTTTGTCGCCGTTTGAGTGACCGCGTAGTAATAATTTGTTTTCTTCTGTTGCAAAATAGCCATGTTAGAGTTAAATTATTGAAAATCACCGAAGAAGATGGACGGCGACGACGACGACGATGACGACTTAAACGTAAACGACAGAGAAACAAAAAAAATTGTTATAATTAGTTGTTGAGTTATTAGTAATTGTGTGTACACCTAATTATATATATATATTTATGAATATACATATTTATATATTCGTTTCGTGGAATCAATTTTAAGCGGTATAAACATAAAGTAAATATACGTATGTGTAAATAGTTTGTTTAGCATTACAGCGTATTTATAAATATATATATATATATATAGACATAAATAAAGTTAGACTGCAAATATTTGTTTTTATTAGTCGAGAAACGAAATGAAAAATGATTTTTTTTACAATATTATTATTATTATTATTACTATTACTATTATACATGAAATATAATATACACATATATTATTGATATTGACAAAGAAAAAAATAATAATAAATTTTTGTTGTTTTTAGCAATTAAAGCAAACACTAGGTGATATATCGTATTAAGGCTCAATGAATAAAAAATATAAAAACGAAAATTGGAAAATTTTGTATTAGCGCTGCACTAGGATTTTACATAATTCGTTCGTTCGTTCGTTGATTTATTCAATTATATGTTTGTTTATTTAGTGAATTATTAAGGAAAGCTACGTGCGTACTCGAAAGGTTGTTTCGTCCATTGATTTTACATTTTGTCTTTTTCATTTTGGGTTTCCTCAACAAGTTTTTCTACTTTTTTTCTTTGTTTTCAAAGCACAAGTGCTGATGCCGAGGGGATATTGGAGGAAAAATCACGCAATTTAAATTCTAAAGGAAAAGAAGTGGGAAGAGATGGGGAGAGAGCGAGATAGAGAGAGAGAGAGAGAGAAAAAGAGAAATCGACTTAATTTTGATTGATTGATTATTATAAATTGACCTGGGTCTGCTATTTGTGTATAAATATTAAAACGGCGAATAACTAATTAATTATCTAATCGATTATGTGATTAATTATTTTTTTGTAACGGGGGTGAAACGTACGACTAATTGCTCTATTTATTTCGTGACAGTTTCCCGTTGATTATTTCTATGGTCGTTACTTTTCACGGTTTCTTTTTTTTTTTTGTAACAAATGGAATGACAAAATCTCACGGGTTGTCTCTGGCCAGATATCACACAGGACCACAGACGACAGTAACACCTGAAAATTGTATTTTTAGACTCTTTGACGCCAGCAAACCGACCGAGTGCTGCGGTCTCCGGAGAACCCACAAAATGACGGCTTTTGACGGTATTTGGCCCGCATTATGGTGGTCTGATCGTCTTGTGGATATATTTACAGTCAGACTATGGTATCGCTTTTTTAACCAAAATATCACTCAACTAGCAGCTCAAGCTCAAGCACACAAGCAGCAGATAGCTGAAAATATTAGGTTTCTTTTTGTGGACTCTCAATTCCTCTAAGAAGTCACTAGAAATAACGGATAACTGTGTTGTGCTTCATTGTACCCGTTTACATCAGGACCTTCGCTGTTCGATAGAATTTCCAGAAATGTCTAGAATATGCGTAAAATTTTTTAACTGTCTTCTGACATTGTCAAGTACACATGAAATAGGGACAGTCAGTAATGTTCAGCGTTGGTACCCGCAATAAGAACATGACCATTCAGTTAAAAGTGGAAACAACACACTGATTGTAATCCTCAGTGAGAAAGAGTGAAAAATGTCACCTCCTTTGGTAAAAGTTTCTTCAAAACAAATAAAGTAAAAGTAAACAAATTTTCCGGGGAGAATTACGACAATACATAAATAGGCTATTGAGTGGAGGTCGCATGAAGCTCGGGAGACGCTTAGGAAGTTCAGCCGACAACCACTGACAATATATTAAATTTTTATTTTACGACAACGCGACATAAAGGGTTATTTACATTAACCCATTAAGTTGAATAAATTGACAGTGACAGGTAAATTAAGAGAGGAAAAGACAAAGATGAGAACGGGGAAATGAGTTGATTTTATCTTACGGCAAAGAATGGGTACCAAGGAGTACCAAGTAACACGTTCGGTTTGGAGTTTGCTGTGTCTGCTGAAGGTTCTATTTCCAGTTCCGGTTTGACCCAGAGAAAACCGGTAATCTACCAATCCTCAACTCAAAACGACGAAGAATGACTTTTAAAAAATAGTATGGAGAGGGAGAAGCCGACTGTTGTGGCAGAAGACTCACGTTTTTGCTACAAAATAAAGAAATCGGGAGGGCAGTCTTGTACTCATCTCCTTACAATTGAATTGACATCTTTTCTTTTTCACTCAACTTCCAATTTTATCTTTTCCTCATTGACGTATCAAAAAATAAAAATGGTGGACATTTTTTATTTGTCAAAGGAAAACCAACAAGGTGAAATATCCGGCTTGTCCTTTTCTTCATCTGAGAAACCAGAAGGATTGTCAAAGCGACCGTTTTCTTCTCCGACTCCCCCGAGTTATGTATAAAACTCTTTCTTTGTATTACCCACCACAAATGTGGAAGTGACTCTTTTTCCCGCCCAACAGATTTAGGGAAATATAATTTCCGGTCGGGCATTCAGCCTCGGGTGAAACGAACAGGGGTTGAGGAAGAAGATCAGAAATTTTGAATAAATCTACTGCAATACAACCGGAAGTAGTGTAGGAACTATTCGGAAAAGTGAGTTTGTCTCGCGTTATTTATAATTCAAAGTAGGACATCATCGCTACAAGCGATTGTCACTAAATCAATTTTATGGAAGGCAATCTCGCGGGTTGTTTGAAAAGTTGATTTTCACATTGGAAGTGACGACAAATGAACGGTGAAAAGTATAATTCTGATAATATTAATACAATATTAAAAAACATATGTTCCAATTGTTCACCAGATAATTATTATAAATTAATAAACATATCCGTGCCTTGCTTCGGTTACTACATAAAAAAATGTAATTCAGTGTAAAGGAGTGTTGGACAAAATAAATTTCATTCGATGATTAAAGTAAATAAATATTGTCGCCATTATTTATCTTTTAATATTTAAAATAAAAGGAAGAATTAAACGGAGGATATCATTATGTAATGGGATTTATTATATTTTATGTAACATTCCGAGCGACTGGTACTCATCGAGTTATGTAAACCTTAGAGACCAGGAACTTTGAATTATTTTCAAAAAATAAGTGAGGTTGTCCTAAAAGCCGACCTTCTGTAGTTTGTTTTGTCTAGGATGGTACCAAGTGCCGCCTTGTTCTCGTCCTCCTTTTACTTTTATCTCCCTGTCTTTGTCTTCTACGAGGTTTCTGTGTTTCTTTTACATCCATGAAGACTATCTGTTATCTTCTTCTATTTACCTATGCATTAGAATGTTTATTATTTTTGCTCACATATTTTCCGTCGATATTTCCCAATGTGTCCGCTTCATTAAGTTAATTGTTCTTGACAATGCTATTCTTTCCTTCCACCTCCACAACGAAGAAAACGTAACTGTTCTACAAGAACAGGAACTGGAAGTTTAAATACCACTATTAGGATTCGTGTATGTGTGGAAAAACCGACGGGATTTTCAGGGAATTTTTGTTGTGTTTCCCCCAATCAATAGGCCATTGTTTAAAAACCGGAAAGGGAAGCGTAGAATACGCCGGCGAAGAATACGCGAGAGTTTAGCAAATTCAGATTTAGTTTCTTCCGTTTCCGGAGATTTCTTTTGTCGCTTTGTGTGGGAAGTTGCCTGCCGGTGTTTCACATCGAAATCGATCAATTATTAATATTGATTATGTAAACATAGGTACCTTACTGCATCGCAATTTTCTCTTTTATTTTATCCGAAGCAAAAGGATAAGCCTTGGAATTACTCGTGGGTAAGCCGCGGAAGGAAAAAATTAAATGTAAATAATTACAAATAAAGTGATTTTTTTACATTTTTCCAATATTTTCATCATCTGTCTTTTGGATTTGTATTGAACTAAGAGAAGCCCAGAAGAAAGTTAGAAGAGGGAAGTTACAAAATAAGTTAATTCGATAAAGACTTGAATATAATTTAAGTACTCACTTCTTAAATTGAAGGCGGAGGCTCTTTTTTCCTTCTTCTTCTTCTTTAAAAGTTTTCACGATCTATTTTTACAATGTGTAGTCTGTTGTAACGTTAGTTAAAAACGAGTTAGTCGCACTAAACACATTATTAAGAGCAGTGCTGCGTAACAACCTAAAGTAATAAATTTAATTTGACATGCGGTGCTCTGTCGCAGGAGTCAGTTGAAGGGGTAAAAGGGAGAAACAAGAGTTTTAATAAGTTACATGGGAAGTATACGAGCCATCGGTCGTAAAATGAGTCACAAATATGTACATAAGTCCGCAAAAATCGCGTCTCGTTTGAATAGAAATGAAGAATGGAAAAAAATATTCTTTTTTACTCCCGGAGAAACACTGCTCATGAAAAATATAAAACGGCAAATGAAACTCGAGAATTACGTGTGTTTGTCTATATATTTTTACCATGGCTGACCGATGAGAGCGATCAACAACTGCTGAATCAGTAGTTAAAAGGCAAACATTTTATGGCCATAATTTTACGATTGAAAAGACCGTCAAATGAGTCCGACACACCACGACCAGATTTTTCTCTTCCCACAGGAGAAAGAAAAGCTTTAAAGTCGGATAGGAAAACAACCAACTAAACGAGTACTTGAAGTCGACAAATGGATTTTCAAGTGGCACAGTACAAAATGATTTATATTCGAGATGTACTGTGTCCGTGAATTGTAGTGAAAAGGAAATTTTTCTCGGTATGCCAAATGTCTTTATGTACGACTGCTACCAACTACAGTGGAACAGCGAAACATCGTGTGCTCCTACACAAAATTTCGTTAATTCGATCACTTTGTTTAACTCACTGTTGGTTTTTTTTATTGAGAGTCACTGGAAAATAATTCATTTAATTCGACGGAAAAATTTAAATAGATAGACTACAAAATATATTAAAAGAAAAACAAATTACTTGGAAAATAACAAGGTTATTAGTACGGATTACTGTCGATCTTTGTTTTTGCGTGAGTTTTAGATCTGTCGCGAGTGTAAAAACATTTGGAAAGACAAAAAATAAAACGACCATGAGGAAATGGTGCCGGGGAAACAACTCGTTTGTCAATTCCAAGTTTAAACGAAGTAAATTTATACATCTGAAGGGCATGACTTTCTGTTCGGATTAGACAAACTATCATATCAATGTTTTCTCTATGAATGGAGAAGCGGATTTATTTGCATTTGTGGCTTGAAACAACCCCCGCCCTTTTCAACTACCCCAGGAAAGAGGAAACATTGAAGTTGAAAAGCGCGGAGAACAATGTTTTATTTTTATTTTTATTTTATTTTAAACGAAAAAAAATAAATTGAAAAAGACGAAACAGACGGACGTGGCAGTAGACGTAGCAGGGGGTTCGCCTGTAGGGCCATGCCCCCGTCCATCGGCCCACACTTTTTTCCTTTTCTTAGTGCTGGAGGGGAGAAAAATGGAGGGATAAAATTTTTTATTTCCTTTATAGAAATTATCTGTAGTTGAGTATAAGCAAACAAATAGCGGTCACGTTTTAAAAATGAGAATTCCGATCCGGTACTTTCCTTTACCTTCCTCCTGAGGGGGTCGCAGGAAATGGACGCACGGCCCTGTTCGCACCTGGAAGGGTTGCGATGGCCAACTCAACGTCCTCCGTGTTGCACGCCTTATTTCCGCGCTTGTGTTCGAATTCATTTTTTGGTTTTACTTGTGTCGGATTCCTTCCTTTTTCGGGTTTCTCATACCTGAAACGGAGAACAACTGCCTTCCTAACGCTCGCACCAATAGAAAATTGTAGTTATTTAATGTGCATCTAATAAGGGTATATGTACAAGGAACGGATTTTGCACGCCTTGTGACACGAGGAAATCAGTTAGAATATATGCTTGAATGTATGTGAAAGACATTAAATCGATAACAATAAAATCCAGACATCGACACGAAGGCAAATTAAAAATAAATTAATTTTATTTTTCGTTAGTGGCACTAGATCGTTTGTATTATTTGTATTTATGTTCTACTTAAGTTCCATTGATCAGATCGTACTTTAATAGTGAATTATTTTTATTGATTCTTAGTTATGTAAGTTCGATAGTGTATCACTAATAGTTGTTCGCTTACAATTTATTGAAACGTAATTTACGTTCGGTATTGCCTGCATTGTATTGCCTTGGAATTTGGCTTTCTGTAAGAGAAGAGCGATGTTGCCATTTAGAAACCGGTCACTTCTCGATGTAGGGGTGAGGGAGAAAGGGTGCGAATGAGAAACTAACTTATTTTTTTAGCTACTCGTTTAATTATACGGTAGAAATATATTTAGGTATAAATTGGTCGACTACCATGACGTCAGCGAGTTTACACATTAGTTGTACGCATTGACGTGTATCATTTATCAACACGGTTGAAACACTTAGTTGGAGAGGAAGCCGATGTAGTTATTTACACCCCTCGACCACCCCCATATGATCGTATTGTCAAAGGGTAATTTATAATGCTTGCCGCATCACGGGGTGGGAGAGGGGGTGGTTTCCGACAGTTTCGGTTGCTCTTTTTCCAATTTTATTTCTGATCAATAGCATTCCAATATGTAAATTTTATTTAACGTGGCGAAGAAAAAAGGCAGCGAAGGGATGGAAAAAGAAAAAAGCATGAGGAAGTGCCTGACACAGAATAGGTACAGGTTATCTGATTACTTAGATAGACTTAGAGAGAAATGAGATGATGCCGTTTGTTCTACGCGACAATCACCGACTTTTTGCTTGTTCCTCACAAAAATACATATAATATTTTAAACTTTATTACATTATAATATATATATATACATATGTATAAATTCCCTGTTTTATTTTCAAAGCGTACCTGTGATGATGGAGAGATTCGAGGTTTTTCTTAATTTTACCGAGTCTTTCGATCAGAAAGCTGCGTTGATCGAACACACGTAAACTTCTACTTACATAAATTTTGCAAACGGAACGGGTTCAATTCGTTTCGAGCAGTTTCTCTCAGTCCCGCACAAAAAAGGCAAAACGAAAAAACTATTGTCGGCACTCGTTGGTTATGACCTCCACATAGACACACTTAGTCGAGGGTAGCAAGTACAGTCATTAAATAAAAAATAAAGCACTAAGTATTAGTGTGAGATGTGAGTGTATTATATATATATATATACATAAATACATATTTAGATTTCTAGATATATACTAATTAGTAGTACTAGTCGAAAAAATTTTATCGTTAATATATAAAAGAACTGCAAGAATCGAGGCGTTTTCTACATTTTAAAAACGAAATCCTTAAATATTTATATTTATACTCTGAAAAATTCCAAGCTGCCGGTTTAAATGTTTGTAATCAATAATCTACCGAGAGTTTAAACCGAAGTTTAAATATTATAATATATATAATATATTATTATATTATATATAATATGAGGTCCCTTAGTTATAATATTAAAATATAAATGTTTTAAATGGCGTTAGCAAAGATGTAGAGAAAGAATGATGGTTGACTGAGGTGCCGCGAAATATATGAAATAAAATTAATTATCACTCTTTACTTTGTTGAAATTTGGTTAGCCTGACGTCGATTCTGGTTTTATTGAATGTTTATTATAAAGCAAAAAGGAAAGAAGATCACGCGTAAATGTTTAAACGTGACAATGTGTAAACTACAATGAGAGGAAGGATTCCGGCCGTTTAAAAAAAAAAATCTTTTCACGCTTTTTCATTGGTGGACAAATTTGAGTGGCCCCCGTGACGTCACCTCTGCTAACCTCCTTCACCTGATCACTTGACCACCTGTTCCTTTTCCTTTCCCAAATTGCTACGTATATTTATACGTTCGTATAAATATAACTGCCATACCCAGCATCTTTCACTCACTCACCTTCGCCTTCACCGTTGAGTTATAAAAACTATAAAAAAAGTTCAAACTTATAAAGATAAGCGAGCAAAAACAAGTGAAAATTGTAATTTTTTAGTATTAAACAAAGAGTATTGTTATTAATTAATTAATAATTAAATAAAAAATATTAGTTACCGAAAAAACTAAATGTTTTCTAAATCCTGTATTTTCCTTACCTGTTTTTATATTTATATATTTTTTACAATTATCTGTCACTAAAAATTAAGGAATGGGTGTAACCAGTAGCAGAGCACAGGTTTAATAAAACCTAAAAATTAAATACAAGAATTTCGGATAATATACAAATGTAGACAATACGCAAAAAGGGCAAAGCAGTATTGTATATTACGACAATGATTTATTCAAAGTGACCAAATTAATTAATACATAACAGTAAGATTTAATACGATAATAGTATTTATATATTATTCATCGTATAGGTCGCTTTTTGTCGGTTTCAACCGGGCGATTCCTCGAATGAATTCAACATTTAGAGAGAAATGTAAAGCAGTAAATTTCTTTTGCGAACTTCCTAAAAACTAAGATGGGAAATTCTGCTGCGGACCGAAGAGATTTTGAGTTTTCGGGGTCAACGGGGGTCACATGAGGGTCACATGGGGGTCAAGCAGAAGGACACCCCGTGGGATCGAAGTAGGGGAAGTTCCCTTTCGAGTGAGGCGCCCAAAATCCTGCCATGCAGACGGGAACAAGTTGAAATGTCACAAGCTGAACTTCGTCTCTTCACTGCTCCTGAAAGAATTTAAATTAAACTTAAGGAGACGGTAGTCAGAAAGGAGGGTTCCTTAGACTAAAATGTGCGTTGACAGTGCAAGGAACGGTTTATTTATGTGAAATGTAGTTAGTTAAACACTGCATAAGAAATGGTCACGCAGGTAACACAATATGTAACGCCTGTTTGACGACTTTATTTAAAAATTCTATGAGGTTAATATTCGAAAATAAAATTATTAAACTAACATCTGATACACAAATGGTACTCACGTTGGTTGTTAGAAAAATCTCTGAGGAAGACCTTAAACTAAACATAAGTACCAAACGAGTACTTGAAATTTAATTGCCCTGAATTTCTATTTTCTGTCATAATTGTTAATAACTTTGTCTAAAATTTATATCTACCTGTTTGTTTCATTCGTTGCTTGAACTCTTCTTCTTCTTCTGCTTCGCCGTGGTGTTCTCTCTAACTGTCTATTCTTTACTTCTCTTTGGCGGTTTGTATATGTTTTTACATATTTCAGTAGAAGTTGTCTTAGTTGACAGTTGTAGTTTCGCTTTGTTATTAATGGCGTTTTTTCTCATTTCAGCTTGCGCCAAGCGACTGGAACGGTGTTGCTCGGTTTTTTAAGCGTAAAACGGGAGGAAAATCAGATTTGAACCAGGTAACCGGTAATCCCGTTGATAGAACAATGATTTTTCCAATTGCAGCCTTCTTCTTGTCTTGCAGATTTAGCATACTTGCCATCGGCCAGGCCAAGAAAAAAAGTAGAATTTTTTTCTGTTGCTGTTCTCTTTGGAGTGAAACGACCAACTTTCTCTTTACATCTTTTCTATGAATTCCTTGAGAGAGATTTTTACTTGTTTTTCATTCTTCCTCTCAATCACTCAAACACCCACAAAAATGTGTTCCATTTAATCGTTAGAAATTCGTCTTCCGTGATTGTGAAAAATTAATTATTAAACAAATATTATTAGTTAGTTATTATGTTTTACGATTTACACGTTGGATGTATATATGGAAATTAATGTTTCAAAAAAATTATTAAAAGGATTTATTTACGTTT
This sequence comes from Polyplax serrata, assembly GCA_037055365.1. Lineage (NCBI taxonomy): Eukaryota > Metazoa > Arthropoda > Insecta > Psocodea > Polyplacidae > Polyplax > Polyplax serrata. The sequence continues at coordinate 1,508,858 of JAWJWE010000006.1, forward strand.
ACCATTGTTTGGTGGAATATCTTCAGTTATCCTTGTACTTTCCTACACTTCCCTGCTCTCACGTGTAGTACCGCAGTATTCGTAATTTATGCATCATATTTTATTATACTTTTCATACTTTGAACTTTATTGACTGGCAGTTGACTACCTAAATGACGACCGACCAATTGGGAATTGATAGCTTTGTGTGACACGTTCTTCTGTTCGTTTCAGTTGCTTCCACGATTATACGGTTTTTTTTTACTAAAACCAAAATTTTCCTTTCTGAAGACTTTTTGGTCGGACGATGCCCTGGGCGGACAGAAAATTCAAGACGCCAAATAAAAAATGTAGAGCAGAAAATTGAGACAGAATTGGCATTGGTACGAGGGCGAAAACGTCGACCAGGCAAAAATCCAAAGCCGTTTTTGTTTCTGTCGCCGGGATGAGAAAGAGTTATTTTTTATCATTTCCAAGCTCAAATAAAGCCGGAATCCCTCGAAAAGAGCACGAATGACCTTTGAGACGGGGAAAAAGCAAAAGAAAGTGACGAAAGTTCGACTGTTTCCATTGATTGTTTAATCTGACGCGCAATGGCCGGCGATTTTGGTCAATGGAAAATGAAAAAAATCCTTTGGCTGACATGTTGGTCCTTTCATTTTTTTTTGTATCTCATCCCCTTTTACCCATTCCTTTAAAACAGTTACAGTAGCTTTTTTCGCTGAAAAAGTATTGGTAAAATATTTTAGAGAGCTATTAATCACTCGCAAGCTTCAAACCCTTTTAGGTGAGAGGAGGAAAAAATTTATTTATTAATGATCGGGCCGCTCAAGACCTGTCTTAGGAGTGACGTCAAATTACCTCACAGTTACTTTACTTATTTATTTTTTTTTAGCGAGAAAGATTAATAACTGTACTGACGGCAGCGTAGCAACGGAAATTAAAAAGTAAAGAAGTATAACAAGCTTCATTATGGATTTTTTTCTTTGTTTGAGCCATCGGAGACGCGGAACTTCCTCTCGGGATTTCTCCTATCTTTTACTTTTCCTGCTTGGTTCCTTCCTAAGACATGCGAATGTCCTCTTCAAATGCTCACCCGTAAAGTTGTGACAAACCCGTCGAGAAGAGAAACTGTAGAAACCAATACACAGAGGAAAAATTTCCAATTTGTGTTGTACAAGTTATGTACAAAATATTGTTTCCAAAAGAGTATGGAAAAATTTCAGTGTTGTGTTGTATGTAAATATCAAGTAACTACAGTTTCTGGGTTTCTGTTCTGGGTTTCCCTATCAGACGGAAATTGTAAAACTGTTGTGTCAAACTTCCCCAGTACTACAGTTTTCTTAGAAATCAGTTTCCCGTTTTAATGCTAAATTCAAGCTACTGCCTCAAGGATTTTTTAAATGAAGTAATCATACAAAATGTATTTCGCACACGTTACCTTGTGTTTTTTATTCTTTTTCTTTGTTCCTCCCAGAAACTTATTACAAAATGGATATCTTCAAATAATTGGAGAATTTATTTAGGTTTCCTCCTACAAAATGTTGCGATTTCAATCGCAATCTTTGAGCATGCAACTTACACATTTCACCTTTAGTGAAATCTCTTAGCCCTTCGCTACAGAAACTAAACTGTAGCTGTAGTTCTACTTAGTTCTGACGATCCTACATCCTTTGGGTATGCAATAATCAGTATAATCAGACGTTTAGAGTTTCGCTCACATGTTCTTGCTTTTTTTTTGGGCAATAAAATGACTAAGCAAATCAAATGCGAATTCCCCAGCCAGAGGTGGTGAACGGAAAAAAGTCGTGATGTAAAAAAAATGAACTGGGAACAACACTCAAATGAGTTCCCTGAAATAAAATGTTACAACTCTATGTGTCCTGAGGGAAAGAAGGCTTCCAATGAGCCGATGGCAAAAAGGCAAGTCACGGAGTTACTTAGGCAAAAGGTTAAAGGCTGATGAGACTTCGTTTCCCAATAAAAAGAACAATCAATTTGGTTCTCCCCACGTGGATAATTTGATTAATAACTTAAATACGAAGACGTAAAACAGCGAGGCACTTGCCGAGAGGAATCGTTTTTTTTTGTAGACAGAGGGAGAAAGAGAGAGTAGTAATTCTAGTTATTTCCCTAGTGAACAGCACTAACAGGAGCTACTAATAAAGTTAAAATTAACAAACTAATGAAAGTAAAAGGAATTTGAAGCTTTGCATTTGAGGAAAACTACCACATCCCACGCTGCACGAGTACTTGTAGTTCCGGCGAGATTATTTTCCGAGAACTTATGCTGTCATTCAAGCTTCGTGAGAGGAAGAGAAATAAAAATACAGATCTTTCACTTTCAGTAAATTTGCGATGAATAAAAGTAGAAGAGATATATTTCAGGCGCGATGACTCGACCAAAGATAACAGGGGAGAACAAAGAACTTTAGAACTAGAAAAAAAGAACTAATTAAACTTTTCAGTAGAGAAAAATCCGCCATCGGTGCGAGAATCAATTTTTCAGGTGGATTTTATTGTCATATCAACCTGGTTTGCCAGAAAGCAGAAGGTAAGGCGATAAGAAGAAATGGAAGAAATCTCATCCTGGTGGTACGTGATTTCTAACTGATGCGGTTTAACTATTTATGTAATTTATATATACAATACAGAAACTGTACTTAAGTAAAAACAAGTTTTTTTTATGTTGATGTACAAATGAACCTGCAACAAGCCAAAGCCTCAAGGGTGTAAATCAGAGCTCGTACCTGCTTCTTTTTCACCGGTACTCTGCTGCTGCATGAGCGTGTAGTTGGTTGTCGACGTTAACGAGAGTTCTCCCTCTTGTGAAAGCCTTTTCTACGAATAATAAAAAGGCATACCTGAGCTTTCCGGCCGTGAGACGAGAAACGTAAAGAAAAAGTTTTACATCCCCGCGGGTTTCCCTACAACTTTTTATTGCTCGAGCCTTAACCTTTTGCCAAGTCAAAAACTTGGGACATTACGGCGATGGCGAAAGTTCCAGAGCGAGTTCTCAAGAGCAAGCGAGATGTCGTGCCGGGAAAAGGTGAAAATGACGAGGTGATAAAGCCATTTCGGTCTTGCTTTGAGTTGATGTGCCCTTTGCTCCCTCCACTTCATCTTTATAAAGAACTCGAAACTTAAATTATATTTTCACTTTAAGTTTGCATTTCGAAGAACTACTATTTTAGTTTCATGTGTTCTATTGAACTGCTCTCTTTTCGTAACACCAACTTCTTTTTTTACTTTTTCCTCCCAGTTTTTTTTTTCAAGATTCTGTGTGGAGTGTAATAGTAAGCGCTGTTAAATTGTAATGATATACATCGTCGTTTGAAACCAAAAAAGTTATTTTTTTGTTTCTGAATATTAACCATACACAAATATCACACATTTCGTATACCTAAAAAAAGATACATCGTCTTGTAAAGACACTCGTATTCTCTGTGACTCACTGTGACACCTGACAGCTGTATAAATAGTTTTTAAAATACTGTAACTCTTGTTCTAAAGGGTAGGTACCACTCAAGTGGATCACTCAAGCTATCCGAGGTCCTTGTTACCCATACGCTTCTATCTCCGGTCCTTGCACCCAAATTTTCGTAAGCACTTGACAATTACTTGGAGACTGTTACACTCCTCTGTCACAAAGTGTCGCAACCAATTCATTCTCTGAAGGTTCTACGATCTTAGACAATCAGAAAGTGTCAAATGTAAATAAGCTAAATTCAAATATAACAAAAATCTATAATAGTAACCACACAATAATTTCTACAATGTAAACCAGACTTAAATATGTAATTTCATCTGCTGTGTGTATATTTTTATTTATATATATAATTTAAATATTTAAGTAAACAATTACTTCTATCAGAAAACAAAAAATAAAATAAAATAAATCACATGAAAGGATTTACAAACACTTGGACTTCAGTCCTCGAACGACACGAAGACCGCCTGCAAAATGACACCAATCGAAATAGTAACAGTAATTTTTTATATGGGTTAACAATAACAATAACAAAAAGGTTCAGTATAATACTAATAATAATAATAATAACTGTATAAGGAAATAACCTATGGCATCATCGAAACATCAAGTATTGTCTTTTGTATTCGGAAAACTGGAAAACACAATTATTATGATACTCCATTTAATACCAATTTGTGTACTACTGAAATATATGTTGCGAGGACTGCATTCAAAGTGAATTTGCCCAAATAACCCAACTAGCCAATTAATATGACCTGCGCTGCGTCAAAGTACGTAGTAAAACTACATAAGATGAACGCTAAGAAATGGTAAATGCGAAGACAACAAAAGTGCATTCGAGAACTTTAAAAGCCTTTGATTAAGTACACTGTTGTCATCGTCTTCTTAGGTACGCACAGAGATATCTCTACATAATTTCGATTAAGTATGCACCGTAGCAGTGTAAATAAATTTGTGCACACCACAGTTCGAGTCAAGTGTGTGACTAGCCTCTTTGGGTGGATAAACTCGTGCAACTGCTCACCTCTTAATATATGATGTGTAATAAATATATATACTGGTATTCATCAAGATCCTCATTCATTACGCTGGCTTGGGTTTTCTTACGGTTTTCCGACCTATTGGTAAAAATTATAAAAAGCAATTGTTAAGAAAAAAACATTGGTGCCTAACAGTCAATTGCCATCAAAATGATATCTGTACGCAAAAACCAACAAACGCTAACAACCGGGTTGCCACGGAGGACCTGGCTGTCGTTACACTTGAAAAACAACAAAAATTTAAAATTTACAGTAGCAGAAAATCGTTTGCTCGCTTCTCTCCCATTTTTCTTTCCACTTCTCTTTCACTAAAACTCGACTTCAAAGTGTTTGACTACTACAATTAAACATGAGATGGAATGTACTATTGAGGTGATGGTGGGGTGTTTATGTGTCTGGGAAGGAATGTAATATTTGGTTAAAGGAATAAATTCATGATTTGAAATGAGGAGATGATCTAAGGACTTTATTTCACCTGAGAGTGACGGGAGTCCCTCGGATAGAACTCGGCCAGTGTCGTGGCAGGAATTCTCTTCAGCATTTCCTTGGGGAATATTCGAAGGAGCTGCCAGCCAATGTCGAGAGACTCGAAAACTGTGCGATTTTCGTAGTTTCCTACAACAAAAAATGAATAATTATGGCCTCATAGATTATTCACTGTGTACGAGGCACTAATAGTCCAGAAAGAACATGTGCCGTATTCATGGGTACCTATCGTGCATACTAAGAATTTTTTTACCCTACCTTGAGTAATGAAGTTTTTCTCAAACTTGCTCAAAAACTCCAAGTACAACAAGTCATCTGGCGTGAGGGCTTCTTCACCAACAACAGTTTTCATAGCCTGAACGTCTTTGCCGATGGCGTAGCAAGCATACAACTGATTGGACACATCTGAATGATCCTTCCTGGTCATTCCTTCTCCAATAGCGGACTTCATCAAACGTGAGAGAGAGGGCAAGACATTAACCGGTGGATAAATCTGTAAGAACCAAACATTAGTTACCAAAGCCGTAATTATTTCTTTTAAATTATTTCTTTGAGAGAACTGCCCACCTGTCTGTTATGAAGTTGACGATCGACGTAAATTTGCCCCTCTGTAATGTACCCGGTTAAATCGGGAATTGGATGGGTAATATCATCGTTTGGCATAGTCAGAATGGGAATCTGAGTTATGGAGCCATTTCGTCCCTCGACACGACCTGCTCTCTCGTAGATGGTAGCCAAATCGGTGTACATGTAACCGGGGAAACCACGGCGACCAGGGACTTCCTCTCTGGCAGCAGACACCTCTCGCAAGGCTTCAGCATATGAGCTCATGTCTGTCAGAATGACAAGGACGTGTTTTTCACATTGATAAGCCAAAAACTCGGCGGCAGTGAGAGCCAAACGAGGGGTAATGATCCTTTCGATTGTTGGGTCGTTGGCGAGGTTCAGAAATAAACACACATTTTCCATGGAACCATTTTCCTGAAATCAAGTAGGCGGGTGTCAACAAACCATTTTTGACCATGAGTACCAATATGTGCTGGTTTTCTCACTTCAAAATCCTGCTTGAAGAATCTGGCCGTTTCCATGTTCACTCCCATCGCGGCGAACACGATGGCAAAATTCTCCTGCGAGTCGTCCAAGACGCTCTTTCCGGGAAGTTTGACCAGACCAGCTTGTCGACAAATCTGTGCAGCAATTTCGTTGTGTGGCAAACCGGCAGCTGAGAAAATTGGAATCTTTTGCCCACGAGCAATTGAGTTCATAACGTCAATGGCGCTTATGCCGGTCTGTATCATTTCCTCAGGGTAGATTCTAGACCAGGGATTGATGGGCTGGCCTGTACAAACCAATTACAGGCTTAGAAAATGCATTCTTTTCTCAAACAAAATGAGTTTTCTTTTTCATCTATTAACATTATCTCAGTCATAAAAGTAATGCACACCTTGAATATCAAGGAAATCCTCAGCCAGAATTGGGGGTCCCTTGTCAATCGGTTTTCCTGATCCATTGAAAACTCTGCCAAGCATATCTTCTGAGACAGGAGTTCTTAGAATGTCTCCAGTAAATTCACATAGTGTATTTTTAGCATCAATTCCTGAAGTACCTTCAAATACCTGCAAAATTTTTTACAGTTTAATTTTAATAGTAGAGGGACAATTTATTAATCAAGGGGAAAGATACAACATGATATTGGTGTCCTACAGCAAAGCAGAATATTCATAATTTAAGTCTTCTTTAATGTTAAAAAATACTAAATAAACAAAGTGTATGTGATGTATGATTACTATTTAAAAGCGTTGTACAACTTACTTAAAGTAATTAGTAATACAGTTGGAGCACCAATCATGTGACTATATTTTCCCACATCTAAGCAGTTCAGGCTACCTATTTCATACCCTGATGACTTGTTAAATAAGAAACATGGTACTTACCTGAACTACTGCTTTAGACCCACTAACTTCAAGAACCTGTCCTGACCTAATACTGCCATCAGCCAGTCGTAGCTGCACGATTTCATTGTATTTTGGAAATTTCACATCGTCGAGAATGACCAGTGGTCCATTCACACCGGATACGGTTTTATAAGCTGCGAAGAAAATCAACAGATTTCAAACCTCTTGTCCAATTCGAAGGAAAATTACAAAGGTCTATTGCCAGTAGAGCAGGAGAGTCAGCTGATCGATCGTGCAACGAGAAAGAAGGTGCTGAGGAGTTAAGACGTTTGTATTCGGCTCCCTTCGAAAAGTTCGATTTCAACTCATGTCAGATGATATTACAAAGTTTCAAATACTATTTAGTTCCGCGAGTAAAACATTACTGGCGTTTTGAAATAAAGAGTGAATGAATATTCTGACCCAGTTGCTGGGTGAACAATACAGCAAGGAGTTAACGTTAATTTTTTTCTCGTGAAAAACGAGTCTTATTTTCCAAAGGGTAAATTTAACAAATTGTAAATAATTTGTGAACTTACTGAGTCGTGGCTGCGAGATGAAATCACGGGAAACAGCGAGGACATGTTCCCGATGAGCTTGAACTGCTGAGATCGACATTTTACAAAACACTCAGTAGAAGCAATGGCTGATCACGTGAAATCACATGACAGAATCGTTGCGCGACTGCCAACCTTTGAAACATGGAAACGGCGGGCAGAATATTTGCCGTCTATAATAATGTACTGTTCGTTATTTATCTTATTTATAAATACTAAATCAATAAGATAGTACAAACGAATGGAACGACTTCAGGTCTTTGATTTCCCTAATAATTGATACAGAACGACTGGAAAAGGCAAGTGTGAATGAACGGGCTGCCACTCATACAGAAACTTGGTCATTTTTAAATCATGTGATTTTCGTTTTTTGCAGTCGTTTCCGGTTCAAATCGTTTTAACGGCAGCTTGAGAACTTGCGTAATTAACCGAGGAAAGAACTCACATTCCCTTAAACTTGTATTTTACATATTGTATTTTGTTCTATTTTCTAATTTCTGATATTTCTTTGATCGGAGTTCTTCTAGATTTCAAGTACAAGGTTTTACTAACTTCGCTACGACTATATTATAATAAAACAAATTGAAGGATACAAAATAATTTTAAATAAGTTTAAGAACAAAAATGTTATTCACACACTTAGACGCATTTAAGGAAACGAACAATGTGTTGACAGTCCATGTAAAAATTACACCACCGAAATGAGAAATCCGTTAGGATTTTTAATAGGTCAAGTAATGATGTTTTGATTTAAAGTAAACGGTTTTATTGTATAAAAAAAAAAAACAAATGTATATGCAGAAGAATATTGAACTGTTTAAACAGTCTCAATGAATTTGCCCCTGTATTATCTTTGTCATCCCATCTTTCATTCGTTTCAGATCGGAAAGATCTGCTTGGATTATGTTTATGACGTGAGTCATCCCTGATTGCTCCATTGTTAAAAACTGAAAGCACAAATTTGTAGTGTTAACATCTTTGAAGTTTTCGGGGGTTTTCTAGTGGGCAGAAAAACAAAACGTTCTAAGACGATTTAGAACTATTTGTTCTTAATTAAATGTTTACCTGCTTTATGTCGGCCACCACATCAGCGTCCATTCTGTACCGCTGGGGCTCCTTGTTGCTCTTCGAATGGGACTTCACTTCCTCAGTTAACTTTGCCAGCCGACTCTAAAAAATGAACGTTATTGATATGATGGGTTCGTATCATAAGTGACATCAGTAAAACATAAAAAATAACACATTAATATTCATTTTCATTCGTCCCTTAATTTTCGTATTTCTACTCCCATTCATTATTGTAATAATGAATTGTCTACGACACGAAAAAAGATATTCAATTATTTACATAATTTAATAAATAAAGACATATTTTGTAGCATGTGAAGCGTTAATACTTTGTTATAGTACAATTTTTATTAGAGTGATTAGGTAAAAAATTATTTTTAATTGCCCCATTAAATTTTATGTTTCTCACTTAAGATTTACTCACACCTGATATAATTTTTACTGAATTTAATAATGTGTCCTTTTATTTTTATTCAATTTTACTTTAATTTGTACATGAACTTGGAAATTCTTTTTTTGCATTTGGTACTCCTTATCTCATTACAATCTCTTTAGATAAGTTGTTTAACAGTCCTTTTTTTGCTCAAACTGCTATTAATTAATTTATTTAAGAAAGTTGAATTCAATGAAAACTCACTTTAAAAGGTGCAGAATTAACAATTGCGGAAACAGCTTCCAAACGACTTTTAAGTTTCTCTTCCTCTGGCAGCAGAGAAAGACCCATTTTCCGTGATATTTCTTGAATAATTATAATTTTCAAAATTCTGTGTTGGAGCTCTGAAAACCTGTGAATAGCAAAAATGAGAAAATGACAAATGGTACCGACTAACATTCAATAACAAATCAAGCCAAGTTTTAAATTATTTAGCTCTTGAATGAATGCAACTAACTCATTCGGGTATTATTTTTCAAGACTCAATTCAAAATTTTACTGAAATATATATACATATACTTACTTTAATCTGTACTCTGATATTTTTGCTAATGTCTCTGTGTGCTTCCTTTGCAAATCAGCTATTTCATCTGCTATTTTATCTAGGAAAGCCTGATGTAGAGCTGTCTCTTGTTCTTGACATTTCATCCTCCAGCGAACGTCTGGAAACCCGATTAATGGTACAGGAATCAGTTTATCTGGCATAGGATTATCTTCCTGCGCCTGCTTCCAAAGCCTTGCATCAAAACCTGCAAATGACAATTACATAAAACTGTTTCCTGTCTACATCCCTCCCTTCCATGTGAGGTCAAATACAGCCTTTCAAAATGTATGAAATTTCTCACCTGCTGGAGGATTGTCCAGATATTCTTTTAATGATTCTTGCCCAGGGTCAACTTGTGGATATATATTTTCTACTTGAAGGCTTGTCAACTGCTGTCTCTGCATTGGTTGTGTTAAATAGGCTGATAATTCGGATGCTGAAATCAAATGATGTTACTGAATACTTCAAAAAATTAAAGTAAACATGTGAAACATTAACAGTTATTTTTTTTATTCACCTGGAATTTTCTTATTTGTGTCAGAGGCAAATTTCTCCTGCACATAGATAATCACAAGGGTTTTACTTTCAGAGAAAGCTTTTATACTTTCAATACTAGGCACTAAATTGGGTTTGTTTCCTAATATGTTATTCAGGTTTGTTAGAAGTTGAGACTCAAGAGCCCTGAGAAAGAAAATAAAAATAATTATTTGTAAATAAAGCCATTGCAGAAATTGACCCATTCATTATTTTTTCTCTTTACATATTTATTGGGTATAACATCAAAATTAGCATATTCTATTTGCCCTTACCCACCTAATTTCAGACTCCTTTTTGTTAAATATTAAGGCAACTAATCCATCTTTGTTTTCTGTTCTTGGTCTTAAACTATAACTGATGGCCTTAAACCTGCAAAGTGGATTTTTCATTGTGAATTCCACTGGGGGGTACTGTTGGCTGTAGAATCCTGCAATATGTTAAATTTGTTATTTAACATATTTTTAAATTTATTGCATTCTGTACATTGCTATTGATATAGCTTTGTTTCTATATTCATTACCTTTCCCTGTTCCCCATAATGCTTGAACCAAATTCCATCTACTTAATGTTCTATCTCGTTCATCCCCAAAAACTTGACAATTGAAAACTGCATTGTAAAGAGCTTGATTTGGATCAATTGCATTTTGTTGTTGCTGTTGTTGAGCAGACTGTCCAAATGTTGAGCTGCCCCAGGACAATGTTGTAGCTGGTTTGGTACCCAAATTTGTTCCAAAACCTGTTAAGCCTGTTCCTAAAATTACATAGAAACTTTTGTTGGACACACAACAGAATTTATTCCAGAAAACATAAAATTATTTTTTATGCTATACCTGTGGATGTATTTGTCTGACCAAAACCTTGAAAAAGTCCAGTTCCAGGTGTTGTACTTCCAAAAGTTCCAAGGTTACCAAACCCTGTAGTGCCAGTTTGATTTGTTGAAGTTCCAAACGAACCAAACCCTCCCCCCAGACCAGTTGTTGTTGTTGTTGTTGTAGTCCCAAAGCTGCTGAGCCCTGGTAACAAACATAACTTCACATTACATACAAATTACTATCATGGGATACAAATTAGGAAAAATATATATGTTGATTAATTTGTGATTAATTGATTAAGGTTGTGCTAACCTGTTCCAAACCCAGTTCCAGTTGTTCCAAATGTTGGTGTTGTAGATGTCCCAAATGTGGATGTACTTGTGGCAGCACCAAACAATGGTGTTGTTGATGTTGCACCAAAAGCATTTGTTGATCCAAACGTAGGAGCCGTCGAAGTAGTACCAAAAACCGACCCAGTGCCAGTTCCAAATGTCGATGTGTTGGACGTGGCTCCAAAAGTTGGACCTGCCGTACCGAAAGCTACAAAAAGCAACAATTACCCCTATGCGATTTTATGTTTTGTTTTGTTGTCTGGCAATTATATATCAAGTGACTTACGTTTTGCAGGTGTTGATGTACCAAATGTAAGTGAAGGTGTGCTAGAAGGAAAGGCGGGAGTATTTGAAAATCCGAAACTCATTGTTAAATTAAAACTCTACGACTTAGAACTGGACTGCAATAAAATCTGGAACACGGTGATGCAGTATTCGAGATCTCAAACCTCTCGAACAATTCATATAACTTGAGTACTGTATCTCAGAAATAAATTGTAAACATTGCTATCGAACCTCGCCGTCGGTTGCCTGTAATTCAGTGAAAGTTTTGCCAACTGAAATTTTACTTTTTGCTGTCAGAACTAGAATTAATCATTTTCATTTGATTAGGCTAAATGAATAATAAAAGTAAAATTTGAATAGTACATTTTTAATTTGATCTATTCTTCTGTAAATTATAAGACTAAAACTACTCTTCACATGGAATGAAATTTAAATTTAAACGTTAAAAAGGTGTTGGTCAACCTGTGTGTCCTTCGCCATTATTGGTATTGAGTAATTGTAGGTAACATTAGGATAGATATGACAGAGGTAGATAAACCAACAACTTCTCTACCTCAGGGAAAGAATGCTCCGGGTTGGAACAATTATTCCGACTCAGATGACTCTTTGCCCGAACTGGAGGAGGCATCAGCGGGAACGAGTTCTTCGGCAGCTTTCCCTGATTCGGCTTCTGCGAGTCTGCCGATTGACGTTTCTAAAGCGAAGCAAAGCCGCGGAGAGAAAAAAGCGAGGAAAATAATGTCGAAATTGGGACTAAAACCCGTTCAGGGCGTGAGCAGAGTGACCATTCGTAAGTCGAAAAATATACTGTTCGTAATCAATAAGCCTGACGTGTACAAAAATCCCGCGTCGGACACTTACATAGTTTTCGGGGAAGCGAAAATCGAGGATTTAAGTCAGCAGGCACAAGTAGCAGCCGCGGAGAAATTCAAGGCTCCTCAGCCTACCACATCGGGCGACAGCAACACCGTTGTGGCACCCATTCAAGAGGAGTCGGAGGAAGAAGACATCGACGAGACCGGCATCGAAGAAAAAGATATCGATTTGGTTATGTCTCAGGCAATGGTGTCTCGTGGGAAAGCCGTAAAAGCGTTGAAAAATAATCAAAATGACATTGTGAATGCTATAATGGAACTTACATTGTGATAAGATTGATAAATGTTTAATCAAGTGTTGATTTCAGACACACATAATTGCCAGATTAAGTACACATCAACAGGCACATCACAGTAGGAAAAAATGAAGCAAAGAATTATTGTACAAAGGATAAAGAATGTTCCTAAATTACTATCTCATACCTAGTGATTAATTAATTTTATTTTACTAATTTTTAATGATCTGAGTAGGGTATTGAAGCTCTGAAGCCATAAATGTTGACATTAATGAAACATTGACTTTTTTGTTTTTAGTTTTTATTTAATATGTGGAAATGAACTGAAGTTTTAGTATAATTAACAATATTGTATTATTTATATAAATTATTGATATATATATATATATATAACAATGAAATTATTATACACTATATCAAAAGAATTCAACTGTTTCAATTTAATTAAAGTAACACCATCTTGAGGTCAAGGCAATAAGTAAAATTCAAACACTATTAAAAGAAAATATTTGGACTGATATTTTGAATTCTCAATCACCACATTTATGAAACAACCAAAAGTACTAAACCTGATTTATTTTTGTAATATATATTTAAAGAATACATTTATGCCCAAAAAAGAATGTTTGTCACACTCATTAAGATTACCTCTATTGTTTCAATGGGACTGATTTTTCCTCTTATGTTCTACATAACATTCATCTGTTTAACAAGACCAAAAAAGTAAGATGATCTTAAGTTTTTGATCATTTTGATCTTCACATTGAACAGTCATTTAAAAACAGCGGCAATGTTGACAAATCCAAGTCCACGTTACCATGGTTACCATGGCAACTGAGTAAACAAATAAGTTAGTGGCTGTTTCAACTGTCTGGCAGGTGTCAGTCCAGTAGGAAATTCACCTTAATGGATGAAAATCAGTTAATTGGAGTTTATATACATCAAATCAGTTTCTTTGATCCTGATTTTTTATTGAATGAACCTTTTGTTGAGGTTTATCTTGTGGACAAGCCATCTGGAGGATGCATCAAAGGCAATTCCTCAGTTTCAAACATCAACCTGTATAAGAGTCCATTCATGCTGGATCCAGGTGAAGTGTCTTCAAGGTAAAAATAAAGAAATGATTTATTTTTTTATTTTTTAAAACAAAGTTATCTCTGAAAAATTTTATCTTGTAGTAGGCCTGACCAAAATTGGTGGAAAAGGCTTGTGGTCATTGACAAGAACATTTCAAGTTTAAACTCAGATGAAAAGATGCTTATTTTTGAAATTTGTAAAACTGTTCAGCAAAAGGATGAAGATGAGATAGGTAAGTTCCAAAAAAACTTTTATTATCTTACCTTTTCATGTGACATTTATTAACCCACACCTCCCTACCGATTTCAGTACTCGTGTTAATTTGAACCACTGTATTTCAACAGGTAGTGTAAGAATTGCTATGGCCTTCTTAGTACCCAAGGCGTCAGATGGGTCCCTAAACACAAATCAAGAACTGAAACTTCAGCTGTTTAAAATAAGAAAAGACTGCAAGACATCACATCAAGACTGCAATGTATGTGAATTTAAAATATTTATTTGTTCATATTTCCAACTTCTTTGCTCTTTTATGGCTACTTTTCATGTGCTTACTAAGATGTAACTTTAACCAAGTATTTTCCTTTCTTCTATTTGAATATTAATTAATTTGACGTATCAGTACTTAACCCGATTTTTAAATTGCTGTCTGCATAAAACCATTAAATGTATGAAAAATGGGTCACCGAAAATGTAGCTGTTTTAATATTTAAACAATAGTTATAGTTTGGGATTTTGACTGGAATTAACCACAGATTCTAATGTCATCGTAACATGAATGTGTTTGAAGTACATCTCTCGAAAATTAACATTATTTTTTTAATACGTATTTATGCTAATTATACTGTTACTTAAGAGAACCACAATACATAGTTACATGGTAATACTGTCAACTAAGCTATGTAAATATGATATTTACAGATTTATCATTTGTATTCCGAACATAAACTAAAAAAACTATATGGAACCCTTCAAATATCTGTGAAAGGAGTCGTTCCAATTAGAGCCAACCGAAAAAAGAAAGAAGAGAAACTCAATAAGAGGCCGTTAACGGTGGGCAAAGAGAAACCCGAGACATTGTTGACTTTGAAACCGGTACCGAAGACATGGGAATGGTCCAGGCTTCCAACGCAGTCCTGTAAGGTGCCCAATAAAATCCACAAAACTCTCAACTTGGGAAAAAACGGCGTTTCTTGTATTCGGTTCAGCAACAGTGGCGCACATTTTGCAGCAGCCGTCCTATCACTAATTGTCGTCTACGAAGTTATCTCCGGGAACGAAGTTGTCCGGTTACACAGTCATATTGGGTTCATCTATGAACTCGATTGGTCCTTCGACGACAAGTATCTACTATCGGTGTCGAACGACTGTATGGGTGCCGTTTGGCTCGTGAATCAGACTGCTCCCGTCTTCGTGCTTCCACATCCGTCTTACGTGTATTGTGGCAGGTGGCTCACCGGAGCCGATCAGATCATCACAGGTGGGAAGGATCATTTGATCAGGTACTGGCGTAAAACCGATGACAGTTTTCACTTGGTTGAAGAGATCGGTGGACATTCGGGGTTCATAAGTGCTCTCGCTACCCAGGACGAATTCCTTCTCATATCGGGTGACTCGCTAGGAACGATCATGATCCGGAAGCTCTCCGGTGACAGCTGGGTCCTGACGAAAAAGCTCTCATTCTCAGAAATGGCTCACAAAGTAATTGATTCTATTCTCGTACACTCAAGTAGAAGACGTGTAATCGTTTCGGTTCGTTCCAAAAGTTCCCACCTTGTCGACTTTGTTTCCGGCATTATTTTGCAGACGTACAAGTCAGCAGTGAACACATTTGCCCGGTCCGTTTCATGCCTGACTCCCTGTGGATCTTACCTATTTTCTTTTTGTCAGAACGGAGATGTTGGTGTTTGGGAAGTGAACACTGGGAAAATGTTTGCGTCGTACAGCAGTGTCTTTCCCATCGATAGATTGAATGAGCTCAGTGGGTACATCGACTACCATCCTCATGAGCATATGGTGGGAATTGTCGCTTTGGTACAGAACTATCCTTTGTTGATACTAAAGTTTGATCCTGCTAAAAACGATGAAGAGAATTTGGGACTTAGTTTTTGCAAGAAAAAAGACAAAAACCTTTCCGTCAGTGTTTTCCCGGGTCGACCCCTATTATCCGCCAGAGATATTTAGGAATTTAGTTAACAATCAAGTCATGGTGATAATAGACAAATTTAACGAATTCCAATAGTGAAAGTGCTTTATCATGAGATTTATTTTATTTTACGGGTTTTATTGAACCTGTATTCTCCATTCGTAACAATTGTCTTTATTTGGACTTTGAGTAAACTTTGTAACTGCGAAAGAACAAAAATAAATTGCATGGGTGAATTTAATTAATCACCCTTATTATTTTTATTAACATTTCTTATCTTTATCTTGTGTCCTAAGTTCTCACTCCTAATTTTCCTCGCAAATTAGCAATAATTTAAAACGAAGAAATTGTCCAAGTTCCATGTTCCAATATCCAAGTGAGGCGGCAAATTTGCCGTGTCATTAGATACAATAAAATTCCCGCCGAAGGAATCAGTTTGCTATTTGGGGAAGTCACTTTTTTTCGTTTGACTTAATAAATAAAAATGGACAACACGTTTGAACGAGTTAAAGGGATAATTGGTAGATTGAGGAACGTTTTGAAATGTCAAAAATGGTGAGTAAATAAACAGCGCTTTGAAGTTTACGTAGTTCTTCATCCTAACCCCTTGCAATTGAACATCACTTTGCAGCTTCACCTTGAAGGAGGACCTTAATATGTCGTTTTACCATCAGTGTGATCACTTCTACTGTTCCAAATGCGTCATAGAGCAAGACTTGTGTCCCGTGTGCAAAAACGTTTCCGATAAACCGAGGACCATCGCCAGCGACAAAAATATGTTAATTTTGTATAAAAGTATTATTAACTATGAATTGCCCTCAAAGATAGACTTTGACGTTATGTATGAAGGTTATAAACAATCAAAAGTACAGTATCAGAAGGTTAAAAAATCCGAGAGAATAGAAAAAGGGTGTGTTGAAAATGAAAAGCCAGTTAATGATAATAGTGAAATGGCATGTCAAAAGTTAGATGCCAAAAGCAGTAAGATCAAAAGTATAGAATCAAAGAAAAGAAATTCACACAAAAATAGTAGACCAATTGGTTCACTAACTGCAACTTTAACAAGAGAAGGAAAAGTAAACCCTTATAGTTTGACAGGGACAACTGAAAAAATCAGGACATCAACAGAACAATTAATGCCTCTGAATGTAAATGTACCAGACACTTCAAAAACAGTGATTACAAATAAATCTGTTGTAACACCTGAAACTAGTAAAATACTTAATATGAATACACCAGGAAGTTCAAAAACACTTCATATTACCACACCAAAAAGTTCAAAAACTGTCAGAAATGTTACCCCTACAAGTGCAAATGCTTCTAATACAAATACTGCCAGCAATTCTAAATCATTAACAAAACTAAACATCAACAAGAGAAATCCTAAAGGGGAGACTCAATTACATTTGGCTTGTAAGAAAAAGGACTTCAAATGGATGAAAGACTTAATTGCTGCTGGTGCAAATCCAAATGCCAAAGACAATGCAGGATGGTCACCTTTGGTGAGTTTCACATTTTACACTCTTCAACGCACTTATTCCTACCACAGTTGTTTACAAACTTATCAACATATTTTACAGCATGACTCTGTATTTTCTGGAAATGTTGCTGTCATTGAGTTTCTCCTGGAGAATGGAGCAAATGTGAATTTGCCAGGGCTTGAGAACACCACAGCACTTCATGAGGCCATTGCAAAAGGTAACAAAAGAATTGTGGAAGTGCTGTTGAAGTACGGAGCAGATGTCAATATGATGAACATCCACAGGGAAACACCAATGTAAGTGATGCTAGCAAATAAGCATTTCTATCAATTTTGGGCTGTGGGCACATAAATTAGAAGCAAACCAGTTGGTATTGTTATTTAAACTTAGGCAATTCAGATCATTGTAGTTGATTACTGATAAAATTGAAGTTAAATATTATCTATTACCACCAATAACACTTACAACCATTGTCTTGTTTTTATGTTCTGAAAATAGTTGTAATAATTACCAAGTTATTTTTTGTAACTTGTAACTTTGTTCAACTTGAATAGTGTGTTAGACATGACTACTTATATAGTAAAAGCTAAGTAAGTAACCCATTGTCAAAGTCAGTCAGGATACCTTCATACCTTACTCTGTTGCTTCCCTTCCAGGTTATTTAATATAGAATAACTAAAAGGGAACAATTTCATTCCCAAAAGTCTGCGTGATCATTTTATTTGTTTTGGCTGCCATCTATTTTGTTCCGTTCAGACGTTTCACCATGTTCAAGATGGTCCAGGGACCATCAAAGTTTTCTAGGCCTGCAGCGAAAGGATTTTTTCTTCGAATTGCATTCCATTAGGGCAGTACAAATTTCAAATCCTCGTGAAAAACCCTTGAATTTTCAAGGCACAGACTCCAGTCGTTGGAGTCGACGTCCGACCATCTCTGACGATTGTCCTCGTCGAATTGGAAACTTTCAGACATTTGCTGCTTTGATAGTTTGAATTGTTTCGACTCGGCTTCTTTCATTTCCTTCCTGTTAAATTTCTCCAAGGCATTATTCCGTAGTTTAGATATCTTGAATGGGTTTCTCTCTTTGACGAATTCAAGTAAGTCGGAGGACACCTGAAGAAATCCACCGGAATTTCTACGACTTTTGCGCCCTAGGGAAATGTCCGAATCTGATTTTTGCTTTTCTTCCATTGCAATTTATTTGTTTTATTTCACAATAAATTCAAAATAAATGTTTTGTTCTTTTTGTTTTTTTGGCAGACATTTTTTATTACGGTTTTGTTTCTAATTTTGTTTCTGATAGGCGGTTCATTAAGACTGCACTTCAAAGATGTCGACATCTCCACGATTGGAGTCAACTACTTTTGTTTTAATAATTACAGTATTATGTTCTTGCGATATTATAAATATTTTTGGTAGTAGACTTATAAGACGCCTAGCGGTATTGAAATAATAATATGTCAATTTGGTCAAGTCCGGCTATTAGAGCCTACATAATTTGGAAAGGCTGCGGAGGTACTGTTTGTGTTATCAGATCTTATGGCAGCTCGAAAAAAAGAATTGTTGTGTAGTTTTGATGATGTCAATGGGAAGGAGAATAAAAATATATATTTATTGATAAAACGGTATGAGACAATAGGAGCCAAACCCAAAATTAAAGGTACGAAGTCATGGATAAGAAAGACTTGATTTAACAATTTCAGGGATTTAGTAAGGAACCACAATCTCACAGAACTGAAAGAACTACTGGAGGATGCAACGGGTAAATACAATTTAGTGGAAAGCAGAGAGAGAAAGGAGAAAGAGGAATCTTTGGAAGGTATCATTTTATATAAACATAACCTACCAATAGAAGAAGACAAAATGGTGAACAAATTTGTTGAGAAATTTCCTGTTCAAATTACATCTTCAATAACGTAAGTTGGGTCATTCAAAAGAGTGCTCTTTTTCACTTGACTGAGTGAACTTCGGTCACCAACATTTAAATATTTTATTGTCCAGGACCAGGGTACATCCGACTCATATCATCGTCTCCGGTCCTCAAGTGGATTTAACTTGGGGATTGCTGTCGTCCACCGTGAATGGATGTTGGATAGTAGCGGTCCAATGTAAGTTTACCTTTTAAGAAAGCTAAGTTACGACCCTTGTAAGCGGACGAGTTCAATTTTGTTTAAATTGTGTTGCAGGGATCAAAGACTGTTTGAAGGAGAACTCACCAAAATCCACCAGCTCCTACATTCTGACAAAAGACCAATTCGCGGGATTTGAAAAAGCCCGAAATAATCTTAAATTCGACCTGCCTAAACTCTTCTGCGGGTGTCACTTCTATTTTGGCGGACAATTTGACATATACACCATTAATAATGTGACGGTTGGAAAAGCAGAACTGAAATACTTCGTTGAGAAAAATGGAGGAAAAATACTGAAACGATGCCCCGACCCGGAGAGCTTGACCTTGGAAAAGACCATTCCGTACCATGTGGATGTAACTGGTAGCCTGAAAGAAACATCACACTATATAATATACCAAACAGAAAAGTGGGACCCAATTCCCAAGTACGCCATGTCTCACATGAAAACACTACCCATCGAGTGGTTACTGGCCAGCGTGCTGAAGTTCGAATTGATTGATCCCAAAAACCATACCGGAAGCTATCTGTAAAGTTACCTTCGATACCACAGAGGAAAGGAAATAATTCTAGGTAAGTCAGCTTCTGTATTGGAGTGGAAGTACGATGTTACGATAAACTGGAAACAATACAATTGCTACCGCATCCCTGCACTTGTCAGAGATAGCACAGAGTAGCAAGCGTGTTGGGATCGGAGTCTTCAATAAAAAGATAGAAGATTGCCTAAACGATGAGAAATTTCGGTTTGTTGTTTTGCGTTGGAGAATGGCTCTTGTAGGAACAAAATAATAAATAAGCAAATGGTGTAAAATATATATTTATTTATAAATATTTATATATATATAGTACTTAATTGGATAGTTCCCGTTCTACGTTACCGGTTCTTCTTGGTACTCCTGTAGGATGTTCATGGTGATGGGTTCCTGTTCTGGTTGTAAAACATCCTCATTTGTTTTGTACACCACGACGCATTCCGTTCCGGGAAGGTCAGACTCTGACTGTGAGGTCATTCCTACCCACTGGTAATCGTCGACAATAACGAGAGCTTTGTCACTACACTTGCTCTTTTCTAAATGCTTCTTCAGGTGAAACTTAACTGAAAACCGGTGACCGCAGACGGGGCACGGGTACGGCCTAACACCCCCGTGGACGTACGAGTGCCTTCTCAGCATATTTTTGTCGATAAATGCAGCGTTGCACTTGTCACATTTATGTGGCCTGTCATTCGAATGTGTTTTCTTGTGCTTGATCATGTTCATCTTGAGTCTGAACGTTTTCCCGCAGACATCACAGAAGAAAGGTTTAACGCCGTAATGCATGGTCACGTGCGACTTCATCTTGGTCCGAGCATAAAATTTCTTCTGGCAGACCGGACACTCGAGTTTGGGCTTACGGAGATGAACGACGTTGTAGTGGTGGTGCATGTTCTTTCTGTCTGCGAATCCTCGGCCACATTTCAGACAAACGTGTGGCCTGAGTCCTTCGTGGGTGTTCTTATGGGACCTGAACCTGTCCTTGGTTTTCAGGATCTTCCCACAAACATTGCAAAAGTAGTTGACGTCCGCTTGCTTTTTCGTATGACTAATTTCATGGGATTTTACTTCCTCGGGAGTGGGAAAAGTCATGTCACAATGGGAACAGGCATACTCCTCTGTCCGAATTTGACTCAGGTGATTTCTCATGTGGTTTTGCAAGTCTTTAATTGTTGCACACATCACTTCACAAATGTTACATGCCGGTACCAGAGTTTCGGATTCTGCATGAGTTTCAAGATGGTCCAGCATGGACTCATAGGTTTCATGTTCCGAACCGCATATGGGGCAAGTGATGGCAAACCTGACAAAGAGGGAATCTTCACTGGTACCGACGTTTTCTGCATCTTTTTTTACAGCACTGGATTCTTCTTCTATTTCATCATGGTAGTCTACCAAAGTTTCGTTCGGAGTATTAATCTCCTCGTTGCTTCCAACATCGGCTAAATTTTTTTCAGCTTGCTTTAAGAGTAGAGTTTCCGGTGATATCAACTGCAAAGAAATTGTATTTTTAGCTGCACATAACAGTGATTATAATAAATAACGTCATTTTAGTTTTGGTTCAGAAGTGTTAGATAAATCTTCACTAAAACTAAAAAAAAGGATACCATCAGAGAGCAGGGATGGTCAAGGTCTTTTGTAACTTACACTTTGTTTTTGTAAATAAGTTTTCCTCAGAAATGAATCAGAATTTTCACACTGTATTCTGAATTTGTAAGCAATCTCCAGGTCAGCTTCACATGTTGTACAAATGCTGTTGGGCAAACCATCATTGGAACTGACTTCAATAGAAGCACAACCCATAATTTTAAATGAAAGAACCGTGCTCTTCAGTGGTAAATCTGGATTGAAAATTGGTGAGAGTTGCTCCGTGGAAGAGAGGCACAGTCTACAGATGTCATTTTTATCTGAAACAAACAGTTGGATTCAGCTTATTTGTCATTTGGTGCAGCTAAATTAAAAAAAGTATGAGTGCAATGTAATTACGAGCCTTAAGTGCAGTATTAATCAATATTTATAGCAAAGTTTCACAGATTTTACTTAACTCAAATTTCTTATACATAGTGGTTTAATTTATTGTATAAAAATAGAGTTCATGTTATTGCAATTTACCTGAATGAATATAGACATTGCAGAAGTATGTGCATAATCATAAGTAACATCATTTGGTCTTGGGATTAATAGAGAATTTTTTATTTTATTACTCACTCAAGTTTAGGCAATACACCTTATTTTAATTTTTATGATTTCCCAGGTAGCTTTTCACTATTTCCCTTAAAGCCCAATTTGGTCCTAAAAATTAAACTGCCAAAACTGCCACAAAATTCTTTCAGCAGCAAAGTTTCATTCAAAATGTGCAAATCAAATGTTCACATACAAATTCATGAATTGAATATTTGTAGGTTGTGGGAATTACTCTCCGAAATCTATTCAACTTAATGGAAGAATAAAAAGGTGACACCAATGATAACATACCTTGCTTATCACTAATGTCACTAATAATTCCATTTTCTTTTTCATTAAATTTTAATAAATCATCAAACTTATTATTTCTGCTGTCTGAGTTAACTACTAGAATTTTAATGTTTTTTCCATATTTGTCTTGTATATTTTCTAGGCAGTTGTCTGATGTTTCACACTTCAATGAGAATGATGTATCACTGTTGTCTTCAACATAACAAATACCATTGCTAGTTATTTTGTCCTGTTGTTCATATTCACTATCTACCACCATGTAACTTATTTCTTCATTCAAGTCTTTGCTGGGAACTAAACTTTCACTGTTGTTCATCAATTCCTTATTGTTTTTAATTGTTTGACTTTTTCTCTTTGTCTTTTTCAAAGAGTCATACAAAGTTTTACACAAAACATGGTTGTGCTCAAGGATGACAGTGTCCAGTTTCACATGATTCCCATCTTCACCAACCACAGCATTTATCATGCAGGGGCACCCCAAGTCTCTGTAAGTCGAACTTTTTCTTATGCCAGACCCCCGGCATCTTATTTTTTCACCACCAAATATGCACGCAAATTTAACGCACACGTACTTCAGGTCCGGATTCATTGTTTTTGATATTTTCGACTTAAGCGAGTTCCTGGTGTGACTGCTCCTTATCCAGAATTTGACATAGTTTTTCTGTCCATACTCTTCTAGGTATTTTTTGAGTGCGTCGAAAGATTTGAATTTCTGTCCCTCATAGGGCTGTTCAATTGACGGTTGATTGTCCAAGCGAGCGCTGAAAAAACAGGAGACTGTTGCAACGTTCAGATGTAACACAAATGGTCCTAATTTGGAAGTTGTTTCGCAAGGGGGACAGTAAGAAATTATAAGAAGCCGTAAGAAATTTCTCAGAAACATAAAGAAATTGATCTTGTTTACACAAAACTATCGGTACTGAATGAGACTGTATAACATATAAACGTCTGTTGACACTCCTGTTGAGTTTTCATTGGTTCAATTCTTAAAAAAATACAAAAGCCACTAAACTGCTTACATACCACAGGTCCATGTTGCTCATATTGAATTCACCTTAAGTAAAACAAAAATATTGCAAATTAAGTTTAAGATTATGGAACGTCATTTAATGACCACTGGACTTGGCTGCGTGAGGCTGCCCGATATAGCCAACCGTTGAAGGAAAAACGAAAGTCTGCTGCTACGTTTTTAATGCTTTTCTATCCAGTTTTACCTGCAATTGCTCGTTTACTTGCTTAAATAGGAAATAGTAATACATTTAAGTGGTGTCGGAAGTTTAATTGGAATTAGTTTCCTGAGATTTGCTGTAAAAGAGGCGCTATTTAAAAGACTTGAAGAATTCGGAGACGCCGGGTGTGCAAATGGTCAATGGCGTGCTGTCGGCTTCTTAGTAACGTGTTGTGAAAGTTACGTTGTTTGGGTTCATTATAATTGGTAAGAAATTGCACTTCGGCAGCGACAAAAGTATACAAGTAGTTTGTTTTATATTTGAGGTCAGGGATCATGTTGTGTTGTCACTTCAGATCATGCAACAACCGCCGAATCCAACGTCCGAGATGGAAGACGACCCAGAGTCTTCTCAGGACGGACAAAATGGGTCTGGGTTACCATCCCTTTTGAGCATGAAGTTAGATGTGCCGCCTGATGTGGGCAGTCAAGAGTTGAAATTGCCACAGGCACTGGAGCAAGCATTGGCCTTTAAATCGGAAAGAGCTAAAGAGATAGGGGTATCTGCTGAAGATGAAGATGGTGAGTTTATGAATAAAGACTTCAGTGAAATGTGTTTATTAATATTTTATGAAAATTAAATGGGATTTCCATTTGTTTTCAGATGATAATGATGATGATGATGATGAAGATGATGATGGTAATAATGATGCTCCACCTGGAGAAAAGGTAACAAAGACAAAGAATCTAGATTCAAATAATATTGAATACGAAGATGATGAGGCAGAGGATGGTAACCTAATTTCAGAAACAAAAAAAGATTTAATTGAACAGCAGGTATGATAATTTGTTACTTAGATACTATTTTTCAATTCAAATCTGTTGAGTGTAGGATGTTAGTATAACATCAGGGGTTCGCTGACAGTCACTTCCAAGAACATTAAATTGCCCTGTCTCCATTAGCTCCTCACAATTTAGTTGTAGAAGTATTTTTAATCAGTGTATCACTCAAGTTGTACCCATTTGTGTGATGAACTACACTAATTGGTTTGCAATAAAAAATTTTTTACATCATTTATTATTGAATCAAACTCTTAATAAGTCACAATGTACTGCAGCACAATGGATATTATTTACTTGAAGTGAAATTTGTATGATTTCAGTAATAAAATATGATTAAAATTTTGCCACTCAATAAGAGGTAAGCTTGACAATTGAAGGGAATACAGTAATAATGAAGGTTTAAAGGTGCCATGGTTTTTCATGCAAGTAGGAAAGTTAATTCTTAAACAAAATTATCAAAATTTAAGTTTGACTGACTTTTTCATTTGAAAATTATGAAAATAATACAACATTTTAACTCACACTATTACTTTTATATAAAAATAGTGACATTACTTCAGTTGCATATATTTTGGGTAAATGCTTTAATTTTTTTCCAGTCAGGAAAAAAAGAAACAAAAAACAAGAGGAAAAAGAAACGAAAGAAAAGGAGAATGGAAATGAATAGGGAAAAAATGGAGAATATGAAAAATGAAGAAAAGAATCAAAAGGACAAAGAAAATGAAGTTGATGTTGAAGTGGAGTGAGTCAATGCTTTCAATGTTTTGTTACTTTGTTTCATTATAGAAGGACTTTCTTGCCAAACTCATGTAACAAATTATTAACTTTCAGGTACATTCAGGAAACACTGGGGTTGAATGAATTGGATCCTATGTACAAAGAATTTGCTAAAATTTTTGACGCATTCCGGATAGCAGATATGGACAAACCAACAGATGCTAAAACCGATGCCACATCAACGGAAGAGAGGCCTAGAAAAGCACCCAAGGATGACGGTACCGGTGACATTGACGAAGAAGAGGATGATGAGGTGAATATTTAACACTAATGACAAGCGTAGCTGCCGTTGTTTGGTCTAAATGTCACTGTAACCGTTACCTTCTCACAGAAAAAAGCAGAAGATGGAAAACCGAAACTATCTAAACGAAAATTAAAGAAACTGACAAGGCTAAGTGTTGCTGAGTTGAAGCAGTTGGTCAACAGGCCGGATGTTGTTGAAATGCACGACGTAACGGCCAGAGATCCTAAACTTCTAGTTCAGTTGAAAGCTCATAGGAACACGGTACCTGTCCCCAGGCATTGGTGCTTTAAAAGGAAGGTGAGTAGGACATCCCTCTTGAAAGTACAAACAGGGAATAGCATACTGTGAATTAAAATTCTGTGTCACATTTCAGTACCTCCAGGGTAAGAGAGGAATCGAAAAGCCTCCATTTGACCTTCCGGATTTTATCAAGAAAACGGGAATTATGGAAATGAGAGCGGCTCTGACAGAAAAGGAAGATCAAAGGACACTCAAAGCTAAAATGAGGGAAAGAGCAAGACCAAAGTTAGGAAAAATCGACATTGATTACCAAAAGCTTCATGACGCATTTTTCAAGTAGGACAGTCTTTCTTTCCAGTGGTGCTACTAATTTACTACCATGTTGCTACCGCATATTCTAATGAGTGATTTGATTGATAAACCTTAGGTGGCAGACTAAACCAAGGATGACGATCCACGGGGATTTATACTACGAGGGCAAGGAATTTGAGACCAAATTAAAAGAGAAAAAACCGGGTGATCTGTCAGACGAGTTAAGGACGGCACTCGGAATGCCAGTAGGACCAAGTGCACACAAGGTAGATAGTTGTTTTTATAAAAAATAAATGCTACTGAACATACAGCTGTTGTGTTTGATATTTGAGTATCTGATAGGCATATGAACCGCGCATATTTAAAGTCTCTGACTTGATGCTCATAGCTCAGTTTGTTTTCTTCTAAGTCACGATTTCGTCTATGTTTAAGGTTCCTCCACCGTGGTTGATAGCTATGCAGCGGTACGGACCACCACCCTCATATCCAAATCTTAAGATTCCTGGGTTGAACGCTCCGATTCCGGAGGGTTGCTCATTTGGTTACCATGCCGGTGGGTGGGGAAAGCCACCCGTTGACGAGAGCGGGAAACCTCTTTATGGAGATGTGTTTGGTACATTGGGAACAATCGCTACCTCCGAGGGAGAAGATGAAGAAGTGGACCGAACAATGTGGGGCGAATTAGAGTCAGAGTCTGAGGAAAGCGATGAGGAAGAGGAAGAAGAGGAAGAAGAACAACCGAAGGAGGATGAAACCGGTTTGGTAACACCTGCAGAAGGACTGGTGACACCATCGGGTATCACATCAATACCTGCCGGTCTTGAAACACCTGAGATAATTGAGTTGAGGAAAAAGAAAATTGAAAGTGATATGGAAGGGTGAGTTGAGTTGACCACTGAGTGTCCACCTCTATTATGTCGAGCTATTTTACATTGCGGTAATGTAATTTTCAGGTCCGAGCCGCCACCTTTGTATCAGGTCTTGCACGAGAAGCGTGTCGAAAGAATCGGCGGGTCGATGATGGCCTCAACGCACATCTACGAAATGAATCCTACCGTTCCGTCATCTGCGAACGCTCCTTTGCCTCCTAGAAGAGGTGCCGGTGGGTCTGCTATGGTAGAACTCGCTCTAGACCCGTCAGAACTTGATCTCGTTGACACAGATGCTATGGCAGTACGTTATGAGCAACAAATTCGGGAGCAACAGTCACAACTTCAAAAGGAGGATCTGTCTGACATGGTGGTCGAGCATGTGTCACGACAAAAGGTGCGATGGCTGCAACCAATAACCTTTTTTTTTGGTGTCGGTGTAAAATGCCCGCGCAGAATGGACCCCGTTGGGACGGAAAATCCAGTACTCGAACCCACTAAAAAACACCGTGGCCACCTCGTTCCGTGTGGGGAAATTGGCGAACGGCTTTACGCTGTAATCAGCTACATTCTCCGGAACCCTCGTCTGAGACAGGATAGGAGCCAATCCCCCATCCCTTAACGTCTCTGAGGAGTACTAGTCGAACACCAACATACTTGAACCCCTCCCTCGTGTGACACTTTAGTCGCTCTTTTCTACCCCTATTCTACCCCACACGGGAACCACACGGGGTGGTCAGTTGCCCGACCCCACTTGTTGCAGTTTAGTCGCCTCCTACGACACCCAACGCACGCGTTGGCCCTATTCTATTCTAACCCGGGGACCACACTGGGATGCAACCATTAACCTAACCTAAAATATAATTTCTAGTTCAGAGGTCAAATGTTAAATTAAAAACTTTTCTTTTTTATTTCACAGAATAAACGGAAACGGGCTCAAATTCAAGAAACGAAACCTACAAAAAAGTACAAGGAATTCAGGTTTTAAATTTGCCACTCCCTTTGAGGGTAATTTTTATTTTCCATTGTACATAATTAAGAACTAAGTAATTAAAAGTAATTTTTTATTAATAAAAAAGGGGTTTTATTCGATTTGGTGTCACATTGTGGTCACCAGTCTTTCCTATTCCCAGTGTCCAGCAGTTGTCCATCCGATTTCTAAACTTTGTAGGAGGTGCCATAAGTTAATGAACATTGAAGTCCTTCGGTTGTAGGTCCCTACAGTAGACTTTTTCGGCAATATTACACTCATTAATGTCGGGGTACATAAAAAGCAAAAGGGAGAATTATATGGGGTAAATTTCATTCTTCACAACTTGTTTTTGATACCTTTGGAAGGGTCTGCAGTTAGTAAAAGAATAATGGCATGACTTGATGAATTGCAGACACTTTCAACAAAATTGAAATATCCAGAGTTATTCGAAAACTAAATATTGCAAATGTAAGTTCCTCACGTGACGCTGAATTGGTTTAGTCACACATTGGGTTTCTACTCCAAAATGGTCGTCAATATATATAAATATGATAAAGTAGGTAGGTAGCAGACGAAATTGAATTTCGAGCCATCCACCCGAGTCAAATGTTTAACAAGCAATTAATAAAACTGTTAACGGGCACGAAAAAATGAAAGTTACGTGGAAATTCCCTCAGTCTCTCACTTTCCGACACTTCTGCTGCTGTGAACGCGTTTTCCGCAAAAAAGGTCGCCTGCCCATGGGATGAGTAAAAAACGCAGGCGTTGGAATGAGTTGCCCCGGAGGAAACAACCACTCACCTCCGCCTACCGATAAGTCGTTTAACCAAAATTTTTTTATTTTATTACCCGACAGCGACGAGTAATAAGAGGAAGGAAGTTACGTCGACAGGAAAAAATTACTGTCGTAATTTCGAGCCCGAAAAAGAGAGAAAAATTAATTGGATTGAGAAGGAGCGTGGCCTAATTAAATTTAACGCACAGATGTTTCCTCCGTTTAGGTGAATTTACTTTGAGTTCGGCTGGGTCTCATCCTCTGGATTTGCTCCTTTTTGGCAGAGGAACACTCAGGGGACTCCTGCTGCTGTTGGCACTCCTTCTTGGGTTTCCGCTTGCACCAACTTCCCCAGGGAGTTCCGTTTCCTGCGATACAAATTATTAAATTTTCAATTCGTTTACGCTTTTCCATTTAGTCGTTGAAAAACTATTAATTGCCAACTAAATTCTAACCTTCCTGTATGGCACGCCTTCATATGTCTTGTTAAGAAGCTGCAGAAGAATTGCTTACGTGATACAGATAGGGTGAGATACAATGAGAAATGCAAAGGTTGAGAATATGAAAGAAATTTAATAGAAACGATATGCAGCAGTAAGAGTAGAATGATCCGGAATGAGAATGAATGTGAATGAAGAAGGTGAGACGAACGACCAAAATCACTGAAACTACTTCTTTCTGATGGTGAAAGACATTTTATCTAGCAAAACTAACGAGTCTTAAAATTTGGTTAAATGTCACGGTTCTTAGAAGGGATAGAATCATCTATAAGATGCCGACTCTGAAAATGGGAATGGGAAGCCGAATGTCCTATGGCTGAGTTCGAAGACAATAAGGAAGTGGGAAATGTGCGAAAGTCAGACAAGGAAAAATCACTCGGAGCGTGGAGTAACCAGAAAGAGAACAACAAGCAAGTTTAAAGTTACAGTACTGAAGATACTACATCACTATTGTAACCAGAGAAAAAACTAAAAAGTAGAGGAATGAATTAAAAGTTTTCTGATACGTGGAAGGACTAACTGACAGGACAACTAAAAATGAATGGGACCATAAGAAATAGAAAGTACACCAGAACGTGAGGCTGCGGGCGCTTCATCCATCACTCGAAGATAATAAAATAACGGGGAATTCTAGGTAACGAATAACAAAAGATGAAACAATACAAACATTAACGAAGAGAACGTCAACACCTTCGACAATGAAGGAAGAAAAGCATTCAGGACATTCAAAGTTTTAGCAACGTGCCGAAATGTCAAACGAGGACGTTAGGTAGGAATAAGTGAAGGAAATGTGAAAATGACGACGAACATCTGCAGAAGAAAAGCAAGACGGTGCACTGGCCATAGCTCAACGAGAACGAAAGTTAAAGAAGTAGATGAACGTAGTGTGAAATCAAAAGTAGAACGAACTGAAGGTAAAACATAAAAACCAGGACAGCTGAAGAGGAGTTGATCATCAACATCAACAAAATGGCGGCGTAAGGTACGTCTCGTGCAGAACGTGCAGAAAAAGCAGACTTACTTTGACAGAAAACAATGTCTTCATCTTCCGACATAAATCCTTCACAGTGTTTCAGGCACTTGACATGACAATTTCGAGCTTTTCTAAAGGACAGGATGATTAAGATCACAAAAATGATCTCTCTCTGTCTCTCTCCCTCTCAAAGTCTTGACGTCTGCAGGGTGTGTTCGCCACTCTCCTAAATTAAAAAGTGGGTCCTTCCTGACGTCCGCCCAGCAGAAATGGGACCATCTAATTAATTGTAATTGAATATTCAAGAAAGTAGAGTTTTGACGTTGACGTTGTGATATTTCACGGAGAATCGTTGAAGATGGCAGCGATCAATTTCGGTTGATTGTCTTAACTTGATTTGATGCGACGTCAACGGCTGGGGTAGTTTTTGTAGTTTTCTGCGACTTCCGGGTTAAAGTAGTTTACTGTTTTTTTTTCTTTTTGTGTTTCCCTCTGCCTTCATCACACTCTTCTTCTTATCATTCGCTTACTTCGATCGTTTTTGAATGTTTCTGTTGTTTGGGTCACTCTCCCTGTAGCTTTCTAACCTCCTGCCGCTTTTAACAGCAGCACTTCTCGAATTTGTCACCTTCAACTTTCTTGTCACCTTCAACTTTTTCCAACTCACAGTTTTTCCTTTGCTCGACCCGTGGGCTGCTTTTTTTCTTCTCCGACCCCGGCATTTCGCACGCCTACTGCTCCTCTCAGGTTTTCTCATCAAACTTTTATAGTTGTTAAAATGAATATTTCGTAGGGAAAAAAATCCACCGAAGCGGCAAACCTTCGGGGAAATGTATCCGCGGAATAATCATCGGAAAATCTTTTCGCCAATTAACTTCCGCTCGAATGTACTCTCAAATAACATGGAAAAGGTACACATCAGGAGGCCATTTTAAATCTGAAAGGAAACTCGTTATTTCCGCTTTACCTGGTCTGTGCTTTTTATCTTCAAGGAGAATTTTCCTCTAAATTTTGTTATCCGCAGCATCCGCAGCCCATTTTCAACTGGTCTTACACCGAGGGGGGGTGCTACGCTGCTGCTGTTGTTAGGTTTTCTTTATTAATCCACGAGAAAAGCTCCTGCTTTGAATCTCTAAGGTAATATTCCGTTTTTAACAAGGTCAGTGGGCAGAAAGACACCACAAATTTCCTTCTGAACTCAATTGTTTTCTCAAGAGGCAACCGACGGAAAAGGTTGGGTTTCTGATGATGCTGATTGATTGTGGTGGG
The DNA here is from genome assembly GCA_037055365.1 of Polyplax serrata. Lineage (NCBI taxonomy): Eukaryota > Metazoa > Arthropoda > Insecta > Psocodea > Polyplacidae > Polyplax > Polyplax serrata. The sequence continues at coordinate 1,540,250 of JAWJWE010000006.1, forward strand.
AGAAGAGAAAGTCTAAAGATAAGTACTCGATGGAGGTAAAAGCGAACGGGAATCGTGCAATCGAATGCACATTGTGTTCATTCCAAGTAATTTAGGAATCGGGTCGGAATATTTTGAAGGTTCGGGCATTCTCAGGTTCTAAGGTACAGGTTCTAGGGTCATATTCTGCTCCGGCCGGGTAATGTTGTTGTTACACCGATGATAAAACCATGTCATGTAGCGAAAGATTACTGGGTTTCCTCAGGTTTTGTCTCACTCACCTACCAATGGGTCCCAAACCAAGAGTCTCTTGCATTTCGCCGTCCTGACATTTTTTAAACATCCTTAAAATAAATCTCTGCAGCAAGTCGTTTCGTTTTACTCTCAGTATTCCTTTCTGGGGCAACACGAAAATTCAATCGAATGCCAAAGGAGAATTTCGTTGAGGTAACAAAAGTTAAATGTTTAAAAGAAATTTTTCACTGAAAGTATCTTTATGTCTTTTCTTCTTTTCCTGTTCCCCATTTTTATCTTTCTTACGTATTCTTCAGAAAATCTAAAGATGTTTAATATTATGGCTCATATTCTTCATCGTTTCAAGATATTCTTTCGTATTATTTCTGTTTTTCCGTCAAATATTCTCTTTGTAACGTGAGTATACGTTAACTGTATTGTTCCAGACTCCTGGACTTGTACGATGAAGTTTGTTTCGGTAGTGTACTGCACTGTACTGTACTGTAAGGTAACTCTGCAGAGAGTGACACTTCCTTTGAAAAGATTTGAATAACAATTTGTTTCACTCTGGTACTCTGTTGGTGCTGTACACAGCACTTTGTCCCCTTCTTTGTGTACCTTCATTGTGACCGCCACCTGCAATTTTCGTCGTCTGACTTCTGTTTGTTTCTTTGAACTTCAATGAATTTGCTTTAGGCCTACTTTGAATTTATTCGTGTATTTTATATGATTATATACCCTATACTATTAATTTATATTATAAATTGTAGCAGTCTACCTGAAGTATAATGTCGTTTCTATCAAAAATTAAGAGGTTTTGTCCTAGAGTTTTCTGTTCTACACTCATAACTTCTTATCATAACTTAGATATGAATGTTGGTTTAAAGATTGATTATTATTATTTATTTTATTTTATTTTGTTTTTATTTTTATTTATTGAATACTTTTCTCACCACTTTTTCATGCCTAGAGTACCACTTACTGCCTTTCCGATTACTAATTTTTACCCACGGCTTGATACCACCATTTTTTAAATGATTTTAGGTTAAATATTTTTCTTTTCTTTTACGTTTCGAATACCACCTACATTCCAATTCTTTCTGGGTTTTTTTTCTTTTGCCTTGAAATATCCAAAAGCATTTCTTTCATCCATTTAATCTTCTTTCGTCAATTTCATTATTTTTCACGCCGGTCGTGCTCGACGTTAAACAAAATCTGATATCACATTCACTTTTATAACCAGTTTTATTTACATTCAACGCATTTTTCATTTTCTTCTTACTGTATTTTTTTTTGAGTTTTCTCGTGTTGCTATTCCTCTTCAGTTCACTCTGATTCTTCAGGTCCACCGCTAATGGTTCTGTAAAGCAGGTGTGCTTTGATGAAAATGCACGCGTCTGTGCTGCACAAATTTTGAGGTAACCTAAAGTGCAACGACAAGACTTGAACTTTTTTAGTCTGTACAATTCCGTAAGAAGACTGATGTACAAAAACAAGATTACACAATCCTAACGGAGTTAAATATATTATTGTTTCACGGCAGTGGAAGATAGCAGAGCTTATTGTTCTTCAGAGGGAACAACTGACACAGCTCCGTTATACCTTCTCTGTACTCTTGCAACTTTTCTCATATTCTTCCCTATTAATGATGTTTAATTAACGCGATAATTTAATTGGATTCGCGTTACTCAATTGCTATTCACTTCATTACGGGAGTTCTCTCTCCCCTGAATCTCTCACGCTTTGTTTTTTTCCACTCGGTTCCAAATCGATTCTTCTTCGATGGCATTTCCTCGTCTTTCCTCGTGTTCTTCGCACACGAGACACTGCGATTACGTTTTATAAATTTCTTCCTTATTAAAATTTATTGAACCTGACGTGGCACATTATTTCATCCCATTACATCTCGTCGTATTTCTCTCTCTCTCACCCAAAGGTTTTTTTTGTCTGTCTTCCTCACCTCCATCATCCTTTTCTTCGGTTTTCTCATTGTTTTCCTCCAAATGGTTTCATATTACTGCATTTGACTTGAGTTATGTTTCCTCATTCTCCATCTCCCTCTCTCTCTCTCTTTCTCTCCCTTCATGTCTGTCTCCGTGATGTGATTTGTTCCTCAAACAAGTTCAGTTTTTTTTAATAGTGTCTTCTTCCTCTCCTCTGTTGAGGTTAACGTAACGCCTGTTCATTTTATTCTCCTCCGAAACCGAACTAAACATCGGTGTAACTTAATTTATTTCATTTCGAGTAACTTTTCATATTTCAATTTGGCACGAAGGCTGAATTACCAAAAGAATGACTTGCTCAGGTTTCTTCCTCTCAAACTTGGTGTCTTCTTCTTTCCTATTTTTTCCCAATAGCTGTGAACCCTCTTACTCCATGTGAATTACTTTTCTATTTCCTCTGAAAAGAATGCCATGACACTTGACAAAACCCTTGGAAAACGAACTTTGGTGACCAGCAAACCGATTTGTTTTCACAAACTACGACACATGGAAACCTGTCAGGAAATCTCGACAAGGGAAACTGAACAGAATGAAAAGGAACGTGTAAGAATTGGAAAGATGAAAGGCTTATCCGTGTCGAACCTGTGAAACGTCAGGTGTAGAAAGATTAGGCAAAAGTAAATCAAACATTTGAAAAGAAAGAAAAAGAAAATTGAGACGTAGAAAAGAACAAGCGATGAAAGAAAGTAATTTTCAATAGAAATTCAACCGAATATGAAGTCAAGTAAAAGGAAGTAAAGAAATTTTTTGGCAGACGAATGCTGTTACCCAAACCAAAGTCACATATTCTATGTTTTATAAAGAATAAATTTATTTCGCATTTCTTATAACTGAGACGAGATTCCAAATATCATAGCAAAATGGAGCGAATGCAGAAACTTCAAATGTCCTGGCCTTCGAGTCACACTTTAAGGCATTCGCAAGCACGTATGGAATATTAAAATGGAATTAAAAAATCGTACTGTTCCTGTTGTGATACTGAGGCCAGTGAGGTTGAAGAAACAAACAAGAGACCAAAATTGATTCAAATAAAACAGAAAACAACTCGCTTCGGCCCTCAGAACGGTCACCGTTGTGTTTTCCACACCAGTTGGGTGCATCGGCCCACCAGCGGAGCAACTTCCATTGAAATTTATATTAATTTCAACATTCAGTCGAGCCGGTTTCTCTTCCTGGTAATCCAACAATTAAGTGAACAAAAGTCAGAATTAGAAGAAATAATAAATAAATAAATTTCACTCCAGGCTTGACTAAAACCCATAATTAATATAGATTAAAACAGATGGAAATGCTAAATCATTAATTTTGTAGCAGTGAGTGGAAGAAGAATCGCTTGAGTATTTAAGTCAAGTGGATTGAGTAATACGTTGCGGGGGTTTTCCGGGGGATGAAATTTGAAAAGAAAAAAATTATCTACGCCTCGAGAATTAATCGCCGGAAAAGAAGTAAATTTTACAAAGGAGCCAAAGGAATACAAGAAACCAAAATAACGGCGGCGGATTGCGAATGAAACAAATCAAAATTGAAATATCCGCCATAATTTTAAGGCGTAAGAAAACAAGGATAGGGGTAAAACTTTTTTCCAAATATTTTCCAACCAAAGCAAAAGTCTGAAACGAGAAATAAAAGAACCGCACCGTGGCTTTTCAAATGGAAAGTGGTGGAATTAAGGGATGAATTGAACGAACGACCGGGGAATTTGAAAAAAAAATGAAAAAACTTGAAAATAAGATGAAGATGGGAGCAAAAATGTAACACAAAAAGTGAGAAACTAAGTGAAACTAAAGAATCATGGAGTTTCAGTTGGAAAAGTAAAAATTAAAGTGGAAACTACTTTAGAGAAAGTTGACTCATGGCAGTCTCAGTGGGACGTACAAATTTCCAACCGTTGAAGACAATTGTCATCTGTTTTAATTTATTGCAGTCAAATAAAAATGTAAAAATAAAAATGAAATGTCAAAGGAACCAAAGATGTCATAGAATTCAACGGAAAGTACCAAAAGATGAGAATATGGTCATGTTTGTATGTTTCCTTCTCAAATTAAACAGCCACAATTACCAGAGGGAAGACCACAGCAAACCCTCCAGTCACTTTCACCTGCATTCTCAGGATTTTCAGGTTCAAGTATTCAGTCAAACAACTGCTTTGAAATGAGCCGTGCACTTCTTGGAACGTGGCATGGAACCCATTCAAACAATGTAAAGTTTACTTCCAATAACATCAAAAGCCAAACTGAAATCTTGACACGACCCGACGAAAATTCAGTAAAGGAAACTTTGCTGTAGTGTAACCAATGTAACCCAACGATTGCGGCTAGTAACCCAATAACTTTCTGATATTCCAAATGTTCACAAGCTCGTAGACTTCGGTTGAGAAACAATTGTATTGACTACTCACAGGTGTACCTGTCCAACAGACTTCAACTATCAATAGAATCTAAACAAACCATATTTTAGGTTAGCTACCGCATTGTATGTTGCAAGGCAAACATTTAACATTCAAAGAAGGAACTTCAGTAGCTTAAACGTTGACAAGACGAAGGACGGAAAACGACGGAATTCAGACGAAAACAAAAAAAGCACAACGAGATTATTAGAGGCTGACCGAAAAATATCTTGTTGAATTTGAATTGCAAAAACAACGTGAGCAAATTTTAAAGTGAAGAAAATATCCAAAACATCACTAGATTTTTCATTAAAGAGGAGACAGAAAAGGCGAAACGAATGAAGAAAAAAGGAGACATTCACCAACAACTCGAAATGGAGCTTCTCACTAAATAAAAAAAGTAAGACATTCAGAAGGCAAGGCAGTGTACCAATGCACAAAACGGTGACTTGGCTCTACTTGGCCAGGAGAAAAACAGAGAAACTCCGGTCGATAAAAAGTTGAAGATTCCAGACTGTCTCCATGGGAGTTTGGAATTCTACTTTTGAAAAAAAACGATTTAAATCAAACAAAAAGAGAAAAAGTAATGAAGCAAAGTTTCGAAGACGAATTACTGCAAATAAGATGGATGTGAAGCAAATCGATCGTAAAAAAGGGTCACTAAAACTAAGTTGCTAAAAATGGACGGAAGAAGATACGGAAAATTAAATTATTCGAGGCAGACAAGGAGGACGGACAAAACAGTCGGAGAAAATGGAAACTTGGAAATGTACTTGCCAGTGGATGCAAAATCAAAAATGAAGAAAAGACAATGGACTATGTTTAATGAAAGAGTCAGAAATTAAGTGTAAAAATAAACGGATGAATAATAGAAAGAAACGAAAGAAACAGAAAAGAAGGGAAAATACAAAGCGAGAGAGGAAAAGAGAGAAACATTGCGAAGGTGGCGGTTTTAACTGTCTACTACTTTAAGGTACCTGGAGACCAAGTGGGCTCTTTTTTTCAGAAATTCATCCCCCCACACGGTGCCTGTCCAGAAATAGTTAATTTGTTACTCTGGGTACCGAGTTCACTCGTTAAAATCTTTCTATTTCTGTTGTGTCTGGCCAAATTACCCACATTCGCGCTGGTCCTACCTGAAAGTTCTCACCTTAGAGAAAAAAATGGTGCTGAAGCCACCTAGTCGACCTGTCGCCGGTACGCGGGAGTCATCTGCCGGCGACGTTTTTCCCTGCGGCGTCGATTCGACTCCGTCGAATTCTCAGTCAGGTTTCATCGTCCGAAGGGAAAAGGTGCGCGACGGTTTTCCTTGAGGAATTTTCCGAGTACTTTTTACATCGTCTTGTGAGTAGGTCGTGTCGGACCAGTTTTGCGGGTTTTCCCATGAAGTGCCCACTGACATTTGGACGATATGTGCAGTTGCTGCCACTTCACATGGGGTGAGTCGACGTCATTGTTTTATCTATGGTTTTTTTACGGGGGAGGTTGCAAGACAACGCTGCTTTGTTTACATTTGTGAACTGCCGTTCCAGTCAGACTTTCCTATCTGAGGAGGACGGTTTGCCTTTTTTTTAGATGTGCTATTTATTTGGTCCGTCCTGCCCGACAGAGGTTCAATCTTTTCTGTATTTCTGTTTTCCATGAGGATTAGAACTCGGCCCCCTTTTCTCTTGCGAGGGACCGGCCACATTTGAAAACCTTTTTCGCTAGGATATTGTCGTTTGCTTTTCCATTTTCACGGTTTTGATTTCTTTTGTGTTGACTCATCTTTTTGTTTATCATTCTACCTGTCCCGGTGAATGCAGAAAACCTCCTGTGTTTTACACACAACCACGACGAGAAAGGGAAATTACATTAATCGAATTTTGTGGTAATTCTTTTTTGTCTTCGTAACAATGCGGAGACAAGAGGCGAAAACGAGGATGAAAGAGGCGAACATCACAAAGCACGTCAACGTCTGTCAGTCTGATATTTTTTTTCATAACCTGAAATGAGAATTCCCTCAGTGATCTATTGTTTCAATAAACAAATTGACTCAATTTTGTATGAGTTTGCTAACTCACCTTCTCATTAAAAAAAAGATGTACCGATGTAGACATGCACTGAAGCAGAACGTCGTCGGATTCAGGAATTCGTCATTTCCTCAACATACACTCGACTTTTAAATTAGCACACGTAAAACTAGTAACGAGGAAGAAACTGTAGCAATATACTAAATTAATACTTTTAGAAAAAAATTGTTAGGTAGATAATTGAATTTTTTTCATCGGTAACGATTTTGCCGAGCTTGACCGTGTACAAACTGACTGACAAATCCAATTGCAAATATGCACTTTTAATGAAGGCTACTAACGTTACAAATAACTTTGTTTCCGACCGGAAAAAATTATATAAAAATAGGTCTGGAGTATTCGATTGCCACTTTTACAACAGACAAGGAGGAAATATCCAGAAATCTTTCTCCATCACACAAGCAAGAACTTTGAACAAGAGAAAATTAGTTTTTTGAAGAAAAAGGAGTCACATGTGCCACCACTAGCAGATACTATTTATTTTAATTAATTACGGTAATTTAATTAATTAATAAATTAATTAATTAAAAAGAAAATTATACAAACGAAGTATCGAGGTTAATTCAATATTCACACCTGATGTGACGTAGGCATGGAATGGCATTCCACCCACGAAAACATTGAAAATGTCGGGGTACACCAGGAGGTCCAACACAACGAGACGTGGCCAGAGTTTGCACGCTCTTTTGCTTTATGAAAATATAAAAACCCAAAATTAGTTAAAATAATTATATAAGAATAATATAAAATAATATATAATTACATTAATTATGTTGATTATTTTTAATTAACATTATTAATTTGGTAATTGTAATTACTGTACCCTGGCAAACCTGGAAGAGTTTGGAGAGGTAGTAAAAGAATAAATCAGTTGAGAAATAGAATACTTCTGTAAATTAATAATTTATAAAGTAGGAAAGATGTTTAATAAAATGGGGCAAAAAATTAAATAGAAATTGGATAAAATAACAAGGAAGAAGGAGCAAAAAACTGAAGAAGAAATATAAATCAGTAGAGAAATAGAAAAATAAATAAGACGTTTAAAGGTACGAGTCAGTAGGTTTAATTCTAAGATTGAAGTGTATCTGCCGAAAACTTAATAATGTAGAAATTATGTTATGAAAGTTGGTTTTCCTATTATTCTCCCTGTCATCCTGTTCGTGCTTGGTGCAAGTCAGATAAAAATACTACATAAACAAAGATATTTGTAGTGATATTTATAGAAACTTGAAAAATTTTAGAAACTTCCCCGATTAAACCTCTTAAAAAATAAAGAATTTCAACAAAACTAAATTTCTCTCGAATTGAAGTAAATGTATATGTGTATGTTCATATATACATGTATATACTCCTCTTAAGTAATAAATAAATATATAGTAGTTGTGACACAAGGCTTATGGCAAGTTGGAATCCATAATAAATATATTGTAATAATATTATAAATAAATTATAAACAAAAAATACTCCCTGTCATGTTTTGTGAATGCATAAAGATGTGTCCTTGTGTTGCATTCAAAATGATTGCCCTAAAAATTAGTAAATTAGTTACCTCGCTCGCCCCTTAGCTGACATTTCCGGTTGCATCTTCTGGTGACACGACAAATCTTTTCGACGAATTATTCAACCTTTTTACTCCACTTCCGTCCAACTATTTCTTCTGGATTTTTCACTTTCACTTTACTTACTTACTTACTTACACTTTCCCAAACTTTTCCCTCTTCTGACCGTTTGTGTCACGTTTTTTCTACTGCCACTTTCTCCTTTCATTTTCACAGCAGGCAATTTGCCTCTGACCGTAACATTTTACTTTTCCCGCAAGTCTGATGGCTTTTTTTGCTCTTTTTCGGACGAATACTTTTTACAACTCTCATCTTCTCTTTTCCAATTGAGAGATTCCTAAGCTGCCTTTTTCACCCCTTCCCATCCTTTTTTGGCTTTCATTTGATTTGTTCGTTACAATTAGTGTCTTTCTTCTGCCACGTTAGCCAGCCTTTGTTTTGTTTGAACATTGGCATCCATCCTTCTGTCTTCTCCGCTTTTATTTTGCAATCTCAGGCGGTTCTCTCAATTTATTGAGTACCCTTTTTACATTTTTGCTTCATTTTTGACATTTTCGATGTTGTCCAGCAGTACGACGACCCAAATAAAGGAACCTTTTTCCCATTCCATAGCTATTCGCGTAGTCTTTATTTATGCTCTCACATATTGTTACGATACACCGCAGCGAACGTGACGTTGTTTCTCCATTCAGCCTTTTCCACTCTCTCACTCTACATGGCTTATTCGGGTTTTTGTCTTTTGTTTCTTTTATGACTTTGCTTTCTCCCAACCCCCCCGGTTCTTTACTTCATCGGCGTTTTTCTCTTTAATTCCCTGCTTGCCTTCACTGGCACACCGTCATTTGTTTCCCGTGTCCCCACCTCTACAGTGAGTCACAAATCCCAACACAGTTAATTGTTTACTCATTCCGAATTCGGTTGCTCTTCTTGCTCGGAATTCATTTGAATGAATTCAGAAACTTTTGTCGGAGGTAAGGGGAGAACATTCCACCTGCCATTTATGTTTGGACCTCCAGAAATATGGAAAGAGTGGTACCCATGCGGAACATCAAAATTCAATTGTCCTTACCCTCAGCCTGTTAGCTGTGCTCCCCTACCTGCGATGTCTCGTGTACCAACCTGTGAGGGTCTGACGCTTGGTTTCGCGAGACTTGTTAAACACCCCAATAAAACCTTTTGCGTGCACGCAAAATGTCGTCTCATGGAAAATTCATGACTTTCACGGAAAACCAGTTCACATTTTTAAGTCTTTCATTATTTTCTTCGTTGAACATTCCATGTTCGCTTTGAACTCATCTGCACAATCGCAATACCCATATTCTTTCTCTGCTTCCTCTTCACCTGCTACTCCTAACAAAAAGATGTCTTGGAAGGCATTTACTGGCTCGAGTGGTGCAACAGTTGGAAAAAAAGTTAAAAAAATATAGAAAAAAGAGATTAGTGTGAACAAACAAAACGTATTCGATCAGTACCATGATTTATCGATTTCAGTCGATCGAATGAGAAATGCGTCGGCCATTGTGAGAAGACCACGGGCAATTAAGCGATTTACCGTCAATTTATCAAGTTGTACATTTCCGGTTGGTCACTGCCATTTTCATGGCGCAAAGATTTTTATTTTTGCGTTTGGGACTGAGCCAAAACGAAATTTGAAAAATTTCTACCGTTAAAATTTTTCAATTAAATGGCGACTTCCGGTTGGTCAACTCTCGAAATGATAGAAACGGAGCTTTCTCATCTCGAACGATTCGGATTTTATTTCTCTCGGAATGTAAACAAGAAAATTTGGCCTGCAAATTCATTCAGAATAATTTTAGTTTCTATTTACATAATCGGAAGCAATTGAAGCGAACAGAAGGAAAAATATTCAATAATTCAAAATAAATAATTAACAGAATGAGAGATTTGGTGAATTAGGAACAATTGTACAAGTGGCCAAAGATCAGTAGGAGGGACAAACTTTGTGGAAATTTAAATTAACTAATTTAGTTAACTAGTTGCCAATCTACCAGTACACTTAGTAATAACCAAGCAAATAGATATTGTACCACATTTTGTAATAATTAGCAATAGTTGGTGGAATTACACGAAGCTCGACTTTTTCTAGACTTTGTGACACGAGGACCACGTCATACGAATTGAAGCACGGCAGGTGTTCCTGGGTTAATTAATTAATTAATTAAGTTAGAAAACATTAATTGGTAGTAATTCCTTAATTCTGGTTTACGTGAAAAGCCATTTAATACTAACCACATGTGAACAAAATTGTGTTAAGGCAATAAAGTTGATGCATCACACAATCTTCTTCTCTATTTATTCAGGTTAATAAGAGTTAATAGGCGCTAGTCGAAAGAAAAGTCTTGTAACGTAATGTCTGAAAAATAATCAATGTATTACTACAGTGTCAAACACATGGCGGGTTAAGAAAAACGTTACGTGTTGGACTCTTCTAAAGAAATTTATTCTGAAAGCTCACGAAGCAGCGGATTTCTACTGATGGCTGACAGAAACGCCACAGCTGCACAAAAATGTTTCCTACAGAGGAAAAAATTTCAAATTTGAACGAAAGTTTATAGATGGTTGTACATGTTTATCGCACATGTGTAGCTGTACGCAAAAGTCTAGAGTTAAGCTATGATAATATGTCGGAGCAGTAATAACAGTAAAAATGGTTCTTATTTAATGAAATAACCTTAATGGCAATACCAACTGCCCATTAAGAATGTATTCATAAACAAAGGTAATTCATAAATAAATTATTTACGAATTACCTACGAAATTATTTAAGGTCTTAATGGCGCGTAATAAATTTGGCACTCGTCTATTAGTTGTCTACTGTCTACCAGATTGCTGTTGGCTGTTGTGTCATATGTTACGTCTTCTTCTGGCTTTTTCTGCTGATTTTTTCCTTTTTCACGGTTTCTTTATTACTCGGAGACCGAAAGTCTGTTTCTTGCAATCCCCACATGGAACCATATTTACATGCACATATTGAAAAGCGACGCATAATGTCTAAACAATTTGCGAAAGCAATGTGAGTGTTCTTCTTCTCTCTACAACTTATATCGTCGTCTACGTCTAGGAAATCTGGCAAAATTCCTACTTGGAAGTGTGGAGAGAGAGAGAGAGAGAGAGAGAGGAGGGTAATTTCCATCTTCTCAGCATCCCTAGGCTCCCACATCCGGACCCAATTCCGGATTATTTCACTAATTTACTACTCTCTTGGATTGTTACATTTCTCCAGCCATGGCGTCTCAATTACTTGCCGCTGCCTGATCCTTTGTCTGATGCTGTTGGTGCCGGTGCCGCTGATGCCTCATAATGTAAATGTTTCTGAATGTGAACAAGCCGCTGTGGAAAAAGTAAAAGAAAATTAATAAAATGCAATGGGAAATTTTTATTCTACGGGTGAGAAAACTGGAAATTTGTCCGGTGAAACGGAAGTTCTCGGCGTGGTGAAAATTCAAATGAATGAGGTGTAATTTATTACCTGAGCTTCAAAGGTGGTAATCAGGTGGAGGCCTCCGGGTCACAGGATTTCCCTTCCCTTGAATTTTAACATTTTATTACTTCCGTATCGTCTGCTTTTTTCTCAAATTTTGATTTACAATAATTTTCCTCTGTGTTCTTGACCATGAACCAAATTACGTGACCTCTGTGGTATGTTTTTTTTTTAATTCCTACAAATGTAGACCTTAAGTGAGTTCTTTTTTGTTTGATCTTTTTTTTTGTGTCCATCCACCTGTCTCAAGTGCTTTCGTCTGTCCTTTGCCTTTCCTGGAAGAGTCCTCTTTTGTTAAAATCTTTGCGTTGCCTTCAACTTTTTTTAATATTATTTGTATTATTTTATACAATCTTATTTTTCTAGCAAGCCTTTACTCGTGCAGGTGTTTTTTTTGGTTACGAGCACAGACCAAGTGATTTATATATTCTATTTAATCATTCCATTCTGCCTATATATTTTAGGTAAGAAATTCGTTTATTCTATTTCAGAAATAAATTATAATTATTAATTTTTCGTACATTCTTTCTCAACGCTTCTTTATCCTGTTTTTGTGTCACAATTTTGTTCTTATTTTCTACTTGTTCTGTTTATTCATTGCATTTCACTGCATTCTTTTTTTCTTTCTCAATTTCTCTAAACATCATTCGGCTTCATTCTTCCAGGGAGCTTTTCTCGGTTTGAAATTGAGTATGTATCGTTACAACGTGACAATTTAAAAAATTTTTCTTTTCTGAACCTTTCTTTCTTGCTTTTCTTTTTTTTTTGCTTCACTCGTTGCCTCTCCGTTAAATTTTCATCCGCCATCGAGTTTGTGAGCTGCTTCTTTTCACGTTTGAAATTTATTAAAATTTCTAACTTGTTTACTTTACTTATTGAGGCCCACTTCATTTAATATTTTCGTTTTTTTCTACCGCCTTTTTATCGTTTTCACCGTTTGGAAAGTACGTGCCCTGCCTTTGCACCACCAAACCTCCACGAAAACCACAAGTTTTGTCGGTTTTTTTTTTCATTTTCCACAATCTACAAAGAAGCACACGGAAACGCAACGCAACCCAACTCTCTCCCACACACACACACGCACACACCTATATCATAAAAAAATTTTGTCTTCCTCGGTTTACTTGATTGCGTGAAAGTAAAAACTTTTTTCTCTACACTGCACCTTTCCAATGTTTTCTTCTCACCTGCACAGACACACCTTTGTACACCTGTGAGTGTCTATGATATTCTCAGTTGCCGGACCGTCTAATTTCACACTTCTCTACTGTCAATTCATATTTTACGTTTGCCATTTGCCATTTCTCATCCTCCCTCTCTCTCTCTCTCTCTCTCTCTCTCCCTGTTTCCGGATGTTATCGTCTCTCGTCTATCAATGTGAATTCAATTTGGTCATCCGACCCGACTGTTTTGGACTTTTCAATTGAATCAGTAGGACAACCTTTAATAAATTTCATTTATGCACTTTCGGTCCGGAGATAAATAATGTATTCTCTGCGTTTAGTAGGAAATTGGTGAGAGGACCGTAAATGAGAATGCTTAATGAGAATAAAATTGCCAAGAACGATGTAGGATTTACATTCACACGGAGAAACGAGTAGTTCCGTGGAGTCAAACAGAAAACTACAGGAAAACGTGAATATTCAGGTGAGCCGGTTGCTAACTCCAAGTTTGTTTTATCAGTCACTGAGATAATATAAAAGGAGTAATCAAACAGTGTTATCACGTTAATCTGTCCCGAAAAAGGGTAGAAGGTAGATAGGTGGAGACCGGCGAAGGTAAAACCAAGGTGAAAGAGGAAATTAAATGGGAATTAGTTTCACGGGTTCTTAAGTGCTATTGAATGCTCCGAGGAAATCGTAATTCTTCAGTGTTTTTTTTATTTTCAGTTTAATTATGTATATTAATTTTCATTGAACTTTGTTTCTTCCTACCAAACTAGCAAAAATTAGTTTAAGGGTTTGTCGCTAAACGATACAAATTACTAGATAGATTCCTTCTTTCTTTGTGTCGTCAGACAGTCACATCTGTAAAAATAAAATACTTAAATTTGTGTGCATCTGAGCAAGCACTTTTGACATTGTAAGAGTACAAAATGTTATTAAATAAGAAGTAGTGAAATAGTGAAAAATTTACCCCAAGCGGACTATACATAAATACTATAATTATTTAATTATTACTATCTACTTAAGAACAATTGATATTTCAAAGCATTTGGTAATTACAAAATATTAGTAACGCCGAAATAAAAAAATAAATAATAAAATAAATAGTTTGTTTCTAATTATTTATTTAAGTGAAACAAATTATTTCCACAAGCCTTTCATCGAGGTCAATCAATAATTTTTTATCAAACAGTTTCAAGTCAATAATAAAGTGTTGCAGTATTGTAAGTAATAAAATTTAAAAATAATTTACATCAATTAAAAGTGTAATTCAACAATTAATTTCCCACAACAAAACAAAATTTATTTTTACAATTGAAGCCCGTTTAGAATGCAAACACAAGCATTTGTGAACGGATGTACTACAACTAAAGTAAGAGTACACTTGAGAACAATTTCGTGTATTGAAAATCTCCATGTTTATTAATTTAAACCCCTCTTGAGTACCTACATCAAGGGTTGATCCGAATTGCTAGAAGTTTTAATTACGAAATATTGTGTATACAAATTTCATGGGTACATATTTTTTACTTTATCTAATCTTTACTGATCGTTATGTGTTAATTTTAAATAAAATGCTCGGGGGACTTACGCTGGTGCGAAGTAGTATTGTAATAATACTCAAAGCCATGTTATTTAGTATCTGTCGTTTTAATTTTCAACTCTTGTCGAACATTTCAAGCGCTTTCGATGAGATGTCTCAGTCGCCATTTGCTCACATTTTCATTTGCTATTAAATAATGGTGTTTGCTTTACGTGAATTCATTTTCGGACGTCGTTGCTTAGATCAATTTAGTTAATAACTAGGATTTGCAATGACCTACAGACTTTATGTATCGCGTGCTGTTGACTCTGACTTTTCCACCGGGTCATGTCAAAATGTGAAAAATGAAAAGGTTGAATAATTGAAAATTTTACGAGTCAAAGGCTCTCGTGTGTGCCTATCAATCCTATTTTAATTTATATTAATTGATCGTTTCATTGAACTTTTTGTTGTTTTTGATGTGCGGAAAACGAGGGGTGAGACACCGAGAGTAACCTTTAACAAGAGTTACAGGATAAAGTCCAGTAGAAAAGAGAGGGGAAAAGCAGTTTGGGAAGCGCGATTGTGGAGGTAAAATAAATGAATGATGAACGAGTAGACTTACCGATGTACGTAGAATTATATTGTACACTATATTAACACTGGTATCACAATCACTGTTGAACACTTTGATTACACTAGTACTGATTCAGACTAACACTCTGACTGACTCTGATTAACTAACTGCTTAACTTTAACTAACCAACTGCTTCTTACTAACCAACTGCCCCTTACTAACCAACTGCCCCTGGTGAGAGGTTGAGGTTCGGTATATATAGCCATCCGCGCTTCATTCATTCGGGAATGGAAGACGCGGAGGTTATGGTACGAGTCGGGTTGTCAAGGACAAGGAAAGGTTGGGTCTAGCCTATTGTCTGGAAAGGTGTCGGACTCAGGTCGAAGGATACAGGCACAATAGGACCGGCTACCCGGCAATAAACCTTCGGATTAAGTCTTTTGAAGAGTAGCCGTGGTCGCTATAAACCTGATTGGGGTATTGTGATATAATGGTCAGGGACAGACAGAAAAGGCGAAATGACAATAGGCAGTTATTGAGGTCGACCTATTTTTAGGCGAAGAAAGGAAATTCGGATAAAGGGTAGCGATGGTCGCTACAGGACTCCCTCACCAGTGACAACGATAAGCGTCGAACGAATTTAAACTATAACTAGGACTTATAAACTAAAATGTACATGTTTGCCGGAACGCAAAACTCGGCAATTGTCGTTGGTAGTAGTGTGTCGTAGGAAGCGCTAGCTGTTGTTTCGGCTTCCTGATGCTTCGTGGGTACGGGTTCGGGCCATCTGGAGAACCTATTTACCATCGTTAGGCAATAGCGGTATCCCTCAGATGGTGGCATGATGACAATGTCCAGATGGACATGCACGAATCGCTCGAATCGATGGCGATTGGAAGGTACCCAAAGGTGTTGATACGTGTCGAGTAATTTTTTGATCGCTGGCATTGTAGGCAATGCTTGACCCAGGAACGACAATCGCGTCGCATCGCTGGCCAGACGTAGCTCTGTGCTACCAATCTGCCCGTAGCTTTAGCTCCTGGGTGAGACAATCCGTGGATTTTGTCGAAAATGGCCCGACGGTGAGTCGCGGGAACGAAAGGTCGGATTGTTGAGTTCGAGATGTCGCAATAGATCTTGTCGTTGGATCCTGGTAAAGTGCGTAATTGCAACTGCAGACCGGTTGAATTGTTGCGGAGATACTGTTGCAATTCGGGATCCTGGCATTGATCTGCGGCGAAACTATCTGAGTCGAGTTTTTCGATGTGTGGTCTTGATAAAACATCTGCGATGATGTTATCTGCGCCCGATATATGACGAATATCGGTGAATTGACCAATGTAATCGAGATATCGGAACTGTCTTGGAGTACATTGATCGGTCTTCTTGAAGGCAAACGTTATGGGCAAACGTTTTGGTCGGTGAAGACAATGAAAGTACGAGCCTCTACCATATGTCGAAAGTATTTGATGGCGCTGTAGATGGCTAGGAGTTCTCTATCGTAGGTCGAATATTTCTGCTCGGCGCTGGATAGTTTCCTGGAGAAAAAAAAATCCAAGAGGTCGCCATTCGTCTGCTTCGCGTTGATGCAGAGTGGCTCCAACCGAGGTGTTCGATGCGTCGATGTAAAAAAAAAAAAAAATCAATGATGCGTGTGGCGTTGGATGGCTTAGGCAGGTTGCCGATGCGATGGCCTCCTTCACACGATCGAATGCTGCTGTGGCTTGCTCGGACCATGCCAACGTGGTGTTCGCTTTCGGGTTCCCCTTTAGTAGGTCGTTGAGCGGGGCGTGATTCTTGGCGGCTTCTGGGCAAAACCGCCTGTAGTCCTCCACAATTCCCAAAAATCGGAGACTTTTAACCGTCTCTGGCCTCGGGAAATCGTGATTTCCTCCATTGTACATCGGATAACGTTGCGAATTTCGTTAATTATGTGCGTGTTCATATCACGTCGGGGTCACCACTTTGGAAAGCGCGATTGTGGAGGTAAAATAAATGAATGATGAACGAGTAGACTTACCGATGTACGTAGAATTATATTGTACACTATATTAACACTGGTATCACAATCACTGTTGAACACTTTGATTACACTAGTACTGATTCAGACTAACACTCTGACTGACTCTGATTAACTAACTAACTGTCTAACTTTAACTAACCAACTGCTTCTTACTAACCAACTGCCCCTTACTAACCAACTGCCCCTGGTGAGAGGTTGAGGTTCGGTATATATAGCCATCCGCGCTTCATTCATTCGGAAATGGAAGACGCGGAGGCTATGGTACGAGTCGGGTTGTCAAGGACAAGGAAAGGTTGGGTCTAGCCTATTGTCTGGAAAGGTGTCGGACTCAGGTCGAAGGATACAGGCACAATAGGACCGGCTACCCGGCAATAAACCTTCGGATTAAGTCTTTTGAAGAGTAGCCGTAGCTGTAAACTAGTAGAGTAGCTATAAACCTGATTGGGGTATTGGTGATATAATGGTCAGGGACAGACAGAAAAGGCGAAATGACAATAGGCAGTTATTGAGGTCGACCTATTTTTAGGCGAAGAAAGGAAATTCGGATAAAGGGTAGCGATGGTCGCTACAGCAGAAAGAGTAAATACATTAATACCGACAAATGGACCTTTTGGGCTGTATGGTGAACTGACTTACCGCATGACACAAATGCTCACTGGACACGGACACTTCTATGACTTCCTTTAAAAAATGGACGAGTAAAACCACCCCAATTGCGATCAGTACCCACCCTTACAAAATTCCCAGCGTAGAAAAAATAAATTTAGAGTAGCTCTAGGGCCACTAAGCACAAACAATATGACAGAAAATTGCCGCGAAATATCGACAAGGCATTCTTCTGACAGGTACTGGTGCAACACTACTGCAGAGAAATAAAGCAAATAAGAAATAATAATAATAATAGTGAAAATAAGATAAAAAAGTAAAAAATAAATAAAGCCACACTATGAGACCAAGTCCCAAGTAAATTCTAAAAATTCAAAAATTAAATTAAGTAAATTCTTTAAGAAATACTTTTGGCGTTTCTTGTGCTTAATCAAGGCAATAAAAACGGAATAAATATATTAATAGAACAATAATTACAAATTATTTTAAGTAGGATATTAAGTAATGAAAGGCAAAAATTACAAATACTAAAGAAATGAATGTAATTTTTATTGCTGTGAGAGAAGGGAGAGTTTTCAGTAGAAGCAGACTGGGGAAAGATAATGGAAAATTAAGCAGGAGAAAGGTTATGTCACTTATTTATAAATTTATTTATTTATCTATTTATATTAAAATGGAATATCAAGTTTAAGAATTCATAGTAGATTGTACTACTGATAAGAAGGTTAGGAAAATAGGTTTATCGTTGGACTCAATACAGTTACTTGTCCCGTGAAGTCTTTTGTTTATTTGGTAGAAGTTGAATTTTAAAGACAGTTGAAAGCAGGAGGAAGCTCGAAAAACAAGAATAGGTTTTGGGACATGTTAATTGTCTCCCTCGAGGAAATAACAATTGTCACAAATAGAAAAGAACCAAGAGAGTTTGATTGGCGGAGGAATTATTCAAAGGAAGATAAAAAGGAAAATTAAACATAAGCCAACGGGATTGGTTCCTCCGATATTATGAAGGTAAAATATACTGATACATTATCGGAGTAATAAACTGTAATATTCCCCTGGATTGTTTAAATTTTCTTTTACGTTAGGTCAATGGGAAAACT
Organism: Polyplax serrata; assembly: GCA_037055365.1. Lineage (NCBI taxonomy): Eukaryota > Metazoa > Arthropoda > Insecta > Psocodea > Polyplacidae > Polyplax > Polyplax serrata. The sequence goes on from JAWJWE010000006.1 coordinate 1,558,979, forward strand.
TTGTTTTTATTTGTTTTCATCCTTTGGTTTATGGGAACGTCCATCAATCAAGAGACGACATTGGTGTCACCAGATATGTGGAAGGCCTTCAAAACTGGCAGACGAGGATCTCGCCACCAAGACTGTCTGCTAAATGAAGTGAAAGCATCTTAAATGTCACGGCAGCAAATCAGAGCGAAGTCAAAAAAGATTTAAATTTTTAGTAGTTGAGTTCAAAATGAACTCGCACTTGCACGCAGACAAGTTGGTCAATTTGTCTGAATTAGTCGCCAAGGCAATTGGATGCGATTAAAAATTTTTAAATTCATAACTTACAATAATCAAAGGGTAAGTTTAATTGGGGAAAGAAAAATACAATCATAAGAAAGTACCGGTAGGAAATTAAATGGGCTAAAAGCACTCAAAAAAGACATTATATAATTTGAATGGTTGTAAAATTGAGAAGAACAAGAGAGAGAAAAAGTTGCGTGAAGAAAAATCATGTCTCTTAGATTGCAAACCGATGAAGTGAAAAGGACAAAGTTAGCCAGGCTAAATCTGAGAGATGATGAAAGATTGTAGACGTAAAATGCGAGAAAAGAAGATAGTGAAAAAAAAAGTGAAGAAGAAGACATTGAAAAGCAAAAGAGTTGAAACCTCTTAAGGGAGAAAGTTCCAGGTACGCGAATCACAAAATATTTGAGAGGCGAAAAAGCAAAAAGCAGAAGTTCCAACGGTAGTCACAAATGAAAAGGGAATCCAGGAATAGTGAAATCTATAAAGAAATTTTATCCAACGCCGTGGGAAAAGCGCCAGGCAAAAGGAATTAAGAAAGTCCTTCCTGAAAATGTACTTTTCTTCTCAAGAAGAACTGCCACAGTGGCAGCCAAGGTGAAGAAAACAGACTGATGGTAGAAGTAGTTGAAACTTTGATTCTTCCTGAAAAAAGAAATGGAGGAGCGGAAAGAAAACCTAAAAGGAGAAAACGAAATGCTCAATTGTCCAGGGTCCGTTCACCGAAGTGCGTCAGAGAATTAAGGTAGAAATGGAATTTAAACGAAGGAAAACCAAAACGTGGAGAATTAGTTAATTAAGTAGATTCTGATTTTGTAAATGTGGCGGAAGATTCCTGGAAACTTCAGCAAGACAAATGAAAAACCTGCGAAGCTCACAGAAGGTTGATAGGCTGGGTATGTCAATTCTCGTTTCGTTCGATGATTCAGTGGCACCAGACACAAGTTTGTTTATGAAATGAGTGATGACACGGTGATAGGAGAACGGGAAAGAAGCAAAGGAGATAAAACGCAGAGCCTCTGTTCTTTTTTATCTACAAAAGGGAGGCAGAGAACTAGGGAGGACCGCGGGGAAGGTTTTAATTCGCGACATCGTGGCATCAGATTTACGTGGACTGAAATAGAATTTTGCTTGAGGAAGTCGGGAGCCACGGGTTAGTAAAATGAACAATACGAAGCTACGGGAGAAGAATGATTGCGTGTTTTGGTTTGCATCAACGTGGAAGCAGATAAGAGCGGCTGGAAAGAAGTGTCGGGTATAGCGGAATTTTTCACGCAAAATGTGGTAAAAAGGAGACAATGAAAATCGGAAAAAGTCACGGAAAAATGTGAAAGATTCATCCTCCTGTTTTCAGGAGCAGCGTAAAATGTGCTTTGGGTCACGACATCGTGGCAACAGACTGTGACACAATAAAAATTGCGATAAACACGAAAAAGTATATTATTTTTATGAGGTCACAATGCATTGAAATAATACAGAAAAATGTATGAAAATAAATAAATTCCCATCCCTTACTGTTGCCGTGGAAGCAGACTCATTTATGTCACACTAAAGAAAATGGGACGATTCTGAGGAATTCAAAAAAAAAAAAATAAGGAAAATAAACAACAAAATTTAAAATATTCTTATGCTATACAAGTACGTAATAGATTTTATATTCGCATGGTTGGATGCTTCTCCCAGAGGTAAAAATTAGTTGAAAGGCACAGAGGGTAGGTAAACATAAGAGTTAGAGTATAAAATAGATAAAATAGGAAAATAGAAATAGAAAAAAAATATTTTCTTTAATGTATAATCGGCGATAAAAAAAAGCGAGCACATGAAAATATCAAAAAGAGAAAATAATAAGTTACATTATCAATGGAAGAAAATTTATGTCTCATTTTCGAAATTGCTGTAGAGGTTCTGAATAACTTATGAAATATTAAGTGTTATGTATTATACGAATTTGTTTATTATATATGAATATTAAGCTTAAAAGTTTTTAAAGAATTCAAAGGATTCTTTTTGAAAAAAATATCACACTTCTTTTAGGGGGGCGAACAAAGAAAAGTAAAGACAGTAAAAATAAAAACGAAGAGAAATAAATAAAAATAGAATGTGAGCTAATGGTGCAGAGGTAGAGATTTACAGATAAATAGACAAATTACTGGTGAGCGGTGGGTGGCACCCTCGAAAAATTCAATTAAAAGATGAAGGACAAAAGCAAAGAAATATCAAGATAAATGGAGAGGAAGAAAATAAAAGAGAATGGATTGCAAAGCGGAAGAGACAGTTTGACTTGGCGACACCGTGGCAACAGATTTGTGACATAACAAAATGCATTTATTTCCGGTTTTGGCCGACACAATCGAGTAAATCCAAGCCGAAGAAAGTTCTCTTCTCTCTCATACTGGTACTGTGGTGGTCAGATTTAGTTTCAGAGAATAATCTAATTATTAAAAATAGATGTCGGACTTTTTCCTCTTGCGCTTGCCTCAATTTCGTCTAATCTTTTCATCCCCTAAAATCTTTTCGTTTTTCGATATCGGCCGCCATTGACCTTTTTCTTTTGCCTTCCGGCCTTGTAATTCCATTTACCTTTCTACTTTCTTTATCCTTTCTTTTCTCATCTATTCTTTTCCTATCCACAGCTTATATTTTTACATATATATGTATATATGTATTTTCGATGTCTTCTCTTTTGTCTGATGTCTTTCCGACACTTGTTCTCACTGATCTCGGTCTTTTCAGTCGTCATATTTATTCTCAGGACACGTTCTTCAAGGAGAAGCATTGTGAAGCGGACACAACACCCCTGGAACATCAGCAATTAACAATTAACTAGCCCCTCGGCTTATTTTGTATTGACTTGTACACATTTTACGTCTCTGTTCCAGTCAAATTCTCATCTTACCATTCATAAAGCAATGTGCACGACCACTTCCTGCGCTGTGGTCAATTTCTTGAATTCTCAGGAAAAGTGTTTTACCTCTTCAACGAATTGAAAAGTAAAACTGCCTTACCCAAAACGCGGTTGTTAATAGCTGAGAGAAAACGAAAATGAAGATGGCGAACGAACGAGACGAAAGGAAGGGATAGAGCGAAATAAATCACAGAAGGAGTATTTAGAAGAAAAAGTTGCAAGGGAACGTTTAAGGAGAAAATAAGAGCATCAATCAAGAGATCAAGCGTTCGGTGCCGTGGCGGGACAAAGGAGGAAATGAAAAATAATAAAGAAAGAGATTGAAAGCAGAAGTAGACGTGGAAGCAGACTGTGGAAACTCAATTAAAGATTTAATCTTTCCGGTCACGAAAGAAACTTCCGGGGGTTGGCTCAGACAAGTTCGATAAGATTATTTTTCCCAAAAGGAGGGTCAGATGTTAAATAATTGCAAATTCGCGAGGTTCCTGGTCATTCTCCTGCCCCGTCAATTGCACTGGCACAAATTCATATCTTGATTGGAGGATGTTAACGGAACCGGAAACGAGGGATTTGCTCTTTCCGGTTCTCTGAATTCCTCTTTCAGTCTACTTCTCTCTGCCGTTGCCCTTGTCTGTTGTTGTTGTTGTTGTTGCCTTCTCTCTCTCTCTCTCTCTCTCTTTCCTGTCGCTGCTCCTCTCACTCTCTTTCTGGCTTTTCACTTTTGGTTTCCCACCTAAAGCTCATTTTCCATGCCAATTTCATAAATGCGAGTTTCGAGTTTCTACTTTTGGCTTCAAACCTTCCTTTTCTTTGCCTCGAGGCCTCCGCCAGTTTATTTTTATACTTTTATTATCATTATTATGAGTTTCTCTTGTTTTATTTTGCCGTGTGCGCCCTCTTTCTCTTTTGCTGATTTACTGCTCCTTTTCTCTCTACTTTCACTCGTGTGTTTTCTATTTTCACTTCACCTCTAATGCTTTTATCATGTTTTGTAGCTGGGATTTTGATTTTGTTGCTCCTTCCTTTCTCTTTTTTTCAATTATTTTTTTCACCGGTCTTCGAGAAATAAGTTTTGATCTTACATTAAAATAGATGCCATTGACTGTTGTTTTTATCTACATTTATTTCTTCCGGGCATTCCAGACATTCTCAAATTTTCTCAAGTTGTCTCAATTGGTTGAACATCAATACCTTTTTTTTTGCTCCTCTTCTTGACATTACGTTTAAGGCATGAAGTTGTTGTTGTTTTATATGTTTCGATTGAAAATCAGTAAGTGAAAAATAAGATTTTAATTTTTTATGGTGTTTTTGTTTATTTAATAAACTAATTCGTCATTTTTCACTTTTCTACTCATACCCTGCAGAACTTTCTTTTTGGTAATCATTCAGAACCAATAAATTGAAAATTGAAACTACTCATGAAGAACTAATATTGTATTTGAGCAGTATTTGTAATAATTTCTAATATTCACCAGATTTCTTGTTCATCTGATAGCAGTACCATTTAACCATTCAGCTTTTGTGAATTTTTTCTCTTACATGATTCTATCAAAAAAATGTTACTTTCTTCCAAATTCTGCGTCTTTTTCGTCGTTTTCAACGTCGAAAATGAATTGTTTTTCTTATTTCTCTCTCAAAAGTCTACTTCCGTGAAAAATTTTAACTTATTGTCAATTTGTACAACTTAATAATCTGCGACGAATTCATTGAAATATCAAATTAGACGTTACACCGCCACAAAGACCTGGTTTAATGTAATATGTTTCTAGAATTTTTTCAACTCTTTATTTGACCGATTTCTTAGAAATAAAAATTCGATTTCATCTTGTGTTAACACAGCTAAAGGATTCCCCTCACTTATAGTTCACTCTATAGAGGTGCGACGACTTCCATGAAGAGAAGAAAAGCCGAAGTGTCGACAGGGTACGGAGAATCCAAATCAAACACTTCTCTATTGATGAATTTTAAATTGAACAACTGAATAGTAAAAGATTGAGAAAAATTAAAATGAAGGAGCAAGTCTAACACTTTTTTTTGTCAGAGTCGGAAAAGAGAGATGATGGTAACTCAACACGAGTAACTAATATTATTTACTCGTTTATATAACCCTATCAGAAGAAGAAAAATGGTACCGCATAGATCGGAACAGTAACGGTAACGAAGTGTAAGTGGAAGAAACAAAAGAAACATTCGATGACGCAGAGAGAGTCAGGCAGAATCAAATGTAAATACCAACGGAGAGAAAGTGACAAAACCGTAAACGAAGTGCGAAAGTTCGAGGAAAGAAACAAGGCAGTCAGACAGGAAGGAAGGAGGGAAGAAAAGCAGGCAGAAAGGTTTTGAGTAAGATAGCAAAAGAAAAGTAGAAATTTTCCTTTCTTTGGTGTGCAAGAGAAATAGGAAAAACCACGTTTCTAGCAGGACTTTCCGCTCGAAGGAAGTCACCCGTAGCAACGGAAGTGAATGGGCGCGAAGTCGTGTAAATTTTCGTCTGCAGTGACGTTAGAATTTTAAATTGGGAAGTTTCCAGCCAAAAACTGTGAAAAATGTCCGTTGAAAAGTCAATCGAGGTGGAAGCAACTACTTCCGGTTCTCCTTTTGACCTCCTTCATTTTTTTTTGCGTTCCTCAACTCTTCTGTTGCAGAACGTTACTTCTGCTGTTGTTACCTCCTCTCTCGATACAAGTCATTATTTATTTATACATTTATACATTAATTAATCTCAGAGTCTTACAAAACAATATTCACTTCCACTTACTTGGTGTTTACATTTGTCAAATTGAAGAACATCCGTCTCGGTGCTTTCTTCTCAGAATTTCCAACTGTTTGTGTGAGTCTTGTTTAGTTTGTTTAAAAATTTGTTGTTTACTACATAAAATAGAAAGTTTTTCCGTACATTCCTTTTGATACGGAAAATCTTTCACTCAATTTTATTAGGATTGTTTGTATTCTCCGGTACAAGTGTACTGCAGAAAAGCACACAGAAGCACTACGCGCCACTTATTTGAACATCCTCCCTAACTTCCCTAAAAATTGTCTTATTCAGTTTCCGAGTAGTTCTTGTAGTTCGTACATCTTGACAGCTGTTTTTTCTTCCTCCATTACCCTTTTGGCTCGTCTAACCATCAAATATTACACTCTGACATAGAACTTTTGACCCATCTAAATTTCTGTGGCGGCCAACCTAACTCCCGTTTACAATTGTAATTTTAATTTGCAAAAATAAATTTTGGTTACTCCCACACTTCTCCTTAGGGATATCAAAAGAGTTTGTTTCATTAAAACGGACGTGTGATGGGAGACGAAATACTATTAATTCGGAGATTTTAGCAAGAGATGAAGGATGAAATAAGAGAGTGAGAGAGAGAGAGAGAGAGACAAAGAGATGGCGGCAGGAAAAGGACGCGGCAGAAATCAGACAAACGTAGAGAAGAAGAGAGAAAAGAGAGAGTTAACTGACATTTCAAATAACCCGCGAAATTTACCCAGAAGGATCTCCCCGGAGACTTAAAGCAATCAAAAGGAAAATTTCACTTGGGTAGTTGGCCCAAATCTCAGAAATTCTTCTGCCGCAGAAAAAGACGACTGGAGAAAGGCAAAAGAATCTTTCCAGACGTTTAAAGAAGGAGAAGTTCGTCGCCGGTGCTCAAAAGTAACCGGAAATGCAAAAGACACTTGGCCTTTTCGTGTCGCTCGATGTTTTCCGGCTTTTTGAACTGCGAAAAGAAATCAACAGCGACAGCAACAGCTTGGCGAAAAACACGGAAATATAAGTGAAAAGTTGGAACATTTTCGGACTTTTAAGACCTCACCAAAAGCAGAATAATACGAATGAGCACACAGCAAGAGTGGTGAACCGGAAGTAGAAAGAGAAAACCAAGAGAATATCATATTTACGTGTTTAAAGAGGAACAGAAAGGGCAGTCAAGAGACCGAGAAGAAAAAGTGGGAAATTTGAAAAGAAAGTAGGGAAAGAGAAAATTAAAAAAATGAAAAAATAAGAGAGACTTGAGGGAACCAATGCGTTCCTGAGCCTTTCTCAGGTAGAAATGAATTGACCGCAAAACCATTTGTTCCTGTAATTCAACTAGGATGGAATGTTACTTTAATTTTTCATTTGGCACGAGTACGCCAGGTACTCAGGTCTATTTGTGTGTCTGTCTCTTTAGTTGAAGCTTAGCTGTCACATGAAATTTATTAATTTAATTAATTTTTATTTATGTTGATACATAAGAAGCGGCATGTCTCCGTTTGGCAAAAGGAAAGCCAAGGGAAATGCCTAAATTGCGCTTATGGTTTCGCCAAGTCGTTTTGCTCACCGAAAAGGACAGAAAATGTCCTTTGTCAAACGGAATGAGACGAGGAACGCCATTTGCTACCAGAAACAAAAACAATAAAAACAGATTCGTGAAATGTAATTTTGCGAATCCTGTCAAACGTATCCCGCGGGAGGAAGAAAAATTTTTATTCTTTTGCTTCTTCGTTGTTTTCTTTTATTCCTTCTCATTTTGTTTTGATCTTTTCCTTCTGGAGAGGAAACTTTGATTCTGTCGCTTCTGTTCACGAAGACTCGGAAATGAAGGAAAACAAAACGGTCCCAAAGGCGTCCGTCACTTTTTCCACGTGTAATTTCATTGTTTTTCGAGTCCGTCGCGCCGCGTTTCCGTTTCCGGTCGCGAAATTTTCTCTCTTTCTCTCTCTTTCTCTCTCTCTCTCTTTCTCTCCTTTCTCTCTCTCTTTCTCTCTTTCTCTTTCTCTCTCTCTCTTTCTCTCTCTACTGATTTTCTGTTTGTTTTCTCTCCTCGGCGTAATGTGAACTTTTTCGGTATAAACTGTCCGCTCTGTCAGTCTGGTTGTTTGCTCAACCCCCGGCTCGCTTTGCGCGTTGGACTGCTGTTTTCTTTACAACTTCCCCACTGATCATCTCTTTTATTATTCCACTTTTCCCGGGGATAATGCGAACCCGGAAAATGCCAAAGGTTCAAGGCGAAATTCGTTATTGCCTCGCTTCGACCTGTACGAGCGACAGACCGAACCTTTTCTCTCCCTCTCTCTCTCTCTCTCTCTCTCTCTCTCTCTCTCGTTTATCATGTGATGAATTTCAATAATGATCAAACCGTGTGATCACAAATCCCATGACATTGGGTTTTTTACTTTCTCCGGCTCAGCTCATTAAACTAATTTTAGTAGACACAATAAACAGATTTGCCTGTTTGTTGCGTACACGTCAAATATACAGTGTTAGTGTCTGTTGTGTTTTGCTTCTCTTTGAAGTCTAAATCAAAGAGATTTCTCCAGATTTTCATGTTCTTTACATTATTTCAGTACTTTTTTCTGCAGCTGACAACCCAACTTAACTTTCTGTCTCGTTTTCGGGAAAATTTTAAAGTGGCAGGTCTCTTAACTGCGGTTTTTACGGTTTCATTTTTGAAAATTTACATGGAAGAGTCACGGGGGGGGGAAGGTACAGGGAGATAGCGAAGGTAACACTCGCTTTGTAATAACATTCCTAAAGTAACCCGGGGACATGTTAACACTTTGTGTTGGCTTTCTACAAAGGAAAAAGGCTCACATTGTCCCCTTCTACCTCTCTTACCCATTTGCCTTCATCTTAGACAATTGATACTTCAGCTGTTGAATATTTTGTAAAACCCTAAAACTCAGAATTTAGTTGACTCAAAGAGATACCTGAAAGGCTGCTTCGTCAGCTTTACCGGGGGATTCGAGTTAACGCCGGCAATGAACCTTTCAATCCTTTTAGATCAGATGATCAGATTCTAGGACTTTGAAAAATTGGAGGATTTACATCTTTTCACTTTGTCAATTTACTTTTTTGGTTGAGTATTTATGGTTGATGGTATGATACAGTTGAAACACACACACACACACACTTTCTCTCTCTCTCTCTCTTTCTCTCTCTCTTCATTCTTTTACTTCCGACCATCTTCTTTACTATTTGGGCGCTTTGAGTCAATGATTGGAGTATTATTTAATAATTACTTTCGTTTAAAAGCTGCAGTCGATTATCTCTTATTATGCATATTTCTATTTAAATATACAATTAAGTTTTATTTTGTGAGTTAGCAACTACACCTTACCAATTTCAGATTTTTACAACAGTACAACACATTAGAAATCTTCGTGTGCGAATATAAAGTTAATTTTAATTTTTTAGGAAAATACATTTGTGAAAATTGTTAGCATAAATCGTGTGAAGATTCCAATTGCCATAAGCCACGTGTCAGAATTACATTAACTTAACATTTTAATGCAAAATTATTTTTCTGATTCAATACGAGAGCAATAAAATTCTTTAGTAGTCTACTTCTAACTTTGTTTTGATACCTGGAAAGAATTGGTAGGTAACTTGACCTTTTTCGGAATCAAACCACACTTTTTGCCATTCGGCGATGCAAATGGGAACAAACCTTTTCGGATAATCCAATTAAGAGCAGAACATTTAACTTGTTACATATCTGGTGGCTGTAGAACCTTATCTTAATGCTAATGTAATACTATTATATGCTAATTGTACTAACATACGCATTCTGTTGGGGATACATCTGGGTCTACATATATATGTAACAATTATTGGTTCTTGGTCGACGTTTGCGAACCTCTCGCTTTAAAAGCTCTTCTCATTGGGCATCACATTTGGTGGTCGCACGGGCCTTCCTCAGCTAAACACAAAAGATTTAATTAGTAATTTAAATTTCACAAAGCTTTGTCTTCCTGTCGGAAATAAAGGATTTATGAAGGACGCTTTTCCCTCTTTCATTATGACATCTTCGTCCCAATCGACCAGTTGATGGTAAACCTCGAAGAGACCTGCTGCTGTTGCCCCTGCTGAAGGCCTGATGATCGACACATGCATGAAGCAGCCAACGTTTCAAACCTTTCCAAATTGTTTTTATTTTATTTTAGTTTTTCATTTTCCCCTTGGCCGTCACACTCTTCACTCGCAGCTCTTTTTTGTTTTAAATTATGTTGGTTTTTGCTTTTTCCATTGCTCTGTTCTTTTCCTGTCGGTTAACCAACAGAAGAACCGGAACGAACGCTTTCAGTCGCTTCTTCGGACTTCGTTTTAGAGTTTTACTGCAGACCATTCATCGTGCAGTTTCATTTAAATGTGTCTTTTGGAGTACCTTCATGTTCCTATTGAATTTTTAGAAAAATGAACGATGGACTTAGTCAGAGACTTATATGCTTTCTATTAAGTTCTGTATAGAAAATTTCAGCTTACTACTACTTTACTACTACTACTGCTACTACTAGCTTACTAATTTTTTGTTTCCTATCACAGTTTCTATCCAGGTTTACTAGAGAAAGTAAAATCAAATTGTATTTTTTCTGAGAATAAATTTTTTCTGGTTTTTCTGTAAATATTTTCGTACTCTAACTTGCAACATCTGCATACAAAATTTCACCATTTTGTGTCATCTTTTCTTTCACCTGTACACTGTCATTTATAAATTTATTTAGTCGGTTCAGGAACTCATAAATCTCCTGACATGACGAGTAGTCGTACGAAAAGATCAATTTTACTTGAAAATAATGAAAGTTACATTTGCTTAATTAGTGTTGGTTTACACTTTTAATTTGCGTTTTTGTGTTCTTCAATAAAGAAGAACTTTTGTAGCATTGTAGCTTACAATTGCTGGTTTTATATTTTTACAATACTCATTTATAATTTTCAATTATTTAAGCCGTGTTTACCATTTGTTCTGAGCTTCGTATCTGACAGAATTTCTTTAATTTGCACTAAATATATTTGAGTTACGTAAGGTGAGATTTTTTTTGTACTAAGCCGTCCAGTACACGTTTTCGTGGTTTAATTGGGTAGAGGGAACATCAACCAAATGACAAGAACGCAAATTTGTTATGCGTCATATTTTACATTTAATATTTTGTCCTAGAGCGTGTGAACAAGTGACTGGTTACATGACATTTATTTTACTGTATATGCTAAAAACAAAGGGTGACAGATTATATCAAGATAATACGTACGGAATTTACAAAATGAAAATGTGTACCTTTAAATAAATCCAACTTTTTTGAAGGATAGGCTTAAACTTTGTCCTTCTGGTACTTTTATCAAAGTCAAAGGTAACCAGGTGGTTTTTCATAGAGTCCTGAAATTAAAGCTGAAGGAATTTTACGGGTTTGCGTGAAAATCTCCCTAGTAAAAAAAGGAAACAGTCGTTGAGAGATGTGAGCCTTTCTACAGGACCTGAATTCTTCGTGGCCAAGAGACAAATCGCAAGGACGCAAAATTTTTCGAATGTTTCTGAAGAAATGCAGCAAATTTGGAATGGCAAAACTTTGGCAAAACCAGTTAATTAGAAGAAGAAGAAGAAGAAGATGAAGAAGTTGCGTGGTTGCGGGGAGGCACCGTTTGGACGAAATTCAAAAGTGAAGATGAAAGCCATTTTGTTATTTTCAGAGCGAGTTTTGCTGGATTTTGCTTTTCCAGAGTCTTCTTCTTTATTTCTAGCAGTTGAGAGTTCCAAACCTCAGCCCCCCAAGTGAGGGTTTCACATACCCCGCAGGCTTCTTCAAGGTTTTTTTTTTCATCCCTTTTAGCGTATTGCTCCATTTTTATAAATAAATCATTCAATGTTCGGATAAAGTTTTCGTGAATATAAGTTTATATGGAATAAAGGCAATAAAACATTCTTTAGCTTTTGAGGAAAGGCTCCCATGCGTCGGAGACTGATGAGAAAAGGCTCGTAAAGACTCGAAAAATGTTGAAATTATCATTATTAATGTTTGGGAGAGGAAAAACACATTCCCATTTGTTCCTGCTGGACAATTTCAAGTTTTAGGGAATGAGGGAATGGAAGTTAACCTTTTCGACACGATGGAAAATTGTCTGTTCAAATAGGATTTTGCTTTCCTCACAGGTAGAGCAGGTACGCGAAAACAGGTGTTGCAGTGAAATGAAATTACACAAAGGGTAGTTTACTCGGAGACAGGTAGGTTGCACCTTTGGAGAAATGGAAAGAAGATTAGAGGAGGGAGAAGAAAACCTTCCGTGAAATGCTCAAAGGAATGTTGTATTAAACATGTCACAACTAATGAATTCCAGGTGTATGCCCAGACATAAACAAGACACACAGTGTGACAGCAAAAAAAGACTTGTCTTCACCTCATAAACATATTCTATCAAATTTTTTTAAGATTGAAAGTTTGACAGGAAATAACGGCATGGTAATAAGGTTGTGTAGCTTTTTCTAACTACCAACAGTCTCTCGTAAGAAAGTTGAGTTGAGTTGAAATGAGTAGAATGAACAAAATATCATCGTTCAATAGTTAACCTTCAACGAATGGTCGTGGTGCAGCTGTCAGAGAAGTTTTAAGAAAATATGGTCACAAGAAGTGAAAGTCAAGGAACAGGAGGGAAAGTGCTAAGAGCAAAGAAAAGAGTGACAGAAACCTTTTGAATTTGTTTGTTTGGTTTGGAAAAGGAAAGTAGATGGAGGAACGCAGATGAAATAGAAATAGAGAGAAAGTGAAAGAGAAAAGTTTTCTTTGCAATTTGCTGCTACTGACGTGAACCAATTCCCAAATTATTTTTAACGTGGCAGAAGAATTGATGGATGGAACGAGGGAGGGGAGCGGTTAAGGGTAGTTTGTGGTGGAGGGGGGATAGTTGAAACCTGCGGATCTACCCAATTGACTTGGTCCGGCAGAACTAAAAGCCGCTAACCGTCACGGGTAAAACCTTTTCTAAGAGATGGATGAACCTTCCGGACTAAAAGGAAGTCAATCAAGGAATTTGGATTAATGACCCAGGGGGTAGGCTATGTTTTTGGGGGTTGGCAGGCTAAATTTTGAGGGCAAAAGGGTTGAAATGGGTTCACGGTCGAATTGTCCGTTCTCATTTCAGCTAATAACCCTTTTGCAGGCCTGAAATTGGGGCTCCAAGAGTAGAATGTTAAGGGTGGCAGACTTGATGAAAAAAGGGTTCTTTTAAAATTCAAAAGGATCTTTTTAGGCGAGAAAAATGTCAGGTTTAGGGTTATCGGATGCTTTCAGTAGTGTCCAGCGGATTAAAATGGACCCGTCAGCATTAGGGGATGTTAAGGTACCCACAAGAGCATGCTAATGGTGCCAGGACCTTGTAAAAATTGATTAAAAGAATCGAAGCGACATTTCCAGGGTGTTCTTTTTTTTCCGCGACGCCCTGGAGACGATGAGATTTTGTAATTTAATCTGCGCTGTAAAATAAATTAAGAGAAATGACGTGTTTTCAGGACGATTAAATCGGGGCAAAATGGTAGAAACCGAGCGGAAAAAGAGAGAAAATGCAGAAAGTAAATAGAAAAATCGATATGGGAAAGAAAAATGCGGGAAAAACGGGCAGTAAATTAAAATGAAACGGAGATGGAAATAGAGATAGAAAGAGAGAGAGAGAGAGAGAAAGAGGAGAGGACGGGACGGGGAGACGAAAGAGAGACAAAATAGGAATAGAAAAAAACTATTCAAACTATCGAGAAACGTATTGATGAGACGGACGAACACAAGTAGTTGCGCTCTTTCTGCCGCCACGACTTCTTTCAACCGACCGTTTTATTTCCTCTGGCTGGGTTAGTTTTATTCGAAACTATTTTTACCAGTTGGGGGAGAAAGAAAACTAGCAACCTCGTGGGGAGGAAAACACCTCAGAGGTCTTTCAGAAGAATCTGTTTTTTCTTGTTTACTTCACCGTTTCTCACGGAAAATAGCTACGTTTACGGCTATTGGACGAGAGAAAGAGGGGGGGAAGGAGGAAGGAGGAAGGTCAGTGTTAGTTGAACGAGTGGGATATTTGTAAAGTTACATGTGCAACGCAGAAGTTAGGAAATTGCTTTAGGAAGGTGATTTTAAAAGGACGGGGAAGCAGAAAGAGCCCGGAGAAATCGCTCATTGCCGAAAGCAAACACACTCACTGGAATAATGAAACCAATAAAGAAAGAACGGTTGTGTGAAAAGTAACGTGGAGGAAGACGATGGCGTAGAAGAGAAAGAAAGAAAACAAAGTTAACGAGGGTTGAAGGAAAAATGAAATTCGTTGACGTTAAACGATTCACTTGGATCTTTTTCAAATACACCTGCATTTCATTTAATTACATTAATCTGCAATTTATTTAAAAATAACAATAACTGAATTTTAGCAGAACCCGAGGAATTTTACGGTTCAACAACAAGAAATAGAAAAACACGAAACGTGTCATAAGAAAAATTATATCAGCGTAAAGTGTAAAATATATTTTACAAAAACGAAAGAAATACAAAAAAATTAAATACAAAAATATGTAATCACGGTGACATGAATTTACGATTAATTTATAATAAATAAAATAGATACTTAATGAAATATACATGTACAAATTGATAAGACCAATGAAGGCAATGCGAAACAAAAACTTTCACTTTGATTTAATGCTGAAGCAAAAAGTACCAGATTAATAAATAAGTATTCAATAAAACAAATTGAAAATAATACGTGTGGTTGTGTTTTGTAACTACGATCAAGTTTACCTAAAATGAACGCTTTTTGTCGGTCTGAGAAAGTAAAAAGTGAAAGTAAAATTAGTAAATATGTAAATGTAAAAGACGTTGAGTTACGAACGAGCGTAAAACATTACTAAAAATTACGTAAAATAAGTAATTAATTTTTTCTGTCTGTCGCAAATGAAGGTTTTCTTTTGCATCTTCTTCTTTCTCATTTTCTTACTTTTTATTTTGCTTCTTTTTCTGCTTTCCTCTTGTCCTTGCCACAGAATAAAAAAATCTCCATTAATTTAATTGACTTCGAGAGCATCTGGCCGTACCACCGACGTAAATAAAATGAGGCCGTAAACGAGAGCAAAACGTCATTTTTTTTATGAGTTTCCGTCTCGAGTCTCGTGCCACGTTGACAGTTCATTTTGACTTTTGGTTTTGCGTTTCAATCTGAACGGTCCGGAGCTGAAAGCTACTCGGAGAAGAGAGAAGGTTTTATTTACCCAGTGGGGTCCTCACGCATGCAGACATGCACGCACGCACGCGTTTCTTTGCAGACACAAAACGTCTGCCGTGCGTCACATCATGTCAACCCTTACCGCCCCTTAATAATAATATATTCTTCCTGTGTTATGTCTACCCAGAAGGGATGCTCGTACGATTAAGTTCACACGTTGTGTGTGCAGTTTGTTTGTGTAAGAGTTTTTTTTGTATTTATTTATTTCTGCTGTATAATTTAGTTGAGCACTCGTAAGAAGTGTACGACATTTTAAATGCTAAAAAAAATCAAACTAGTCGTAGAGAAGGATATGGAAAGGTCACTGAGATTTGTGCTGAAACGAAAGCTGACGAAAATCTTAAGAATTTTGAGAAGATGAGTGACGGGTAGGATTTTGATTTTAAAACAAGATGTCCGAATGTAGGTAAATCGGCTTAAGGGTGAGAAGGTTCTTCAATAGACTCAATAGGGGTAGTTCCTCTGTCGTGATTTCTCAGGATAGAGACAGATGTACTCGTTCGAGTCGCGAAATTCAACCTTTCCCGGGGTGGAAGGCTCATAAAACCTAAGGTTCAACCTCATTCTCTGACGCTAACCTTTCTTGGAAATAAAACTCAAATTTTCCAACCGAACGATTTGAAAGTTTTAATGAAGCAGACTGCGGGAAGACCGCAAATTTTGGCACCGTGGGCCACTTTTGGCCGCTGCTGGTTTTATCTAGGGAGGTGTTGCTACCAGGAAAAAGAAGATCAACAGGTTGACTGGGCTGAACTGGCCTGACAGGTTAAAAAACTTCTGAAGAAGTCCAAACCTTTTCTTTTTGCACTTTTCAAGAACTGCAGATCATCCTGCACCGTGGCGCTCATACAGTTCCTTTCTCTGTTCTCATCTTCTTCTGGATTTATTTCTTGCAACGTGAGGACCCTACGGTTTCACACTGCACCTGTCTTGATTTCCTTCAATGTCATTTACTTCCTGACGGCTACTAAAAAAGGACACGCAAGCCAAGGTGATTTTAAATTGACTTATTATTATAAATAAGTGTATAAATCGAATTTCGCTTCGTAACCAGGGCGTTGCTTGAAAGGTCGCGTCTCATTTAGGTGTATCTTTCAAAACAATTTTAGGACAACGTTAATGCCACAGCCACAGTGGTTGAGTTGAACGTCCAGGCAAAGTCACCTCTGACGCCAACCCAAAACTCCAAAAAACAAATTCCACCAATTAATGTCAAGTGATGATGACCAACTGGCTCACACGGAGGTCATCATCAGTAGACATCCAACACTACTTTACTACCCACAAGTGACGACAGGAGTGGGATCCTGTGAAAAAAGGCAACTTGCTGTTGAATTTTACGCAAGACCAATCGTGCCACAACCGCGACGAGTAAAATAAATAATCAGTTGAAAACTAAACGATTGAACTATTGAAAATATTATATATAAATTTATTACCGACGGAAATTGCATCTCTCCCACTGATTTGCATATTTCCCATTTCATTTAACTCCAGCAGGCCGTAAAAATAAATTTTAATTCTCCAAACCACAACATTTCCCAGCGAACAAAAAAATTACACAGAGTGATTTATTAGTGTTATGATAATAACAGGAAAAACCATCGCTCTTAACTCTTAAGCCTCTCTCACCTAATTTATGACTTTTGTTTAAAACAAAACTATAAATCTTGTACTCAAATTATATATAAGAAGGAATTACGCACAATTTGCTGTTGTGTTAAAAAAAAAATTATGCACGTTCATTAGAAAGAAAAATTATTAATGTCACGCGGTTTCACCGTTAAAAACTAAATTTTAGGTAGGATGCATGGGAATACACTCCTCTGTCTAAATATGTACTGCATTTATGTACATAAACGTTACGCACGATGACTCCTTAAGTCGATGCACCTCCTTGTCAGACAATTAAAATTTAATGTTTTAATTGTATTTTGTCAAAAAGCGTGTTTCTGTCGCTCAAGCACTTTAATACATTTTCCTGCGTTTCTCTTCCTTTGACACTTCCTAATTTTAGATCTCCGTACTTCTCTCTCTCTGTGACTTTCTACCTTTCTGTCTCCCTCTAAATCTTATGTTGTTTTAATATTTCTGATTTTAACTTTTTGAATTCGACTGGCAACGACCGAATTTTGTATTTCCTTCATTTATATTTTTATTTTCGTTCAAACTTTTCTTCTTCCGTTTGTTTGTTTTTTAGTTAGACTTTCAGTTTTTCCTTTTCCTGTTTTTTGTCACTCACTGACTTCTCTCCGAGTTTTTCTGCCGTGACTGCATCCCAAACAGAAACATTCATACCAGCCGCGTGTTGTCCTTGTGTTTTGGGTTTTCTTCTTTCTTTTTTTTCCATTTCTTACCGTTGATTGTGACGTCATGAGATGCTTTTCCTAAACTTGAGACGGCTTTGATGGAAGCACAGAACAACGTCGTAGGGAAATGGAATTAGTAAGTTCGATCAATCATCGATTAGTGTGGTCCTCGGGGAGCAGAGGTAGGTCGGTTCGAGGCCAGACGTAGAAGAAAAGCAAACCGTCGAAATTTTCATTTCTCAGACGGAATCTGTCCCAATTTGTCTTGGGATTTCTTCCGTAGATCAAATGTGTCAATAAAGTCAAAGGAACGTCAAAGGAAAGAGTTTGAATGGATGGATGTTGGAAGATCAAAAATTCCCTTGCAAGAATTTAACAAAGCATTAAAAGATTGACAGGGAAG
Organism: Polyplax serrata; assembly: GCA_037055365.1. NCBI lineage: Eukaryota > Metazoa > Arthropoda > Insecta > Psocodea > Polyplacidae > Polyplax > Polyplax serrata. The sequence continues at coordinate 1,576,873 of JAWJWE010000006.1, forward strand.
AAGCGGAAATTGGTTGAATAAAATTCACATGGATTTCCTGTGGTTTTTGCCCACTTCCTCTCCTCTACTTTCCTTTCCAGACTTCCGACGAAATGTCGCATGTTTGTCTTGTCGTAACATTGGTGATGGACGTGTCGTCCGTCTGAAACCCTCCCGTGACACCAACCTTACACCTTTCTCTGTCTCCTTCATCCACCACTTTCTTTTTTTTCTCTCCCTCTCTCTTTTTACCTTTTATTCGTCCCTTTCTTTTTTCGGTTGTTGGTTTACTCGACCTCACCTTTGGCATTCTTTTCTTTTTTTCATATTGTCACCTTTTGTTCCTTCACAATTTTCATCCTTTGTATTTTCCCTTCGTTCATTTCCATAATCCTGCTTTTAATTGTCTTGCTGTTTTCCCCAAAACTTTTAACTATTCCAAAGTCTGATTCCTTCCGGTTAACTTGGCTCTTTCCGTCACTCCTGGCTACCGACCGCATCCTTCTTTCTTTTCTTTTTAGTCCTTCTTAAATTCTCACACCTTCCCCACAATGTTTCATCTTTCTCTCTTATCCGACCATAATTTTCCTTTTAGTCTGTAGAATTGAGTCTTTGGTTTTTCCACTCTCAATTGTTCGTTTTAATGACATTTTCTTTACTTCCCAATATTCTCGTCCAACTGGACTTTTTCAGACATTTAAAAAAGACGCTGAGAGTAGAGTCATGACACAATTTCTCTCCACTGACAAATTTCTCGTTTTTATTTTTCTATTTATCACCTTCGTAACGATTTTCACTTTTTTGTTTCTTCCTCTTTAACTGCGTCGTAAATCATTCCATTTTCTTAGTGTTTTGTCTACACATCCGAATGTAAATCATTTTCATTAGATTTTCTGCCTTTTGTTGGATAATTGTCATTCTCATTTCTTTCCTTCCTTCCTTCGTTGCTTAGGCCTGTCTTCTCCCTCCCTTTTTTCCTGATTTTCACCTTCTCTCTTTGACCCTGCCATGGCAGTAAAGCCGTCGAGAAAGTTTCTTAGTTTGTTATACACACTTTTTTGTCAATTTTTTAATTTTGGATTTTTTTCATTTTACCACATGTCTGTTCTAGTTCTTGTTCTTCTCAAATCAGAGAAATCGACAAGTGTGAACAGGGGGAACAGGCACCCATCATCATTACTTGAATGTACCTCCACTCCGCCTGGCCTTTCTGTAAAGTTTCCTGCCAGGGACTTTGTCAGTCACCTCACCCTGAGAGGAAAATCCTCTGGGTTGACACCCTGCTGCTTTCTGTTTGCATGACAGATTGAAAACTTCTCCAACGATTTTTCTAATACTATTTTTAGGTAGTAATACTTACTTCTACGATCAGTTCGATTGATGAAATCTTGATCCGTGACGTAATCGTAGAAGAATCCCATTGACAGTTGAGCACTTTCCCTTTCTTCGTTTAAGAGGACAAACTTATTTATGAAAGAGTCGTTTATTTTTCTCACAGCACGGATCTCTTCGACATCATCCAGCCTTAAATTGGATAAATCGAGGAGAGAAGAAGGCGGTGGAGATAATCTGTTACCCCTCACCCTTCCCTCGTCCTCTCTCTCTCTCTCTCTCTCATACACACACTCGGTCCTGAGCGATCATTGCCATTGATCTTCTATTTATTTACTTGTAACGATTTTGAGTTTGAGCTAATCTGATGGTTTTTCTCTTTTCTCTCACGGAGAAACCCGCAGGAAACGCCTGACAGCAACCGAAGTGGTTGCCTCCTACCCTTTGGAAGGAAAAAGAAAAGCTCTTGTCTGCGGTCAAGTCCTTCATTAATCTTCTCCAATTTTATGGTTTCTTCTCCCTTTTTCTTTCTATTTGTATTTTACAGGGTTTGGGTTTTCAGGTATGCGTTCGGTTTGGCGTCTCTCTGACTCGTCTCAGGTGTTTTTTCTTTTTTTTTCTTCACTCAAGCTCAACTCAGAGTTCCACCTTGACCCCAAGTTTATTTGTCATTTTTATTTCAATTCATAAAATTCTACAGGAGGATATTTTTAGAAATATATTTTCCACTTGTTTTTTTGTTAAAACTGAGTTGCAAACTACAAATTTCATTCTCCGTTAGGAGGATCCTACGAGCATTCGACTATTTTTAGGTGTAAGATTTTTTCTCTTTTAAATATTTCATTAATTTCTATACTTCATCCATAAATGTCTTTAAATGTCTCCTCGGTCCTCGGGCTGTCTAATTATATTTTGATATTACTGATTTTTGATTTTACAAAGAAAATCACATTCTCCATTTGATCTGACCTAAAAATTTTGCATTACCTCACTTGATTACCATTTAAATTCACCCGTGTCAAAATATTATTGGAATTCTATAATTGTACACACTCCTCAAGTCCAATATCGGGATACAATTCAGAAGGGTGTTTTGTAAACTTCCATTTATTTTATAAATACGACAGAACGGTAACCTAGTGGTGATTAGTTTGCTCCAAAATTAGCTACCTATTAATAAGTTATTATACATAAATTGTTAGCGTAGCCGACACGTAAGAGGAAGAATAACTCTTGGTGAACATTTTTTTTTCTTTTAGTTGAAATACAAACTGGTCACAGTTCTTCTTGTGAGTCAAGAACTTCTCTTCACCAACGCTGGTCTCGAACTGTTCCCTTTTTTCATTCTTCCTTACGTTCTCCTTTCTTTTACAATCCTCGTCCTGCAGATTTCAAACAATATTTGTCACAGACCATTCCTCACAAGTGGGACTCTCCTGTTGTCTCACTCACACCCACGTTTTGTTTCGTTCTTGTGGAACCTTTCTTATCCTGAGTGGCGATCCTGGTTTCGTAGCTTTGTTTATTATTTCGGACCTTCCTCGAATGTTGTTAGGAACACTGTTTTTCCTATGGCACTGCCCTTCTCCATCCCCACCCCAGCCCTCACGTACTATTAGGTTCAACAGGATAACTTGTAGTAAAAGTGTTAACGCACGTAACAGTCTTAATAAAAGTATGTTTGCCTAAATAAAATTTTGTTTCCCTATTATATAATTGCATACGTAAATAATTTATACGAAAGCTGTAATATTTTTATTTATATTTTATGTATTTTGGAAACAACATAAATGAGGGAATGTTTTGACTTGATTTAAACAGTACTTTTGTTCTCGTTCTCTCACTTCTCTTCTTTTGCTCTTTTTAACCTTTTAACTCATCTTTTTTTTTCTTTCCCTCCTACCACGTGACGTACGCAATTGACTTTTTCTCGAGTCGTTTTCTTTTTCTTTCCATACGCCAACTAACACTTTTTGCTTGTACTCCTTTTAACATTTGTCTTTTAGGTTTTACATCTCAATTTCAGCGTAAGCCTTCATTAGTAAATGCATTTTTAATTCTCAATAATTACGCTGAACTTTCTTTTCAACTTGACTCGGTCTAACTGTAATGACACGAAAAAGGTTTTAAACGCCATTCCCGTATTATTATGTATTATTAAGAGGCATTGCAGGACTCTGTAATAAGAATGTTTGAGTACACAAATTACTTTTAAAGTTATTTTTATTGTACCGTAATGGAGAACAATAATTATTGCATACAATACTCTTGTTTTGAGGGAAAAATAAGTAATTAATTATTAAAATGAAGAAGAAGTCTAAGTCTCACGTCGTTGTGGTTAGCAGCTGTTGTATTAAAAGTTATTAATTATTAATCTTATTTATTTATTTTTATTGTTGTTTTTAGTATTTGTACACATGTTGTTCTCCTATCATCCTATCGGTTCCGTCATTCTTCTCGCCGATTCTATTTATTGTACTTATTTATTATTTTCAGTTAAAGTTCTCCCCTTTTGTTTAACTTCTCGTTAATTCCTTCTAAGCGTAGCCATCTTAATCCTTTTCCAATATAACAATCCGAACGGTTCCGGCGGAAACTGTCGGATTAAAACAAAACAAGTTTGGGAGGAAATCGGGCGGAAAGACGGGTAGTAGACGGTCAGGTTACCGAAGCAGTAAATGGTTTTGAGTGTTGACTTCATACGATTACAACTATTATTTGTAGTTTAACCGAAGAAGAAATGTCAGATGCAGGAAGGGTGAAAATAAAATACGAAAACCTTTGAAATGGTACCTGTAAATAAAATACCTGGAAAATTCACAATAAAAGTAATGTTTTTTTTGTTTCAGAATCAATTGAGGTACTTTGCACTTGGATCGATTAAATGGATTACAAAAGTTGCTATGGGGGCTAACCAAGCTCGGGCATCACAGAGGAGCCTGAGTGACGAAGAAGGTGAGTGTAGTTTTAGTTGTAGTTTCTGCGGTGGTAGACTACGGTAGATTACAAATAATTAGAATAGTTTTTGAAGGTGTTCTTCTGAAATAAACTTGTTGAATTCGGTGCCGCTACTCTCTACGGGTACACCACTCTCTAGTTTTATTTTCCCTTTTCTTGGGTAGCACCCATCGGCACTTAGCTGCAACAACCAAATCTTTGTTTCCTCATTTCTTTGAATTTTAGGAATCAACTTCCACGACATTGTAGAGGTTCTCTTTCAGATGTCAGGTTGGTAACTCGTACTTCTTTCGCGTTTCCCTGTGGTTTCGGGCTACTCCTACCTGTTCCGCTCGGCTCTGATTGCCTCCAAGCCTTTTCGACTTGTCCTTCGTCTTTCTTTTTTAAATTTTAAATTTTAATTCTTTTCTCCGCGGCATTTAACGTTATCAAACTTTTTAAAAACTTTATTTTCTCTCTCCTGTCCTTCTCTTTTATCATCTTTCATTTGGTTTCTGTCTTGCCCTGAAGGTCCCGAAAACTCGTCGGACTTTTGTAGCGTCCTTTTCTTGCTGAAAGTTCTCGTCTGTTTTCTGTCGGTCTCGTCTCGCCCTCCGCGACCGTTTTCCGTTCGTCTCCCGAAAAATTAATTATTAGTCCTTAAACTATTTTCAAGTGTTCCTGTCTTCTGCCTCTCGAAGCGTTCTGCCTCCATTTCGTCTGCCACCGAATTTAATCCTCATCTTTTTCGTAATTTTCTTCTTTTCCATCACATTTCCGCAAACCAACTTTCTACCTTTCACTATTTGATTGAATGATTGTTTAGTTTTCGCATTTCTCCTTTTGTATTCAAATTTCTCTTATCCTCCTTGTCTCCCTGCACCCATTCCCTCCTGTATTCTCCGCCTTTCTTCGTTTTCCGCTAACGATTCTATAGGTTTTTTCGCGATTTACTATTCTTCAGTCGGTTTATTTTGCCTCCGAAGCTTTTGAAACTTCTTCTTCTTTCATTTTCTGCAACGCTAACTTCACTGCGCTTTCTTCCTCTTTTTATTTTTATTTTTTGTATCAGACACCCAAATGGGCTTCTCCCACTCTCTCTTTCTTCCTGCAGTGGCAAATTCGTGGCGTTCAGCCAATTCCTCCTTGTCGCTTTCCAGAAATTCCGCATTCTGAAGCAATGCTTTCTACTAAAGAGAACCTGACGAAAAAAGATGCTGTAACGAGATTACACATAAGTGAAACTGCAGCAATAATATTATTCTCAAGAGGGAAAATTTTGCTTTTGCTCCCGGTGAGTTTGCCAAAGATATCTCTTTATAATCTCGTTAAGTTAATTGTCTTGTCTGATCAATTTGAGTTTTCCTCTTTTCTTGCCAAAAGCCAAAAAGTTTATTCTGCTTCTTCTTCTTCTTCTTCTTCTTCTGGGCTTTGTTCTCTCTTTCGCTCTCCCTCTTTCTCCCACTCACTCGTCTCTCTTTTGTCATTCATTCAAAATCAGTCATTTTCACTTGTCCGCACCTGCCACCTTCAGCGTTTACACTTGTGAGGTTTCGACACCTTGACGCCGATTTGTTTACAAAACCAAAATTTTCCGCAGAAAACTTAACATTTGTGCATATACAAATTCTTACCGCGCGCGACAAGAGACGCAAAAGATTTTTTTTTTACCCAAAGCCTGCAACAATGTGAAAATGTTATTTTCTCTGACGGGTGTTAGGGCGTCTCCTTATTGGTATTGGTAATGATCGTGTAACTTCACATGACAATCAAAAGCCCGGTGAACGATGTTTGGTGAACAAAAAAATAATATGAATCTGTCACGGAGAGCTATCGAAAGCTCGCAGCTTACCACCATGTGGGTTACATGGAATACGACCGTAAAAAAAAGGAAATAACAACTCAACCGGAAGAATGGAACCCGGGGAATAATAAAAATATTCTCAAATGGACAAAGTCGAGAAGAAGCGAAATCGATAGGATCGAAACCGGCTTATTGATCTCGTTGAAAGGAAATTGGATATCATGAAGAAACATGGCTGAAAGGGATGCTTCCCAGAGGAAAAGTGAAAAGTCGGATAATACCAAAGGAATCAAACTTGAATAAATAAATATATGTATGTATGTGGAGTAACGAACCAATACCACGGGGCAGAGAAATACAAGCGTGAGAACAATGAAAATATGACTACGTGGTGAAGAGAATTTGAATAAACAAGTCTATGTAAAAGTTGCGTCCATGTTGGTGATAAGTTAAGAAAAACGATGGTACATAAAAAGTCAAAAAAGATTTAACACGTTCGAAAATTTCCATTTTCTTATGATTGAATATTTTCCGGGTGATAAGAAAGGTAAAAATAGTTTCTCACCCCCACGTGTCCGATAAGAAATTTCCAGATTTGTCTCACTTTTGGTCTTTGTACTGCTCTTTTTTTTGCACTCTCTCCTATGGGTTTCTTTTTAAGTGTGATGTGACACTCACCAGAAGCCCTAAAAATCAATACTGTTAAACAGATATTGATGTTTTTCCAGTGACGCCCACACGGTGTCTTCTTCACCAGGGCGTTCAAGTTCATCTCCGGACAGGCTCAAATTAATGAAAATTTATTTCCCTTTCCTGAAAGCTCCGTTGTAAGACGATCGTCCTTTCGATTGAAGATGACAAATTACCAATCGAACGAAAGGTTACGAGAAATCCGAAACTGAAGCCGCCACTGCATCATTCACGTCAATTTGCAAAAAACCAAAGTCAACCCCCAACCCATCCGTCTCGTAGACAAGAAAAAACAGTTTTATTTACATCTAGTTATGTATCTATTCTCATCTCGTGCTGTTTTACCTATGGAAATTTAAAATTTCCTTGTCTTTCGAGGACGTTGCACCAAAGTCGTGTCCGTCGTGTCGTCTCTCTGATTCTGGCGACAGCATCCCCTGGGCTTTCATCAGAGCTCTCATTTTATTATCTCAATTTTTGTGTCTCCAGATATTTAGCCTGGAAAGTGGGTCGAGTTAATGCCGTCATAAAACAAGATTGGTAAAGATCAAGTAATCATAAAAAGAAGAAAATAGAAAAAATAAATAAATAAAATAAACGATGAGGGGAGCGATGGAATTTTAAGAAAAGAGCGTTAGGCGTGAAGGCGTGATGAAAGAGAAGAGGACGAAGATGATGTTGATGAAGAACCAAATAAAATGGATGACGTGCCAATGGTAAACGACAACTTCCTTGTCTATTACAAAGAAGATGATAACGCTGATAATAATAGTGATGTATGCATTACAAAGAAACGCAAGCCGATTATTAAAGTCATAAATAAGTTATGAGAGAAACGTGTCGCATTAAACCCGGAAAATTTCATTATTTTCTAAAGAAGTTTATTTTGTAGTTGCTCGTTGCAGTCAAATATCTGGAGGCTGACGATGCAGGCACACTGGGAAGTAGTTAACGGCGGGTTTTTTTGTGATCTCAGTTGTGCGATAGACAGAAATTGTAGAATACATTTCAGGAATTGCAGTGAATTCTGTGTACCCCTCATGTGTGTGTTTAAGTCTACTTTCCAAGGAAACCTTCCAAAACCGTCATTCTTCTGGAAGACATTTTGTTTATTTTACTACTAATTTTGCTTTGTCCACGAACGCTGATGTGTTTTCTTATGTTTTTGTAAAATCCTACTGCAGTTGCAACCTGTGCTACTTATCAGTGCTTTACTGTCTGTGTTCCAGCACTGAATTGTCACAGTATGTTCACAATTATTATTAAACTATTCGTTGGAAAATTCTTACTTTTATTGGTTATTTTAAATTCATAGAGTAGGAAATGTAGACAATATTAGAACCTGCCTTTTTTGGAAAATGGAATCATAAATCAACTCATCAATCATTCGATTTTATTTTTTTGAGAGGCAGAGGACAACATTTGAAACACTTGGAGATGGCTGGGGACAGTCGGGACTTCGGGGAGGGGCAGGGGCAGAGAGAGTTAAGAGTCAACGTCACATAGCAAGAATTTCATCTGACATGTGATATCTTAAAATGCACGTGTTTTTGAGAGAAACAGCATCACTCGACATCATTCGAATGTCGTTTTCGTTGAGAGAAAAACAAGTAAAAGCACGGGAGGAAAATAGAAATAAGAAGTAAAGAATTTATGAAGAAATTCAATTTTACATTTGCTTATACATTCGATTACATCCCGTGCCACCTTCGCAATTTTATTTATTGAAATGGATAAATAAAATTATACAATAAAAGCATTGGAAAATACGAAGGGTGGAATCGTTCAATAGAAAATCTTGCAATGACAAAAATGAAATTTTTATACGTCAGAAATTATATATCTGTTTCAATGTTGGTAGAAACCTAGTCGACAAAGGAGGAGATTTGTCTCTACTTTGCTACATTTCGATTTATGTTCTTAGCTACTTGTGTACCTGCAAGCACACTCACGTACCTGCCAACTTGCGCATCACTTAACTTGAGCACCTGCATGTTTTAAGTTCCAACAGAAATTCCACCACGAGAAGACTTTTGCAAAACTTTTCCAAGTTGAATATAAATTATTAACCGACTTAGCAATTCTCTCTGCGTTCTTATTCGCTTTCTACTTCCTTTTTTTTTTCGTTTGTTCGACATACCATAAATAAAGTAATCGCGGAGCAATTAACAAAGTGCGAATGGAATAATTTCGTCTGACAAAGATGGTTTCGTTATGTTTTCCCGGACGGAGACTTTTATCTACAAGAAAACCAGTCGGAATGAAGGAAATTTTCCTCACAAGTTCAACAGTCGTTTTGATATTTTAATTTTAGAAAAATTTAAATTTGTATGAGTTCGAATTTAAGAATGAAGAAGAAGAATGAGAAGTTTGGACAAAAAAAAAGAAAACCGGGATAGTAAACGTGTAACAATAATTTCGATTATCTGCAGTACAAAATGTACAAAACTGAATATTAAAATGTAAATCAGAGGAAAGGAAAGGAAGGTCAAAAAGGTCATATTGCCAAACAAAAAGCAGTAAAATCTCTGTATGGGCCATTAAACGTTTAAATAATAGCGGAAGGTTTTGCTAACGTCGACCGTCGATCTCCGGTTTCCGGTCGTGCGAAGAAGAAACTTTCAACAAACAAAAAATTAGAAAGAGAACTAAATAAAAACAGATGAATGAATGCGAATGGAAAGATTGGAAAAAAAAGGAGACGATTTGGTTGGGTAACAAGGCTGTACAAGCAGAAGAGAAAAGCAAGTCAGAGTCTGAAGGAAATTCTTTATTTTGAAGTATTTCAAGGTACAAATACGATAGAAAATAAGAAAATAATATTCATTGTATATAAGACACCGAACGTGGGAGAGGGAATGTTGGTGAATGAAGGGTGGCAGGGGAAGAATAGGCAAAGAAAGAGAATATTTAAAAAAAGAAGTAAAGGAAATAAACAAAAAGAGGAATGAGACAAATCCAACAACGAAAAAGAGTATGAGAAATGAGCAAGTAGAACAATAAAGCAGAAGACAAGAGAACAGTACACGAGAATATCAGAGAATGAGAGAGAGAAAAACAAAAAATAAAAGGCATAAAAACAATAAATAAGAAAAAAAGAAGAGATGGGACAAAAGAAGAAACGTAACAAATAGGGAGAAAGTAGTACGTGACTGCTGCGAGAACAAGAGAGAAAGGAAAGAGTAGAAGATTTCAGAGAGAGGGTAAACTCGTACCTGAAGTTTCAAAGGAAAGAAAAGTAAAAAACTTGTTTAATTTCCTTTGAGCTTTAAACTGCCAAAGGAAAACCTCGGTTCAAACCTTTTCAGGCAATCTCGTGCGTTTTTCTTTCCTTTTTAGGCAAATCTCAACCTTTTTGACTTTTTCAAATCGTTCAGGCTAGTGACGGCCCGACCTTTTCTACTTTTCCTTTGTCTGTCCTTTGAGTCAGCTTAGATGTCGATCCAATTCTCCTTCATTTTCATTCTTAATTCCTCCTATGCGATTTCCATTTTTTTAATTTTCTAATTTCTTTTAAAGGCTTTTACTTGGCGGCTTTTCCTTTGCCATTTTTCTTCTGTCACTGTCAGTCGAGAATCTTCAAGACGTGAATTGTATTTTTCATTACGAGACTTCTCGCCACGTCTATTAGACAGCTTTTTGTTATCACGTTAGTCATAGTTTTCTGTATTTTACACTTGCAATTTATATTTGTTTTGCCTCCCTTGACTTTGTCTTCTCATTGTTTTCTATTTCCTTTTTATAATTTTCCTCATTTCGTGATGTTGCCGACTCCCTTTTGTACTTCTCAATTCTGCCGCTGCGAAGATTCCTTTTCCTGGAACAATTACGGAATATCACACCGCCCGTTCGGTGAGTTGTAGAATGCCAATTATGACGCACTCGTCAGTCTCAACTCCTCACTCTTCACTCGTCACTCGTCACCCATCGCACATCACACATCACACATGCCGCGTTAATATATCTAACGGTTGCGAAGTGGCAGGAGGAAGAAGTTATTTCTGCTCTGATCTGTTTACACTTCCATGCAATTAGCCATGGGTTGCACAAATGTCAAAGGTCAAAGTTTTATGACGTCAACCAATTAGAAGTGTGAAAAATGTCTGCAAGAAGAGAAGATTCGTTAGAGTTAAGTTTTCTCTAAGATCCGAATAACCAAGCCCCGATGATGTTAACGAATAACAAATAAATATCTGTTATTAAAATGCAATCTGGTAAGTAAATTTCGGTCAATAAAACTCAATAATAAATCATTGTTATGTAAAATAAATTTACAGTACACGTAGTAAACGGTGCAGTCGCAACACAGGCGGAGACTTGCTGCTCTGAACAGTAAAAAATTAATAAGAATACTAAAATTCGGTTCTAAACTGGGACTGTTTTTTTGTTTCGTTTTATTTTATTTTTTTCTTCTCCCTAAAGCGGGAAATTTGGCAAAAACCACCCGCGGTCTTTTCTCCTTTCGACATTTCTGTTTTTTGTTGAAAGGACCCCCACGTTTATTTTTATTGAACGTTTTATCCTTTTTCCTTTTGTTTAATTTCTTTTTCTCTTTGGCATTTTCCTCACAAGCTCCTTTTTCCCGCGCCGTGCATGAAATTTTACTTTCATTTGTGTTTTTTTATTTCTTCTGATCTTTCTGTCGTTTGTTTTCTTTCGCAGTCGTTTGACCTGAAAACGTTCCATCGTCTTATATTACTTACTTTATAACAAAATTTGTAGTGTGTGGTAGACTTTAGTAGTTTTGGTTATATTTTGCTCACTGTTGTTTTTTTTCTAATTAAATATTATTTAATTCGTTTTATTTTGTTTTGCTTTCCAGATTATTCTTATGTTTTTCTCTTCTTTTTTTCAACATTCAAGGGGTTTTTATTTCATTTTTTTTTGTTATTTTCTAAAGATTGCGTTTGTGATCTTTAGAATTTCTTTGTATGAATTTCGTGCCTTCAAACTTCAAACAATTAAAACGGGTTTCTGTAGCTTAAAGTTCTTCGAACTCTCAGATTCTTTCCATTTTGTTCTGAGTGCAACTGGTGTTTCCCTCAAATCTCTCTTTATACCTTTCTTTATACTTCGATTTCAATTTTTAATCGTCTTATCCGTTTTATTGAATATTTTCATTCCTGCCGTTTACCTGCGGGTTTTTACCTCTCGTTACACTCCTCTAATCTTCACAGTTTCTCTTTCTCCACCGTTACATCTAAACTTTGAATCAAAATCGAGCGCTCATTTCAAAAGCTTTCAGAGCAACGTGAAAAGGTTGGAGGTCCTCGCTTTTTTACTTTACTTTTTCCTGTATACCTTTTTCATATTTGAAAAATTTTTCTTTTGATTCTATTGAAGTAAAGTGAGTTCGTCCGATTGATTCAATATAAATAATTCGCTGTATTTTTCTTTAGTTTCTATAAGTTTTCTTCAATTCAGCAATGGAAAGCTTTTCTTGTTATTTGTCGTATACCTTGAATTTTTGACCTGTCATTTTAGGCTATTGTTTTTTTTCTCGTTATTTACTACATTTTTATTTCTTTTTCTTGGCGCATCAATATTGTTTTATATTTTGGTTATTGGTGTAAACTTTTTTATTTACTCATTATGATTTTTATCGTGGTACGAGTAATAAGAAAAAAAAAGAAAGTCAGTCAATCAGTCAATCGTAGCAATCAAAACGCTGCCCAAGGGTCGCTCTCTCTCTCTGTCTCCTCAAGTGACTTTGATTTTCTGAAGAGTTAAGTATGTAATTAATTAATTAATTAATTAATTAAAGGCATGTCCAATTTTTTTTATTGTTGGTTTCACCTTTCCTTTTCAATTTTTATGAATATTTTAACATCGTTCGTTGCCTTCCTCTCATCCAGCATGGTCATTTCATTTCACACCTTCAAACCCAAGTTTGTTCACTTCATAAAACATATATAATAGTCCTGTCACATGACTTTATTGTATTTTATTTTCCTTTTTTTTTAGTTATGAAAAGGTTCCTTTTTCTGGGAAAAAGACTAAACGAGTGAACCGTAAAATAATCCGAAGCTATTCTTCGCACACAGTATAATTATAATATAATCCATGAAAACAATATAATCCTTAGTCTATACTATAAAACTGTAATAATCCTTTAAGGAAGCGTTCCATTTACCACATAATCCCCCACCTGGACTTTCTTTCTTACTCTACAAAATCTTACTTTGCTACCTTTTGTTACGTGGTAATATTTTTATTACAACGTTATAACACCGTACAACGCAAGCAAATGTCACTCTCACTTCTGTTAAACAGAATAAATCGACACTTTATTTTTGTTTATAGTATTCGTTATTTCAAAATTCTTTCAATTTTAAAAGTTTTACACAAAGAATTCTTTTACCATTGCAGTTAATATATTTACATGTAGGACTGATTTTTAATAATAAGAGAATAAATGAAATTTTGGTTATAAGAAATTTTATTAAGAACTTTAAAAATCAATTAATTCAAATAATATATTAAAGTACTGCACGGCTGTAACGTAATTTATTCCACTTTTTTTATATTTAGTGTACTTTTCTTATATTATATCCTGTATATTGCTTACAGGCAATTATAAAAATGCTCTCCATAAGATCAACCGTGACGATGAACTTATATTGTTACAATTTGGCCTATGATTTATGAATTCATGTTTTACCTACTTTTAAGTACTATTATTACTTTTATTTATTTAGATTTTTTATCTATTACCTGCATAGAATCGCCTCGTTGCGTAGACCTTTTTCTATTGTTGCACCTTCTCCAAACCCTCGTTCATAACAAGTGTTGTGTAGATGTTCCACAACTTCTTTTTTGTTTGTCAAGCACACGGACCACACCTTGCGTCGGGGCCTGCTCGGGCAGGTCTTTAAAAAAAGTAGTAGAAAATGAGAGTTTTAGGTTCCCATGGCTGTTGTTGGATTTTGTACCATCACGGTGCCCTTTATTCATTGCATTTAGAACTTGTAATCTAAAATTTTACAATTACGTGTAATTTATTTTATTTCTACTTTCATCTGATTCAGACCACTACCAACTGAGTCGATTAAAATGTGATGCTTCCTTTTTTTTGTATCTCTAAAAATGAAGCGTCAGAGTCTTAAGGTAAACTGCCCCAGATAATTTCATTTTCAGGTTTAATCGGACCTCTCTCCCTGTTCTGTTATATTTTAACACGCCGGCAGGGAACGAGAGCTCACAAATATTTTCCCAGGCATCTAAAAAGGTTTTAACCCAACCTCCTTGCAACCCTCTCCTCTACTTCTTATTAAAGTCGTTGTCTCATTAAAATGAAATTATTAATTAACAGTAATATCATTTTTCTAACCGTTGTAAATTAATTTTCGACCCAGTTAACTTGAAAGTTTTTGTCGCAAAATACAAAACGGTTATGCGTCGCTGAGTTTCACCTTTACGACAGCACGGTAGTGGAAAATTACAACGGCTTCTCGCTGTGCAGTCCCTGACAAAAATAATCTGGTACAAGTTATTGATACCAAAAGGTACGTTACCTGAGTTAATTTGACTTGGGACTACTACCGTTGTATCTGCGGTATAGTTATCCATAGAAAGCTATGGTAGTTTCATTTTCCTGTAATAAATTACAGCAGCAATGTAAAAAATTCGAACCAACAGGTAAACATCTAAAAGGAAAAGCATCGGTCTGCTGATTCGGAATGGACAAAGTTACGTTAAAATAACTTTTTACATATAATTTAATAAACGAATCTGTGTTTCTCAGTTACCATAAAGAAAAATAATTGTTTAAAGACACAAAAATGATTGTTTAAAAGCATTCTCTTATTTAATGATTATCGAAAGCAATCTCTTTTAAGAGTAAAACTTTAAAACTTTTCAACCTTAGAGAAAAGATTTATATTTTATTTAATATTTGGATAATTTCACTTGGATTTCAATTTAAGTTTCTTTAAGTTTTACTTTCTTTTTGTCTAATTCGTTCTTCACCCTCTTAAATAAAAAGTCCGCAACGTGTCCCAAGTTAAGGAAAACTAGAGGAAATCTGCGAAGAAAATATTGATTTTTATGGGTACCGCAACCTGTGTACATAAATATATAAAACATCACTATAAAAACTTTGATGAGACAAAATTACTCTACAATACTAGAGATACCAATTCGATAGTAGTCTTACAGTTGCAGGAGCTGGTCTTGTGAAGAGCAAATTTTGACTTGAGGGAAAAGGTAAAACCGTCCAAAGCATTGAGGTTTACATTAAATCTATGTAAGTTAGAGAAAAAACATCTCAAGTTTCGTTCGGCAGTTCATTCCTTTTCACTTCCTAATGATTGTTTTTTGTACTTTAATTTATGTGACTTGACGTATTAGTTATTATTCCGGAAATTACTTGTAACGTTGATAAAATCAATTTCAAATAAGTCAGTTATTTTTCAGTCACGACCATTTTTCAAATTGTCTTTCTCAGCGTCCATTTTTATTTGAATTCATCCCACGTGCATTTGTTTTTTTTATTCATTTCTTGTGGAAATTTGGATCAAATAAAAAAAAGTAAACGCCAGATGAGCGTTCATGCCTGAAATTTATGTATAAAATTAGACTATACAGACATCACATATGTACGTTATCATAATGTATAATAATTGATTTTGAGGTTGATGTTTAATTAGGATTGTAATGAATGCAAATAATTGTGAATTGACGCGCATTTTTTTTTTGTCGAATTTCTTGCGATTTTGTTCTTTCACGTCCTCATCGAAAGGCCTCATCTGACTTTCCATCGTTTTCCTTCGTCTTATTCCGACAAAATTTTCAAATAGAGAAGAAAAATAAAAAAAGGAGAAAGAAAGCAAAAGAAAGCAAACAAAGCGTCGTGGAAAAATAGTAGAAAGTAAGTCAAATAAATCAGAAAAGAAGTGTTTGGAAACTTAAATAGGAAAACGGATGACAAATAAATAAAAAAAATATAAAAGTGGTTTTTGTGTGTATACTTATCGTTATTTTTTGTCGACTAACACCGTGTCCTGTTTTGGTGACGGTGGTTACTCCCCTTCGCAAACGTTTCGCCAGCTTTCCCAGCTGCTGGCATCATCAGTGGTTGGATAGTTTTTTCAGCGATAATTGTTATTCACTCGAAAAGAGTCAAATAACAACTAAAACTAAAAAAAACGGACGCTGAAAATGCGGAAGAATTGAATTGTGTTCATGTCATAAAATATTTCCTTGTCCTTTTCTCAATCGTTTTTTCTCCCAAACCAAATATTTTATAACCATATCGTCTCCCGTCCCTCCGAATATCCATTTTCAATTCATCCATTTCTTTCCCCAAAAATTATCGCTAAAGAAACTGTCTTGCCACTCGGTCACCAAAACGGGACCACGGTGTTAGTCGACAAAAAATAACGATAAGTAGACACACAAAAATAGTGCACCCCGTGAAAAATTTAAACTAGATCCTAGAAAAATGGTGTCAGGAAGAAGAAAGAAGAAGGAAAACTCTGTGGTTGTCGGCTGGGGAAAGTTTTACTTTCTGCCGGTTTTTGTCGCTCGCCAGAAGCAGGAGACTCGGCTGGTTGAAAACAAAATGATTTCCCATTGAATGAAGTTTGTTGTGCCACTAGAGCGAAGTCATTAAAATCAACTTTCGAAAGAGAAAGTTCATAGGAAATGACTAAAACCCCAAACGGAAATGAAAAGTCGTAAAAAAGTTAACGGAATTGATACAAATGGCATGTAAAATAGAAATTTCATTCTCTTTCATTCTCACTTCTGTTCTCCTATTGCTCAATTCCTTTTGGTCGGCCGTTCGCCTACGTCTTTCTCTTCATTTCCTCTTCGTACAATTTCACACATTGTTCAACCACTCTAAAAGTTACTGGTAAATGGTTTATTTCCGGTTTTTGAGAGTTTCGCCAGTTCAATCAGCTGCACCGAATGCATCCGACGCATCCGATGCACACGCCTCGGTTTCTCATTCCTTTCGTCTTCTTTCACGCTCATTTTCACACGGCGTTTTACATCAGTCGATTCGCAGTAAAGTTAATTTTCTACTCGATGTATCGCATTCGGAATTGAAAGGATGATCACGTCCCAAAGTTTCTAAACGGAAAATGGCGCAAAGGCGAAAGTCAAAAGCAGTAGACGAAGAAATAAAGTTATAAAGAGATAAAGGAGACAGAGTTAAGAGGAACACCGAAAGGCGGCTAAGTAAAATTTAATGTTTAAGTTTTACTTGTGGAAAAGTCGTGTTCCTCCCCCCCCGAGTTTATCCTACAATTATGCAACTTTTACCTCTTAGACTTTTTGATTTTTCGTTTAAAATTTCATTATCACTGATTACATTAATAAAAATAGTAAGTAAGATGAAGGCAGGAGGTAGTCTCGAGAAGAACCAAATGGATGCCAAAGAACAGAGACTCCAAAGTACTAATTTATTCTTATTATTTTCAATACATAACTATAGTAGTGAAGTTAGCCATACCTTAGTTACCGAGAAATGTTAATTTTCTTAAGACTTAACTTTAATGGAAACATAATATAAATATAGAAACGAATGCGAATAAAAACAAAGACTGATGAATAAAAAACAATTTACACGGTGAAAAAGTTTTAGCAATATTTAATGGAGTCCGGAACTCAACTTGTAAAAATCAAATTCTACTTTTTAATTCCATCCAATTTTTGTATTATGTTTTTACATTCGTTCAGTATATGTTTTAATACTACATTTAACTGCATTATTCTATATTGAAAACCTCTAATAGAGTAAAATTTATTATTCGTATACAGGGGTGTACATTAAGCGGCGTACACTCCACGTTCTCCAATAAGTTCATTATTTATTTGTTGAGGCTTTAACAAAAACGGTTACATTTTACATCCACGTTGGAACTTAATTTATGAAGGCGTATGCTTCTGAAAAGCAAGCCTATACTAACCCCGTTAGTGTAAATTATAACTACAACAACTCAACCAATTTAATTTCACAGCCCCGTGTTTTTCTGCACGGTACGTTTTGTTTTATGTTTAATTTTTGAATTTACTCGTTTATAAATTATATATGTTTAGGGGTTTTACAAATTTTTTGACATTGTAGATAGGAAAGTTTTACTTAAATTAAATTACATTTAATGCTTATATCTACAGTATTAGGTTGATTTGACGGAGGTTGTTGTGTATACATTTTACTTGCTTAATAATTAAGTATTATTAAAGTACCGGAATAATATGTTGCGTCAACATATTTTTAAATATTTGGATACAATATTTATTCCTGTATATAAATATACATGTGGTAAATTTTATGTCATTCTGAACAGTAGTGATTTTTATTTTGTTTGGTATTTCCTGTTGGCGCCCAGGCTTGAATGCTCTCTCGAGTTGTTTTATTTATTTAATATGTTACAAATTTGTTTATGTAGTTTAATTTTTTTATTAAAATCTCAGGCGTGAGAATTTCTACTTCAACTACACATGTTACCTGATTTATAATTTTTGAAAATACTTTTCTCTTTTCCCCCTGAGTTTTGTGTCATTTCAGTGTGAATGCATTAAATGATCTGTTTGACTAGAAAATTTATGTTCTTCTGATTGTTTTTGTTACCTTAAGGACAGAGAGAGAGAGAGAGAGAAAAGAGTGAAGGTGCCAGTCGAGAGATGGAACTTTCTATTTTATTTATACTGGCAGAGTACACCCAAGTAAGAATGATTTAAGAAGCGTTTGATTGTTTTTTCCAATTAACCTCGCGTATTATTAACGACCTATTAATTAATATTTACACAGTTTATAGATGTGGAAGTTAAATCTCAGACTGTTTGTTGTCACATGGCGGTTTTTCTTCAGCCTGTCGCGTCCACTTCATTTCTTTTTACAAAACGAATAAACGGAACGAAGCGTAAATTTTACCTTCACCTTTTCTACTTAAAGAGGAGAGTGCTTTTGTG
Source organism: Polyplax serrata (assembly GCA_037055365.1). Taxonomy (NCBI): domain Eukaryota; kingdom Metazoa; phylum Arthropoda; class Insecta; order Psocodea; family Polyplacidae; genus Polyplax; species Polyplax serrata. Next base: position 1,595,537 of record JAWJWE010000006.1, read on the forward strand.
AATCCGCCAAAGAATTAAAATTGAGAGGACCTTCCGAGAATTTTATGCGTTCAAATAAATGCTTCTGAAATTTTGAATGTAAATATAAAAGTTTTGTATAAATAAATAATATAAACAATATTTCTCAATCTGAAAATATAAATATAAGATAACAAAAGGTTTAGCAGTAAAACTTGTCCAGTTAGCTAAAGTGTTACGCTATTTTTATTATTACAGCAGAGTTTTTTTTTTACTTTTAAATGGAACAGCACGAAATCCTTGAAGGCTTTGAAAGCAACCGAAATGTTGTCCTTTCGCTTGTCAAATCGATCGGAAACTTTGGCACACCTTGCTGGTTTGCGTCTGTCCTCGCACCTGTCCACATCCTTGAGTGACCTGGCTTTTCCTCTGACTTCTCACAGCTGCCTGAACATTGGAAACCCCTCGATGAGTACGCAATTACCCGATTAATAGGCGGTGAAACCTTTTTAAATGGGCAGGTGACGAGCTATGGAAGACAGAAAAGAGTGCCCTCGCCGTGCCCTGGACATCTAGGGGGGAGGGAAACGTGTGTATCTGACATAGAGAGAAAATAGATCACTGCACTAGATAGAACAAGAATTCTCACGCTCACTTAGACTTTGAATTGATGAGAGAAAGTGGGACCGTCCCCTGAGACCTGAAACTAATTCGGTTGTTACTTACTACTATTTTCTATCTAACTCTTTTTCCTTTTATTTACAGTAAATTTCGATCATTTTCACATACTCAGGGCCATTGGAAAGGGAAGCTTCGGGAAGGTGAGCTTTTAATCTTGTTTGTTTTGTTACCATGTCGGTTTGAACCAATTTGAAACAGATGTGAAGTTCATAAAAAAAATTATGTACGGTTGTAAACGTGAATTGCCTCCGCACAAGCGTCCTCATGACGCCATAATTAAATTTGCATTATTGCACTGCATTGCTTCAATTGGTTTGAATCGTTTAAGTGCCACATTAAATCGAAACGGTTCACAGGTGTAATGTACTAAAGCTAGTGAATGAATGTTTGGAGTGAAAAATGGTGCAATACGGCGAACGAAACAAGAGTAGAGAATACAACGGTAGTCAACATCAAGACCCCAAGAATACCTTGTAAAAAAAATGGGAAGTACCTCAGCTTAGAAAAAAAAGTGTAGACAATTTTCCGTATACTTCCTAAGTAATTTTTTTCTTTCTTTTTTGTTCCCTAGTTACTTCTTATGTACTTGTGTCTTAACGGGAGTATATTTGGTACATAGGGAATGTAAACAAATGGGTTTTTGCTAGGATAAACGATGGGCGGAATGACGCCTCACCGAAGTGATTGTAAACGAATAAGAAGCAGGTGCCTGGTGGTCAGAGGTGACAGGAAAAAGAGAGAAGCAGAATAACCGAGAGAAAGTGTAGAGAAATGCAAGAAATGCACAGTAAGAAAGAATTAAATTCAAGTCAAATAAATCGGACACATAAACGACCCAGAAGGATGCGTTCGGTTGGTCAATCCGGTTTTATGACCTCCAGGCTGAAATATTTCAAAAAAAAGCAATAGAAAAAGCGAACCAGGATGGAAGAGAAAGCAGAAGAAAAAACAATAAAATTCAAAGAAAGGCATGAACTCGATGGGGCCGATTTCCGTCTCGAGCGAAACACCGCACCTTGCACTTTAATTGCAATTGCACGTTGCATTCGATTCATCCACAAGGAGCCTGAGAAAATTTCCCACCCAACACATTTCTATCAGACAACGTTTGTTATGTTTCTCTCCTGTCCACCTTGTCAATTTAAATTAAAATGAATCCGAGAAAGGGAAAATGTATGGAGAAAGATAGAAGAAAAAATGAAGAAATATAGGTACTGGATAATGAGAGATAATGAGAAATAATGGGAGAAGAAAAAAAAACACCAGATGGGTTAGAAAAATAGGAAGGAAGGGAAATAAAAAAGGCATAAAGAAGAAAGTGAGAGGCCTTAACACAGGCGGAGATGAAAAAAGTTTTAATGTCGAACGGGTTCCCCAGGGAAGAGGCAAAATCCAGACAGATTTTCCATAATTTGTTGGGTCTCCTTCATTGGAATTCTTCCATGGTCTTTTTCTACCTGTAACGTCGCTCTCACCCCCCTCGAATTTCTTCCTCAAATTCATCCGATGGAAAGATTTAAATTTCCAACGAGGAGGAGAAAAGAAACGGAAATCCCCGAGAGAGACAGGAAGTGGTTGATTGAAATCAATTTTATTTTTTTTTTCGTGAGAAGCGCAAGAAACGCCCGCGTAGCGTCCTACCTCAACGCCGCTGAATTTCAACCGGAAGTTGAAACCGGAAGTAGAAACCGGAAGTAGAAACCGGAAGTAGAAACCGGAAGTAGAAACGTGTCGGACGAGTGTGACGAGGCCGTAAAAATCTAAACCGGAAATTGTCGTAATAAAAATTTTTCCGACTTCTTTTATGTTGAGGCAAAAACCTCTTTTCTAACCTTTTCGACCGACAACCTTCTAAGTTAATGCCTTTTTTTTTGGAAAATTTCTGTTGCTCCAGTGAGACCTTTCGCGTTTTCAGCAATGGAGGGAAGCATCCGATGTCTTCGTGCCGTTTTCGGTCCTTTAAACCTCCTTCAGAGCTTTTATAGCTTTTATATTGATCGGAGTTTTCTTTTTTTCGGGGGGCAAAGGGTAAATCATCGGGTGACAGGCTTTTAGCTTTCCCCGGATGCTGCGTTGTCTTCCCCCCATCCCCCTCCTTCCCCCGCCCTTTCTTTGGCCTTTCTTTCCTTTCGTCGTCGAAGGATGTCACCGGGGTCCCTCGATGTCCCGGCCGTTGCCCAGACGTGCTGCCGGGATTTTTGGTTTTACACCAGGCCGAGCCCAAAATCTCATCTCCTACTGCATTTGCTTCCTCTAAAAGCCAATCAAACTTTCATGAGTCTCCTTGTTTGATTTTGTGACTTGAGAATCCCTGAGTATGACCAGTTGAAAATCAAACTTTTGTTTCACTAACTATTTTATAGCCTCTTTTACCACTTTCAAACTTCTCCTTGCCCATTTTAAATCGTTTCTTTTACTTTTCTTCAACTTTCACTGTGTTTGTTGGTTTTTTCGTTTTTCATTTATGATTCTCTTATTTTTAATTATTTTATTTTATGTTATTGATGCTTTTAGAAGGATCCCATCAAGTTATGATTTGTTGTTCGTGTTCTTCATTGAAACAATTTAATTTAATTTAAAGACTTACAGTGGTAGGAGTCTAGTAGCATACGACATGAGTTGTCCTTCTTCTGATTCTCATTCTCAAAATGCCGAATGTTCACCGAAATTCCCAGAAACTCAGCACACGTCAATCAGTCTTTCCTAGAGCATGTACTTATTTTTCGTTATATTTCCATAACAGTCACCGGATGGAAAATAAATTGCATTCTAAATTCTCTTCCATTACTACGCTCTGTCAATTCACTCATGGAAAAAATTTGACTTGGAACAAGTTCAACAAAGAACATTCAGAGGTACAGACATTTAATGATGGAGTTAAGCAAAACTTCGGTAACGTAATTTACTTCTGTGCGAATTTACAATTTAAATAACTAAAATTCGTAGGAATTTCAAACCACTGACTCGTTAACTACGTTTTTATTGTAGTGAAATGTCAAAGAGTAGGTTTGTGCCGCTTTTAAAAGCGGGCAGTCAACAAGAAAATGGTTTTTAATTTAATTTCAATGACACGGAGAGGGTAGGAGAGGGGATGAAAAAAGCAGCACCAAAAATATATAAAATGAATTCTGTAATTTCCGCGTGAGCAGAAGACGTCCATTAAAGTAATCTGTCGTTTATTTTACTGTTGTCATTTATTGTTTTTTGCATGGCAGAATACCGCGACATTTGCAGAGAAGCAGTAAATATGCATAATGCGCACACGAACCATAAATGCACTTTTCATTGCATTATTTTGTACGTCAGAAGTGGGACGACAGTGGAGTTCGCTTTTACTACTTTTAGTTTCATAATTTTTCTATTTTTTAGGAAAACCAGTTTATGTTTTACTTTAAAATTTCTACGAGAAATAACGTATGTATATGTGTCTTCATTACATTGAAAAAGGTCAAATGAAAGCTGGGCGAGAGGTAACATTTGGAACCGAAACGAAAATAAACACTCCTATTAAAAGGAAACGACGTCCGAGCTTTCTTTTTCCGCTTCGTCGAGTTAAAAGGTGGCAAAAAGTCAATTTGGCATTTTCGACAAGAAGTCATTTTCCTATTTTCTCATCCTAGACGTCTGTCTTCAGAGCCCTTTTTCCATCGCTTGTTTCCTTTCTTCTTCTCCACCTGGACGCTTTCTAGCTTTTTGCCTCGGCCCGCTTTATTTGTACTTCGTGCTGGCTTGTGTGACAGCAACACTTTATCTTACTTAATTAAAGCTTTTTTCTACAAAAAAAAGGAAAAATTTTCCGACCAGAAAGTTCGATTTGACCACGAGAGGACAGAAAAAAACAAAAAAAAATTAGCGAAAGGTTTAAATACCGCGGAAAATTATACGGTAAAAATATGAGGGATTGTTGTGAAATAGACCAGTAAATTTAGAAATAATTGGAAGATTTTTTCGACTGAACTTTCTGTCCAAAGGCAACGTTTTCCTTTTTCTTCAAAGGAAAATAAATGGTGCTTTTTATTAACGTTACCTGGTTGAACTTACTTTTCTCTGGGCTTCCCTTCCGCAAGAGATTTTTTATCTTCTGTATGCCGTTACGTGCTTAATGAGGTAGGAGAAAACTCAAGTAGAAGTTTCATTGTTCACTTGTCGACCTACCTACCAGCCTGTAGAAAATGAAAAACTCTCAAGCTGTTGCCAGACCGGTTTATGAGAAAACATAATTTACGGCAGACATTAAAAAACTTCTAACACCTAGAAAGTTTGCTATTTCGGAGTCTGTAAAAAGGTTTAAAAATGTAAATATTAATTTGGTTTTATTGGTGAAGATTAACCTGACGGAAGATTTGTTGAGTAATTAAACAATATTTTGTTATTTTCAAACACAATTCTGGGACAAAAGCATTTTCAAGGAGTCTGAAGCAAGATTTTATTCTGGGACTATTTCTAACGAGGTTAACTTCAATGTGACTACAGTCAATGTGTCACTGCCCAGAGTAAAAAAGACAAGATTTTGAGTTAGAAATATGAACTTCATTTACCTGAATCACTCCACTTAAGCCATGCCATAAAAATGGTTGAAGACACTTAAACAAAACGAGACAACCAAAACCGGGACGACGGCACAATTTCCGTAGAAATTACAAAATATTTTTAGATCAAACATTTCGTAATCAAGAAAATCAAGTGGCGTACCAAATTATTTTTCTTTACTTCCAAACTTGAATTATTTTAACTTTCTTGGCATCGTATACCTACAGTCTGTACAAATTTAACAATGGAACAATCATCATTAATTAAAATAAATGTAAAGCTTCAACAAAGAACCACAAAAGCAACGCTTGAGATATGGCCACAAATTAAGTTTGATTTTAAGCAAAACTTAAATTTGACACAACTGAAGGGGTTAAGTTTTATACAAAAATTAGAAATTAAATGCCCAAATCTAATAATTTCCCTTTATTCAAACTTTTTAAATGGTTTTTGGTGTAGGAAGACCGCAAATAAGGAAAACACGCAGGAACACATGATAAAGGGAAACTTTAAAACGGATTAAGAAAACGATTTTAAAAGAAAGGAAAATAATTGAAAAAATAAATTAGGAAGAAAGGAAAGCAGAAACAAATGGCGGGGCGGAGGAAAAAAATAATAAAACTTGAACTTTCGTCGGAAGGAGTGAAAAAAAAATTAAATTCAAAGTTGGAAATTGAGAAGCTTAATAATAAAGAAGAAGAATAGAAAAAAAGAAAAATTTTTGAGAAGAGAGAGAGAGAGAGAGAGAGAAATAATTATGAAAAGGAACGGATTTAAAGTAAAAAATTCAAAGGAAGAATTTCTGTTGTTGAGTTGAGTAATAAATTTCTTTGCTCCGATTACATTGAGTCTGAAAATGCTTCTGTTTGGACAGCCGCAGCTTCGAAATGAAAAAGTGCAAGATCCCAGGCAGTGCGAGCATGAGGGAAGGCAGAAAGAGAGAGAGAGACAGAGAGAGAGAAAGTAAGAAAAATGAAAGAAACGAGGTAGAGAGTTAACGCACAACAAATCCCACGAGGAGAGGCATAACATTCAACAGATAAACTTTAAAATAACAAAACGACGAGATAAATCTAAAGGGTCAAAGGTCAGAGGGGACTGGAAAGGCATGAGAAGTTTACCTGACGGTCACCTGCTCGTTTGAGTGGATTAATGCGAAGAAGTGGACGAGTGGATTTTAGTGTGAAAATTTGTCAAGGATGAGTAACAAGTTGCAAACTAACTAAAACACTTGACTGTACACCTGCGTACCTGTCTGTATTGTCTGTATGAGACAGAACATCGTTTTTTATTTTTCTTCCACGTGTCTCGTTTATCTCTTGACACGTGCCACGTAGCTTTTTCTGACGAGAGGTCTACATAAATTTTAATATTATAAAACAAAATGTATTGTTACTCAGTATTTAACCACTAGAAATCAATAGGAAAATTATTCCATTCTTTGGAAATTTAACAACGTCGTTATATTAAAACAATTTTTATTAAAAATACAATAACATCGTTATGATTACATTACCTAATATTCATAAGCTCACACTCGTACACACGGCAGAATTACTCTTCTGTTTTTTTAGACTAAGGAGAAAGGAGAAATGTAAGGAAATTGAGGCAGAGAATTTTGAGCAGCAGAAGATTCAGCTGGAAATAATTAAGTTATTGAAACACCAAAGACATAAATTAAGAAGTTTTCTTTTTGAAAAAAAGGGGCACGAGTAAAGTGAAAGGTGACAGGGGCGAGGGTAGAAATTTGTAGCACATTCAGTAAAAAAAAAACACAGAAAAACTAGACGGTAAAAGGAGAAAGTCTTTCTCTCCGGAGGGAAGGAATGCAGAAACTCAAATCAATAAGGAGAAAATGGAGGGAGACGAAGAAACGGAAAATGAGAAGAAACTTTTAAGAAAAGATGACGGACAGTTGAAAGGGAAAAGTTGGAAAATCTATTTTGACGGACGGTGGTCAGAGTCCTACGAACTGTCCTTGGTCACCTGAGAACCGGACCAACTGGAAATATCACATTCTACATAATCTGGAATGCAACTGAATAAAATAACAGGGCTCCTCAAACACAACGTCTACTTAATTTCATGTAAGTTTGGTGAGTTACTGAGTAACTATCTAAGTTATTCCAATTCTATGTAACTTATTTCTCCAGTCGTATTTGTGTTTCATAGAAAAGCAAACTTTCCAACTGCGAGGAAACGAGTGATACTACAAAAGAAAATCAAACACTGACAAGTCGAGTGAAGAAGTGAGAACCCGAAATAAATCGAAATAGTTTAAATTTAAATAGGAACTCAAACGGTTGTTTAAATTTGCCATTGTCTGGCGACAAGACGAGTTTGGCTGGTCGGTTTTGTGTTCCACGTTGATTCATCAATTATTTCCTTTTGGTTAAAATCTCAGAGTGAAAGAGAAAACGCATTTAGGAAGAGAAATGGCGAGGTGGCAACGTCCGCGGTGGCCCACACGAAAAATTGACGTTAAAGAGAGAAAGATTAAGAGAAGAGAGGGAAAAAGAATGGATGAAAAATAGGAAAAAAAAGTAAGGAAAGTCAGATCGACGTCATTTTACCTGTTCCAACGACGACTAAATGGAAATCTGATAGAAATGAAGTAGACGGTGGATAAACAGAGTGCTGGAAATGATCGAAATGAATAGAAAAATGCAGGTAGATGAAGAGGATGATGAAGAGGATGAATTTCAGAAGTGGATGACCCAAAACAAAATGAGGCAAGTGATGGATGAGAAAGAAGACGTTGGCCTGCTTTCTAGTTTTATCTATTTTATCTATTTTTCGTCTAGCTTTACGCGTTCTACTGCGTTATCTGCTCTTTCATTTTTTCGCCATTAATTTTTATCTATTGAGGCAGGTCTCGAATTATCGTCAGGGAACCTTCGCATACTTTCCTTTCTTTTGTTCTCTTCCTTTGTTTTTCTTTTCTTTCGCCCTTAGACTTTTCTTTCTTTTCACATTTTCCACTCTTGTGATTCTTTTCTTTTCCATTTTTCATTGTTTAAGTTATTTCCTTCTTCCATCTGCACGTCATTTTGATATTTCCCCTAGCCTGGCACACCTCGCGTATCTTCATCCTAACGTCGGTGTTCATTCGTTATTTCTATTTAGGTACCTTTTTTATTATTCGTTTATTTTATTTTGCGTCAATATTTCCTTTCTCTCCTCCTTTGCCCTCCTTAGATGGTTTTGTATTTCTATTATTTTGCATTTGCCAGCGACCTCCTTCTACTTTTATTTCAACCACTTGACAACATTTCTACTTGACAGTGAAGTCTCCAAATGAAGTTTGGCATTTATTTTCCGTTTTTTATATTCTCTCTTTTTTTCTTTTATTTTCCTTTCTTATGAATTTCATCTCCTTCACTAAAATCTATCATTTCATACTTCCTCTCCCCGTCTTCTCCACGGCAGACATTGTTATGTGTGGGGTTTGAGAGTCATCTTTCATTTAAAAATAACTTCCCGAGGCCATTAATCTTTTCCCATTTTTCCTCTGTACCTCTCCTTTTCCCTTTCTCTCAATTTCTCTTTGCTTTCCATTCTTCAGTATTCGAATCCTTTTCTTCCTATTCTCCAATATCCATTACCTTATATATTTAATAAAATGAAATCCTCTTTTGTGTGTTTCTCTTGTTTACATCTTCTTCTTTGTCTTCTTTCCATTTGTTCCAAAAGGAACTTCTTCCGAAGCAAATTTTGTTCTTCACCCCCCCCCACTTCTTCTTTTCTTTTTTTTGTAATATTCTTTGTATTAATTTTCCTTCCTTTGTCTTTTTATCACCCACCATTACCAGCCCTACCGTAGCTCTCTTCCGGGACTTTTTCTTCCTCCACTTCTCCTCCTTCCACAATTTTCATTTACAATCATTTACAAATCATTGAATTAATCCAATTGACTGGAAATAATTTTTTTCTATATTCTGATGAATTTGCACGTCGTGTTTGTTGAATGAAGCATCCGTGGGGTGGAGGGAGTCGACCAGCGGAAGACCCAAGACCCATGAGTGCACTTTGAGCCCTGACGAAGGTGTTGATTTGTACGGCAAGAACAAAGTCGAAGACTTTGTTAGTTGAAATCCTCACTGGTAAATTACATTTTTTCCATGCATTTGTGGTAAATCTCATCATTCAGAATGCTCCACCTTAACTCGCCAAAAAAAAAGAAAGTTTCAGGGGATGAGAGATATAAAATGGGAGAATAATGGGAATCCGGCCAGTCAGAGAGTGTTTAAGAGAATCATTTTAAAATTTGTAAGAAAAAGGTTTTGCCTGTAAAAATAATATTGAGCTCATAAAAAAAAGGAATGTAACCATTAAGTGACGTAATGAATGTTGGTATTAGCTACTTTCCATTGTTGCGAAGTCTCACAGGGAGAAAACATTTTAGCAAAGAGGTTCTGCAACGTGGAACTAAAAGCAGGAACTTCCTCTGGAGCGGCACAAAAAAGGGGAAATAATTCACGAGTACTTCCAAATGGAACTCTGGTTAAATTTTGTGAGAGCAGGAGGGAGGAGTTCAAGCGAAAATGTGCAACGAGAATTTGGGTAGGTGCAATTGGAAGCAGCAGAGTGAAATTACACGGATGGAAGGGTAAATGTTAAACAGGAGGAAGGAGACAAGGGCTCGTACCGATGGAAACAACGGAATGAATTTGAATTTTAAAAAGTTGCTCGGGGTTGAATGCCGTGCGGTGGTGAAAGTAGAAGGAATTAAATAATAAATAATAAATAGTACGAATGCTAGAAAAAAATAGAAAGCAGAATAAAATTAGAGGGAAAGGTACAAGAGGAGAGAAAGCAGGAAAGCCACTCAAATTGAAGGGAAAAAAAGGAGAAGCAGTGTAGAGACCACAGCAGAGATGAAAGCTCAAATGCAAGCAGAAGGAACGGCCGGAAGGGCTGCGTAAAGCACGTGGGAATAGATGGAAGTTAAATGAACAAGTAAAAGAAAAGAAGTACAGAAAATGAATTGAAATTATGGAAACTAGGAAAGATTAATGAGAAAGCGAAAAGTAAATGCTAAAAAAGCAGAAAGTGAAAAAATCATTCTAAGGAATAGATTAAATTGGCGTGGGAAATGATAAGAATCAAGTGGAAGCAGAAAGAATCGCGGGAAAAGTAAAAATCTGTAGAATTTACAGGCATTAAGTGGAAGCAGTCAGAAAAATTATGGAGAAAAACCAGGTAAAACATAAAAATCAGGTTTTATACATTTGATTTTTCAATTTTTCACGTTCGGTTTCTCCTGCCACGTCGTTCACCGTCACTTTTTACATCAACTTGTTTTTTTTGTCTGCTGTACTTTCTTCTTTCGTCCGTTTTAAAGTGCCCAAGTTGTTGCTGTGACTTTCTCGTTTCTGCTGACACGACATTTTGTCTCACACCTGTGAACATGTGAACTTCCTTTGGTCTTTTCCTTTTGAATTTTACTTTTCTCCTGCCAATCCCACCGGGACGCTTTCCTTCACTTGTTTTTTCTTTACCCCCCCTTTCTTTCACTCCTTTTTCTCTTTCTTCTTTTTGAATTTCAACATCTTTCGTCATCGTGGAAGCCATTTTGAAGCGCATTTCTTTCATTTCCACTGATTTATTTTTGTCTCATCTCGATTTAATTCTGCCTCAGCCCACTTTTTCTTATTCCCCGAAATTCCAATCGTTTTTCCTTCATTTCTCTTCTTCGATTTATTAACTAATTACTCTTGTTTGTGTCTTTCGCTCTTCTGTCGCTTTCAACCACTCCTCGTTCACAGTACCTTCCTTAGCTTTCTTCCAATAGTTGTCTTTTCATTCCATAGATTTTGTCAATTGTTTTTTTTTTGTTTTGGGTGCTGTTTCTTGGAACAAAAAGAAGAAGAAGAAGGTGCAGATATCTCTCAAATCAAAATTCTATAAATTGAATTTCTTTTGCACATTTTTGTGTCATCCTTTTTGCAGGTCATTTCCAGAATGAGAGGGGCCTGAGAGAGTTCATGTCCTGAACCTGAACCTGATTTCCCACTCTCTATTCTGAGATTAGTATAGAGCACGTCTGAATCGTCAAAACTTCCCTACATGTTACTTCTTCACACATATCTTATCCTGGTTTCACTTTAAGTTCTTCTAATTACGATATCCAAGAAAGTAATAAAAAAAAGAAGAAATATCCACCTGCAGTCGCGTAGGCAATTCATTGAGAACTCAAAAAATCATCAATCTTCTTGTCTGACTTCTACAGATTTCAATCTGGTTTTATGAAAACTCCCCTTCCTGCATTGCAAATGTAATTGAATTAGTAAAATTTTTTCAAAAGACAACAAAAACATTAAAAGACACTTGAGCCATCGGAGGCAGCGCTCGCGTAATGAGAACGCTTCGTTTGTAGTTTGACGGGAAACCGTCAAGTTCATTCAGTGACGAAAAGAAAGTGTTTCTGCTCTTTTTGCTTCCAGTGAACTGTTTACAACTATTTAAGACTTCCTAAGAAAACATGTCAGCCTTGCTTTTCAGTCTTTAGAGTAAAACAATTTAGTTAGTTGGCTCCTGTAATCGGTCGTGGAGTGCACGCAGACATCTATCTTCTTGTCTAAAAATTAGGAAAAGTACATCGACTGTTTTGGAAATTCTCGTAAGGCTTCATCACTAAAACGTCACTTTTAGAAAAATAGGAACTCACAAATATTTAACATGGAAGGTATTCATTCTAAAAATTAAAATGATCCACTCTATATTGTTGTTGCACATAAAATTGCAGTTGTAACAAATTTTGGATTTCAAATAAAGAATGAATAGTAGTACAGAACAATAGGATATGTTCAGAGTACATAGAATTTATAGAAAAATACATAAAGTTGTGTGTATGTATGGTGTTGAATTGCATGTGTCAAAGAAAATGGATTGTCAATGGATCTGTTAGGTCAATTGGATCTTTATGTGAAACCGGGTAGTAAGTCGTGAACAAGTTTGGTAGTATTTTTTTGTATTAAATAGAGAAACACGCAACCCTTTTTCTTCTGAAAGTAGAAAACTCCTCAGGAATGAGGGAAATGCAAAGTGTAAATTTAGAATTCTATTGCGGTTATTTTTCTTTTCATCAGAAGTCTTTTGCCGATCATTCTATTGATTTTCCATTCTCCGAAATGCTCCAAAGCAAAAACAGAGTTATGTAAATAAACGACAGTTGAAATGCCTACCGCTCAGCTATCATATTTATTAACTCGAAGAGAAATTGACAAGTTGCCCCATGCGAATTTCAAGCTTTTTCTGTTGAACAGGGTGATTTTCGTTAGAATATATTTTAGTTGCTGTACGCGGACTGCCCTGTGATTGTTCGTTTGTTTTTCTTCTTCCATTCATGTTTTGCGTTGTTTCTTTTTCTGTAAATATACATTTTCGTAGAATAGATATAAACATAAATATAACAGAGTTACCGAAATTAGAATGTGTCGAGCAGTCGAACTCTGTGAAAGCCACGCCAAACTCTTTGGTGTCGTGTTATAATTACTGCCAGCATCATCAGTGAGAGACATCTAATTTCAAAATTTATGTGATTCTTCTTTCTCGTATGTCTTCTTGGAGTCTTCCATCTTACCCTACCCGGTCAGACCACTGCCCATCTAACTGCATTATTTAATCGTTTGTTCCCTCTCTGTTAACTTCATCAATTGTCTACCGCAATCCTTAATATTTTCTCCCTCTTCTTATGTCTGCTTTTCTAGTTGTTTGGTCTTTTTAAAATTTCTCGGTTTTACTCAAATCTACCCTGTTACCCTTCCTAATTTTAAAAAATTTTATTGCCACAGTTGGTTGTTGAAGAGTTTTGAGGCGATTCCATTAGAAATTTTTCTTCTCTCATCTCGAACGAGCAACATTCCTTGCGAATTGAAAAATACTGTTTTTTACTTGGCAATTATTATTTTTCTTGTGATTATTCATTTTTCTAATTTGAGACAGAAATTTAAGTTTGAGTGTAAGAAAAAGTACCGGCTGAGTCGGTCCTCGTTTCTTCCTACCTTACCAAATTACATTCAAGGAGAATCATTTCATGTTTTCATATCTTCTGCGCTGTCGTTACTTTTCCTCGGTGTTGATATTATTTTTCACGAGTTTCGCATCATATTAAAGCTGAAGAATTCAATTTCTGAAAAAGGTTTCAATTTATTAATAATAAGCAGATATAATTCATTTAAGTCTTTTGTGTCTATTTTGGGAAATTCAAGCGGTCTCATTCGACACTGTCGAAGGGATACACAGAGAGAGAGAGAGAAGAGTTTTTATTAGGTTTTTATTGCAGGGAGAAAATTGACGAAAGGACAAAAGAAAGTGTTTAATGAGAAAAGAATTTGAAATTTACAGGGCGTTAAAAAGGTTAACCTTCAGTTGTAAAACGCAAGGCGAAGAAAGAAAAGGCACAGGACTTGTGAAGACGAGACACATCCCGCGTGGAAGGGTGAAATTTTAGGCTGTGTCGTGCTGTGATCAAGTGAATGAGTTTTGTTACAGAAATAATAAAAACGACAAGGGTCAACACCTAAACGGCAGGTAAATGTAACATTTTGATAAAAAACTATTTGGACTAGAAAGAAGGGAAAGAGCAAAAAGAAGGCCTAAAATGAAAACAAAAGTACAAATAAATAACAAAGAGGAGGATCGTAAAAAAAATATATATAAGAAACATGTGTTGGAAGTAAATAAGTAAAGCGGGAAAGCAGCAAAAACTACGAAGTTCAGTTTAATACAAATGTTAACCAAGAATGATTATCATGGAAAAATGAGAAGAGAGAGAGTAACAAAATGAAGATGGTGCAAACAATAATATTACAAAAATGCAGAAAAAATTTAAATACGACATTGTTCTGCTGTGATGGTTTTTGTACCATTTTTCAATATCAAACGTGCAGAATTAATTGCTTCTTATTGTAGTTCTACTTTTTTATAACTCTGTCGTGTAACCTTTTCCGTTTTGTGTGGGTTTTTTGCCTTTTTAAAAAGGTGTGTCTTGGGCATTGCATTTCTCTCAGAAATGTGCCCTTGTCTTTTTTCATAAGCCCCTGCTAATTCTTTGCTAAATTCTCAGAAAATTTCACACTACAGATTTTCTCGGATTTTCTAATAATCCACCTCATTAAATAAGAACAAGTTCAAATGTAGTGAGCCACGTATAGAGCCTGTTGGCAACACTTGATGGAAGAAGAGGGAAAACTACTGAGAAAGAAAATGAAAGTTATTCTCATACTTGCAGTGCAGTGTGGAAAAAACAAGGAACCAAGAAACAGAGAATAAGGATGACGACAAATTTAGGGATAAGGCTGAAGTCCTTGGGCAGACGTGTTCTGTCTGGGAATAACCGTATCAAGTCCGAGTTATCCTCAAAGTATTGTTTGCTCGAGAAGATGGCGGAATAAAGAAGATTTAGAAATGAAGAAAAAATAAAAGCTTTCTACTCAGCGAAACTGAGGCGTTTCGAGAAAGACGCGACAGCCCACACTTATTCGCACCAGAAGGCGACATGAAAATGTGTCGACCTTATGAAAAATTATAACTTCGAAGCATCCAACTTAATTTAGGCTGGAGACGAATGAAAATGGCGGAGGGAGCAGATGCCAGAATAAATTTTAAAAATGTAAAACAGAGATAAAAATAAAAATAAAATGGGTAAACAAATTCGCCCGGAGAAAGTTTTGCTTTCTCACCCCTGCGACAACCCGCTCTGGTGCCACGTTACCAGGTCAAACCCCCTTTTCCCATTCTTGGAATCTCAAAACCGTCTCCTGCCACGTATTATTACATAAAAAGTAAAATTTTTATTTATCTCTTAAAAATTCTCATCTTTTTTAGCATCGGCAAATCTTTTCTTGGAGTTCATCTCTCGGCTTTCTGGTGAAAATTATGACTTTCTCGGGGTTGCTTCTATTTCATGCTCAAAGTAACAAGAATAGTTGTCAAATAGTTTGTAGCCAAGAAAGACCTCCAGAATATCAGATAAAATGAGGACAAATTTGCGTATGATTTCTTTGAGAACATTGGTTAACTAAGCAAGTCGAATTAAATAAAACGTCATACATAAACACGTACACATTATATATACATCGGTACAGAAGTGCACCAAAGATAAAAATTCTATAGACTTGGATTAGGCGAGTTGTACCTGAAAACTGAGACAAATCCACTTCGACAAAGCCAAGCGACTGTTCCAAAGCCAGAATTCGACATTATAAAAATTTAAAAAATGAAAAACGGTACAAAGTAAAAAAAAAACATTATAACCGAAGGGCGTTCCTACAATTGCGACCCTGAAATTACACAGTCACTTCTGTGCAAGGCCAAAAAATATTAAAGGAGGAAAGAAGGACAACTGAGAGAGTGGAACAGGTAAAATGTATACGCAGAAGCAAAAAGCTCTTGGGGGGCAAAAGAAAGGAGTCGAAAATCGCTGCCGTAATAAATAAGTTTTGAGCTTCCCACGAGAAAATGAATAGAAACAAAAAAAACGTGGAGAAAAAACCAAAAAAGGGTAAGACAGCGACAGCAACAGCTGCCTGAAACTATAAGACAAAAATTTTAACTAAAGAAAACTGAAAAATCGGTTTTTAAAATTTTTAGGATGAGAAAACACTTAAAACCACTGTAAAGGGATGAGGGAGAGATGATATTTTCTCGCTACTTTGCACAACAGAAAAAAATAAAACAAAAAACAGCAGGAAATTGTCGAGTGAAAACGCAAAAATCCAAGAAAGACAGCGCAAGTAGACAAAATCTCAGCAAAGGTCGAAGGGAAACAAAAGAAAATGGCGGAACGAACGCCAAAGGATGTCTGAGAGAAGCACCAGGTACCGAATGACGTCACAATTCACCCATCTCCTGCTGTCTAGCAGCAGGTACCCGGTGACACTTGTTGGGTACTTCCTCCCTAATTTGCCACTCCTCGTGTCTGGCTCCCCTGGCGTTTTTCATCCACCGTATTTTCCCTCTGCTCTCGTGGGAACGACATTTCCCAGACATATCTTTTACCTCTGACTCCCCAAGGGTTCATGCTTTCATCACTTTCTACTATTTTTCACACTTTGCTCCACCCCCGTCGTTTCATAACCTTTCGTTTTACATCAATCTCATTTAAATTTATATACTTGGTTCTCCCTGATGAGTTTTTCAACTTTTCCGCGTGTTGATGTTATTAAAACTGAAGAAAATAAGTTCTTCTTGTCTTCCGCCATTACCACAAACCTTCTCCTTCTTCTTCCAGCCTGTGTCACCAAGGGAATTCCTCAAAAACCCGCGTATCCGCCAACAAAGTTCTTGCGTTTTCCTTTACCGAGGTACCCGGTTGTGACTCCTGCCTCAAGGTTACAGGCATTTCATTTATTCTACTTTATAACTTTTAGCATTTTTACCAACTTTTTTTCGTTAATTTTTTTGCATTTTCCTTGCTGTTGTGACACCCGGTGTGAGTCGGCTGAAAACGTCTAATGGCCTACTTTACTTTATTATTATTTTTTTTTATATTAACCAGTGTTACAAGTTACCCAGCTTGGGCTTGGGCATCAGGGTTATTCACACTTAAAATACCTCAGTGTTGTCTTTTGAGAAAGCTAAAAACGAAAGAACAGAAGAAAATAAGACGTTTCTTCCGTAGCCGTAAATTAATTTGTAAAAGCTATTATCTTCTAGAGCTATTATCTGTGTTAGACCTAAAAGAAAAGTTTGATTTTAATGGTACATAGGCGTTTTCGGGAGTGGAAAACCAAATGCCAGGGAATGAATGGGATGAGACAAATTGAACAGGAAAAGTTTTAGAAAGTGGCATTAGACCGTTCAAGTGTCGAAAGTCTTCTGCCACTTTGTGGGCATTTTATGTGTTTCTGAGGAGCGTGACGGACGAGATCTTTGACTTGTCTTTCTCCCGTTAGCTCTACGATTTTCTACGCTTATCTTTCCCGTTCTTTCAATGATTCCGCTCCTCTCCTGTGTTGAATATTTTCCATCCACACTGCAATAAAAAGTATTCATTAAGTTCATTGCGTAGGAACATCAGTCTGATACTCGGAAGTCGAATTGTCCTTCTCCTGTGACCTCCAGAGATTCGCATTGCATTGATAATTAATTAATTAATTTGCCGGCAGTAGAACAATGACAAAATTGGCAGTCAAATATTATTAATTTCGGTCGTGATGGATGACCAAAATATCAATTTGAATGCAAAATAGATGGGCCCCCTGCGAACCACCGTGAACCCCCGAGCTAGCCCAAGGAGGTTCAGAGGTCCCCACTAGAAAGTTCTAAATTATCAGATGACGTGGCAGGAGAAGAAATAAAGGCTCTCTGATTGACCAGGTCAAATTTTTAAGGGTCCAAGCCAAAGTGCAAGGGATTGACATTCCCATACACGAGGTACACGAAAGTAGAAAACTAATTTGAATTGAATTTAAGTTTTCAGCACTTAAAATTTAACTATTTAAGTTTCTTATTGCACTACAGTTAAATAGAAAAATTAACTATTTAAAATGTTATGTTCTCGCCTCGGTTTTTAACGGTCTCATTTATTTCATTTCGCGTTTTCATTCCACTACTTTCTCCTTTGTCTATCCCTTCCTAATCGTCGTTGCGCCTTTATGTTTTCCATTATTTTCATCCTAATAATGTAATCACCACTTTTCAACCTTTTTCGGTATTATCTTCCTTTGTTTTTTCAAGACTTGGAAATCTTCATGTATTGGAGTTTCTTTAACTTAATGCGTCCCTCGTTTTCCATTAAAAGTAAATGAGTCTTAAGAAAAAAGCTCTCAAACAGAAACGGAAAAAAAAGGTCAAAAACCCTAAAGTTTTCTATAAAACAAAAATAGATTCCCGGGACTCTGAGAATTCTACCCCTCCTTTTATTTGTTAAATACGTCCATTTAGATACAAAAAATGTTCTTACCACCGAACGAACACTTTTTCTTCCCCGTAAAAGAGTCATATGATCAAATTAGGGTTGAAGGTTCAAGATGGAGGAAAGCAACCGTCTCATGAGAAAGGATTTCATAGGAATTTAGGCAAAGATTGAACACTTCCAGAGTCTAAATTATTCAGGTCGAACGTCCTTAGGACACAGAGGTACTTGCGTGTCCTCTTGGTTTCGTCAGTGCCTTCCCTTCATCTATTCTATTACGAGAACTTCCTACGCGGATTAAGTAATTTTGCCTAAATTTTATGCTACTGTTTTAGCATTGACGGTTTATTTTCACTGAAAATTAAAATCTTTCTCACAACTACACTTTCTCACACGGTTTTATTGTTTGGTTTGCCTAGCCAAAAGTTCCATTTTGTTGGCAGAAACAAGAAAATGAAAATCTGCGGGTTAAATATGTGAATTCCTGAGTTGTGGTGTCACAAAGACAAGGGTAGAAGACGAAAAGAAGTTGGTCTGATCCTGCACAGCAGAGAAATTTAATTTGACACTTTAAATCTTGATCAAACAGATGAGAATGTCGAGTGCGGTGATCTGTGCGATCGAATTCAACAAGATGAAGGGGCGAAAGGATCAAAGTTGAAGGGCACAAAGTGGAAAACTTTGGGCTTATGTTACGAGTGACCTCGAATACCTGTGTCAGGTATCAGGTTACTTTTCTTTTTCCTGTAAGTCAAGTCCGAACATGTAAATTTCCAACCGTGAGAGGGAGACACAATTACATTCATTCATTTTCCAACACTTTGACTTTCAGGTTCACACACCTAGAAAGGAAGTGCCATTTTCTTACTCTTAAGTCTGTGCCTAGGCCTCTACCTCTTTTTGCCTCGTCCGTCCACACTTTCTTCCTTCACCCTGAAACTTTCACCAAATAATTAGTTTCCACCGTGAAAGTTTTCCACGGAAGCCAAGTTTTATCAAATCAAAAACCTTTCCTCGCCTCCTGGATTGATAGAATACCAAATAAAATCGTTTGTTTTCTCTTTCGTTATCTTTTATTTACTTTGTCAACGAACATTTACAATTACTGCTACAACCCAAACATAATTTCAAATCATAAGTTTCTCTTTCTAAAACAATAATATTACGTAGTGTGGGTTTAAGACTCGCATTGTAAATTAAACTGTGTGTTTTTCTGTATAAATTTATTCAACATGGACTGGCTGTCCATCAACTAACAACTCTTGGTTCGAAAGAAAATGACGGTTAACGGCCTTGTGGTTTAATATGTGTTGAAATGTTAACAGTTTGAGGGCAGAAAATGGGAAACAATGTTTTTGACTTTCCACCAGCCTGCCTGTCTCCCACTACGAGTTCTGTTGTTTGTAATCTCTCATTCGCCAGCTATCCCATCAGGCAATGGAAACATGGAGGAAAATACGAGAACCTCATTAATCATTTGAAGCCAATCAGCTGAACATCCAAAAACCTTTCAACCTTTCATATATATAACTATAAATTTATACACAAACACACATTGTGTACATGGTACACGGTACGATTGAACATTTGGATTTTTTAAATGAATTAATCTGTGAAAGATTATTATCTTTATCTTTCGTCTATTTTTTTTTACTCAAATCTCACCCGAAATATAAAAAATTTTCTAAGTGTAATCGAGTGATGTCGGGTGAGGCAATAAAAAATACTACAAAGAATTATTACATATAAAAGAAGTGCAAGAAGGAGGAAATGAGGGATGAAATCAGTGAGGCAGATGAAGCTAAATTTCCACCGGACATAGGAATAAGTAGTAGAGTAGAAATAACAGTGAAAAGAAGAAATAATAGTAGTATAAGTAGTAGTAGTAGTAATAATAATAATAATAATAATAATAATAATAATAATAATAATAATAATAATAATAATAACAAACAATAGAAAAACAAAGAAACGGATATTAATTGAGGCGAAAAACATAAAACTTTCCTAAACCTCGCCAAAATTGATAAGTATTGAACCTTCTCAAACTTTCAGAAAACTAAATAAACTGCCGAACCCTTTATATCCATCCTCAAATATTATAAAACATCATCAAACGTTTTCAAAGCTTCTAAGGCCTCATTAAACACAACTACAACGGCAACCTACACAAACAATAGAAATCTATTGTAAAATTTCAGACGAACCTCAAGACTTTGGTTCCTTTTAATTTGACTTTAATTGAAGTCTCTTTCCCCTCATATTTCTAATTATCTGTTAATTAAAGACAAACAAATATTTTTTGTTTTTGTAATTCTTCCCAAACCCTGACAGGTGAATTGTCGCAAAGGTGGCGTTGTTTCGAAAACAAAATTTTTAAAGACGGATTTTTTCCGTCGTTACGAAGTAAAAAAAAAACGATGGAAGGCAATAACTAAAATAGAAATAAAAATATGTCAAAACTGCAATTCCTTCCCAGGGAATTTCTTTGGGTTGCAAAAACAGTAGCCGTGCAATTGGTTCTTGTCACAATTTGCAAGAAGTGAACTGCCAAAGCTGAGGAGGTCTCATTGGAAAATAATAAAACATGAAAAACGTACATGAATATAAAGAGATTAATCATGCGACCACCTTTCACCTGTTGTCACTCCTTCCCATGCCTCTCTTCTGTCCAAGCTCAACTAAAGAACTAAAAACTAAAACTTCAGTGAACCTGAATGTACCAGAACCTCACTCTACATCATTTAACTAACTTCTTTTATTTTATTTTTTAAAAATAGATTATGTACACAGTTTAACAATGGTATACTACACCGTTATAAAAAAAATAAATAGCAATTATTTCGACTGAATCTGGCAGACGTGAAGTGACTGACAAGAAAAAATTCAGATTTATCTTCTAAATAACAAAAACAGGGTCAATAGAGAGAAGGTAGACAGAGAAAGCCCACGTGTGAGTCAATACTCTAAAGATAGGTAAATAGACGAATAGATTATTGACAAAATGCAGAGAAGACAAATTCGTAATTTTTTTTTTTTTTAAGAAAAAATCATCCTTTTCCTTCCAATCAATTTGAATTTTTTGTGAAGATTCGATCTTTTCTTTTTTTCTTTTGCTTCCATCAAAAGGTTCAGCAGTCACAAAATGTGAATTTAAATTGTCAGTTCCTTTCCTCTAGCAGGTCTCACACCCTTCGCCTTTTTCTACTTCGTCTTCTTGCTCTTCTTCTTATTCACTCGATTCCCGGAAAATCTTTCCCAGAAAAATCTAGAAAATTTCAGATATTTTTGCTACAACTTGTGGTAAAAAAAAACCTTTCTTTTTTTCTCTTCACCACCGTCGCCATCATTATAGATCACTTGGGCATGTTCTACGACAAATGGCATTTAAGGGATAAGCCGCATGTGATGGTTGAAATTTTTCGCATTGATCTCGCAGAAAGGAAATAAAAACTTAGCGATAAGAAAAAGGATGATGAAAATGTGAAAGAAAGATGAAGAAAAGGAAAGTGTTGATGGTCGAACCAAAAAATTCGAACAAAACAATTTAGCCAGACTGGAGAGTCACTCGGATTGGAAAAAACAAATTTAGTTAACCCAAAGCGGAATACCTCCGTAGCGATTCGGCCAAATGATTATATGTGTGAAATCATGTGAGAAAGAATAATGCGAAAATCGGCAGAAATGAAATCGAAATTGCCGGATAAATAAAGTTAGGAATGAGAAGCAGACGGTATCCAAAATGGTAAAAACAAGTGGAAACGGGCGCGGAGATTATTGAAGAGCAAAATAAAAATGAGGAAAAATCCATACGGTCAGGGATGAATGAAGAACAAAAAAGTCGAAGCAAACATGGCAGCAGAGTAGGTGAACTGGACTTCAAAAGAAAAATAAAATGACTGAGACATTGAGAAACAATTGTTAACTAAATGAGAAAAAGGCGACGAGACATGGAGGAAAAGGAAACAGACCAAAAGTCAAAACTCAAAAATAAAGAAAAAAAGGAATGTCATAGAGAAATAAAAAAGAAAAAGCAATTGCATGGTAAAAAAAAATATGAAAATGGCAATAAATTCAATGGTAAAAGGTTCAGTTTGCAAAAAGGACGGTTATGAACAATACAAAAAGGTCTGAAATGGAATTTTTTCCAAAACATGGCTTCACTTCCACTTGTTTGGATATGAAATAATTCAATTTTTTTAGTGTTTATTACTCTAAATGGAAAGCACCAATAAAACTACATCCGACCGTGAATCACAGTAGCCATCGTTCAAGTGCCTGACCAACAGCAGTCTTTGCTTTAATCGGTTTCTTCCAGTGAGAACTTTTTAAGTAACAAATGACGAAATTCGAAAACAAAAACATTCAAAGATGAACCAAGTTGAAAAAAAATGAAAAAGTGTTCATAACAATGGAAAACGTAATGGTATGAACCTACGACTGTACTGAAAATAAAACTATCAAAAATTTAATATAAAATATTAAAAAAATGGGATGTTTCGTGGTTTAGAAGTAAATTACACCAAAATGTCAGATTATGATGATTTCAATTAATAGAAAAACAGCAGGGACATGTAAGGGAAAATATTATAGAAAAAAATTTATTTATGTAATATCTAATTGGTGTGGTGTGTGATGTCAGTTATATCTCTATGACTTGGTTCACAGTTGGCCGTTTGATATTTCAGTTGTAATTTTCTTTCCTTTTATTTTGTTTTTCTCGTGTTCGGCTAGAATGCCAATGGCTTTGCCTTTTCGCATTTTTATTTAGCCCTATCTCTTCCTCTTTAAATCTTCCAAATGTACGCCATTGAACATCAGGTGATTTTCATATTTTTTATCTGGTGCTGCTTGTTCCTGTTGTCTGCATTTCCCTTACTTTTTCTACCGTTCGCGTTCCTTCTCGTCGTTTTCTGCCCTTTTCATTTCATTCCGCTAATATTCGTCTTTGTTATTGCTTTTCGTGCAGTCAGTCACCTATAAAAGTTCCTTTTTCTTCGTACTTCTGTCGACGTTCCATTACAAATACTTTCGTCTCTTTTGTTTTTCCTTCAATTGTGTCCCTTCTTTTTGCATCAGTTCACATTGCTGCTCAAACTTTATTTTACCTTTTTTTTCACCTTTTATTTCACTTTCAGGGATTCGATTTTTCCGTACTGTTTTATTTATTAATTTTGCTGCATCTGTACTGCTCCATAGTTGCTACTTTTATTTCCTCAGCTTATTATTTTCCGTGCTATGAATAATCACTCTCTAAGTGCTCTATTTTAGCTGACATGTATAGATGTCAACAGGTGTAGTAATATTTACTTATTTGTGGTGCGGAGAATTTTATTCTTCTGCAAAAGTTTCGAGCTTTCTTTGACGCCACTGAGTTATCATGAGTTTATTACTCTGCTTCATTCCTGTTGCTGAAGTTGTCACCTTTTCATGTCAAATACTTTTACGACCTTTTATTTCGCTCCTAGAGTTTATGTCACCTGTTTTATACCTGTATTTTTTATCTTTTTCTTCTTCTTCATCTGAGCGTTCACATTTATATCCCTCTAGCTCGATTCGCGTGATACGCGCAATGTCTTCACAACTGACATTTGCCGCCACGAGTTCTTAAAATGTTTCTGCTGCGGGTATTGCCTTGAAGTTTGGTATTTTGTCCTGGAGGAAATTTACTTTTGTCTGATTCGTAACCTTTGTAACTTTTCTCTTACTTCCCTCGTATGGAGTTCTTGGTTTAGCAACCTGTCAGGCTTTTGTGCCTGTCACTCACGGCACATGACTTCTTTTACGGTTTTTCTTCAGTGCGAACACCCGCAGTGTCGGTCCGCAGACAGCTCATTTGCCCTGTCGATTCCAAAAATTTCACTGAGCCCTACCCCCACGCGTCAAGACATTGTATATTATCAATGGAGATCCGGTTTTCTTTCTTAATTAAAACTTTCACCAGACGTTTTCAGTACTTGGCGGTTTGGAATTTAGAAAATCCTACTTTACCAAATTTCCGAGTCAACCACCATTTCCCTACATTATTTCTTGTGGTGCGAAAATCTTCTAGTTTTTCAGTGTTCTTTTAAAGTGACGAAAAGGAATATAAACAAACCACAAGAGAAGTGGACAAACGAGGTAGAAATGGGAGGAAATCTTGGGAAGAATTGAATTTATGACAGACGAAAAAGGAACGAGGGCTTTATTTTGTCGAGGAAGAAAAAAGGAAGTGACGGAAGGGCCCCGGAAAGGCCCCGGCAGAGAGGAAAATTGAAAAGTATTTTGCTCTTCGCCACAGCACGAGATTTATGTTTTGCCAATTGAAAAGCCCCAAGGGCCTACTCGAACCTTTCGATTTATTTCGAGAAGTCGAATTTGATAATGAGGTTTCACGTTTATCATTCAACTAGAATTTTTGACCGGAAACTGTAAAAGATAAAATAGATTTTCCAATTTCACCCGAATTCGCCTCTCGTCCCACAGCAATTTGTTTTTGTTTACATTCGAGTTTTGTTTTTCCATTTTTTTTTTCAATTCAACCCGTGGGATTGCTTTTATTTTTCGGTTGCTTGCTTGAGAGAAATTCGATAGGATCGTTGAATGGAGTTGTTGAACGGATGAGCAAACGACACTAAAGATTTAGTTTGTTGAAATAGCTGCATTAGAAAAAGTAACAAGTTAGCAAGTTTTATAACGTAGGTTTACATCTATTTGTTCTTCCAGATATGTAGAATTTAAATAATTTCGACACGTATTTTGCTGAAAAACAAGTGAACAGGAAGTCACACGAGTCTCACGTTGTTTTCTATTAATAAAAGGAAAATTTTGGTGGATCACATCAGTGACCACAGGAAAATTGAAACTGCGGACGGTTGGAAGGTCAGGACAAGAAGAAAAGTCAGCGACGGGAGACGGTCGAAATAGAAACCGTCCGCGTGTTTAACCATAGATAAAATAGAAAAGAGCTTCAAAGTAGTTTTTGGAAACCGCTTAAACCCGGGACACTCGTCGCAACTTTTCCCATAATTTTAAAGTATCAGAGAAGCTGTTTTAATCCTGGGACGAGTGGAAAGGTTTTCTCGGCGTCCCAAAAGGCTCGCAGACTCACCGGCCATAGATAAACGACCGTCAGCAGGGAATAGATAATGACTTCATGCGAGGCTAACAAAATTTGCAACTTTTCCAAAAGCAGAAGTTACGACCCTCGGCTAGGGGATGGAGTTTTTTGGAAGGGAGGAGGTGGAAATTCATCTTGAACCAGCTTTTAGCACGTTTTCCTATACCCTCCCCTCGCTTAACTCCTAAAAAAAAAGGTTTTTGACTTTGAATCCTTCAAAATCCTCCTATTCTGTCCTGTGGAATCTTCAAATACTGCAATTATATCACATAACAATACGTGCACAAGGGTTATAAGGGCGTAGCTCGACTATCAGAAACAGAAATATTTGACTATAACTTTTGGTATTTTACCGTACCAAAAAATCAAAAGGTTGCAACTCAATATAATGTATTTAAGATGAAACAAACTTCGGTTTGAAAGAGTAGCCTCTTAACTATTTTCGAATAGTTTAGACAAGAAAGGAAAACTATAATTAATTTCCTGGTATTAAAGACGGCGTCAAACAAGAATTTCAAGTCCTTCTCAAATTCCAGCAGATCTCCGATTCTTCGTCAAATTACTTTTGATCACCGTGAGAAGATCGGAAAGATCGCGACGTTAACTCTCCTACTACTTCACCCAGGGTGAAAGACGACTTTAGTCGGCAGTGTACGTAACTACACATACGAAAAGCGAGTTAACTACAAAGCATTGAATCGAACATAAAAGTGCAGATGGAAATAGATATTGGTATTAAAAAAGACAGAAGAAGTAGTTTTTATGAATGGGCCGGAGTTGGTTGTTACCTTTCTCCACCTTCTGCCTTCCACCCAACTAATCTTTTTTTTTCTCTGTTCTATAATGTGATCATCCCATCCGGTCTTATTACTCCTTTTCATTCCCTTTGTAGTACTTACCCCTGTTACCTTATCTAGTTAACATTTTCAAACCGATTTGACCTGAATGAAATGGCCGTTACGAGGTTAAAAGCTCATCTCCTCTAAAGCTTTTTTCTTTTTCTACTCATCTCTTCTGCCGACTTATGGTAATTCTTAACGTTTTAACTTCTTCATTGTTTGCTTCGATCCCGTTTGGACTCTTTTTGACTTCTTTTACTGGGGGTGAGTTGCCCTGTTGGAAATTAATACCATTTCAGGGATTTATTAGGCTTTTTAGGGATGTTTGAGGCCACACCTGCTTCTTTTGTTTCTCTCCCAAGACAACCTCAATTTTGAAAATTTAGTTTATTACGAGGCACTCCGCTTTTACTTCTTAGCTCACCTAAATCAGATAGTTTTAATCTTCTTCTTGGTATACAGGATGGGATTTATTTTGACGAAGTGGAGACACTAAATTAAACTGAAGTATATTAGATGTTCTGCATAAATTCACAAATATATCAAAATCACAAATACATAATTCACATAAATACATTGCCCACTAATAAATATAAACTACATGTGTTGCAGATCAGACGACAGCAACAATAATATCGACTTATATATAGTTAAGTTTAGTACGACAGATTGTCTTGAGAAATACTTCACCAGACCTGGAAGAACATTCTTATTTTCCTGTCACGGCCATTGCTGAAATTTGCAGCCTAAAACAGAGGACATTTTACTTATTTAGTTATCTAATTGTGCGGCATTTAACCGTCTTACGTATAATTTGAAGACATTTTTCATTTTTGTACTTCGGTGTGGGATCGACGTTTTGGGTTTCTCCAATTTGCTTTTCAATTTAACTTTTACTTCAGGTGCGCTTTCCCTCCAGAAACTCACCGTTCTACCTTCCCCGATATTTATAATTGCTTTTAGAGTTTTGTTTATTCTCCTAATCGTCCTTTCATCTTTCGATGGAACGGAAACTCTGCCGCCTCTCTCCGACTCCTTTGTGTAATTTCATTTCTTTCTGTTGCCCGCAATGCTTCTCTTTAGAATTTTCTCCAACTTTCTCTCGCACTCGCTCTGTACACCGCTTTTCCTTTGAGCCTTCTCTTTTTCACACCGGTTAATTAACGATTTGCTTCCGTAATTAACTTTCATTTTGTTCCCGCCGAAGCCTCCGCGTAGTTGAACGTTAGCAAAATGAAGCGAATTTAATTAAATCTATACCTTCGTCTTTGTGTTACCACTTGTGAGAGCATTTCAAGTTAGTAATTGTGCTCACTTTTACTATTTAAACCGAGGAATGCTTGCAGTGACAGAAATGCGGTCTCCCGTTCCCGGTCCGATGAAGTCCACTGAATTGGACAATTCGGGCGTCTTGCACAGTAATTGACGTCGCATCTCAAAAAATACTCAGGAGTGGTAGTGAAAGCACCTCATTACTCAGAATTAGACCTTCAGTAGGAATGTTTGTATATTTCATATAAGAAAAATTGTATTTGTTGGTCTCAAGTTGAGTTGAAAGCATGCGACAAAACTAAAGTAGGAACAGTGAAGATTCGACGGAAGACAAACGAAGCCATTTTTCTGTAATTGTACAAGCAAAGAGTTACCGGAAAAGTTTATTACTAATTTATAACAAATGGTTTTTGGTGCAAACGTACAACAACCTTTTCTTATTGTTTGACCCCTTTGGTTGCAGTCTTTCTTTCCTCGGTGCAAACACCTCCGAGAAGTCTCATTGACAAATTTCCGCTCCTTTAAGTAAATTTACATTTTCATCTTATTGGATAAGATCACACATTATAATTCGAAAAAAGATTACATTTGCCGAAATAAACAACTGTTTATTTCAACTTTTATTGACAAAATACGACAAGTAGCTCAAGTCAGTGAGAATTTACGTAATACACCACTTGACAAGTTCCATACAATATTTTTGATGAGTGAAGCGTATCAAGTTGGAAATGTTGTGGCATTACTTTTTATTTAAAAAACAAAATGTAATTTCTCTCTTGTGAGAAATGTCAACACATCCGACAGCAGTCCGACAATAAACTGAGTCATTTAATTATTTTAAAAATCTTGATAGTTGAATACTCAGTACGCGAATATTGCCGAGACGTAAATTAGAAACAAAACGGGGGAAGTAACGACAACCCCTAAAAAATGCATTCACACAACGCTGAAGAATGCACTGCAGATGTAATTTTTTTATCTTTTTCTAAAAAAAACGCAACTCCAATGAAACAGTCGCGGGCGTTGTGGCGTACGCCAACTAAGGGCAAAGCTCTCGTGTGCGTAGAAAAAAGGACGGTGCACCTCCTTCTTTTTGAATTTGAACCATTTCCGGTTCCGGTGGGATTTCAAAACGTGTCGTCAACTCTCACCTGCCACATCGCCGTAAATTCAGAAAGCAAACATAAAGGAAATTTCGATTACGTATCGAATTCAATTAACCACCGGAAACGGAAATTTAATGAAAAAAAAAATGCAGGAAAAGGCGTGAAGAAAATCTCACTTCCTTTTCTGTAGGTCGATTTTTCCTCATAAAATCCTGATTCCTAACCGGAAACGCTTTTTTTTACTTAATTTACATGGCTTTTATTAGTTTTCATTAAGTGATGTCTTATTTTTTTAAGGAAACATTTATTTACAGAAAATGCTCACATTCTCCTCGGATTAAATGGAACTTTTTCTTGTTTTTCTGAATAATCTTCCTATTTTCCTCGGGTTAAGTTTTGTTTCTGTCTTTATGGTCGCCGTTTCTTCTTCCCTCGATACTTTTACATTTTATTTCCCCGCGGTTAATTATCTCTCCGTTTGTGGCAAGAAATAGTCCCAGGCAAACGGCCAATCTTCAATTTCATTTCTTTTTCTGATTTCTTAGTTGTCATTTGAAAGAATGCCCTTGAAAAACATTATATTTCATTACCGTTTTATATATTTCGTTTACTTTTTGCCTTTCTTACTTTATGTAAGTCAACATCTGACTTCCCCTTTTTGGAGTTTTGTTTCTCTCTGCTTTCCATAGAGTGGCCATGTTTTTAACATGTCGTTCAGTCGTCAGTAACTCTTCTTCAATAATTTGGTTGACTGACTGACCGCTATCCTAAGTAGTTCCTCTTTTTCTTACTGACTGGTTATCCGACATCATTTAACATTTTTAGTATTTTCAGTTTTGTCAGCCTCGAGGCAAGTCAACCGAGTTCATGTTTCATTAAAGGGAAAAATTTCACCAAAGTATTTCTCTTATTGCCCTCATAATAACCTAACTTTATTTAATTTTGTCTTTGTCTTGGAATTGGTTGTTTAGGGGAATGAAAAGAAATAAAAAGTTTAGATACCACAAGGTGGAATTTCTTTCTCATTTGCCAAAGATACACTTTGGGTTGTTGGTTGGCTTGTTGGAATGAATAAAAAACTTGACAATCATGCAATGTGTGGCGGTACATCATACAAATTTTTTTCTGTTCAAAAACTGCCAAATATTACCTACCTAAGAGTTTTTAAGAAGTCATTAAATATTGTCCACAATATAGGAGAAATAACCATAGGGAATGCGTGGAACTTTACCCCAAAATTCAATTGATTAGTGTCATTTGAACAACTTCTTTTTATAATTTCTGTATTTTTAAAAGACCGTCGACGTGTAAAATTTTATTTACAACAACTATACTGTAACATACAATTTCAGTAATCTTGTGAAACTTGTTTAGCAATTCCTCAGATACCTTCCTCCTGTGTAGAAATTGGTAGGAATACAAAGGTGATTGTATAAGGCACAGAGTGGCTGTGTACATGACAGAGGTATTCAAATCAGACAGGCCATGAAAACCGTTTTAGCTGGCAGAAGACGTAGAATTCACGAAGATCAGGAAATTAAGCAAATCAGAAAGAGAAACTAAAAATAAGATTATTAATATTAATAAGATTAAAGATAAGAAACGTCCTTCTGTTGCTGTCAACAACCCTGCAACTAACTCAAGAATTTCATCACTCCAAAGGGTGAAAACAATTTTTGGTCTTCAGTGAATTAATTTAATCTTTGAATATAAACGTTGTTTGAATAAAGTGGTTCCAACTTGTACTTTCGATCTTCCCCCGGTTTTTGATCTTCTTTTATTATTTTCCTGGGTTTTGAGAAATTTAATTTTCCAAATTTATCAATTTATTTACTCAAATTTAATTTGTTTGCCGTCCCAAACGTCTGACAGAGCGAGAAAATTTTCTTTCTCTACCACCTTAAATTACGTATTATGCTTCTTTAGAAGGTAATTTCTGTTACGACATGGAAACAGACTATTGACTTGCTCCTGTGTGCTTCGCTCCCTTCCTACCTTGCCCTGTTCGTATCCACCGTTTTTTTGTATGAATTTTTATTTCACTACTTTACAGCTTCGTCGGAGTATAGAAAAGTAAATAAAAAAAAATTTTATTCTATAAAAAGCGGATTAATTCGGGTCACACACGTCTCTGGTGCCACGACACCGTTTAAATATAAATCAGAAATGATGGATGACGAGCGTAAAGACATCATCCCTTTTTCCTACGAATTAGATTAAGCAATTATGTTTGCTTACATTTATTGTCTTGTTAGAATTACAAAAGTGATTTTTTACGACTCTCTGCACCCTCCATTTTTTGCCGTTTCTCACGTGACTCTCATTTGACCCCGTCTTTTCCTGTGTGATCATTTCCGACCAATGTAAAATAACTACGTAACTTTTTCTCTTACATAAAAAATGAAATTTTATACACACAAAAATTTGTTTATTTATCGAACGAAATCAGTTAAATAAATTAAATTCGTAGACATTTTTGTAGTGCCGGAAGTCAACTAAGGTGGAGTGAGAGCCTTTCATTTCCGATTTCCGATTCCCTGCAAGTTAATTGCCTTTAATTCTGCGCGCTGTAGAATTTCATTTGTCCAAGGCCATGTTGCTACACTTTTACCTTTCATGCTTTCAATTTAAATATATATTTTCTTTATTTACGTGACAATTTTGTCGAGGAAAAATTCTCTTCTGGACTATTTCCTAATTCACGGGTATGACGTGTTTTTTTAAGGTGAATTATACTCGCTTTATTGACAAATGCCCCTACAGACGGTTATGATGAGTTTTTATTATTGTACATCTAATGTAGTGCCTCCTTCATCTATTTTTCATACTAATTCTATTCATTTAGACAACTTCAATTTGCAACGTGAATTTCGTACATATCGTACTCGATTGTGGTTAGGCAAATTTTGCTGCCCATTGTCTCATTCCACGTCTTTTCTTTTGTTTGGTGAACTCTTACTCTTCTGCAGCAGTTGTCTGTTCCCATGTCGTTTTATGTTAACTAAAACGTAAAGGAAATTGTAAGGGGTATTTTTCATCTTTCGTACGAATTATATAAGTCCATCAGCTTAAATTGGGAACTTGGGACGTTTTTGCTGAATCCTTTGAAGCGCCTTTTGTTCCCTGATAAATTTTCTCCTTTGTTCCCGTTTTTTGTTGGCCAGAAACCCTTTACCATCTGCTAGTCCAAGGGACAATGAAATTTGGTTGACCAATTTGACTTTTCCTTTTCTTCATCTCAGCTCTTTGAAGTTGCGAGGTAGGAAGAAATTCCTCACACAGCCGTTGGCATTTATATCCCCCGTCATATGCACACCACCCATGAATGATTTAAATACCGTAAACAACTTTTGGGAATTTAAAAGAAAAGCTTGGAAGCATTTGAAGCCTTTTACCTGCGACATCATTAGTATTACAATGCAGGTGTAACCATCTCAAAGGAGAAATGTTCACATACTGATAGATCAGTTGTGACTTTGTGATTGATATGACAAGTACTCGTTTGACGCCTTGAGAATTTTATGAAAGTCTGATTTATTTGTCAACTACTAGGGTCACCTATGTTTCGTCAAAAATTTACGACGGCTTCTGAAAATTAACAATAACACAAGAAGAAAGCATAGATGCAATACGGAGTGGAAGAAAGAATAAAAAGACAAAGCGGAAAAACCTTTCCAAGAAGGTTCACTTGTTGAATACTGATCAGAAAGGAAAATTCCTCGAGGGCCTGACTGATTTCGTGCGTAGATTTCTCTTATAGAAGAAACGTGAGGTCACAGACACAAAGAAAGGCAACAGACACAAAAAGAAAACTCAACAAGAAAATCAAGTTGAATTCCTCACTAGAAAAGACTTTTTTCTTTTCCAAAATAAGGGCCCTAAAGAGGGGCCCTGAACGTCCAATTGGGCCCCACGTACACACAAAAGCAAACAACCTTTTTCTACTACCTAAAATTCGGTTTCACCAATTTCTGCTGTCGTTTCTTTTCTAAAGAGTGGTTTTTCATACCTTTGAATGCGGTCCTCCACATTCATAACTCGTTGAAATTTCATAACCCGTTCGATTTTTTTTTTGAAAAGAGAAGGTTTATTTTCTCTATCGCGTTTTTCTCAAAACGTTTTTCTATTCTTTTCATTTTTTTTTCTTTTGCTTCGACAAATTCTAGTCTTGTAAGTCCTGTCTCTAAAGACAGAGTTTTGTTCTTTTCTTCTCTCACCTTTACACATCCTTTCCTAATTCAAATTTGAATTCATCTTTTTTTATCCTTCCGTCTGTCCAATGCTTTGAATGATCAGACATCTTTTGTTGTGCCTACCTGAGTCTACGTTCTTCATGTCCACATGTTATTGTGTTAAATAAAAGTAAGTTGTCTGCTTTTCCATCCAACGGTCAGGGCAGTTGTGTATCTACGTTCACGATTACACCATTTTAGTCCTCCGGTTTTGGTTTGTTCTTGCTTCTACTTAATTTGTTTTATTGATGTTTTGTCAAATATATTAATTGTTATTTTACTAAATTGGTAATATTATTTCACTAGTTTAGGTAAGACCTCCAAACTCTTCTTACCTTCCTCCGCCCTCGGTATTTTCTCACTCATTGTTGACGCAGTCATTAATCATTCGATTGAAAAGGCTTTCGACTCCTTTAGGCTTCATTGTGTATTGACTTGTTTCATTTCTAACTTTTAGAGACTGTCACTTTGGTCTTTTCCTCTAATGAAGTCCAAGATTTTTAAAGATTTTTCAAAACCTTTTCAACAGGAGAATTCCTGGGCTAAGTGCTGACCCTAAGTATAATGACTTTTTAGTAGTGTCTAACGAGTCTCTCACAGCATCGTCACTTATAATTTCATTCAAAAAGCTTTATGTTTCATTATAGTCGAGATTGTGGGAAGAAAGAGGCGAAAATTAAAACAGGAACGACGAGGAACTCTTGAGTGGTAATAAAATAATGGGTTGAAAAATCTCACGTCATTCATCCTTTTCTCGTTTAACTCACTCCCCAGACTGAAATCCAACAGCTTGGGTGGAAGTTTGAAATTCAACAGACGGTAACAAACGGTGACAGCACAAATGTGGAGCAGGAAAAAGAAGAAGAAGAAGGCAAAAGTTGGACTTTTTCTCTGCTGCCAATTTTTATTTTCTCCTACAGCAATTAGATACCCTTGCTGAACAACCGATTGTTCTTCTACCTTTTCAATTTCATAAAAATTATTTATTTTGAAAGGAAAGTCATCGTTCGTATGAGTTGTAGTTTCTATGTAATTAGGAGCTTCCATGGTGTGCTTTTTCTTACGTAACTCGCACAAGCATATGAACAGGCAGGCCTTCCTTTCTAGAACATTCTGGTTTACTAAAACAATTTTGAGTTCACCACTACTCGTGAATATAATTTCTCATTGCAACTTCAATTCTTCTACAATGTGAATGAACCGCCAAATCTTTTACCGTCAGCCACAACGGAATTTGTTCTATAAAAATATTATAGCCTAATTTTTATAATAATTTATTTACTCCAGCACTGTGCAAAAAATGAAATAAATTTTATTGTTTGTTAGAGTTATGAAATATCGTTAATGAGCGTAACGGTCGACGATTTCTCCAATCGAAAACCAGTGAGACATGCATAGGAAAACTGAAAATGAAGGTCTGTGGTCATATGCAACCGGAAATGATTCCCGGAAGTGTGAGACCGGAAGTTGAAAAGTCGTTGAAAATGCCGCCGAGATTCCAAGCGGGAAACGGGAAGGCTCTCGAACAATCGAGATTTTCAATTTATTTTTAAAAGGAAAACGTGACAGAATCGATGGAAGGGGAAGCAGTGAAATGTGAAAAGTAGAGAAAGAAATATTTCTTCCATTTTTACTTTTTTTACTCTATGCAATACGCCATCAATTTAAATCCGGGAAAAAAAGGAGAAAAATAACGGAGAGTGAAAAATTTTTCATTCTTTATTGCTTTCGTCTTAAAAGCGTAGCGGAGGCCGCGTTTTTCCAGAAGGGAAATACCCAACTTCCGGTCAAAATAGGGGCCGTCTGAGAAGCACCTGGACGAAATGAAAATTATTCTATTCGTAAGAGTGGAAAATTAGATTGGGAGAGAGGAAATGCCAAAAGGAAAGGATTGATGAAAGCTCTTTCGACTGTTGATGAGGCCCAGGGTAGTACAGAAGTTTGGTGGAACAGGAGCTTAGACAAAAGGATGAAAGGGTAAACACTTGAGAGTGAATGATTCGTAAAATGTGAATTGCACCTAGAACCATCTAAATTAGGTTCTTTTTTACATTTTGGTTGGACGAATATGAAATAGGTAAAATAGTCTCAAAGGTGGATAGGATTCCTACTATCCTAGAAGACTACGACCTCGCCTGCTTAGAAATATCTGGTCAAAGTAATAGTTGTTTGTTACGTAAAAAGTTGTTAGTGTGTTAGAAATTTTTGTATGATTAATTGTCAACGGTTTGAGCTGATTGACTCACTCGGTAGGTCTATATAAATATCAAATTGTTTATTAAATCAGTGCAGCGATATTATTTAGCACTCTTGGAAATTACCACAGAGGTATTTCCTACGACGGCTTACGGCGACGGCTGTTGTGATGCTCTATGCAGTCGTGGAAGGAAAGAACAATATCGTGAATGAATGTGATCCGTGATGTGATATATTTTTTCAAGTAGAAGTTCAAAATATACAAGTAATTTTCAAATAAAATTTAAATGGCTTCTCAGATCAGCCGTGTGTCTGGCTTCCCAACAAGATGTCTTTATGGCAGAGTTCCGGTAGGCATATGCTTGAATTCCACAAATGGACTACTTTGAAGGTTTATATTAAATGGATTCGAGTAGAAAAGGACTAGAAACAAACTACCTCAGCAGCACGGTTTAAGAAGTTAGTGAACGGAGTAATTAAGATATTCGCTCAGATAGGATGAGGTATGATTTCCTTCCGCACAGCTTTTGTTTTGATTCTGATCTGTTACGTCAAAGCAGGCGGAAGTAAGCAGGTAACTACGTATCAATGAGAGCAGGTACACGAGTAAAGCAACAATTTGAAAAGGTGAAATCTTCCGGTGTGAAACATTGTCGTGGATATACAATCGGTATGCGGCCTTTAGAAATGAAGAACTCAGGAGGCGACGTAATTTATTTAGAACAGTGCGCTGAAATTGCGACAAAGAAAATTTTAAAATTAAAAGCTTTTACATCCGGAAAGTGCTTTAGAAAGGAAGAAGAAAAGCACGCCGACGACGGGGAGAAAGCAAAGACACGACCGAACACAAACGGAAGAGACAAGACGAAAAAGTAGAAGAGCCGAAACTGGAAGAACGAGAGAATAACAAGAATTAATTTGGTTAAGATGGAATGTGTAAAATTTCTTGAGCAAGTCGGGAATAATTTTATTCAGAAAGAAAAAGATGAAACTCGACGAGGGAGAGCAACAGAGTAAAAACAAATAAAAGAATAAGTTTGAGGGAGGAAAGAAAAATGAAGAAGAGTCGGAATGACGAGAGCAAACAAAAATTCAAATTAAGGAAGAATAAGAAAAATTATTAACGCTAAATGTAGTTATGAATTGTAGTAATAACCAATAACGACAGAATTACAGTAAGCAGGTAATAAGCTCTAATTGAAATAAAAAAAAGGAATAATGAAAACAGAAAACCCGATTTTTAAGTGAAACTGTAAAATAGAAACAGGACAAATTAAAAAATTTTTAATTGCCGAAATTACAGGCGTGAGAAAATAATTTTGTTATTCTTCTTGGGAAGGCTAACCTAAGAAGAACTCCTCAACCCGAGTTTCAATGGTTGACGTAATTTTCATTTAAACTTTTAGAGTCAGATGAATGTCAGAAATATATAGTGCTTATATTGAAAGGGGTAGGACCAAAAGATGTTCATTGAATGAAAAGTCCCAACAAAAGGCCGGAGGAAATTAAAATGTTAAGAAATTAAATTTAATGGACAACCTAAAAGACCACTACATGATTCCTCCCCATTTTCCTTTCTCTGGGCAGCCTCCTCTCAAACTAATCCTCTCCTCTAGAAGCAAACGTCCGGAGAGGAAAGCTCACGAGTTAAGTTCTCGCATCACTACACCATCACCACACCTCACTACACTGTAAATATCCCATCATTTCATGTCATTTAATAATCAGTTTTGAATGAGTTCCACCAATTGTCCTCTGCTCTGTCAGATGAGACAGAGTGCAGATTTGGAATTTTCCACGGTGGGTTCACGTGACGGCTCGGACGAAGACATGTGACGCGGATTTTCGCTTTCGGAAAAACTCAAAACTACTCACGCGAAACCGAGCACTTAAAATTACAGACTTCAAACGCGATTTTCAACAGCTTCAGAAAAGCACTTTGTGACGCCATTTTTCTTTTGTTTCGAAATGCTTGCCCCTGCGCTTGCCACCGCACTCTGACCGTTAGTTTTAATTAGCCGTTTTATTATTGCAATTTCTTAATGTGATTTCGCGGCTGGATTGGCAAGTTTAGCTTTTCAGTTCGT
This sequence comes from Polyplax serrata, assembly GCA_037055365.1. NCBI lineage: Eukaryota > Metazoa > Arthropoda > Insecta > Psocodea > Polyplacidae > Polyplax > Polyplax serrata. Next base: position 1,632,399 of record JAWJWE010000006.1, read on the forward strand.
TTGTAATTAACTTTTTAATTCTTTTATTATTACTTTTTCACCGCTTTCACTTTTTTTGCTTTGGCTTCCGGTTTATCGCCCTCTCTCTCACTGCCAACATCAACGTTTTCCCTTTTTCCATTTGACTTTATTTTTTGACTAACTGTGTAATTTGTTTTGGTTTGTCGGCTGTCGCATTGGCGAAATTCTTCCTTTTCATAGCAATTTCCATTAAACTCCATTATTAAATTACCGTAGAGCCTCTTGAGTTTTGGCCATTGAGTTTTACAGTTTGGTCCAACTACCTTGTCCGTTTCAATTTTCGTCGTATTTTCTTTCTAAACAACCGGATATTTCTGCTGTTCCTCCTGTGTCTGGTATTTGTGTTGAAAACTTCCTTCCCTGTCATTCTGTCGCCCTATTGTTTAATGCGGTTTTTGCCCTCATCGCGTAACTCCCTAATTGAACTTAAAGTCTCAAATGTCTTATGACCAGGTCGAAAATCTCCACTCGGTTACTTTTGGCCTTCCGCAAATTGTTGGTAAGGTGAGGGTGAGATTTAAGGTGGTAAAAAGAGATGATAGGCCGCCTTCCCTCGTTACCTGTTTTATGTTGCCTTCCTTGTCTGTGGTATTGTTAAGGCCAATTGAAATATGCCTTAATGTTCTGGCGAATTTGAATATCAAAGAGGTTCTGTCTGTCTTATTGTTTAATATTTTATTACACCGGATTTTTTAGTGTGCAGCTTCAATTCAATTGCCACCGACGCCATCCTTTATGTGACAAATTCAAATACTAAAAAAGACAGGATAGAAACCCTCTGTCGACAATAGATTTCATTCATTTACACAATGTCAATAGATCCAATGGCGTCGGACAATATTACTCAATATTACAAAGAAACAAGTTGGACCAGGCAAGTTATAAGCACTGGTTCCTTGCCGTGGTTTTTAGCCTTGCACTTGCTGTTTTTGTAGCATTTCGTTTTATTTGTAAATTTTGTCGTTTCTTAATATAGTAATTATTAACTGATCGTGGTGCAATTTATTAAGTGAAAACCCAGGACAAATCCCGCTATAATTTTTTCGGGAATAGGTTCTTAATACGCAGTCTTAAACCACGACCACGTGGAATCTAAAATATAACATATTCGATATAAGTTAAAATTAACATGGATAGCCCTTACTAATTTTTTTGCTTTGTTGTAGTTCTCTGCTTTTAAGATTTCTCTTTCTTTTATTGAGGGTTGTAATTATTCACCTGTAATGATACGTCAGAGTTTTAAACGTTTATTTACCTTCTTTCCGCACGGTTACTTTTTATTTTTTCTCTCCTATTCGGAAACTAATTTCACCGGAGAAACATTTTCTTTTATTACCAGATATTCATTGGGGTATTACAATTATCCTTACAAATCCTCAGTTTCTCTCGTCGTTAATTGTTTGAAAGGAACTTAAGGGGAAGCAGACGATTTGTAGTCAGGGAATTTTGGAAAAAAGGTAGACAAGCCACGTCAATGGCTGTTGCTAGTGAACAATGTATTTGGATATTATTTAAAAGCTGTAACACATGACAAAGAGATTACCCCAATGAAACATGACAGCGGTTCAGTACAAAAAACAATTCAAATATCCGGGTGGAACTCCTGCTTTCAATTAGCACTCTTCTGTGTCCGTTTTCCATTTTACTTATTTCATTTGTTATATCTTGATGTTGTTGTTGGTAATGGTGTTACTGCTGTTGATATTGACTGCGTCACAATCTGTTTTGTTGTAAATTCTTTTTCAAAAGTTACCTGAATGAAGTCGTGAAAGAATTAAACAACTTTCTTTGCTCGCTTCCTGTTCCCCTTGCCAGTCCGTCACTGTCCCCTTTATTTCTCATTTTTCTCACATTATGTGTATCTTATGAATTTTTTCACCCTTTCGTACTTATCCGTGCCCGAGTCTAAGTTAGAACACGGTCTGCTAACAAATACACGGAATTTTTCTTTTCCGAGCAGCACTACATCCAATATAACGAGCAAAAAATTTGTTTGAAGAAACCTTTTTATGTAGAAAGGAGAACAGATTGATGAAACTCTATACAAACTCCAGTCATCTCAAGGAAAAATGATTTGTGAAGTGAGAATCAGCTTGTTCGCTCTTAGGCCAGGTACCAATCAGTTTTCTGTCGATTCTTTCAGGTATGCATCGTAGAGAAACGTGGCACCGGTCAGCTGTACGCCATGAAGTACATGAACAAGTCACAGTGCATGGAGAGAGACGCTCTGACGAATGTTCTAAAAGAAGTAGAGATCTTGACAATGCTGGAACATCCGTTTCTGGTAAATCTTTGGTTTTCGTTTCAAGGTGAGTTCTCAAATCCAGAAGTCATACACATGAAAAATAGAAATAAAGTAATAAAATTTCACAAAAGACTGAGCGTGACAATTCAGAGAAATTGCGAATACGTTCACTCTGTTGAAGATGTCTCACTAATTTTAACTTTCCAACACAATGCAAACTTTTAGTGTTCTGGACTCTATTTTCTTTACACCCTTATTTTATCTAGTGCTCATTTCATTTTGAGGTTACCAAAAGAGAGAAAAACCTAATTATGAAAACTCAATGGAAGAAGAAGAAAAGAAATTCTCTTAAGGTCACGTGAATGAATTCCTAGATCAAATTTACGTTGTCCTTCTTCCTGCCTTTTTCCATTTGAAGGAATAAAAATAATATAATTTTCTCCAGTCGAGATAGATTCGGAAAAAAGGCACAGCAGTTAGTCGTTGATGAATAGAAGAACGGTTTTTCTTAACTATAAAACATATGTTTTTGGATTTAGTTAGCTTAATACTGCGAATAATAGTTTAATAATGCGGTACCGTTTTTTCGTGATGTTACCTCTTGTCCCGTGGTTCACTAATTTGTTTTTTTAAAGCGTGTTTTTAAACTAAATATTTCACATTGTTTCAACTAGATAAATACCTGTTTGAAAAGCGATGTTTTTTCTCGAAGACAAATAAGTAAAGAAATGGTAAGAGAATTGTTCCTTTTCAGAAGAACAGAGGAAATGAGAAGAATATTGGAAAGAACTAAGGAAAATTGAAAAAAAACTTCTTGGAATAGAAAAACCGGGTTCAGCAAGTTCCATAAATAATGCATGTCAACCCAAAATGACCTTCATCAGTATATCATTAAGAGAAAGCTTACCTTCTTCTTACCGGTGGCTCTTGGTGCTTTTTAGACTGAAATTCGTGAGCAAAGCTTTCATAGAACAAGTCGAACAAGTACGCATTGAATCACCAAGTTATGTGACGATTCTTTTGACTGTCCTCACGGAAAGGTAAAAAGCGGATAGTAAAATTCCTGTTCTCCTCATGGAAGTCTTCAGAATTCACTAAGATTTGATTGAACTTTCTTTTTTTTGGATTCCGTCTATGTGGAGTTTAAAAGAAATATTTTAAAGCAGCAAACTACATCAGAAAGGAATATGAAGGCACAAAAGATATTTATTGAAAAAGTCAGTAGTATAAAAGAGAGTAAAAGGACAGAATTTAGTCAGAACACGGTGTTGCTAATGAGAAACCAGTAGTTGCAAAAAATGAAATTTAAGAATATATTTACGAAAGACATTACTGGATTTCAACGAATGTCAGGGCATCAGGCTAAGTCACAGAAAATCGCACTACAACAGGAGCTAAAAAAAGTGAATATGTCAGTAAAGAGAATACATAAAATAGTCTGAGAAAATGTGCCGCGCATGGCAACATGTAATTCAGAACAGAATTGTAACAATAAGGCAGTGGACCAACAGAATTAAAAAAGATGGTTAGAGCCGAAGCACTAAGGAGAATGTAAACAAGAACGAAATTCACCCAAGATATAAGATGAGAGAATCAGACGAAGTAGAAAAATCCAGTGTTGTAGTAATCTACAGAACAAAGCGATATTCAATTACTCTCATTATGTTGAATGGCAAAAAAGGAATGTTGGAGTAGTTTGTTTGCATAGATGAGTGCTCTAACAACAGAAGGACAGCTGCAGAATCCGACAGACCAAAAAAAATTTTCACAAAGAAACACAAGCCAAATATAACATCGGACTGAAGACCAGAAGTCAATAGCAAAGAGAAAAACATTCTTCACAAGTGCGACAGAATTCCCTCAGGTCCACTAAATAAATTCGTTAAACTTGGATTCTAAGATTGGGAAAACGTTTTTTTTGCTCTCGGAGCGTCGTAAGGTCCAAAGAAAGACAGAAAGAAAAAGTAAAACTTAACTCTTGTTGGGCGTCAACAGTGCGAACCTTTTTGGTTGACGCCCGACACTGCAAAACATTGTCATTTTCGAACTTGTTCAATTTCCGGTTTGAACCGTTTCCGCTGAATATCAAATAGAATTACCACGAAGAATAAATTGTTTTACCGGGAAAATATTTGCACTCATCAACAGCGCTATTTTTCTGTTGCAAAATTTCTTTTCTGCAGCGTGTCATAACATTTTACTCCTCGCGGTACTCATCGTAGTTGATTTTGTATTATAAATGTGATTTAAAACTTATTCTTGAACATTTTTGCTGAGGAAATAAGTTGAACTAAGGAAATTACCCTGATAATAGGAAATTTATAAAAGATAACAGAAGGACAACAATCCCAAAAAGGGTACGGGTACACAAAACGGTGCGGCTTCACGAAGGCGAGAACAATTCTCACCCCGAGTAAAACACAATGAACAATAATAATGAAAGACAAATGATTGTTGATAGGCGTGAACTCATTCGGGATAAAAAAAAACAGTAAAAAACAAAGGAACTCTAAACAAAAACGGAAGAAAAGGAGAGGAGAGACAATAGTTGACAGAAGTACAACGCATTATAATTACAAAAATAAATATATTCGAATTATAAAAATAGTGGAATGGAATGTCAAAAAGGAGACAAAATTAAAATAGGAGGAACAAGCAAATGACCAAAATACGACAAAGTCAAAAATAGTAAAAGTTCACTCAAAGAATGGAATCGTCATCGTCATTTTACTTTTTGTTTTATTTTTTTTGTTTAAATTTAATTTTCATTTACGTGTAGTAATCCCTACCCGATTCTACGTTGAATTAGACGAAGAAAAACATAAAATTATTTAATAAAAACATGTTCAAAAGTTTAAAAATTCATACTCCAGGACCGTTCCAAAAGATTCGATTGCAACCAGACCAGCAAGAGACCAAGCACTCCTTTGACGTAATAATATTTGTTTATAAAGCCCGAATTAAGAGTTAAAAACTTTGTGAATGGGAAAGTGAAATTTCAAATAAACCCGCCATTTACGCAGCAGAAGACATTGCAGAAAAAGCGCGAGCCATGAGGAAACAGAAAAAACCAAAGCACGGAAGCCGCCTGGTGGTGTTTTCACCAACTAACGTCCTGCCGGTTTTCTTTTCAGACGAAGAAGATCTTTTCATGGTGTCGGATCTTTTCACCGGGGGCGATCTCAGGTATCACATTCAACAAAAGGTTCACTTCAAGGAAGACTGCGTTCGGTTGTATGTTCTTGAGCTGGGCCTGGCTTTAGAGTACCTTCAGAGCAAGCTGATCGTACACCGAGACGTCAAACCGGACAACATCCTTCTCGATGAGAACGGTCATGCCCACTTAACGGATTTTAATATAGCGACAGTTCTTCGAGAAGGTCAGCTGGCGACCTCAATGAGTGGAACCAAGCCTTACATGGGTGGATATCTTCAAAAGTGATCAAAATAACCGTGAATAGTCCATCACAATACTAAAGATGTTCTTTTTCAGCGCCAGAGATTTTTGCTTGTGTCACGGACGACTGCGTTGGCTACAACTTTGCCGTCGACTGGTGGTCCTTAGGTGTTTGTGCCTACGAAATGTTGGCCCTGGCCAGACCCTATGACATTCATTCAACGACGTCCATAAACGACGTCCAAAGCCTTTTTCATAGTCCACTGATCTTCCCCAGGAGTTGGACACCGGGGACTATCGATTTGCTCTCAAAGGTAAGTGAAACCTTCGATCGATGAACTACCATCGAACCAGCATCGAAACATATCTCTCATCTCTTATTTTGTATTTTAAGCTTCTTTGCGTCGAACCAGGGGCCAGAATCAGCTCCTTGTCTGAACTCAAAACAGTACTGGCCATTTCTAAATTCGACGTCAGTCAGGTCCTCGAGAAAAAAGTGAAACCGTCTTTTACACCTGCTGTGAGTACCCAAAAAAAATGTATACGTATGTTGACTGATTTCTTTTTGTTATATTTAAATAAGATTTATTTGAACTTGCAGAAGGATCACCTAAACTGCGACCCGACACTCGAGTTGGAGGAGATGATTGTAGAAACGAAACCTCTTCACAAGAAGAAGAAAAGGCTAGCCAAACAGAGATCTCTCCAACCCGCCATGAGCCTGGAATTGGTACTATTTTACAAAAGCTTTCAATTGTACTTTTTCATAATTTTCCTTTCTAACCACTAAGGCTACATGTTACTCCTTTTTTCTGTTTCGTTTTGCTTTTATTCACTGAATGTCATCCTCCGCATGTCGTGTTAACCACATAATTAACACATTTGCCGAATCTATTCTTTTATTTAGTCATTTTTACCTGTTAAATTTCATTTTCTTTTCTTCCCTATAGTTCCATTGCATTCACAGTTTAGATTGTTTAAAGGCAAATCAGTAATACATTTTCGGTTGTCTTTTTCAGAGCACTGAACTACCCAACGAGATTCCGGGTAAAGTGGCAGAATTCCGAGTGTACAACCGAGAACAAGAACTCCGTCGTAGGGAACTCGAAAGAAAAGAAAAACAATGGGAAGAAGAATTGTTGAAGAGCATGAAACTCTGCGAACTGACAGAGACGACGAGTCGTCAGCAGTCAAATCCGCCTCAAAGCTTGAGCTCGCATAATCTGAACAAGAGCAAACTCAACAAGTACAAGAATCTAAAGAAATCGTCCAGTTACTCGTACTGCATCTGCGAGGAGAAGTCATTTGCTGAGGAATCGAAAATCCCAGACAAGCAGAACTCGTACGAGTGCACGTGTGAAAGCGAAGAGTACAAGGAGGTACCTCTGTCGGAGTGCGATGTGGTACCTGAAAGTCAAACGGCCAAAATAACGAACTAGTGATATAAATGATAGATGGTCGTTTTAAGTGTCCTTTTATAAAGTGAGTTTTTGTTTGTTTTTTGGAAGGGCATGAATGAGAGGTGACTGACTAAGTCGGGAACCTCATGCAGCGCACCTTCCAGTTTCTTTGCGAAATATTTTCTTTTGAATATAAAAAAAGAAAAATTTATATCTTGCAACATGATTATTTCCCTTTAAACTCCTACTTTACTATCCAAACCTACGAAGAATACCTTCTACGTAAAATGTATTAATTCGTACTCAACGTTATAATTTTAATTTTGGAGTATCACTAAGGTTACCATGAAAGAACGAATCCTAGCGGGGTGAAAAAGAAACAATACAAATGTAAAATCAGATTCCATCAAATATGAAATAAATTTTCGGAAAGATTTGGGTGTGTGGCGCGATCTAACGGATTCTAAACAATCTACGTGATAACGTGACTAAGCTCCGCCTTAAAAGTATCAGAAGCTACAATCTCCTAATACCTCCTAAAATTTATACTTTTCTGGTGTGAATTCGAACAAAATTTTTATTTAGAAACGCCGGTTTTTTGCTTCTGATATTTTTAAGAAAGAACTTCGTTACGTTGTTTCGTAGATTGTTTAGAATCCGCTAGGTCGCGCCACACACCCAAATCTTTTCGAAAATTTTTTGTTAACACCGTTTAAACTTCTCTAGGTTTTTGTTTTACACATAAATTGGATGAACAAATTCGCCCTCCCCCCCCAAAAAAAAAAATACCTGTTCATACTATTTTCACCTTGTAGTTCAGTTTCCCCGTTTCAAATCGGGTGAAATACCTAAATGAAATTCTGGATAGTCTGGAAGTCTCGGATGCACGTCGGATGAAAACTTTGAAGAAGGGGAAAGAAAAATCGAGGAAAGAACTGATGAAAAGCAAGCTGGCCCGGACCCCCTTAGCGGCAACTAATCCCTAAAACGCAGAAAGTTGGCTCAGTGGGGAACCAAGGGAGACAAAGAGAGAAATAGAGATGAATTGCCACCTAATCAGGCACCTGGTGCGAGATTTCATTTTCCAAAAATTTGCACTGGAGACGATCACATTTTCTTTTACTCTACTGCACGTGGATTAATTTTTTGTTTTCTTTCCAAATTTGTTTCTTGTCTTTTTTTCCTCACCCTTACGAATAGAAAATTAACTCGATATTCATGAACCTTTCATATTTTTTATTTTTTAATTCTCATCTTGATTTATTTTAGTTGTGCCCTTTTGTACATCTCTTATTTTTTCTCCTCTTATTTTCCCATGTTCAAATGGGTAGCCACAAAAATATTCTTACACCACTGTACGGCTTCATAAACATCTCATACTTAAATGGGTTCCTGTTTGATTCCATCTCGTTAATAAGTAGATATCATGGCATCCGCAGGTGAGAATCAATTAAACGTTGGAAGACATGAGAGGAGAGTTGGATTACTCCACCCAGAGAGAGTGGGAGAGAGAGACAGAATGTAATTACAGAAATTGTACAAACTCCCGACATGTTGTAGCGATAGAAACAACAGGGTGGCTTTGATGACTCTGGTGGTAAGGAAGAGACTGCGGCAACTCAAATGAAACAAATAATTAATTTTATTGATTTTACTTGATAGTAAGTCATTATTTTTTAAATAATATGATAAAGATTACTACACAACATGCAACACATAATTTTGTGCTGTTTATGTATTTACAAAGACAAAGCTTCTTTGGAAATCGTTTTGGAACGTTTCAAGTACACAATAGGTACTTGATCATGTGCAGCTGTAAATTGCTAGAGTCAATTGTGCTACCAAAAATATTTCATTGAATATGGTGCAACAATTAACTTTATTTGTAACAGTAGGATGAAGGTGGTTAGTCTTTGGTTCTGAAAGACAACTAATATAGGACCACCAGATTAGGTTCTTCCTTGTGTGTACAAAAATGATAACAACATGTTTCAAGTTTTTGTTTGTCACCAAGCAACCTACCTCACCAGTAAGTAATGCTTGGCACTTACCATAGATGTTACACAATTTTTGCCGGAAAATTATTTACACCACTGGTTTTCTACCTAATTATGACATCATACTTTTCAGTCAATTTTTTTGCCAGCCTTGAATGTTGTAATACAGCTTCCTTTTTGGTTAATGTTTTAAACATAGATCTATAGACAATTCTAAAACAGTATGATTCTTTGCCAGTCTTTGTGTTTATGAAGTGGTCAATCATATCAACTTGCTCAACAATGTCGCCGATCACTTCACGTGCCAAATCGTGAAAATCATTAGGACAGAATTCTCCTTTCACCCAAAAGCTCAGGTCTAGGGGACACTGAGGGAAAATACTAAAGGGTTTGTACGCAAACCTGTCCATGAAGGTTTTATTCTTGAACTGTGAGTGGAAGCCAGAATCATTTGACCAGAAGACTCTTATGTCAGGTATGGAGTAGTAGGTCATTGCAAGCCTTTCTAAACCAAGACCAAAAGCCCAGCCAATTCTATCTCCACACCCAGCTGAAAAATATAAAAATACTTTATATTAAATCTACATCATACACGATTTGGTACTAATATCATTCTGTAGTCAACTGTCGTTTTCAAGTATATTTGAGTAAGCAGTAATTACCATTATCTAGAATTTCATGTTCCATTACACCACATCCTAGCATTTCCATCCATTCACCATTCACTAAAATTTCCAATTCCCAAGATGGATGTGTGAAAGGAAAGTAAGCATCAACCCATTTGAATTCTACTTTCTCACCAAATATTTCCCGCATCAATCCTTCCAATGTGCCTTTCAGTTCTTTTTCAACAACTTTGGTTGCATCCAAAGTGTATATTTCTTGCTTCTCACTTGTTCTCTCTGTGGGTTTCTTTTCCTTCACAATCAAGCCCTGTAATATTAATGAAAAAAAAAAATTACAAACAATATAAGGAAAAGAACAATCTCCTGTTTGTTTACCTCCAAGGGAAGTTGAAGTCTAACTGCATCCATTTGGTGAAACACAGGGTAATGAGTTGAATTAATTTTATCTCTCCTGTATACGTCACCGACCATGAGAAAATTGTCGAGTCCCATTTGAATTAGTTCGGCCTGGTGGGCTGTCATGTGAGCCCTGAGCATAAGACTCTCATTTATGTAGTAGCAGTCGGTTTTTGTTCTGGAGGGATGGTCGTGTGGCACCAGGAGTGAATCGAAATTTTGTCTGACTGTCACAATTGGATTGAGATTGTCGTGCATTGAGAAAATCGCATTTCCCCTTGTGTTGACAAATTTATTATGCATAAAATGAAGTATCCTATCTTTCATCATACAAATCGGATGGTTCTGCTGGAGGTGCAACTTCTTGTCCAAGTAAGACAGGATTTTCGGTGTCACATTCGTGTAAGAATCCTTGTTAAGTTCAACATCTTGCATTGTGATGGACTGAGGAACTGAGGCACGGTGAGCCGTTGTCGAAATAAAACGTCTAATAATCATTTTTCGAATTAAAATTCAACGGACACTTGGTTAAGTTTTCACTGGGTGTCCCACAGCCTACGCGATGCGGCCGTGGCACAAGACGTACGAAAAATGGCGGCAACCGTCACGGGAATTTAATTCCAACCGTATGCTTTATTTAGAGAAAAAACTGTAAATAATAAACACATTACTTTTGTCAAATTTTAGGTAAGTCATTTCATTCAACAGGATTTAAAGTATCCAGCAACCAAATGATTTTAATGCGTCAATATAAATTTCGTCAGACCTTACGCCCGCCTGTTCCTTTCCTCCTAGTTCTAATCTCAGTAGCCGGCTCATATATGTTTTGTCTTGCATTAATTTCCCATAAGAGTAAAATGCCTTTCACGCCTAGAGATGAATCCTCATCTTCCTACACGCCCATAACCAATAAAAAAACTTCAAGTGAGAACTGCTGAAAGTTACGTCTGCACTTGATGGAAGTAGAAAAATATCTCTTGACTTCAAAGATCTACATGAGATAATCTCTCAAATTTGCTGTAAAAAAATCATGAGTTCCTTAATCACTCAATTTTTACAGTTGGACTCCACCGTGTTCATCCTCCTTACTGCCACACTCGGCTAATTATCCTCTCTCACCACCGCATTTTCCCTAATTGTCGAAAACTTGCTCAGCAAGGATTTAGAGGAAGAGGATGACCCGTCTCATTTCATGAAAAATACATAACATGTTCAAACCATTTTTCATTCTATCTAACTACATCAGCTGAAGGCAACAGTCGCTTCAATGGATTTCAGTTGATGTTAATGGTCTATTATTGGTGAATTGTTAGTTTCTAGTATTCATTTTATCATCAATAAAATGCTAATTTCAAACCAGAAAACCCAGATTGAACGATATTACATGCATCGCTCGGAATTAGACGGCTCATGAGTTTTTCTCTAATAGCATCTTCTCTTACAAGTATAAATTACAAGACAACTGTAATAATCAAATGAAGGCCAGTTAGTAAACGAGGCATACAAAAAAGACCAACTACCCAATTTCTGACTGACACAAAGCAATGCTTTTGCTCAATCAATACAATGCAAACATGAACGACGTTGTGTCGTGAAAACCGATTTTCAGCAAAATCTTGTAGGGTCCCGCAAACAGCCTCTACCACTCCATAAACCCATTCCACTAAATTGTAAAACGTATATTAACACAACATTCCCTTTGAGAGGAGATACAAAAAATGAAAACACCCAATGCAATTAATAATTTTTGTTTTTATTTATTTTTTTGTAATAAAAAATCAATTGGTTGTTTTCTTCACAAAGAAAATACACACTTCCAACGAAAAACGTAAACGGAAATTTAAAAAAATAAAAAAATAAACAAAATTTCTTTCGTCCGGTCGGGCCGAGCGATCGCTTCCGTTTCCGTTGAAAGTTCACAGAAAAAATTAAAATAATAAAAAAACAAACAAAAAGTAGAGCTATTAATTAAATTTTTAATATTTTCGGGCTTTATTTTTTATTTATTTATTTAAATTACTTCTGCTGGTTAGTTCGTAAATTAAGTGGAATTTATTTTTCGCTTCGCCTTTTTTCATTTCCAAAACGAATTTGTAAAAAACAAAAATTCGTCTTCCGCTCATGCCTTCAACTTAAAATGAGCGAAAAAGAAACTTTTATTTTTTTATTTATTTACTCATGCCCTTCTTTGGTGAGAATCAACATTGACAAACTGTAGGCCGAATAAAGAAATAATATTATAACGAACGCGTGCGAACTGAAAGGGAAGGGCAGTACTCCTGGTGATGATGATGATGATGACAATAATAATACTAATAATAATAATAATAATTAAGAATAAAAAACGCGGACGTCTGTACAAATTTGAAAAAAATACAATGACTTAGAAAATATGCACGCGATTTTATTTTATTTTAAATAAAAGTGACTTAAAATAAATAATAAAACAAAGTTGGGGTTTGAGAGCGAAAGGACAAGAGGAGGCCCACTCGAAGTGAAATGAGAAAAAAGAAAAGGCGACTTCCCGGCGGCTGAGCAGAACGAAAATCCAACATGAAAAATAAAATTAAATGAGAAAAAGTACATCACTGTGAGGGGAACAAACTTCGACGATCGTGCACAAAAACAAAAAATACAACAAATGCAACTGTCAACTTAAAAATTAAATAAAAATGTAGTGTTGACGGTGCAGTGGACACGGACAAAAAGTACTTTCTAACAACGCAAGTAGTAATAATGGAGGTAAAAACCTAAGCGTTGACAGGAAACATAATAACTAGTAATAGAGAAGAGAAATTGGAATAATTAAAAAATAATGTGCCACACGATTATTTCGTGTGGTGCGAGGGTAGTAAAATTATAAAAAAAAAAAAGAAGACAAAAGGCAAAGGGTTGGCAGAGTGGGCCCTCTTCCGTGAAAATCATCACAACCCCTTTTATTTATATATTTATTTTACTGTATTCGCTTCTCTAAATTTATTTATTTATTTATTTATTTACTTTTTTCAAATTGGAAAAATAAATTACTCTGGGAGAAAATTGGTTAATTCCTACTTAACAACTAGAAAGTTAGGCGTGTAAAATTTTAAATTGTAAAAAAAATTAAATGTGGAACCCTTGGGGGAAGTGCGCCGATGGTCGTTAGGGGAGGAAATCCGGTGCACCTGTACAACCTGAGCTCCTCCCTGGCCACCCCCTTCTCTTGCAGACGGGTCACTCAAATAATATTTACTTCTCTCGTTATTAATTTATTATTTATTGACATCGTTTATCGAATATTTCGATCGCCATTTTTATTTATTAATCATCACTTGCATTTATTTAATTAAATATAAATAAATTATAAATTTTTTTTATACTCTCGCCTTTTAAGAAATTTCAATGAAATTCTCAAAGGGGGTCGTTCGCTTTCGTATATTTTTCTGGTGTCTTTAATGGTGAAACACCAACATTATCAATAGTAAACAAGTGGCCGTTAGAGCGCTGTTCGTCGCGGCAAGAGCTGCTGTTGCTGTTTATTTACCTCTTTTTGTTTGGCACTTGGCTTTTAATCTTCTCGGTAACGAAAATACCATAGAGTGCGACTGGTACGTAACACAGTGGTAATTTAAGGTTTGTCGTTCAGCAGTAAAAGTTACAGTGGAAAAATAAAAATATAAAAAATTCTGATCCAAGCCCCCCGCGGTCTGACCGGTTTCCCCCAGGGAAAACCGAAACGAAGACACAAAAAAATTAGTTCATTTTGGGCGTACAAAAACAAGCGTAGTTTCTTACAAGTTATTAATACCTATGATTAATAATAGTAGTAACGATAGTAATTATTCTATCAGAGATAGAAATAACAAAGCGGATATTAAGGCGATTTAAGGCGCGAGGTACCGCGGGGAGCTTGAGCTTCGCGTTCATTTTACAACCTGAACGGGGCCCTCGGGTCCGTCGGTGTTTGGGCCTTCTTTTTCGAGGCCGCAGAAATGTCGCTCGCTCCAGAAGGTTTCCGCTGAAGTCGGCTGCCCGTTGTGTAGCTACTGCCCGGCGGAACTGGCGTTGTGCTGCCGGAGCCTGGCGTTCTTGCCCTGCACAGACGAAAATTAAAGTTTAATTTTCCATTCAAATTGTTTTGCTGTGAACTGCATGCCACACCGGTCCCAGGTGCCCGGAAGGCTCGCAGATTTTCTCTTTGTCCTTCTCCCCGTCTTTATGAATGTCTTACCCCCTCACCCTACCCCACTCATAAATCTTTAGGTTTTTTGTTTAATTTCTACTCGTTTCTAAATCTTTCCATTCTGTATTTTTGTAACCCTTTTTTTGACCTTTCATCATTCCCCATTTCTAGTTCTGTCTTCTTTACATCTCCCTCGTTTTACCTCTCTTCTATTCTTTTCAACGTATATGGCTCTATGATCCTTTTGCTTTACTTGAGCATCTCCCTTTCATTTTTGCTTCTAAAAGCAAGTCAATCAGATTTATAATTCAAAGCGCAACTCTTACTTATGTATAACTTTCTAATAGTACTTAGCATGCAATTACTCTTTTCCCAAATTTTCTATTTTTTCCTTCTCGAAAATGACTGTGACAAAAAAGCAAATCATCACCACCACCACCACCATCACTCGGCTAAGCTCTGTCACAGTCAAGTCCGGGAAGAAAGACAGGCGCCACTGCTACTTCTCTCACCTGTGTCTCCCTGTAGTTAGCCAGGATTAGATAAGCGAGAGTCGAACCGACACCAATCAATGCAGGCACGTCACAGTCTTTAGTTAGAGCAAAAGTAAAGTTCAACGGGTGAAGAAGCAGAAGACAGCGGAAAACGTGGTTTACGGGGGTCTTCAATCACTGGGTCAAAGGGTCATCATCGTTCGGTGTCCTGTCGGCCGAAAGCGAGGACTCGTCCCGACTTGTAGCCTTCGGGATTTTTGTGGCACTTCCGCCAGTCGACTTCCGGTAAGGCTTTCCCGTGTACCCGAAACGGTTGTCCTCGACGCTTTTAGACTTTGGCAGCTTCACCGGCTCTGCTTCATAGTGAGGAACCCCAGGCATGGCCGAAGCTGGCTTTCGCACCGGCGTCAGACTTCCCGTCGGTTCTTTCAGGTCGTTCAGGTTCACTGATAGACTGCAGACGCCTTTGCCTGTGTTGAAGGTCATCAGCTTCCGCATGGGCTGCCTGTGACCGGCAGCAGATTTTTCGATTTGTGTTACTTTTTTAATCCTTTCTCGCGGATTTCAGTGATTCATGTTTTTATTTTTCGGGGTCAGAGGTTACGTGTATTGAACATGCAAGTGTTTTTGAGCCCACCACAACCCATGCAAAGAAGAGAAAAAAATAATAAAATCAAATTTGTGGGGATAAATTTTATAAACAAAAGAAAAAAGAAATTATGTGCTTAAACTTTTCCAAATCCTGCATAATAAATATCAAGTGGATACCCGCCTTGGACCGGTAGGTGAGTCATACAATTGTATACTCTACTTTGTGCAAATTTGGAGTCATAAGTTGTAATTTCATTGTGGGTTCTTCATCTTAAATTTTAACTCAAGAGATAGCCGTTTTAATTTGTGGAGCACGAGTAGTTACCAGAATGTGTAATGCGAAATAAAGGGGATGGAAATAACTGATATATTTTCCAACGTTAAAAAGAGAAAATCTAAACGTCTGGGTGGTTAGTTGAATGTAAAACGAAAACAATCTGCCACAGGTACTTTTGATAAGCCCAAACCAGCAGTACTTTCAGGCGAAGAGAAAGACAAGAGTGAGACGTGGACACTTCCGACGATCACAAAACGATTTTCGGGAAAAAAAATAAAATGGACGACAGTAATCAAACAAGTAAATAGGATAGTTGGATCTCAAGAAAACATTTTCCTTCACTCTTTTCTGTCACAAACTGAACACAAAGACAAAACAAATAAACCATCTTTTTGGATATTTACCCAGATGAAGGCTGAGGCTGGTCAGGTGTCAGACCGGTAAAAATGGGAATCCGAGATCGGGAGCTTGTAAAAATAAAATAAGCCTTCGGTTAATCGATAATCACTAGATTGGGGGGGTGACTGATAGCGGTGATCAATAACAATACCATTAGAGCAGCTTGAACCTATTAAAGTTAGGCTTGTTTGTTATTGTTAGGTAGGCAACCTACTGACCTTGAGCCTGGCGTGGAGGCAGTTCCACTCGTTGGCGTCCTTGGCCTCGAGTAAGAGCTTCCATTAGAAACAATCAGCCTGCTTCTGCCTGACGCTGATGTTCTTGGTGTTATAGACCTGAAAGGGAAGGTTAAAATTGATAATCGAGTTTCATTTTGTCAAACGAGATAGAACAATAAAAGCAGGGTTTCGTCAATAAATAATTAAATTTGTCTGAATTTCAGGGGCCATTCTTACGTTTTAGTAATCCTTCCGTGTGAGGAGTCGTCCGTCGAATCGAGGGAAAGATTGGAACCGTGTCTGGACGGAGGCTTACTGCCTGTTCTGCTCGCAGGTCTGCTGCTGTTTCTGGAACCCGGCAGACTGCCACCTACCAACACAGAAAACAGATTAATAACAAAACAAAAAAATATCGAAGAAACAAAATGGTTTCTATTGTACTCGCACTCACTTGGCGTTAGACTAGATCTGTAAGACGAGGCAGATCTTCTTGGAGTTGGTTTTGAATATCCTCCTTCATTGTCACTGAGGGAGTCAGGCGTTTCCTGTGACATGGAAGACCTCGTTCCTCTGGTACTACCCATGGGCACGCTCTTTATACTCTTTTCTCGTATCTAAGGATGGCCGAAACAATACGTTAATGCAAAATCGAGCGGTTAAACGCGTACCTACCAACAAAAAGTCTACTGCCTAAACATTACAAGGTCAAATGAATGTAAGTCTGGTGGACAAGTGAGAACTGGAACCTCCTGTTCCATGTACTCATTATTCACCAAAGCTCACTTTTATCAAGCATTATAACTGTCCAACCACTGAGTTGTAGTCGATCATCACCATCAGATTGTGTCTCAGGTAGCTCACGGATAGTACACTGAAGTTTTCTAAACAATATAGTCATAAAAGGCGAGTGGACCAATATAAAAAAATAATGACAATATTAAACCGGAAACCATAATGACCAATGTTGGAGGCAAAACCAGAGTACTCTCCGAAATCTACGGTCGGCATCACCTGATGGTGGTGAAATTTCACTTAACTGATAATGACATTCGACATAGGCCCTATTTTAATTCTACAATAATGTGAAGTAACATGTTACCCAACGATGCTGCAGTTCTGGTGGCTCACATATTCGGCTCCTCGACGTATTAACTTTGAGTGGGTAGGCAACCGGAACCGTCTGTTGTGCTCTCACACTCTCAATGATCGGCATTAAATGACTCATAAATTCTTCAGCTAAAGACAACACCACCGTCAGATTGGTTTTAAAACAAATATGTAGACCAAATCCGACGGCAGAATCCTATTTGGTGCCTTGTGTAATTCATATGAACTCGAAATAACTAACGTTGATATCCGAGCGACAGAATTTTAAGAGAACAACCTCGTCCAGAAAGTACGGATGGGACAAGAAGACTGTATTCTACACTAGTCATTCTATATATATAAATATTATATGTACAGTGCCCATCGAACCGATTGATATGTCCTCAATCCCCATCAAATGGTCCTCTCAAACACGGACCTGCTGTCAATCGGCTCGGATACATGGTTTATAGACAAGAGAAGCAGTAAGAGCAACGACGCATATGCCGACGCACTAAGATGGATGTTAAACGCCTGCAACTACCTCTAACATTTTTACAAATTTGACAAACCCTAAGGGCTGATGGTGCAAGTGCTGATACCATCAGTGACCATTATCGATGCCGTGCACCCCCTGGGGCAACCAAGTGAGATACCAATGCTTTGGTCACCCTCCAGAGAGACAGATAGAGTTAATTCGCATTCCACACGCAGCCACACACGCACGCAATCACGCGCATATCCACCTACCTTAATATCGGAGTCTCCTGATGGACGCCACGTACTCTCATGCGGTAACTTAATACAGAACTAAAAACAAAGCACTAACCTTTGTGATTGGTCCAGCAGAGCCAGACGTGATGCTCGTCGACCGAGAGCTGGTCGATGTCTTGGGTTTGAATGCGGACATGCTCTGACTTACACCATCGGCCAGGATGAATTGCTCGCGGAGCTCGATATTGGTGCGTCCCTTAGCTAACATGACCACACAGAGACCACAGAGGAAGGAGAGGAGACACAAGCCAACGCCGAATTTCCGTGCGGTCGTTTTTTATCGACATCGAGCAGTTAGTGAGTGATTTGTTTTTCGGGGGGACAAAAAGTTTGGTTAGTCAGATCAAAATAAAGAGAGAAGTACAACGACGGAGAGAGCCGGTGACGGTGTTGTTGGTGTCGGTTGTTTTGTACAAAGGTTCGGAGGAAACGGAGAAATCAGGCATATGAAAAAAAAAAACAGAAACAACTAGTAAGCAAAAATAATACAAAAACAAACAACAACCAGTGACTGGGCGGCTGGGGGAAAGGTTGTCAAGTGCTAAAAAGCCGACCCAAGTCGGTATCGGTCGTCTCTCGTCTGAGCAGTTGTCAGTTTTTAAACTTCTCTAGCAGACGACAGATGATCGACATTGTTACATTTGTAAAATAAAATGCAGGCAAAATCTAACAGAAAAACGGATAAAACTACATATTTTACTACCAGCACGATTAACATCACCCTAACCCCAACAGCAAGGAACTAATCAATATTCTACCCAATGCAACGCGGAAAAACTCAGCAGCAACCCCAAAACCATACTTTCATAAGGTCCAACACTTCCTCTCAATTACGTATTACTTATTAGTTTACGTTGTTCACTTCTACACCGGCCTTATCTCTTGCTCCTTTTCTTTTTGAAGAGCAACTAAAGTGAACACACGTCCCTCCAATAAAATTTTACAGCATTTTCGGGAGCAATTTACTAACCGTGCTGCTAGCAAAATATTTAAAATCCTACGTGAATGAAATCCAAAACATCAAAAGTAGAAAGACAAAGTAAATCATTCTAATTATACAAACAGCAGACTTATGTTAAGTGGGAGCGGGGGGCTGAGACCAAAATGGATGGCTAAAACAACATTTTCAGTCTCGCTACGAAAGCATCTATTGACAATCGTGCAAAATATTGAAAATCAACTCAGCCACTGTGCAGTTAAATGCAAATGGGATATTGGAAAGAACGTGAGAAAAAGAAAGAAACAGAAGCATGAACGGAATGCAACCAGGAAACGGTTGTAGGTACAAAATAAAGAGGAGGTGAAAAAATAAAAGAATCGAAAGGAACCGCGTACCTTGTACCTATAGCCTCGTTCAATTAAATTAATAACAGGGCAGCCATTAAAAGAGATTGAAATATTCCCAGTCCTTTCCAAACCTTTCAACGTTCCTTATTGTCATTTCAGTTGTAGGAGGATAGAATTGAGTGCGCCTGCCTGATACAGCCATTATAAAAGTTACTTTTCAAGACCACTAAACCCAAACACTAAATGAACTACCCCGATATTTGGAATATGCCCTGTGTGCCCCATGTAATAAATCCTATCCAATGGGAAATTTTCCTACGTAATGGCTCTCTAAACAAATTCAATACAACAGAAAGAGTCATCTTGCCTGTTTCAATAATCCCATAAATGCACCAGGCATCATGCTGTTCAGGTTTACTCGGATCAGGTACGGGCATGAGTTCCACTAAGGACGTCAGGAAAATTGTAAAAGCGGAGCATATAAGAGATGTGATGGTGTAAAATATATGGTTAAACAGGTATATAGATACGTAAATATAAGATTAAATAAATATATACAAGGGTAAATATATAAAGGTAGATGTATACGATTTACCAATGCACGATGCACATTATCATAAGAAATTTTAGTTTTTATTGTTTCAGTTTTATAGTTGTAGTTTTTGTTTATTAAAGTATTAAATAAGAATAAATTGGTTATGGTTTGTTAAATATTTTACCGTAATTTTTGTGTCCCCAAGTGTGTTAATCGATTACAAGCAGCACAAGGCCAAAAGTGAATAAAAAGAAAAAAGAAAAGCGTTTTAGTTAGTTTCGACTAAAACTATTACCAAGCAGGCGACGGATAGTGTGTGTCAGAGAGAGAAAGGGAGAGAGGCATTGGGTGAGTACCCAAATGAGTTTTGATACTCTACAGTATCTTTTCAGCACCTCTACTCTCTCTTTCTCACTTATAGAAGATAACCTTTGGAAATAATTGTTTGTTCGACTGATTAGTAAAAAAAACATAATTCTACCAAAAACAACAAACTAAAAACAAAAAACAAACATGTAGAAACAAAGTGAAGCCATTTTCAGTTGAAATTTATCCTCGGAAGACTGTATTAAAGTAAACACACTCGAACCTAACACGTACCATAAATTATGGGATCAGCAATTGAATCGAACAGAACAGAATCTGACAAAACAGTAATGCCTGCTCAATCAACTTACAATCAAAGAAACATTGAAAAAAGTTTTGTTCAAAATGAGAACAGAGGGGAGGAATTAAATTAATTATTCCACCACTGTATCCTTAAAGAATAAATCTAAAGTAACTGTTCCTTTGGAGAATGAGGGTAAAATTTTAATAATAAATTCAACTAGAAAATGGCTTCCCACCTTGCTGGTAAAAATTTATTAAACTCAACGAGTTGCCTCCACAATTTTTTAATTTCCCAAAAATTCAACTGACTTCATAAATAAATAAGTAGTAATTAGTCGCAGTTAAGGAAAATAATTAACAATACCCTGGTAAATTAATAAATAACTTAGCATTGGAAAGGCACCAATAAGTAGACCCCGTCGGATTTAGTTCGATCAATAAAAATTATAAAATATTAATTGTATTATAGTAATAAAAACACGATAATTAATAAAAATTAGCTGCAAAACGTTAAAAAAAATATTGTTGACTAGCGGTTTCATTAAAGATTTATTAATATAATTTAATTAATAAAAAGAAGGGCAATGTGATACATTAGGCGTGTTTTAATTGATTTATTGATTTATTAATTAACAAATCAATAAGGTTTTATTATTCAGGGCAGCGTAGAGTATTGCTAAGCAATTTTGTCGATTTCCGCCGTTAATTGATTAATTTGAATTTTTAGAAGGTCATTAATTACTAACGAAAAGTACTGGAATTAATAAATTAATAAGCCTGTGATTTATTAATTTGTTTTAACTATTTTATATGGACCGAATATAAGTTATTGTTTTACATATGCGTGATGAAATGGATCGGGTAAGTCGGGTATTAAGTTTCTTATTTTTATTAATCAAGAAATGGAATAGTAGCATTGATTGATTGATTGACTGATTGATTCAATGAATGATTTAGTAACTGATTGAGGAGATGGAGAGATTTAGAAACCACAGTGGGGGTTGATACATGTTTTTGAACCTAACGCAGCTTTATGTGGCCTCAGTTCAATTTCATCTGCATTTTATGTAATTTTTCTTGGCCAAAATAATAAATTAAAAAGAGATTGAACATTAACATAAATCAAAAATCTTCCATGACGATAATCTTATAAAGGGACTTTTTAATTTATTAAGTGTTTTGCAAAACTTACCGCGACACGGATCGTTCTTTTGCAAGAATTCTTCCAGGGCTACCCAACCACCTCCGACACGTACCATGACGGTCGACCGAAGGATTCGAACCAGTCGAAGCTTCTGACTGTCACCGAACTGAAATAAATAAAAACATATAAGCAAAAAAATAAAACCCCGAAAAATCAGACGTATCCACAAAAGTTTAGTTTGTTTCACCACTCACCCGGTACTTTCCTTCACCAACTTGGAAGACTCGGAATTTCTGCCGGCAGGTACACAACATGACCAACCTCTTGACTTCGTCGTGGATCTTTTCGGCTTCCGTTTCCGGTTTCCTTTCTTCCCAGTCGGGCCTAAGCGCGGCTATAAATTCCTTCCAGTCGATGAAGCCATTGTGGTGGTCGAAGAGATTCGCCACTTTGTCCATTTCCAGTTTAGATGTGTCGAATTCTGTAAAAAAAGGGACAGATTTAATAAAAATATTTGCTTCTATTGTTTCTTTAGATTCTAGCACTTTTTCGAGGTTTCCAACTTACTCGTCTTCATTATTCCATCGATGAAGTCGTCTCGCGGTATGAGGCCATCGTTGTTCTTGTCCATTTTTCTGAACAGGTCCGTCAGTCTTGATTTTTTGTGATTCATGAATTTCAAGAACTATAAACAGAAAACCCGAAAGTTAAACCCGCGTTGAACGGTTTAAAGACAATCTTCAGGGCAGAATTGCTTACCCGTTTCCTCCAGTCGTCCCAGCTGAAGTTCTTCATTTTCTCGACTTCCAGCAAATACATGAGCTTTTCTTGAAGTCGTCGCTGTCTTTCCCAGGACAGAACCCATACGTTTCGCCATCTGTCCCAAAGAAGTTTGACTCTTGGAGAGCGGAATGTCGGTTCTGCTCCTTTCCTGAAAATTAAGAAAAAGTTATCGAGGGATTTACACGGCTTTTGTTTGTCTTGGACTCTTCCTGTGGATAAAACAACCATCAAATGGGAAAGACACTCACGTTCCTTTTGGCGGGAATCTGGGACCGTAATGTGGCAGATCCAACCTGTTGTCTCTCGTGGGGCTGGTTCTACTGAAATAATTAACAGGATAAGCATGCAGAAGACTACAAAACCGAGTGAATTAAACAAAATGTAAAATAAATGAAACATAAATTTTCAGTGAACGACAAGAGTCCAATGTTCTACGAACAAAACTATTAATAACAACTAAGTGATGAAACAAAAATTAACAAATGCTGACCTTCCACGACGTGATGGGTCCCTGCCTAGCAAGCTCTCCCGTGATTTCGCCAAGCTGAAGGTTTTTGAAAAAAAAAAAGAAACATGAAACTCAAACAGTCATTCAAGTCATTCATTGAGTGAAACTACGTTTCCTTGAAGCAAAATGATAAGCAGAATCATGCCAAAATAAAAGAAGTTGGATGACTGACAAAAACCCAAATGAAAATTCGCACATTAGAAAAACTACAAACCTTGATTTGCGGTCCAAATCGGGTGATCCATCTCTGTCGTAGCTTCTGTCATTCCAATGGGTAAACGAGTGAGATAAGAACAACACATGCAAACATAAAACAAAAAGAACAAAACAACAAAGTAGAACAAAATCAAAATAAAAAAATGAAAACGACAACCAAACAGAGGTGAACGAACTTACGAAGGAGTCTTAGGCCTTGATGCTTTTCTGTCTTTGGTGGCCACTTGAACCTGTCGGCTCTTGCACACACTGTCCACTTCCATTTGTCTTTTTTGCGTGTTTTCCATGAAGTCTCTGCAAAAAAAATTATTCATTCAAAGTTATAGACATTGGTTAAGCTGGTCGCTAATGCACTTCAATCATCCAAAAACTCACTTGTGGTCTTCGATGAGTTGTCGTATGGTGGGAACGTCATCGGGCAGTGGCTCCGCTTCCAAGGCAATGAGAGTTTTCTCAAGACCTGCTAACCAAGCCAAAAGTTCCTCCAAAAGCTCATCGGCGTCTCGCAGACTCCTGCAACAAAAATAGGTCGTTAAAATTTGCGGCGTAGCACTGCGAAGGGTAGTTAGTATTTTATGGTGGCTCTACGCACTTGATATGTTCTTCTAGACGGGCTCTTCTCTGATGGGCCCATGATGAGACTTCTTCCCATCTGCTCTGTATAATCGTTATCCAATGCTTAATAACGGAAGCACCGTCTGGATGAGCCTTGGCAAGGATTCTCTCGGCCAGGCTGATTGTGGAATCCTTATCCCGTTCTTTTTCGGACAGTTCTCGCAGGAATTTTTCATGTTCGGCGATTTGATTACGAGTTTCAAGTTCTCCGTCAGGAAGAATTCCGGCAAACCTGTTGAGAACAAATCTCTCATTGAGTTTAATTCTACCTACCATGTACCTTCTTTCTAACATGAACTCACCTCAACTTCATTTCTGCGTCGCTGAGCCATTCCAAAAGCATATCGACAGATTTGTGAAGCTGCTGGGCTTCTCTGACAGCCTCCTCCAGGCGTTTAGCCTTACGTTCCTTCAATCGGATGACTCGTTCCCAAAGGGCGGTCAACTCTTGCAGTTGCTGTCGGATAGTTTGGGCGTCCGTAGGTGAGGCCTTCTCTTGCAAGTCCTTTCCGGTTCTTCTGACTTGCTCAAATTGAACGGAACGTCCCTAAAGAAATGAAACGCGGTAAAAATAGGTACCCTCAAGTTATCAACTAATATGGGCTACTCTTTGAGAATTCCGTACCTGTAGGTCTTCCTCGAATTGGCGGTGTTGATCAACTAGACCATTCACAGTGTCTAGATCACCATGTACTGGACCATCTTCAGATAAATGTTTGTCGGCTTTTTGCAACCATTCCATAAGTGCATGAACGGCATCTGTTAAGAACGAAACATGAACAAACTGTATAATGCCCAGGCAGGGCAATATAAGATCGTTTGTGTACCTTTGAATTGTCCGGAGAAGAGAAGAGCTTCTTCGAGCTTCCTCTGTCTGTCGACGCTCTTGGCGCAGACTGATGTCCATTTGTTCTTCAGTTCGTTCATCATGTCCCTCAGTGGTGCTTCGTCGCTCTTCGGTGCCTTGTCCTTCAATGTCTGCACATAACACAAAATTAATATTCTGCGGACCAACAAGCCAAACAAGGTACACACTTCAGACCAATTACCTTTCCAGCCTTCATGGTAGAGTCATAGGAAGCTTGCTTTCCACTTAGAGCTCTCTGGAACTCCCTGTGCTTGGCTAGACGTTTCTTGATTTGCTCGGGATCATTTCCAGGCTCGCGGGCCAGTTCGTCTAACTGTCTTTCAGTTTCATCCAGCCAATTCATCAAATTGGTCCTAAAAATTACGGAGAATTTTAGAGTTCATTTTTTTGCTAATCTAACTACTTCCTAGCTTCCTAGACACTTACCAGGCATCGTGGAACTCCTTGGCTTCCTTATATCCGTGGTCTAGAGCTCTTGTTCTCTCGGCACTTTTGCTGACTACCCGCTCCCATCTGTGTTGCACGCTAATTAGCAGGTTCTTGATCAGAATGACATCCTGCTTCTGACTGAAATACTTAAGATGAGTACCCTTCTTGTCCAAGTTGAGCATGGTTTCCCTGTGAGCAGACACCTCCTTTTGGAATGCTTTGTGTTCCTCTATTTGCACTAAGATTGTTTCCATAACCCGAGAAACTGGTTTCAGATTTACAAGAGTTTTCTCGGCGTTCGTCAACCAGTCCACAAATGCCTGTGTACAAATGGAGGAGTTAATTTGCTGTTTATTTATATTAAAACCAAAGACTCAGTGAACTCTTTTTATACCTGAAGTGCATCGTGGAATTCCGTAGCCTCCTTGAGTGCGATCTCCAGCTTGATCTTTTTGTCGTTGGCTCTGGCAGTCACGCTATCCCACCTCTGCTTCAGACTTTTCAAATTATGCTGCAGGTTGGTGGCCGTTGTAGATCGTTTCAAGTATTCATTTCCTTGCTGGAGGACGGACTCTACGTTCGGACGGTTTGTCTCGAGTTCGTCGAAAACTTCCTAAACCGTAAAAAAAGGCTTAGTTTCGGGTCAAAACGATGGCGTGTCGAAAATGTCTTTAGATTTCAACTTGCCATGAACCGTTGCAGTTGCTCGGAAGCCGTCTCTGGAAGTCCTCCAACAGGTTTGGAAGCCGCAATTACACCATCTACGTCACTTAACCATGACAGCAAGTCTTGAATTTCGGCATTAAATCTCTGGGCATCCTTCAAAGAGTCCTCTAGTTCTCTCTGTCTGTCTGCCGCCTTTTGCAGAAGGTCACGCCATTGACGATTCAACGTCTTGAGTTGTTCTTGTGTGCTAGATGCCTCCTGACTTCCACGACTAGACTCGATCAATTGACGGCCGGCATCATTTAATGCATCAACACTGCTCTGATGAGCTTGAATGTCATTAACCAATACCTGTACGGAGATTATTCAGTTAGTCTCGGAAACAACAGACCACATCCCATAAAGAACAATGAATATCCACCTTCAACTTGGCCAATTCGACTTCAAGAACTTGTGGGTCGCCAGGCACTGGTTTTAAGTCGTTGTCCAACGTGTTATTTGTCACTCCGATCCACTTGATGAGCTCGCTGAGAGCATGCTGGAATTGTCCAAGTCGTAATAGGGCCTGTTCTAAGTGTCTTTGACGTTCGACCATTCCTCGTAACAAGTCATCCCATCGCTTGTTAACTTGATTCAAAGGTTCTTTGATTGCCATTGCCTGATCAGCGGAGGTTCTCTCGGTAAGCTCATGAGCTTGTCTAATAAACGCAGAGTTTAATTAAAAATTAGAATATATAAAAGTAAGCAGATGTAAAGTAAAATAGGCAAACGGATAAGATTGCAGTAAGAAAAAATTAAGTATTGCAAAAACAACAATATCAATGTCATGCATAACACCAACAAATTCAAAAACAGCACAAGACCCATTGGTGAACTTGCCTTCTTAAACTTCTGCAAAATCCGACAGGAATAGGCAGAAAACAACAGAAAATAAAGAAAGTGATTATACTTCGAAAGGTGAAACAAAAGGAAAAAGGAGCTTTAGATACGTTAAAAGAGAAACTTTTTACGAACCTGTTGAGAGCTTCGACCTTAACCATTTGAGGATCAACCTCATCTTTGAAGTCCTTTAATTGATGAATTTGCTTCTTGACGGCCTCGATGTCAGAGCCGAGGGGTCCCATTCTAGAAAATTTGTCTTCAGCCCGGTCCAAGAACTCGAGCAAGTTCTGCAAAAAAAATAAATAAATAAATCAGACTAAATAAGTTTCTAAGCATTACTTTCTACACTCGGTGCCGCTAGTTACCTGCAACGTGTAGTGAAATTCCATGGCCTTCTCCATGGCATCGATTAGGTTCTCCTCTCGTCTGGCGTACAAGGCCGTGATATTGTCCCAGGCATTGTCCAGGTCTTCGATGTGTTTCTTCACCTCTGGTTTGTCTGGTTCACCACAAATCTTCATCAACGTGTGCCCTGTCTGACGCACTTGGTCGACTTCCGGTTTTGTCTGATCTATCTCTTGTTTAATCTCCTGCAGAATTTCTTGCTGTACTTTAATGGCTTCCTTCTGCGCCGCTGGGGGCTCCTGACTATTCAAGCTGTTGCTGAGATCGCGGAGAGACGCCATAACCGTTTGAAGCTCTGACCAGAACTTTTCGGCAATGGCCAAGGCCTCGTCGAGGGTCCTGCCACGATCGGACGTCGCCTTCTGAACGTCTCCCCAAAGTGCATTGAGCTTGTCCAGCTTACGTTTGATGTCTTTGACGGCTGGGTCAGCGCGATTTCCGGCTTTGTTGATGACGTCATCAGCTGCTCGTTTGACAGCTTCGAAAGCCTCTCCTCTGCTTTCCAGGTCCTCAACCAGGGCATTGTTTTCTTCAAGTTGGTCTCGGATTTTGGGTGGATGAGCGGATACCGGCTCGGCTCCCTTGATCTGTTCTGCAGTACTCTGCAAGGCACGCAACATCCCTTCTAGCTTGTCGGAGAATCTGCTCGATTCCTGTAGAGCTTGTTCCAAGGCCTGTTGCCTCTGTCTCAAATGTGCTCTCAAGGCTGCATATCGCGCATTATCAGCGTCAAGAATGTCTTGCACCTTGGCACCGTCTTCGTCATTCACCAGTCGAATAAGCGCTTCTCCAGTTTTGTTCAGTTTGTCAATAAGTGGTTTCTGATCTGATATCCACTGACTGAACATCTCGTTCTTGTCTTGTTGTTGAGCGATGTGGTCAGGTCTAAGAGCTGGTAATGCAAGAGATTGGACTTGAGATTCAATGTCATCCAACCAAGAGGCCAATCCAGTATGTGTCTCCACAAAGTGTTCGGCCAGGGGCAGTGCCTGTTCCAAAATTCCAAGTCTGTCGGAAGAAAGGCTAGACACAACATCCATAACTTCCCTGAGATCCTCCAGCTTCTCTCGAATGGTGGAGGTGTCGTCATGTTGAGAGGCCTCACGAAGGACTTTCTTAGCCGTGGAGATAACATCTCGTCCGCGAGACTTCTGACTTGTTATGTCGTCTTGCAGTGTGCGGTGTTCCTTCAGTTGGGCTCGAATGGCGTCTGGATCGCTTGAGGGAGGTTCAACCTCTCTCAGGGTATTCTCAACGTCTCTGAACCAGTCCAACAGTTCATCCATGTCGGCCGTTACTTCAAGAGACCTTTGCTTGGACAAATTAAATCTCTCAGCCTTTCGCTGTATCTGTTCGACTATGGCGTCGAAACGGCGGTTGTCCCTGGTCACGAGACCTTCGATGGTGGCTGCACCTTCGCCTGGCGACAGCTGACATAATTGCGGTCCAACAAGATTAATGCTTTCCAAAACGGGTCGGAATTCTTGAATGTCTGCTTCTAATCTCTCAATTTCATCTTGGCGTGGTTCTCGTTGCAATTGAGTTTCCGCTCCCATCATCCAATCAACAAGACGAT
The DNA here is from genome assembly GCA_037055365.1 of Polyplax serrata. NCBI lineage: Eukaryota > Metazoa > Arthropoda > Insecta > Psocodea > Polyplacidae > Polyplax > Polyplax serrata. The sequence continues at coordinate 1,661,005 of JAWJWE010000006.1, forward strand.
GATGGCTGTTGTGGAACTGTTGAACCAGTGGAAGTGCTTCTTGGGCATTCTTCAGCAACTCGGCTCCACGCGATGTCAGATCATTATACCGCCTTTGAAGGGAGTCGAGCTTGTCCTTCAGTTGAATTGCTTCATCGTTCGAAATGTGTTTCATCAATTCTAAGCCAGCCTCCACGGTCGAGTCGACTTGTGTATGTCTGTTTGAAATTTCTTCCGTCAAGTTAGCGAGGTCGTCCATTTGTTGAAGCAACTTCTCCGTGTGAACTCCAAGAGCGCGGTGGGAATTTAGTCTTTTTTCCATTGCCTCCATCCAGGCCTGTAATTCCTGGTAGGTGAGTACCACATGTCTAAGACCTGCTCTGGATTGTTGAAGAAGCTGACCAACGACATCACTGTGGTCACAGAGTGCCGAGTAACGGTCAGCTGTTTCGCTCAACTTATCGGCAACTGTTCCGGCTTCATCTTCACCTACAAGGGACATGAGAGTGTCACCGATTTCTGTGAGTTCCATTAAAGTCGGCTTTTTGCGCAGAATCTCATTGTGCAAGACATCGTGTTCTTTAATTCTTTGTTGAATCTTCTCTTCATCTGTCGGCACCAATTCCATGTCTTTTATTTTCTTTTCGGTTTTGTCCAACCATTCGACAATTGGCATCAGTTTGTCTTGGAAGTCTTTAGCTACTCTCATGGCCTGCTCGAGATCTAACATTCTTCTTTGAGCGCCATCAGTCAGCTTATCGAATCTCACCATTAGCTCCTTCAGCTGTCTCTCGATTGCCTTCTTTTCGGATGGATCGGCACCGGCTGCGACTTCCTGTCCCATCGTGAAGAGGGACGACATTGAATTTTGTCGGTCTAAAAGCATCTTCTTCAAGAATTTTTGTTCTTGGAGTTGCGCCTTTACTACCTTATAATCAGCTGAAGGCGGTTTTTGGTTGGCGACCATTTCTTCGGTGTCCGACAACCATTTGGCAAGTCCATCCAAAGCCTCTTGGAATTTACCTGACTGCAACAGACCTACATCTAATTTTCTGTCTCTTTCGTTCATTCTTTCTTTCAGTTGGTTCCATCTATCGTTCATCTTTTCTAGGTCTTTTTCGAGGACAGTAGTGTTCACTCCTCCGGCCGCTGTTTGTATTAAGCTTTGTCCTTTTCTGTTGCAATCGGTTACCTGGTGACCCAGAGGTTCCACCACTGTTCGTCTTAATTGACGAGACTCTTCCTGCTGGGCCTTTATACCTTCAACTTCTGAGCCGACAGGTTTCAAACGTCTCACTTCTTCAGATAAATCGTTAATTTCTTGCATTACGGTGGTGTGCAATTCGTAGAATTGTTCAAGTCTCTGAAGAATGTTATCGAGATCTTCTTCTCGGGTTCTGGCACGCTCGTCCAGCCTGGTCAAAGTCCTTCTGAGAGAGTCTGCTTGCTCTCTTGTCTGCATATTGTCAGGGGCGAACCCCGAATCAACGAGGTTCTCCCCTGTTGACACCAATCGGCTCACATCGTCTGATGCCTTGTTGATTTTCTTGATGAACAGGGCAACTTCTTCCAGTTGTTGAGTTACCGTCTTTATATCTCTACCTGGCGGCTTCATGGCTTCCAACTCCTGTTCGAGGCTGGACAAATCCATAAGTAATGTTTTGACTTGGTCATTAAACTGCTGAACAGCAGTAGCCGCACTCTGAAGTTCGGAACATCTATCATCCAGGACAGCATTTAGGTGGTCCAACCTTTCGCCAAGGACATCAACATCATCCTGGAGATGACCAGCGTCCACACCAATTTCTCTGGCCGCTCCAACGAGGTCAGAAGCTTGTTGCCTCACGCTTTGCATTGGTTTCTTTAAATTGTTGGTTTCCTCTTTCAGGGCCTTGATCTTGTCCAAAAGTTTTGGATCTCCAATGTCATGATTGGCGAGTTTGTCCTCGCACCTCTGAAGGGAATGTTCAAGCTCTCGTAGGTTCTCATTGAAATCTGATAAGTTTCTAGCAGTATCTTCGAGAACTTGCGTCCTTTCAATAAGGTCGTTGTTCAGTTTGTCCCATCTCTGCTTCAAATTGGCCAACTCCTCCTTAACCACCTCTTTGTCAATGTCACAGGCTCCATGGAATGTTTCACCGAGCATTTTTGTATTCTCATATTCTCCCGAATGTTTCCAAATATCGTTTCTGAACGCGGACAATTCCTTTAGCTGTTTTTCAATATCTTTTCGTTTGAACGTGCTAGGTTTCAAGAAGTCAAGACGATCTTCAGCACTTCTCAACCATGGAAGGAATCCGTCGAGTCCTCGGTAGTACCTCTTGCAGTGTTCCATACAGGTTTGTAGCCTCGTATGTCTGTCGACCGTCTCCTTGCGAAGTTTGTCCCACAGTTGTTGAATTTTATCGATATCTCTCTGTAAGTTTCTTGTGTCCGGTCTCTGACCGCTTCTATTCAGGCTTTCCCGTGCTTTGTTCAACAACATTATTACTTCGTGTTCCTTATGCATCACGTCCTTATATATCGGTTCATATTGATCAAGCTGTTGTTGCAGAATTTGCTTGTCGGCTGATACGAGTAATCTCTCGGTGAGAGACCCAAGTTCGTCTGTCAACCATCCAACGGTACGAGCGCAAGATTGCTCAAGCTGTCTGCCATCTCTAAGAGAACCTTCTAATTCGGCCTTTTTGTTATCGAGCTTTTTCTGTAGTGTATTGTACTGTCTGGCCAAACCAGCCAGTTTGTTCTGTATTTCAGACCTGGAAGCAGGGTCTGTGAGTACCTCGCTTAACTGAGCTCCAGCAGCTTCAATGTCAGCCAACAGAGGCCTTTGTCCTTCCATTTGCCGTTCCAGATTTTGGATTTTCCTCAGCTGTTCTTCAGGGTCCTTGTCGAGAGGTAGTTCGTCTAGCTGATCACTAATTGCCTGTAGAGCATCTCGCAGACGAGTTACACCAGCATCAAATTCTCTGCTGGTGTCCGCTGCAGCTCCAAGGCTCGATGCCCTCTCTTCTAACTTACCCAATAGATCAGCCCACCTTTGCTGAATGGAATTCAACTTTGAGACAATTCTCTGTCCGTCTGGAGAGGTCTTGTCCACCTGAGAAAGAACGGAATCCCCGACTTCGTTCAAGTGCATCAATTGAGGCTGTTGTGATTTAAATTCTTCCCTGAGAACTTGGACTTGCTGCACCTGACTCTGTACCATTCTGGGATCGGATGAGATCGGTCCAAGAACAGACATCATCTTATCCTTGGCACCAAGCCAGTTATAAAGACCATCGTGTGTGTCGTGGAAGTCTTTCATATCTTCCATTAGTTTGATCCTGGCTTTGCACCGATCGTGCAGAGACTTCCACCTCGATGTTACGTCCTCCAATTCATCGTGCAATCTGTCACCTCCAGCTGCACCGGGTTTCCTCTTTAACAGATCTTTAACTTGGGTTCTTGTGTTATCCAACATGGACTGTTTCTCGTACATTTCTTCTAAGATAACCTTAATGGCCTTGGCCATCTTATCGGACTCATCTCTGGTCATCGGAACAAATTCCTTGGGTAGTTGTCTTTGGACCTTATCAAGGAACTGAGCCAATGCTTTCAGATTGTCTAAGTACTTTCTAACTTCTTCACGAACTGTATCAATCTCTGTCTGGCGGTCGTTAAGTTTAACTCCTAGCAAACTGTACCGATTATTTATTTCGGTGAGTTGCTGTTGTACAGGGGACATGTCCTCAAGATGGAAGTTTTCTTGAGAAGATCTTCTTAGGTAATTCTTATTCGGTGATGGGGATCGACCATCAACCGATGACCTCTGTGCCAGTGTTGACCTCTTGAGAGAATTGTAGCTAGTTCCACGACGTCTCGTGGGAGAGTCAGATCTCATAATGGCGTCATAGGCGGATCCTAGTTCATTGAGCTTCTCAAGAGTCGTTGCGTAGTCTCTGTACTCCTTGACGATGGGCTTCAATTCATCAGCCTGACGTTTGAGAGTATTAATATCGAGAGCAACAGGTTCCAAACGGTTTACGCGACCCTCAAAATTACTCAACCAGTCGAGGACAGTCTCACGCAGGCGTTCGTAAGCGTTCAGCTGTTCGGCTCTGGCGCGCGATGACTTCTGCTTCTCTTCCAATGTGATGTTCAACTCCTTCCACATGTTTTCTAACGTCTATTGATGAAAAACAAACAATAAATCAGTGCCGCCTTAAAGCAGCTCACAAAATAAATTTACCTAACCTTTGTGATGATCCTTGTGTTGTCTTACCTTTATCTTCTCTCTTATGATTCCTACATCGGTCACATCTTTTTTTGAAATCAGGTTCTTTCCATTTGCAATCATCTCTTCATAATTATTTCTCTCTTTTTCACGTTTCATATTCAACTGTTCGATTTTGCTGGCGAACTCATCGTGACTTAATTTATTCAAATCCCGTGATTCTAATTGGTCAAGTAAATCGGCAAACCACTGCTCGAAATGTTCCACTTGAACGTTGAAATTGTTCAAGCTTTGACTGATTTGATCAAGGAAGTCTCCTCTCTGCAGCGTCTTTAGTTGAATCTTCTCATACCTGAAAAGCAGTAACCGGTTAGACAGAATGTACGGTTAAAAATTAACCGGTATATAGTCTGTGAATACTAACCTAGTTAACATGTCGGATAACTTCGATTGAATCTTTGACGTTAACCTTGAATTCGAACTGGTATTGATCAGATCTTGGGCCGAGTAAGCGACAGATTCCAGGCTACCACGGTGGTTTTCTATTTCTGCGTGAATGAGACGTTGCTCCCGGATTTGTTCCTCCAGGCGCTCCTTGTTCAGACTGGCGGGCTTCATATGTGCCCTGTCGTAAAAAAGGGTAAGAACAATAAAAGACTGCTCCGCACCATTGAAGAATGAAAGGTTAAGGACACCAAACGTTACTTACTTCAGTTGATTTTCTATCGTATTCAACCATTGAAGGAGAGAATCAAGAGCATCCTGAACACCTTGACTTTGGACGAGGGCTGCATCGAGAGCTTGAAGTTTCTCACTGATTGCCTCGGACAGTTGGACATATTTATTCTCCAATTCTTTTACGGGCTCTAAAAATACAAAAAAACAGTGTGTCATTTTGACAGTATGAGGAGCGACGCAATGGCTCTTAAGTTTAGAAAAAAGGTACCTTCGATGGCGTTCATGTCAGATGGAGACAGTTGACCCTCCAAAGATCTCAAAAGTGTGGTCATGGCATGTTTGACAGCATCAATGAGCCTTCCGTTAGCCATAAATTCAGAGTTGAGAGTCTTGGCCCGACCCAACTGCTCTTCTACAGCTTTAGGTTCAGCACCTAGAGGTTCGGATATCAACTTGGTTGCCCTAGGTTCGACGTCCTTCATCCAATTCTTGGCTTTCTCTAAAGCGTCCCGGTACTCCCTCTGTCTACCTCCCAAGCCAGACAATCTGTCTGAAAGGGCATTGGCTCTGGATAGGAGGTCACGGTAGTGTGTGGTGGCGCTGGATACTTCATTCCGGACCATCGAGTCTTGACTGGAAACTGGCTCTATGTGGGGCAGACGTTGTGGCAGGTTTGTTCGGAATTCGTTCAGGCAGTTTAAGTATTCCTGATGGAATTAAGAAGTAACCGTAAAAAATCCCAAAAAAACGCTGCCATCCAATTTCACTTTCTCTTCAATTTACTTCTACTTACCTTAGATTCGTCAACAAACTTCTGGGCACTCATTGTAATAAAACGCAAATCGGCCTGATGAACGATGACATCATTGACGAAATCCTTGGTGGACTCTGCGCTGGAAGGCAGCTTATTTAGGTCCGACAAAACCTTCTCCTTTTCTTCTAAGGTTCTCCTGGCCTTGTCCATCCAAGTGCAGAACACCGACAATTCGGTCTTGAATTTGCTGAGTTCATCTCGAGCAAAGATAAGCTTTTTCAATAGTTTTTCAGCACGGTCCTGTACCCGATCAAAGCGTTTTTTCAGGTTTTGTCCGTTCTTCTCGAGGCTGGAAATCTCCTCAGAAGACAGAACATCACCTCCTGTTGCAACGATCTGTCGGATCTGATCGAGGCACGCGGTGACGGGACGGTTGTGACCATGAATATCATCTTTGATGGCCTGTTAAACCAACACAATAAGTATCTGATCGTTGTTCATATGTAGGAAGAGCAAGAACCGCTATGTAACGCAAGAAAAGTACTGTATTGATGTACCTTAACAGTATTGATTTGATTTCGAAGTTGTTCAGAATCTTCTTTAACAACGTCTTGATTAGAAATTGTATTCTCGACGTCACCGACCCAGTTCAACAGCTTTTGAAGAGCATCGTCACACACTTTGTATTTCTCCTCCATTGCTTGCTAAAATTATCGGAAAAATAACTTAAACTTATGAGTAGTGCTACCCGTATGCTATGACCTTAACATAGGGCAAAGTCGCCCCCGTCTTAAGAAATTGTTAAGATGAATTTTCGAATCAGTGGCGTGGGTCAGTGATGAAGTATTCCCATTTCGTTAAACTATCAAGAAACATTCTGTACCGCCTAAGTATAAAAAAACTCACTCATCATCCGAACGAATTTCACAAGACGGGGATCAAAACCTACGGGATATATTAAAAATAAAAATGAAAAGCACACTCCACACACAGCACACACCAGGAGAAAAGAATGAGGAAATCGGGATGGTAATGTTGTTTTCTGTCGGTTTTTTTTTGTTACAACACTAGAATTAAATAAAATTAAAAATAATGGAAGTAAAAAACACAAGCTAAAAATTAGAAAATAAAAACAATAAAACCTGAAACGAAAAAAAGAAAATATAAAAGTAAAAATTAAAACAAATGAAAATGTGCCAAATTGTCCGATGAATAGTTGTCATTTTAGGGTCAGACGGATTGTTAGTTTGTGTGAAGGTTTTCAGGTTTTAGTGTGGTTTTAGTTATGTGGAGAAAATCACTTCGCGTTCAAAGTGGGAACCCATAAAAATAAATTAAATAACTTAAAATCTAAATATTAGCCGTTGAGTTAAAAATTTTCCCCGGAGCAGGGTTTTTAATCCAAACTAACGGGATGAACTCGATTACAAATAATTTACAATTATTAAACCTCAAAATGTTTTCAATGAAAGAACTTATTAGTGAATACGATAGTTATTCTAATGGTCAGAGATCGTCGTATCTCTGTTCTATATTTTTCGTACATTTTCCTTTTAAATTGCCTTCAGGGAGTAAGTTGTCATTCATCCCATTTTTAAGGCAAAGACGCCCCAGGTATAAGCCAAATGAACCCAAACATTCCTAAAGGTCCCAAAAATCAAGCATACCAGCCATAGCCATTGCTCGCATCTCCGGTGAAAGGTGGCTAACTCGAATTAATAATTTTATTATCCAAATTCTGAGGTATCGACACAGCAAAGAATTGATGCTTAAAACGGAAAACTTATTTAGTTAACGAACAAATAAGCAGGAACCAGGAGTTTTCGCTCCTTTTCAAAAAAGGTTGGTTCGGTTGTTTACTTGCTTGTTTGCTCGCGGGGAACCTGCCAATTTCAAGACATTTTTTTGGTATTTAATTTTATCCCCCGAAAGCAATAAAAAAATTCCTTTCTCATTCGCTCCGCGTGCATACATTATGTCCTTTTCCGGTATTAGTAAATAGCGGTGCAGGCGTAATTTCTGCTATTCCTCCTACACTACAAACTACAATTGGTGGATGATGATGAGATTTGTTTGTCATGAAGAATGATTTTGATTTTCGTGTTCGTGGTGGTGGTTGTTGTCGTTGTCGTTGTAGTTGTAGTTGTTTCCGATGAGTATTCATTCCATTAATGTATAATTTTATTAATCCAATCCGTTCCAAAGCAGGATTTTATTAATCATTATTTTTATTAATTCCTCGTCATGGTGTCACGTCGCCGAAGTGTTTCGAACGGCGACCCGTTTTGCAGTTTTTAGGATAACGAAAAAGCGTCATGTGGCTCCCCATGTGATGTTTGACGACAGGAAATGCAGGAATATCAAGCAAAAGGTTATTTTTTTCTAAAAACCCATGTTTTCCCCTCAGGTTAGGTGTTTTTTTTGGGGGGGCGGGGGGCTGACAGAAGCAAATGGACTGGCCGAATACACGATATGAAGAAATCTCGTGAGGGCCAAACACTTCGGGTAGTATCCGGCTTTTGGAGGCCTTTTTCCCGTTCAAATTTCGAACTTTGATTCTGCGGGGCACCGCTTTCCGCTTTTATTTTACCATATGTTTATTTGGTTTTATTTATTTAGTGTGTTACTTTATTATTTATTTTTGTGTATGTGTATATGAGTACACGTATTAGAATCTGAAAACAAACAAAAAACGAAAGAAAAGCATGAGCGTCATTCAAAACAAGAGCATCTGGTTTTGTTTTGCTTTTATTGAACGCCCCATTAAGTCCCAAAACACTGTCCTCCTTAAGAATTAGATGAGAAGTACTCATTCCTTCATCTCACTGATACCTTTTTTAAGTGATGGTGTTTGCATTTCATTAACTGCATGTTGAACGGCACAAGCAGAAATGATGCATTTTACTCTTTTCGTAAAGCCTTGCAAAGCGGTCATTTGGAAAAGCACTCCCGTCAGTTAACTCCTAACTTTTGGACTTATGTAAATGTCTTAGTGCCGTCATCATTATATGGGTTTGGTTCTTTTTCCTTAAAACGTATTTCCTGTTCTTAATAAAAGTTTAGAGGAAAGGATACTTTAAGAATTAGTGTTGTGAATAGAATTGTAAATGTGTATTTCCCACTATTTTTCAGGACACAAATAGTTTCAATAGTTTTCAATATTAATCTGTTGTTATAATACCTTGACTACATGGGACTTAATGGGCCATTAACCGAACATTAGCAAAGCCACAACAATTATTCTCATTATTAATATGGCGACTTTTATTCAAACATGGGGGGTGACCAATGCCCGTAAGCACCAGGTACAACGCCAGATATGAAGGGTAATTGTGGTCTTCCCCTTTCGATCACCGCTGGTTACAGCACTACCATTAACTTCATGCAAACATGCATTAAAAACAATGGCTACCTTTGTGATGGAAGATCCGCCATTTTTAGATGACTCGAGTCACGAAGATACCCATAAACCTCTTGTAATGTAATGGTATGGAGTGTCACGTATCGTCATTTAAACTCGAGGTGCAACTAGATGGCGGTTCTTCCTTTAGAGGACCTTAATTAATGAAAATAGAAGAACGTGAAGTGACTTACCCTGGCCTTTGCGGTGAGGATGAACCCCTTCTGTTGTGCCTTTAACAAATCTAGATCTTTTTCCTCCAATGTGTCCTTCACCCGTCCAGCCTCACCATCCACGAGCCCGCTGGTTAGGGCACTGGTTAATGGCACTATGCTACCATCCGCGGAATCTTTGATGACCGTTGACGAGGGGTCAATCAAACCTGAGGCAATTGCCTCGTTAAGGGTTAACCGCTTACGGTCGATTATATTCTGGGTCAGGAATGGGTCGCTAAAACCGCCGGTAACCGGATTGTATAAGTTATACTTAAGGGTTTCGATTAAGGACAGACCTACCCGAGGTGTCATTACGAGACCGGTGTTGACGGCAGATGAAAGCGAATACAATTTTGAGGTTTCTGTGTCCACGACGTTTGCTTTGTCAGAGTCGACCAAGCCCTTACGGAAAGCTTCTGGCAGTTTCACCAATTTTGACTTCATCACGTCTTTCACAACAACCGAGTCAAGGTCAATCAGTCCGGCCTGGACGGCTTCCTTTAGGGTCATTAACTGTTTAGTATTGGGGTCTGTGAATTTTCCAGTTATGACGTTCAAATGCCCTAACTCTAGGGCCTTCTCGAAGGTCATAGGTTCCCTCAAAAATACTGTTATTCCATTTAAGAATGTGATGCACATGGTCTTGACTGTTCCGGTAAGGGGTTCATAGCGACCCTGCTGTTTCAGGTCAATGGTTCCGTCCATGACGGCCTGCTTAACAGACTTGAAGAGTCCTGTTGTTGGGTCTTTAACGACCGCGCTGTCCGGGTCAAGAACCTCTAGTTTTATCCAATCCTCTAAAGAGGATTCCTTCGGTATTGCAACAGGTCCCTTTTTCATTTCTGCATCATTTGATAGGAGAAGTGTGATAGGTCGTTCCGTGACGACCAGTATACCTTCTCTTAAGGCCACATCAAATGGGTACGTCGAATTGTCTTTTTGATTGACGACAACTCCTCGATTGACGTCTATGGTTCCATCCTCAATTGCAGCTTCAATGTTTTTCATTTGTTTCGTTACCGGATCTTTCACGGTGGTCTGAACCACGGTTATAAGACTGCTGGTGAGTGCCTGGGTCAGATCTACGTTGCTACCAGTCTCCGGGTCGACAAACCGCCCTGTGTCGGGTCTGTACAAGCCGTATCTGACAGCTTCTTCAATGGTGAGTGGTCTCTTAGATGGAATAATTAAGTTTTTGTCTTTTGCTTCCTTCAAAGATATTGCTTTCTTTCCAATGACATAAAGACCCTTCTGATCGTCAATGATGCCGAGGGGAGTGATCGCCTCGTTGAGTTTGACATATTTACCACTGGCATTATTCTTTACAACAGAAGCCACAGGGTTGATCAATTCTTCTTTAATTGCATCTTCTAGAATTACCTTACGGCCTGTTGAAGGTACAACGAACTTTCCGGTATCGTCGCAGAGGCCCATCATTATAGCCTCGTACAAGCCAAAATTGGCAGATTCTATATCCACGATAAGTCCCAATTCCATGGCTTCTGAGAGAGGAATACTGCGATTAGAGCCTATTTCCTTGAACATTCCACTTCTTCGATCTATCATTCCATTTTTGCAAGCTTCAGCCAAAGACATAAATTCTCCGGTTTTTTTGTTCCACACGCACGGTAAGAGAGGGTTGATTATGAACCTCCGGATGCTTTCGTGCAATGTGATCTTTCTGCCTGTGTGTGGATCCGTCAGTTTTCCAGTAGTCTCGTCATACAAACCCTGGTGTATCGCCCTCTGCAAGGACACTGCAGCTTTACTGTCTATCAGTAATCCAATCTGGAAGGCCTCAGCTAACGTATATTCTCTATCTTTGGCTATGTCCTTCACAGTTGCCTTGTCTCCATTCACAAGACCTTTTCTAATGGCTTCCAAAAGGATCATCTTCTTCCAAACACCGCTTGTAGTGTCTTTGACATCTACTGAGCTTGGGTCGATTATGTTCCTCTCGAGAGCTTCGTTCAGTGTCAGGGAACCTCCCGTTTTGGGGTCTAAAAACGAGTTTGTCTTGTCATTCAATACCTTCTTAACGATGGCTTCACTCAGGCTCATAGGTTGTCTTACTTCTACTAACAGGCCTTGCTCAAATGCTTCTTTGAAATTTAGCTTCGATCCAAACATTCCGGATTTCGGCAGAGTTCCTTCTTTCGGGTCAACAATGCCACTTTCTACTGCCCTTTCAAAAGTCACCATATTGCCATCCAGGTTCTTCACTAGGGTGCTCTCTGAATCTAGGACTCCTTTCAATATTGCCCTGTCTGTTGGCATTTTTTCTTTTGTTCCTGGATCGATGAATTTTCCAGTTTTTGGATCGTAAAATCCTTTGAATACAGCTTCGGGCAATGAAAATTTACGTTTGGCTGGGATTATCAGACCGTGGTCGAGTGCATCGTAGAAGTTGAGTTTGTCGCTTGTGGTCGGGTCGCGAACGCGGCCCAATTTCGGGTCAACCACGCCTATGTCAATGGCCTCGGCTAGGGTGACAATGTCGCTGGACCTTGGATCCTTTACTGTGAGGGCATGTTTGTTAATTTCGCCTCTCTGCACTGCTTCCTCTAGGGTGATTTTATCATTGGCATCAAGCACAACTAGACCGGTATCCGGCTCGTAGCTTCCATGTGCAAGCATCTCCTGTAGTGAAATTGGTTTCTTTGTGGAGAGAAGATAGCCTTTGTCTAGTGCCGCGTCTAAAGCCATTTTGGGTGATGTCAAAAGACCCTTTTCTCCATCCAGTAATCCACTTTCAATGGCTTCCTTGAGACTCACGCTCACTTCCTTAGTATTGTCTTTAATTTTTGCACTCATGTCGTCAAGGAAGTTGTGATCAATTGCTTTCTTCAACGTCTCTTCTTCAGCTGTTGCAGGATTGAGGAAGGTTCCACTAACAGGGGAATAGTAATTCTGCCTAATACTATCTATCAAAGATATTTTCAGTGTCGTCGTTCTCAAAAGACCTTTCCTAAGAGCCTCATCCAGCCCCATCTGCGTTCCCATTACGGTATCTTTAATTTTCCCAGTTTTTAAATTGACCAATTTGGTGGTTACTGCGTCGTCCAGTGTAATCCATTTTCCCGATTTTGTGTCTTTACATTCAGAGATGAAGGAATCGATGAGACCTCGGCGAACGGCTTCGTCCAGCGGTAAGGTCTTGCGCGTAGTACTATCAATGACTTGCCCTGATTTAGGGTCATATAGGTTCTTCGAAATGATGGCTTCAAGAGCGACAGGTTTCCGGTGACCAGTCACCAAAAGCCCTGTCTTGAATGCATCGTTCAAATCCACAGTATCATTGGTGTCAAAGTTTACTACGACACCATTTTCAAGATCTACAATTCCTTGGTCAACGGCCTCAGACAAAGGTATGATCTCATCGTTGGCTGGATTCCTGATATTAATTGTTTTAGGATCTATCAAACCATTATTGGCTGCCAAGAAAACATTTATTAATTTTCCTGTTTTCGGATGTTTGATGTTTCCGGTATCTGGGTCTATTAGGCGAAGTTCGACAGCCCTTTGGAATGTCATAGGCTCCGATTTTTCTATTACCCAGCCAGACTTCAGTGCATCGAAGAATGTCAGCTCCTTATTCGTTGTTGGATCGGATATTGTTCCTTTAACTTTGTCGATTATATCATTAGCCAATGCATGTTTTATACTGACAATTTCGTCAGTATTAGATGGATTCCTTACGAAAATGTACTCTGGGGTGAGGAATACGACCACCCACTTATCGAATGTGACCGGTTCATGGGTATTTGGGTCGAGGAATTCATTTGTGTCTTTATTATATGCTCCTGCGTCTACAAAATCGTCCACAGTTGCCTCTGGGTTCAAAACGACTCTAATTTCTTTTAATACCTTCCTTTTTGTTTCTTTTGCTGTTCCGGTTTTGACCGGACTAATTCTCGTAACCCTGACTTCCTTTGTAGGGCTTTTGCTTCTCGTGGGCTCTTCTTCGGTGTCATCCTTTGTCGGAGTTGTTCGAGTTACTTGAACCTCTTTGCTAGGGCTCTTCTTGCTTCTGGACGGTGCCTCTTCTACAGGAGTACTGGTAATTTTCATATCCTTAGGGGAGCTCATCTGTCTAACTCTGACTTCCTTTGTAGGACTTTTGCTTCTCGCGGGCTCTTCTTCGGTGACATCTTTTGTCGGAGTTGTTCGAGTTACTTGAACCTCTTTGGTAGGGCTCTTCTTGCTTCTGGACGGTGCTTCCTCAATCCTGACTACGGGAGGATTCAAGCAAGTACCCGTAATTCTTTTCTCGGGACTCGGCGTCCTTTCTTTTCCTTTCCTCGTCGGAGGTATCGGTACCTCATCTTCAGATTTCTCCAATTTGCTTTTGACGACTTTTGTCACCGCCATTCCGGCTAACACCGGGGCTCCAACCACAGCCAACAGACCCATTTTGCAAGCATTTTTAATGTTGATCTTTTTTCCGGATCCACTTTTGATGGTACCCGTCTTTGGGTCGACCAAATTTTTCTTCACTGCCACTTTGGTTGGCATTTCTTTCCCATCAATAATCAAAATGGCATCTGGGTCGATTATTTTTCTGGCGATTGCCTCGTTCAAATCCATAGATTGCTTGGGATTCTTTGGATTTCTAAATCTTCCCGTTTTATCATCAAACAAGACCTCGAATGCTTCAACGAGATTGTGAGGTTTGTCGAGATTTTCTACCTTTGTAGAATCAAAAGGTGTATGCTCTACATCAGGTGAGATGGGCTCTTTCGGGGCTGGCTCCTCTTCCAAAGTTTGCTTAGTTTCCGCCACTTCCTTTGCAACACCTCTCTGGAGAGCCTCCTTTAGTGGTATCACTTCACCCGTCTTGGCGTTTTGTATTTCGTTAGGTGAAAGAAGCACGTAGCCTTGAAGTAACTCAATTGTCTTTCTAGTGATTGTCTGGTAACTTTTGACGATTTCTACGACCTTTTCTCTGGGCTCCGGTTTGATAACCAACAATCCCAATTTAACTGCCTCCTCCACAGGCATTTCTTTCCCTGTTTCGGGATCTTTAAAAGTCTTCTTTTGGGGATTCACCAGATCTTTCTCTATTGCTTCAACCAAGGCAACACTTTTAGGTGTCACGGGTGTCGGTACAGAAGCCATTATAAAGTCTTTCTTGATTGCCTCCTCGATAGGCATTTGGTGTCCCTTGATCGGATGAACAATAGTACCGTCTGGTTTCATCAAACCCCTGTGAATAACAACAGGTAATGTCATACCGATTTTTGGAATTCCAGGAATTTCTTCCCGCTTTTCCGTATTGAAAATTTTCTTTTCGTTCGCGGAGACCAAATCCAGTTCTCCATCATTTGTCTTCACCATAGACTTGCTGTCGTCCAACTTTCCTTTGGAAATGGCGTCTTGTAATGTCAGCATCTGACCCTGATCATCCCTGAGGGTGGTGAGCGGATTTACAATTTCACAGAGAATGGCCTCACCTAAACTCAACTCGTCGCCCGTTTCTGGATGTACGATATTTCCTCTTTCTGTGATCAGGCCCTGATCCACCACTTCCGGAATGCTTAGGCTTCTGGCTACAGGAATGAGGAGTTCCACATCATTCGTCGCAGGGTTGAGCAGACCGCGGTCTACTGCCTCCCTTATGGTGAGCAAGTCACCCCTTTGTGGATCTTTAATGGTTCCTTGATCACCATTGAGTTTTTGGCTTTCCAAAGCTTCGGACACAGTGACCTCAGGGTCTTTCTGACGCAGTATTTCTACAGTCTTCTCATCGATAATGCCATGCTTCAACCCTTCGGCTGACCTAATTATTTTCTTCCGCATTTTTTGCAGAACTACACGTTTCGCATCTCTATCTGGGCTCTGCGACAAAGACCGGGCTCTTCCCACAGCTACCCTGTACTTTGGCTCAACCGTAACTCTTTCTCGAGTCTTGGTACCCAGAGATGGTTCGTCATCGTCGCTAGATGAGTAGGTAACACTTCTAATGGACTTTTTCGTTTTTTCCCGCTGAGTCTGAAGTTCGTCATTTTGCGTAGGCTCTTCTATCTCATCGGTTGTTTCCTCGTCACTGCGTTCCAGTTTCATGTACTCATGATCAGTTATCAGACCCTTTTCGAAAGCTTCCTTGATGGGTACATCTCTGCCTGTTGTGGGATCCTTTATAAACATAACTCTAATCGATTTGATGACTTTGGTGGCACCAGTAGCTGGCACTCCTATTACGACTATTAGACCATATTTTATGGCATCAGTCATAGGAATTTTTCGTCCTGCTTCATCCCAATATTCACCAGTTGTTCTGTCAATTATTCCTCTTCTGATTGCTTCATCTATATCAATATTTTGTCCAGACCTAGGATCTTTCACTTGAACAAATCGTGCTTCAACTCTTCCTTCCTTTGCTGCGGTAACAACATTCACAGCATCAATTGGGTTCAAAGAACCAACAGAAACTTCACTGGGACGGCGAATTATTTTGGTAATTGTGAACTTCCGTGGAGAGCTTTCTACCTCTTGCTTTCTCGTTTCAGGTATGATCAGGTTGCATTCTATGGCTTCCTGCATCGTAATAGGCTTAGTGGTTTTATCCTCGCATTCGAGGTTGTAATGCCCTGTGCTGTCGATTACTCTCTTCTGTAAGCTGCGATCCATTGAAATAAGCCTCTGATTTGTGTTGTCGACAACTAGAGCAGAGTTAGGATGTATAATTCCCAATTTAATGCATTCCTCGAACGATACCAGGCGATCTGTTTTGGGTATTATAAACAGACCTGTGACAGGATCGAACAGACCTTGTTCGATTGCCTCCATCAAGTACCAACCGTTTAAAGGGAGTTCTAAAATCTCTCTCTCTTCAGTAAGTTGCTCTTCCCGGTTCACAAGAGACCTCGCTCGGTCTTCGAGCTGTGGGGCAACTACTGTTTTCAGTTTCTCCCCAGAATCCGGCGAGTCCAAATCCATGGGCTCACTACCTTTGATGTCTTCAACCGGCTCATTTTCACGAACTCCGCTCTTTGGGCTGAACTCCCTCTCTCTTGCAATAAAATCCTCAACAGCCTTATGGGAATCATCATCAGTGGGTACCGTTGCGCCTTTCATCGGTGACAATTTCGCAACTTTTGCCTTGGGCTCTGATTTATCAAATTCGGTGTCTGGTGTTTCACCTGTTGAGATGAAACTTCGGACTATTTTCTCAGGACTCGATGGTTGCCTGTTACGTTCATATTCTTCGACGACTTCCATACTCTCAAGTTCTGGTTTCATCACATCGGGTTCCTTGTCTTTTCGAGTAATGAAAGCTTTAATTACCTTCTCTGGACTTTTACTCACTCTCTCTGATGTTTGGTCTTCGTGGTCTGTCACCTCTGTATTTGTCACAAGCATTTTAACCTTCCTATCGGGACTTTTAAATTTATTTGTCTCCTTGGTGACAGTTGTTTTTGTTTCGACAGGCGCTTGTGGTTCCATCTCCGAAATGATTAATCTTTCAGACGGTGTGGGCAATAGTTTAACGTCTGCAGGAGACAGGTACGTGATTGTTTCTTCCATTTCGGTGCCAAGTGTCTCCGCTATCTTCTCCGGAATCTTTTCTCTTTCATCATCTTTTTCGGAAGGTGTTTTTACGCCTTTTGGGATGGTTGTAACCACTTTATGTATTTCTGTTGTCGTTTCTTGTATTCCGCTGTCCTCTGTTTGTTTTGGGCGAAACTCTTCCGTCCCTGCTGTAATTTTCTTGGGTGGGCTAGTACTTTTCTTCCGCGCCGGTCTTTCCGGACTGACAGACTGTCTCTGTTCCCGAGCAGGCATCTCGCGAAGTGGACTTTCTTTGCTGATATCAATTTTTTGGCGGTTCGGTCTCGTTGGACTCAGCATAATGCTAGTACTGGACTGAACTCTTCGAGGAGCATCAGGTTCTTCCTCTTGAACTTCCTTAGGTATTGTCCCGTGCTTCCGATTTACAATTATTGTCTGGTACTGAACACCTGTTTCAGACCTCTCCCGTTCAGGTGTCTCCGGCTTTTTGCCACCTTGTTTCACCCTTGCTGGCCTTTCCGGAGTCTCCGATCTTTCTTGTCCCCTCCTCCTTTCAGTTTCCTCGTCTCTTATCTTATCAGGAAATTCGTAAGTCACTGTTTCATGACTTCTTTCAACGGATTTCTTTTTTTCTGGACTATAACGCCTTTTTATTATCTCTTCAGTTATCGTTTCCGTTCTCTGAATTGTTTCTGACGATGTGGTCTCGACAAAAGTCTTAATTTGTCTTGGTTTGCCTTCGATGCGGCTCATTGGATGTATACGATTTTCTGCGTACGACGGCTTTATCACCTCTCCCTCAGGAAGCTGTTGTTCCAACTGCGACTTCTCAGTGGCAATAAAACTCGTCACATCGGGCAATTCAACCACCTTAGGAGAGCTGACAATTTCGTACGTAAACTTGGTTCTCAGTGGAATGGTCCTCACATTGTGTTCAAGCCTTGCTTTGTCAGGCACAACTCCACTACCGCTGGGTGTCACGTTTGTTGTTATGGTCTTGGTAATAGTTTGAGTGGTCAACATGACAACCAAAAGACTATTGAATAGAGCAACACCATCCTCCGTGATTATACCCTTTGCAATGGCATCTTTTGTGGGTATCAATTTTCCAGTTTTCACGTTGACTATCATACCTCTCTTAGGATCGATATATCCCCTGAGTACTGCTCTTAAAACCGTTAGCTCGTCACCATTTTCGTCTTTCATTCCAATTGGTTTGTTCAACATTTCCAAAACTTCGGCTCTGATAACTCCTCTCTTACAACCCTCCTCGAGTGGGAGCATGTCATTTCCATGCTTCAATAGAATTTCATTTCCCTGAAGGTTAATCAGCTTCCTATCGAGTGCGGTGTTCAAACTGACAAATTCTGTGTTATCCTCGAAAGCATCGATATCAAATATGCTTCTAATGGTAACAGAGGTGATGAGACCCTGTCCTACGGCCTCTGGTATGGTAATAAACTCGCCTGTCAAGCAGTCCTTATATTTTCCGTCTAAATGGATGACGTCCATGGCAATAGCCTGGTTCAAAGTCACAAGATCGTTGTTCTTGGAGTTTGTTACGCACTTTATGCGATTTTCGTCTAGTACACCCCGTCCGATCCCCTCCAGCAAACTAACTTTTTTATTATGTGTTGGGCTCATGACTTTGCCTCCCTCAAAATATATACCGGTCTCCACAGCCTCTTTCAGCGTCATAGGCTTAATGATGAGCTTTCGTCTTTGGGCTTCATGGAATGGAAGTGACTCCTTTGATGCCACATGATAGTACTTTCCAGTCTTGGGATCGACAATTTTATTTGCAATGGCCTCTCGGACAGTTACTTTATTATCCTTGCCAGAATCTACTATCTCCCTGATATTCGGATTGATCAAACCCTTCTTAATGGCTTCCTCTAAATCTGATTTACCTCCGTTGTGCCTGTCATATATCAACCCATTGGCATCCACCAAACCGTGTTCAAGAGCGTCCATCAGGCTCAGGCCTCTCTCCTTTCCAAACATCCTCTCGTGCATCTGATTTGTCAAAATCCCTTGTTTGAAAGCCTCCTTCAAGGGTATCTTTTCACCATTTTCCAGAGTCAGAATACCCGTTTCCGGATTTAGCATGTTTTTGTCTAGGGCCGCCTGTAGCGTTATGTTATTGTTGCCGAATTTCGAGAAATAAAACTTCTGACTCAGAATCGGGTCGCATTGGTCAATTGACACCGGTAGGGTTCTTACCTTCATTAAATACTCCAAGCTGCTACCCGACTCCGCGTCGGATATGTTCTGTTGTATCGCCTCTAACAGGGATATCTCCCGGCCATTCTCGAACACTCCGCAGGGTCCCAAGAGCTTTTCCGCCAGTTTCCCATCTATCAACCCGTATTTTACAGCCGATTCAATCGAAATCGGAGTCGTTTTGTTATTGATCACGCCCGTGCGCACGTCCAGGATTCGCAAAGCAATGGCTTCACCGACCGTGAGTAGTTCTTGCGTTTCAGGATGAACTATACCCAAGGTGTCGATTATAGAGTCCGTTCCGATGCCCTCCTCGACCCTTTGAATACGCTTAAGGGACTTTATTTCGGAAAATTCTAGAGCCGAGTTTTTCTTAGGTCCCTGCGGAGCATCTACCTGGGACACGTCCTTTTTGAGTTTCTTTTTCGACGGAGCATTACTACCATTTAGGTGAACGTTAGTTCCGTTTTGGGTGAACGAATGTCTGACGGATGTCAACCTGATAACAGAAAATCATGTTACAACATTCGTCAGGTTTGCTTTGATATTAGGAAAAAGCGTGAGAAAACGTGAAACGAGCTTAATCATCTCAATTATCACTACTTAAACCTTGAGCGGAAATGTCAAATAGATTGAATGAGATCAAATTAATATCCTTCACCTTCTATAATTCCACAACTTTAATTTCAAACCCCATAGACGAATGGTGGAGTAGTGACTTTTCTACTCTAGCATGGTACAGAGAAATAGAACCATCTAAAGGAATCCTTCATTAATTATATGGGTAGCACACATATGTAAAATACAATTTAAGGTCAACTAAGTTTCAGCACTCCTACTCTCGTGTTGTGGGCCTTAAGTTACAGCAAGTAATATTTCAACTTAATGAATGTGCCACTTAGTTTGTTTCAAAAAAAATTAAGTATGATAACTCACCTTTCGGTTGGAGAAGATGTGACCAATTCGCTAATATTAAACTCCGTCCTAAAAGTCTTTAGTGGTTTTGGTTCCATTCCGTTGAGGAAAACCTGAACAAAAGACAAAAAGTAACATATATTGATATTATTCAAGTAATAAGATGTCCGGGTAGCAAGAGATAAATCTGCAATGTCAAAAAAACCAGTGCAATCAGGTAAAAATGCCATAAAATTAGTTAAAAGGACGGTAAATGCGTCTGTGTCCTTTAAAGGGACTTCCTATGCCAAACCGGCACACCTTCAAGGTACGCCGCCATCTTCAAGTCGGTTGCTACTCATCGGGACCGATATAAAATACAAAAATCTGGAATGCGGCCTACGATGATTCTGAGGTTCGAATAAAAGAAGGTACACAAGCCAATTATTAAGGAATTCAATCAAAAACTTATACTGATAAGTACCTAGTATAAACATACAACCTTCTTTTGTAAGAAATTGTATCAGAGAAGCGTTGTACCATAAAATTAAAGCTGAAAACTAATATTTTTTGCGGTGACCATAAACAATAGTATTCCGCTTAAAAGAAGAACAACACAGCCCTGTCGAATTCAAATTGTCATAGCAGGTAATGACGTTACCACGAGCTTCACCTGTGGTTCGTCAAATCCCAAAAATTACTACAGAAGTATAAAGTAAAATAGAAACTCACCTGAGTAAGACACTTAACATATGAAGGACGACGAGGATAAACCGACTGAAATTTAAAAAATTACGTTGGTCCAACTGACAATGAACAAGCAAAGACTAAGTCCGCACACTTCGGAAACGAACATTTTTCAGAAGGGTGGGTGTTCAAACGAAAGAAAACTCCATTTGATTGGCGAGCATAATGGCGGGACCCATCTTTACAACAACAAACAGAACAAAATGGGTAATGAGAGCGTGGGAAGTTGGGCCGAACTAACAGTGCACTGCCTCAAAATGCGAAGGCTGCTCATCCTCGTTTTGCAATGAAGCAATCCACGACAAGGGGCACAACACTTTCCGCTCGTACACGCCAAGTGAAAAGGAAAAACAGATTTTTACAACTGCTGACTGGATGACGGCTACCTTTGAGAAAGCTACTGCTCAGGAGTACTCATCAATGGTTGTGGATCTCTTGATTCACTCTAAGATTACGTACTTAATCACTGAAGGTACTTCTGCTCAGATAGTGCTTCTTGAGCACGCGATTCCATGTCAGAGATCAAGGCTAAAACAATGACCATCACGCACGGTTTTATCCAAAAACGGGTTCGTCAGGAAGTAGAAAGTGAGTAAAAAAAAGTAAAACAAATAATTAGGGTCATAATCTGTGGACAGTAATTACAGTGTTACAACGTCAAATTGCCAGGACCAGAAGTCACCATGGTGACGCACCTCAAGGTCTGCCAGTGATGAGGCAACACGCAAATTCACCATGGGTGTGGTCTAATTGGTAACGTCAGTAACCGTACTCGATATATTATAAGAAACGGCTAATTCCAAAGACGAATAAGAAGACCATAAAAGAAACGTCTTACTTACCAGGATCATCCTGTCATTGGGGTTCCTCGCGGAATAGTCCATCAGTGCTCCTCGCAGAGAGGCTAGAAGCTGAAGGTACCTGTTGTTCAGGTCGTCCAGTTTGGTGGCCACGACATCGCCTCCACTTGGTGTCGTACGTGTCACTTTGAGGGTTGCGTCCAAGGAAGGATGAACCTCCGCGACTAACCAGTCCAGGTATCTGTCCAGTCCATGGTCGTATATCTAAAGGTGTTAGTGTTATAGATGTTATTTCAAGTAATTGGGTTATTCGGATTAGTTCTTTTGACTATTCATCTTATTTTCAATACATTTGTACATGTACTACGAGACATATTTACATAATTTTTACAATTAAAGTTGCTTTTATGTTTTTAAGGGTTATTTTTGTGGGGGAAAGAATGTTAAAATTCTGAAACAGTTTAATCCCTTAACATTTCTTCTTGTTTGAAGTGAGCCGAAATAAAGTTGAGTTAACGTTATGGTTGAAATCATAATAAACTTTGTAAGACAGATATCCCAACGAGTCAAAAGCGAAAGAAGCAAATCCCATAAATTCAACACTGAAAACTTCAAGAAATTTCTTCAGAATTTCCAATTAGGACAGTTTGTGTATACATATAAGTATACAGAATGAGCTACATTCAAGTTGAAGTTCTGTAAACTTCAAAATATTTCAGGCAGTTCAATCAATAATTTGTGTGTTGGTTTCTAGTCATACGCTACGTCCTAATTTTCTTATAATCCCTTTGTTACTTTATAAAATTTCCAAGAAAGGTTCTTGAACCGAAAAAAAATCATTCCAGGTTCTTAATGCTTAAATGTTCTACACAGCTCTTAGAGTAGCCCCAATATAAACAGAGACTGTGTTGGACAATTGAACAACCATAACGCTTATTAAACCGTTTCAACTTAAGTCAAAACAATACCCGGCTATAAAAAAGCAGTAAGAAAGAAACTATCTGAGACGTACACAGGACAAATTAGGAACATATTAAGAGTTGTACAAACAACAGTCGGAATTTTAAGATGCGCTTTAAATGGCCAATGTAGCCTTAAGGCTAATTCTTGTGTTTGGGACATTTTCCTCTCCCTTTTTATGTGTCATAGTCTAATGAAACCCTTAAAAATTCATCTTACAACATTCACTCTAAGTTTGATTGATAACATTTGTGCATAATGATGTGGTTGTGATAACATAACACTAAATCTTCAGCACCTTAGGGGATGTTAATGAGTAAGTGTACCTCAGTATATTACAATTACGAGTATCTACAGTAGCTGTGATGTTCAAGAACACTGACTGTATTACTAAATGTTGGAAGAAGTTTGAAACGTAAGATAATGTCTTCTATTATACTTGGTTGTGACAAATACCTGTTGATTTTAACCTGAAACTTATGGGTGCCTTGAATAATTTTTAAGAGTAACTATTCCTACGAAAGGTGCGTGAAGGTTTAGGTTTTACAAGCTCCGGTGAGCATGAGGAGAAAGTAGCAGGGAATCGGTCGTATGATTTCCACGACAAGGGCAGCAAAGAAAACATCGCTCACAAGCCGAGATAAAGCTGCAAACGCCAGGGTTGCGC
Organism: Polyplax serrata; assembly: GCA_037055365.1. Lineage (NCBI taxonomy): Eukaryota > Metazoa > Arthropoda > Insecta > Psocodea > Polyplacidae > Polyplax > Polyplax serrata. Next base: position 1,684,050 of record JAWJWE010000006.1, read on the forward strand.
AACAGTTCAAAGCTTTCTACAATAGGTGTCTGTTCACTCAGGTTTGCCAATCTTCAAGGCAAGTTTGGAAATTAAGGTAGTATGTGTTTTGTTGGCGGTAAGACCAAAGGCCCGTGCCAAATCAAAGGAAGAGAGTAAGCGCTCAAACGCCGGCCTAACGTAGCAGCGCACCTTAAAAGCGACGAGCAGCCTGTGCCTGTACGTGTGTGCAGCAACAAAAAGAACACAACAAATAAGTTAATTAATTAATTGATTGACTGAATGTATGAATAAATAAATAGATGAATGTGTATATGTACAAATTAAGTTAGGTACGGTTAGACTGCGAAACTCAGATGACAGAAAAAAGAACGAATTAGACAACTTGGGATTTTAGACAAATTTGGGAGTAGAAATAATTTGAATTAACTTTAATGTGTGTCGTAATCATACAAGGTAATTTAGCGTGAAGCAGTTCGAATGTCATATAGAAGCCTCTAACATTGAGGAATAAATGGTTTCCCAAATTAGGAATGTGTAATTCATAATCACATAAGCAAGGTGCATAATGCATGTAAATCTAAGGGCAAATAAATGTAAAAATTACATTTACGTGGTCAGCTAGGTATACATCTGTATACATAGCTAAAACAAATGGAGTAATTTCGTATCAAAAGACCAGTTCATTACTGTACTGTCAACTAAAACTGTACTATTCAAATGAAACCAAATGTTTCGTCTAGACTTTGTGTCGGAAACCGGACAAATTGCCAGACAACTATACATTTTGGTGTAGTGATTTGAATCGAACATAAGTCATTAACACTGGTGCAAGAAATAATTTGTATTCTACAGAATGACGCTGCCAGGTCAAATTGACCAACAGCAATTAAACTTTTCTCAATGATAGTTGAAATGGGTCATATTTTTGCACGGATTGTAGAGGTTCTGACGAGTAGAGAAAGGACAAGAAAACAAATGGACGTCTTCACATAAAGACCCAGAAGAAACGCATTTGGATGTCAGAACGGCTGTCAATTGGGTTAGAGCTGCAGCAAATTACCGGGTTACATGTGTACAAGTTATACGGGTTAGCTGCTTATGGCATGGTATAAATAATTAGATTTTGCGAAAATAAGTAAGAATAATAATATCAAAATAAATAAAAAAGAAAATAGACCCACCTTTTACAGAGAGTTTGCAACGGAAAATAAACAAGAGAAAGAAAAAATTGAGAAAAAATCCGGTTTCCGATTTTAAGAAACAAATACGCGAGCATACTATTTGGAAAGCGGACTTGATTTTTTTGCAAATTGAGGCCATAACCAAGCAAATTTGCGTTTTTTACAACAAATTTCTACAGCAAAAACCTGCGAAATAAAAAACTTAAAAACTAAAAAAGTAAAAATGTCAGGTAATGTGAGATGATGAGAAAGCGGAGGGAGTGACAATTCCTTGATGAAAATGGGACTCGTCGAAGGAGGTAGGAAACAGGTGAATATGTAAAAAAACGCACGCACACGCACATTCACGCAACTTTGAATTTAAAAGTAACTTAAAAATAAAACCAAATACGAATTTCCTCTCCGGGCGACATTTTAGATGCCTGTAGACCACCCGTGGTACCTGTCTGTGGCATGAAAATCTAATTTTTACCTTGGCCTCTCGGACGTATTTGCCTCCGACCATGTTGACTTGCTCGATGTGCTGTGTTCGCTCGATTACGTTGGTATACATGCCCTGAAACAGAAGGCAAAGTAAATATTTGAGAGACAGTCGAAATATCCGGGTTGTCAGGTATTTCGGACATCGGAATATTTTTTCCTTAACTGAACCGTTCGCGTGAAACAATCAAGTGTATTCCCTCCATCGAAAATTAGTACTCACCTTGGTTGTTTCCAGATCCTGCGGGGCATTTAGTTTTTGGTACGTGTCTTCGACGAAGTTAACCTCAGCGTCATAAGCATTCGTGAATTTTTGAAGCATTCCATAGGCACTTTCGCAGCTGCGCAACCTGGAAATGAAAAATTAAGCTTGTGATGCAGGTGCTGCAAATTCCGTTAGTCAAATACTGCTGACTGCGGCATTCGTACCTGTCGCTAAGCTGACTGATTAGGTTCGACCATCTGTTGTTCAGTCTAGTTATGTCAGAGTCCAAACGGTTGAGGTCGTCGTAGGGGCCCTTGTGTTTTCTAGACTCCTCAACGACCTTCCTGGCGTTATGGGCATCTTCGCTAAGTTGATTTATCATATGCTGTTGGGCTGTGGCTTTCGACTGCAGGACTAGTAATTCCTCGTGTACCTTCTGTAATGGTTTTATTTCGCTCGGCATATGCGTGTACGTGGCTAACTTGTGCTCAATTTCGGATACGTTGTTTGTCACGTCATCCAGGCTCGACAGAAGAATTTCAATACATTTGAGCCTCTCGACGTAGAGGCGGCTGCTGTGCCATAATGCGTCCCATTGTGCGAGCACTTTCTTCAGCTTCGATTCTTGCTGTGGCGTCTTCCTTGGAATTTCACGGAAAGTTTTCTGTACCTCCTCAACACGTGTATTGAGGGTCTAATAAAAAGAAACAATATTGAAACTGGTACAATGAAACACAATAATACTCTTGAATGAATAAATAAATAAAAAAAATGAGAGGTTCGTACCTGAAGACGTTGCTCGAAGTCTTTGTGCTGAATAACCATGTGTTCAAGACTGTCAAGATCTCGCGGTACAGGTGCTGTAATCCTAGAATTGAGAGTATTTTCGGCTTCGTCCAGCGATACCTGAAGGCTAGAAATTTGATTCTCAAATATTCGACTCATGTTCTTGCTTTCCTCTGTAAAAACACATCATATTTTGGTTACTTTTTACCTGAATCAATTCACAATTACAATTTATATCATCTCAATTTACATCTCGGTCATGTTACATACCATCTTGTCTGGCTCGTTTTTCAAATTCGTCAAACAGTCTGTTGACTTCTTCCATCTCCCTTCTCAAACGACGAAGTTGTGGGTCTGTTGGGTCCCCTTCTGAAATTAGTTTCTCAGCGTCGTCGTTCAGAGCACGTCTGATAGCGTTCCTCTGATCTTGTCCCATTGCAATAAACTAAAATTGCACACCCGAGAGTAATTAATTGTTTATACCTCTAATGATGTACGCACAAAATTACTTGAGAGTTTTACCTGAGCCAGGTCCCACGTCTTGACAACTTTTATGGTGGCAAAAATCATGTTCTGTCTCATTCTCAGCTGTTTCTTCTGCCAGAGGGCAACACTTCGGTCAAACTGCCGCCTCAGTCTTTCCACAGCCTCAATTGCTTCCTTGTCGGGTGGCGGAATGGTCAGGATGACTCCAGGAACGACTCCTTCGACATTGGCCATATTCCTCACGCGCCATTTTACACGACCGGAATTATCGTGCAAGACACAGGTTTCGTTTTTGTCAATGTTGACCTACAGAGAACAGAAGCGTGGTTTTACGTTAACGTACTTGAAATCATCAATTACGCACTACTGCTGCCCAGGCCTACTATAAAGCACTTTAAACCTTATACTCACATTTCCTTGTTTATAATCACAAATGGCTCGGACTTTTAAGGGTTTGGTAACGGGTTGGCGCCTCTGTTTCATTGGTACCACTTCTTTGCTGGTTTCCGCCAGCTGACTGACCACATCTCCATAATGGTTCAGTTCTTCTCGGAGGTCTTGCATTCCCTTCAGCAACCTCTCTCCTTCGTCGAGGCTGAACTCGGATTGACTGTATACTGTGTTTAACATTTCGTCACGTCTGAAAATAAAAAAATGATTATAAATTTAAAATGTCTTCTTTCATGTCCCACGCCAATAGGTGTCGCAAAACCTACTTTGTCATCCACTCTTCGGCTTCCTTGACATCATTGTAAAATTGTTGGTATACTTGAGCGTGTTTCAAGTGGGTTTCTAAGCATAGAGCCAATTGCAAGACCCAGGACCACTGGTTCTGAAGGGCTGTCATGTAGGCCTCAATGCACTTGGAGGCGGAATGTCTTTGAAGGATGAGGGCCTCTCCGCGGTCGACAACAGCGCTGAACTGAATTTCACGTCTTTCCAACTCGGACATGAGGGACTGAAAGAGTAAACGATCAAATTTGACATAAGAAGATTGAATTTCTTATTGATCAGGGAAAAATTTTAAATAAGTCAGGCAACAGCAAAAACAATCGACCATTTGGATCTCACCTTCCCGCCAGATCCATAGGTTTGCTTTGAAACAGAAAATCCAATATAAATAAAAAAAACCACAAAGCTAGCCTTACTCCCTCAGTTCCATTACTTCAAAGTTTTTATATTGAACAATTGTTTTACATGGAGTCTTACCTCGTAGTAGTGGTGCACGGCGCTCAAGTCCAAGTGCTTGTCACTCCAATCTCGCGTCACTTCTGTTTCCTCTTTTTCATTTAGCCAGACCAGCTCGTTGGTGGCACTTTGGAGGAAGTCCTGAAGAGTTTCTAGGTCCGTTAGGCGTTTGTTTGATTGAACTAAAAGTTCGGCGTACATTTTTTGAAGAATGTTCAAATGTTGAGCGTACAATTGATGTTCTTCCCCATGAAAGTTGTTCTGAAAAATTTCACAAAACGAATAAGTCTTATTCCTACTTAATATGACCGCCACTGATTGCAATGCCTCTAACCTTTGCATTGGCACACTGTTGAATTTTAGGTTGGTACTGTTCGATTGTCTTGTGTTCGCGCTGCATGAAGTCCAATTCAGCTTGAGCACCAGGCAGGTCAAATCCATATTCTCTGTCGTTGAGCTGGGACTATCACAAAAAAATTCCAAAATATTTATGGTGTCATCCCAAATTAAGAACCGATTCTCTGCAATAAATACTCACCAATTTATTTTTAACCCAATCTATACATTCTTGCAATTGTCGGAAGTGTGGATTACTGTCGACGAGCCTGGTCTCGAGAACCGTACGGGTTTGTCTGATGACAGTTCGTTCTTCGAAAGATGAAGAGTTCGACAGCCGGTTGATCAGACGGGAATGAAGTAGATTTTGCAGAGCGGCCCATCGCTGATGAAGTCTCTCAACACTGCAGACAGAAAATTGCATGTCAACAGGAAGTGGGATGACTGGGGTACACATTTTAGATTCGGCTTACTCACCGCATTTGCAGCTCCGATGCCTGTGGGTACCTTCCTTCCCGAAGGTACTGGACGTCTGACGATATGTATTGAATATTCTCGTCGACAATTCGAATGTTGTTCTGCAATTGCTCCACAATGTTCTTCGCATCTACTGGATGCAATCTGTCGAGCCTCGTTGATTCCAATTCTACCTGTTGCTCAAGTTCTTCGAGTCTAGAGTCAACTTGTTTCATTTCGCGATGAACCTGTAGATTTTTTATTTTTTTAAATATTTTGTTTTCAGTTAACACTTTTTCGTGTATTTATTCAGTCTAACCACACGTTTGGATTTACGTAGCGGTGATGACTGTATGTATGCTTTTGTTGACTATCTACCTGTCAGTGGAGTTCCAATAGTTAAAAGTTAAACTCACCTTATCGGCCAATCTTTGTAGTTTTTCCATTCTTTTTAATTCATCCTGTATGGCCAAGTCTTTGTCCTGGTGAGCTTTCAGCAGTCTACTCCAGTTCTTCTCGATCGTTTCAATGTGAAGTTCCGGTTCGATGTCTATTTCGCTGATGGAATCGTAATTTTTCTGCGAACGAAAATCAGAATTAAGAAATGACACAAACGCAAAAGACTGGCTCTTCAGCAGAAAAAGAAACTCACGGTCAGCTCTCTGAATGCGCTATGTAACCTCTGTTTGTCTCTTTGTTTCGCTGGTATTTCCTCGTTTCTAAACCTGCTGGACTCGGAAGCCATTTTCTTGAGCTCGTTGAAAGAATGTGGGAATGATCGGTCTTGCATGATGGAGAGTTTTTCCCGGATCCAGAGGTGAAGGGATGTGGCCATTTCGCGGTAGTTTAACCTTCTTTGCTGAGATTCCTATTGGTATTTCACGACAAGTTAGAGGATTAATGTTTCAAAAAAAGTTAAATACTCATATCTGTAAGAAAGGTACTCACAGAATCATGCAGAGGGTGACTGACTGGCGGTTCCGGGAAAACATCGTAGAGTGAAGAAATATAGGTAATGAGGGATTTTTCGTCTGGTTCGTTCGTATCGACATCTGAAAAAAGAAACACAAATCAGGGAATTTTTGCTTAAAGAATTGGAATAAAAATTTTAGTTTTTTGGTAGAGCATGCATGTCTATTGACAAATATAAAAAGAAAGTTTCCGCGGACCTTCTACGTCCAAGAGCCTGGTTACGCCATATTCTCTTTCGGCTACATGGAAAGCGTTCTCTAGACGGTCGCGAACCTGTCGCGATTTTATGTTTCTCCAGTCAATGAGATCAGGTCTGTTCCTGTGGATGATGGCGTTGAAGGCGAGTCCATCTCTCCAGGAAGAAGTGAAATCATTGATTCTAACACCTGGATATTTAGTCGTGGATTTTTTAGCCCATCTAAGTAGAGCGTCCTTGGCTGTCACATTCGGCTCTTGACCGATCATAATATCCGATATCTGGAATTAGAAAAAACAAAGTGTTACATTTCTGCTTAATTCTATTGAGATCATCCATTCTTTAGGATTTATTTTGTTGTTTGTTTGAGAAAATCTAGATGAATGCACAAACAGTTCCTCATATTTAACCATTTCTTGATGTGGTACCAATGTCTTAATCATAAGTTTATGCATTGGGCAGAATTAACAGACTCGGTGCCGCTAAAGCTAGCCCGTCGACCGTCACCCTTTTTCTTTTCAGTTCAATTTGGATACACGGTACAAGAAATAGCATAATCAAACTGCCATGCAAAACAATGTACAAATACGAATGAAATCTGCAAAAAGTTGTCATGAGACTTGGCCGGGTACCACACCCAGACCTTTCCAATCCGACCACTCTCGTGGTACCTCTTACTGATCGCACCCAAAATCACAAAACATTCCGGAAACGTAAGCCTTCTTGAGTGAATCCGAGGACGAATGATCAACTAAAATGGAAAATCAATGAGTTATCCAAAGAAGGCTGTTACACCTTGCCTGAAGCACCGACATGCAGAAATGACATGACAACTCAGGTGAGCCGGACAGGTTTTAATTACAAAACAAATCCAGGCAATTAATAACAGACGGTACCACAACGTACTCAGGAAATGGAGGCCATAAATTTAAGGCTGAATTCAAGCATGACGGCTGCTCTCTCAAGTGCAATTTTCAGTTGGCAAAACTGGTTTTGGAACAATTTTCCAGGCAGAAAATGATTTACAATCAAAAAATGGCGTCGCAAAAGAATTTTTCTGAATTTAAAACTTTAAATGGCTGAAATTGAAATTTCTCATTGCGCCATTTAACCGAAAAGGCCCATATTGTTACTAATTTCAAAGATAAAGCTATCACATGTGTGTCATTTGGGCGAGATAAAAGTTTCTCCTAGAGAAGGCAAAAATCATTGGCTTTATTCAATGTGACTACTTAGGTTACAAAAACAGTATCTGAATTTCTGGAATTTTCAGAATATTAGATATTGTACCTAAGTTAATCAAACGAGCAAAATTTAGCGCGAATAATAAGAAATATTATTATAAAGATTTAGAATTATAATATTTGGGTTTAATTCGAGTCGGACAACTATGCAATTATTCCTACTAATTTTCTGATTATGATTTTCAGCTAACTAATCCAAATAAAAGTGAAAAAAATTTCCCGTCGTATACCAGAAAATTGTTCTGGCAGGACATCAGGAGACATATTTTGAAACAGAGAATCCTTTTAACAATGGCTGTGACTCAGGAGAACATCAATGTCCTTCTTTGTGTTATTTTTTTAAATGCCTCTATTGCCTAATGATATTTAGGTCCTTTTCTTATAATATTGCTGCACGTAATCAAAAAGAATGAATGAAATATTTGACAAATTCAAAATGAAAAAAGTTTTCTGTTTATTTTCCTAATGTTATCCTACCATCCGTTCTCTGGCTACATTGAAAGAAAAAGTATTATACTGACTAGAATTTAGCAAATAGATGAAATGCAAGTGTGCAACTCACTAAAATTAAAAACTGAATCATATTTTTTGTTATAAATTGTCATATTTACTTTTTTCCTACATTTATTATTCCTCTGACCCATTTTCCCACGGCTTATCTTTTGTTCGTGTCCAACGAAGAGTCTACTTTTAAGGTTAATTTTAAACCAAAATAAAAAATTTTACAAATTTAACTAGTTTAACTATAGAACATTTACCTATTTCATCGTCTTCCTCCGAACGAATCACAGTCACTTTTCCAATCAATCATTATATCAATCAATGAAAACAGTCAACGCATTTTCCAATAAAACGATCCCCTTATCAGCACTCTCAGTTAAATGAATTAGGCAGATTTCAAGTAATCGATTTGACGGCACTCAACCAAAGTTAAGTTGCGATCATTTGTGTGCGAACCAAAAACATGTTGCTTCCTTCCAAAGTACACCATCCTGTTTGGGGTGGGGGTTTTTTTTGACAAGTATTACTACAAGTACAGGGTTTACAAGAGCAGCAGATTTTCTAAATCGAATGAACCCAAATTAAAGGATGTCATTGTTGGAAAAACAAAACATAAAGGCAATGTGATAAAAATTTCGTATCAAAGTTATTAGCAACCGAAAATTGGCTGAATCTTTGAGTATATAACTACAATATGTTATGATTCAGTTTTTTCTTAGTAGTATATTGGGCCGTTATCTCTTTGTTCTATCTGTTCTACTGGTCATAAACACATGTTTGCTGATGCATAAAGTGAACCTGAGTAAATTAACGTTACTATTCCAAACTTGGACCTTTAAAAGGCAAAACTGTGCTTAAGAGTGAAATTAAATATTAATTTAATTGAAAGTGGAAAAAAACAAACGACGTTTACAAGGTTCCTCGTGAATAAATCGAACAAGTTTCAATGGCGGAACTCGAGTTTGAACAAAGCTATATTTTATGGATTTGAACTTCGGGCAAAATTCCGGCAAGCCCCCTACTGGTCTGTAAAGTTAGACCCATGAAAAATTTTTGATCGTGTTGCGTCACAAACGTGTAAGATACATAGAATACCAACAACGAACAGAAGGGTTTATTTGCTGAGGAAAAGGTTTGAAGGTTTTATTTTAAAATTACTGGTCTTCCAAACAAGGTGTGTACAAGGACGTATAATATTGTCGCATTTTGGTTATTTTAATGGCAAAACAATTTACTTTACAATCTACTTCCTGTAAAGTACCTGTAAAGGATTTTAGTAATGTTGAAGTTCGTATCCTTGGCGTTTTAATACGATGCTACGGAGGTTTTAAACATCACTCAAAATAAACCCGGGTCTTCAAATTCGTAACCACGGCATCAGTAAAATAATAAATTTACATTGGAAGGATACAACATGAAAATGTTAGAGGTACTTTAAGGAACGTTTCAAATAGTCTCAACGCCAGATGAGATCAATAGGTTTCTAAGGTATGAATAGCAGTATTGTTCCTTCTGAAAAGTCACATCGGAATGGTAAAAAAGTTGTTCACCCACGTGGGTGGGATATTTTGAAATGAATACAATATCTGATGTTTCATATAATGAAAACTCACCGCTTTCGGCCTCCTCCATCGTCTTTTCCACCAGAGGAAAAAAAGGGCAAGAACTACAAATGCCCCTGTGCTGACCCTTTGCCACTCGGTTGCCATGAGATTCTCAATATATGCCATTTTACTGTCGCGTTCTGCTAATATCGCGCAGAATATTACGAAAGATAAAATTAAATGCATGAACCGACCGGCTATGTTTACTTACTATTAGCACCTAACCGAGAGGAGACAGAGGAGTTTTCCTTTGAGAGGACTCGCCAGTGCTGCCAACCTCCAGCCGGCGTCCGCCATTTTCGTTCCCTCATTGGCTCAACGGCATCTATCAACCGGTTTCCTCTCCTCTCTCTAACTTTGTCTTACTACGTGTTTTTATTACAAAACTATTGATAAAGTTATCAATAAGAAATGTTCGCCTCTTTTTTTTTAACTATCGCGAAACAGCCTGCCTCCTACCACTTATCTATATAAATTCAAACAAATCGTAATAATTTTTCGAATATTTTGAAATTCGTTGGGCTCAAAAATTACACAACTAAAGACGATCATCAAATCTCCCTTCGGGATCCACCTTTAGACATACTTCGTTTACATCAATAATTTTTTACTTAACGAATACTTATTCGCAGGAAAATTCAGACTTGGTTCAAGTACATGTACTATGCTTGGGTTCCGTTGAGTACCACTTGGGGAGAACATCACGTTGTTACTCCTTCACATTAGTAACGCCTGGATAATTGAGCACACACACCTACACTTCAAACCAACAATGGTTCCTCCGGATTCTGGTACATCTACTATCATGTACCTCAACCCTCTAGTTCACACTGACCCCCATATGAAACAAGAGTCATAAGTGGTACCACGGGGTCAGGAAACCTATTTTGCAGACGCCACCTGAATTCTATTTTCAAAAGTTCAAAATAACTCGGGCGGTACCTCACTTGTCAAAGGGCCGTTCTTCAGAAAATGGCTGTGGTTCTTCCCGGTTCTACCATCCCTCACACGTAGCGTGAAAATTTAACTGAAAGTCACGAACTTGTGGGCTTGGCGCACCCACAAACAGAATAAAACGCCAGTGAAAAGTTACCATGTTACCTGGGTACCCATCTTTTGCTCTCTTTCTGCCACTCCCGTACATTGGATACCAGCACGACTCATCATTCTACGAGCACCACCTAGCCAAAAGTTTGTACTTAGGCTTAAACGACACAGACATGGTTACTCGTTTCGTAACTCGTCCTCCTTTCATTGCAAATTGATTTCTAATCAATTAATTGATCGCATAACACAAAATTTCCTTCGTACGACAAGACTTCTGATACATAGTAAGGAGAATTGAACTACCTTGTGTCAGTCATCAACAGATAGCACAATGCCACCTTGGCGATTCTACATTTATTGCATTAAAATTTATGTTCAGCTTCAGCTGTTGCGCTAAGTTTGACTATATCATGCTGAGTCCATATTACCCAGGCCTTTATTCTTGTTTATTCGTAACGACCGGACTAAACACTATTATATCCAGGTCTTTTTGTCCAATTTGCCTCATCTCGCACTTTCATATATTTATAATTTGTTTAAATGTGCTACTTCTTTGCCCTAGTGGTATTATCCATTGTACTTGTATGTAGCTTTATATTCATTTTCAATAAAGTAAAGTAGGCTCCTTAAAATGAAAGGAATTCGGCATTCTTTGCTCAAATCAATGGCAATTCTGCATTTCTTTTCGTCAGGCAAACGCATTTAATATTATCTGATACATGTTTCAAGTGAAAAAAAATCATTCATGATTGATAAAAAAATTTAGTTAACAGTTTTAAAGCTGAAATTTTGTAACCTCTTCATTAAGCTTATCCATTTCACCCAACATCTGCATCTAAAATTTTCTATACTCAGATCTAAGTAGTTTGTTAGTGTCAATTCAATCCAGTTGAGAACAGCCTGCCATGAATTACTAATCCCTATCACAGATTGGTTAAAGGGACCGCAGTGTAATTTTCCAAATTACTAAGTTCGTTTATACCTGGGTTGTGGTGTAGACACTAGATTTACTACTCGCACAGCTATTCTTTTTGATATCCCAGGTCATCAAACATAACATCAAACATAAAACAAAGTGAGAGAAAGGTAAACAATGGATTCAAATCGTGATTGAAATAAAACAATGTTGTCAAGTCATTATTTAAATATTCAGAACCGTACCCATTGAACAGTTTAGTAATATCCAAGCATATTCCTACTTGGACTTCCATTTATATTTGGTATCCTATTGTGCGGAAGACTCTAATTAAATTGCGGAAACAAATTTTTGGTTTCTGTATGAATCATTTAGGTCATCAGAGAGGTACTCGTCCTAACTGGTGGCCCTCTTATTTTTAAAGAACTAAACAATTCGGTCGAAGTACTTTAGTTATCATTACGATGCGCCTTCTCATCTTTCACTGATTCTTCACTTGTCCTTCCATTTCCATTTTATTGTCTCATCTGAACTTCTATGGGTTTTGGGTTTAAATTAAGTTATGTCAGGTAAACATCCACTGCACAACTCTGCAGCCTTTCATGTGTTCCTCATTGAGCCTCCCTGGCCCCCTGCTGGTAAACACCAAATAATTGCCATCAGTTTAATTATGAACAATTGTTGTGATCAGTCGAATCAGATTTGGGAGAAGCATTTACGATTTTCAGTTTCCGAGTGGCAAACGATTGGTACCATAACCCGTAATTTATTAGTCCATAAATTACCATCTTCGGAGCCTGACGAAGCAAACTACAAAAAGAACAAAAATTGCGCCGGTAGCAAGTGGTTAACTCAATTCCAGGATGTTTAAACTTTGTTCCGTAATTATTTTTCCTAGTGAGATAAACAACTAATTCTATAATTAAGCCATTTCATCTATTTGAAGCAATTTTCTATTATATTATTTTATTTAAATGCACGGCAACCCTCCCTCTGGCCCCATTAGAGAAAGCTACCTTGCTGCTAAAAAGAAGACCAAGAGAAATCACTGGACCAGTTTTTAAATACTAAAATTTTTGGTAGTGGTTCTTTTCCTCTAATTTATTTTTTAAATATCTTATATTCTTCACTAGTTGTCTCTCAATCGGTTTATTCGCTGACCTAATACTATTCGTGGCATCCAGTTTTTAATTTTTTTATTTTAATGATTGTCTTTCTACGTGTGCAATGATTTTCGGTATCGGTAATTTACCTGATAAGAAACTGAATAATTCTAAATTTTTTAAAAACACCTCCTTTGTGAAATCAACAGCAAACAGAAATACGAAAATGCAAAATAAAAAAACGGACAAATCATGGGGTCAAACTCATTAATATTATCATTAATGATAGGTAGTGCCAATTAGTTGTAGTTAAGTACTGCAGTAGTAATTACTTTGGGTTATGATTATTAATTTTAACAGGTCATTACTGGTCATTACAGTTTGAAACAGTCGATTGCACGGTGCTTTTTTTCATTTCATCTTATTTGTACTTTTCTTCTGTTCTGAAGTTTACAAACTCCAGGGCCGCACCACACGTTATTTCCACTTGCAGTGTGTGTGTGTGTGTGTGTGTTTCCTCCAGCCGTTGATATTAAAAATTGTACAAGTATTTTTCGGTGGTCAAATTAGCTATGACTTCATTTACGACAACCGGCCAAACAGGTTTTGCCTTGCCTCAGATGGTAAACAAATAAACAATCGCAAGCCCTTGGGCCTAGCGTATTTTCTATCAGGTTTAATGACTCTAAACTGTTGCGAATGTTCCTTGTTCTGACACTTGGCAAATAGTGCGACCGTTGCAACGACGATTCTCCGAAAAATAACAATAAAGAAAATGTAATGTGGGCTGGTTTGGGTGTTAAACCATGCTGTGCTTGACAGAATAAATGAATATATAACTTCTCTGGATTACTAAAGAAACATGAACTAATCGTACAGCACAGCAATCAAGAGCTTAAACATGCTGCGAGATGGTACAATATTAATCTTAAACAAAATACCAAGTACTGCGCAGAGTATTGAGAGAAGCTAAATCAAGACAAGAAACGTTTCGTGTAAAACAAAAAACATCCAATACAAATTTAAAAAATGAAAATGGCACACAAAGTGGAAGTCAAGTCAAGGTAAATAGCTGCTACAATGCTAAACTCATTGCTTGTTCTTACGGAATCTAAATCGGAGAATTTAAATTCAGTGGCAGAATACAACCGGCAGAAGAAAATAATGTGGAATAAAACAAACAACCATAACGAGGGGAGTGGACAAGTGAATGTTTTAGAGATCCATCCTGTGCAAATACCAAAACAGAAATAATAGGGTAGATGAAACACTAGCTACAAACTGCGTGGTATCAAGTCCAAATTTGAAAGGACGAAAAAATGAAGAATTTGCGTGGTTCCTACGAGTTAGGTTGACAGACTAAGTGAAAAATTAAAAAAATATGGCAACGGGCAAGACAATACTTCTATTCGAGATTCATTGAAATATTTATTGGGCAGTTTAAAGGCGTGGTATCATTTTCAAATGCACTCCCTTAAACGCTGAGCATTCATTAAAAATGCAATTCGTAATGTTCTGTTTATCCAAAAATGTACATAAAATCAAATTTGATACAATAACTAATGATGGTTCTCTTTTTCCATTCTAAATAAGTATACTTTGCTTCTGTCCGTGGACATGATATATTTCTATGGTTCCGGACATCTAGAAAAATGCTTCCGAGTTAAAAGTTCAAATACCGGAGAATCTACAGTCAAGGATTACATCTTTAAGTCGATTTAGAACGTGAAAACGTGTTTTATCGGAACAAAACTCCAAGGACAAGGACCAAAATGCATTGGTTTGTAGTGAATATATAGCGAGTGCATTTAATCGCAACCAAAATAAAATTCCACAACACTGAGAATATTAATTGATATCCTTCTAAAACCTTATGTAAAACATTTGCAGCTGTAGTGATAAATATGGACCAAATTAATATAAAATAACGTCAATTACAAAAGATCCATAAAATTTTTCATTAAATAACGACATAAAGAGAAGATTTTCGTAACACTGAGAGATAACTTATTTCTGTAACCTGAAGAGGCAGAGAAAGATGTCCGTCAGAGCTGTGAAAACATTCTTGTACGTAGGAAGAACTTTAATCAATTAGAAGTTTGCTCAACAATCGCTCATCCCGACAGGTTGTAAATACCGGATTATTTGTTCCTCAGATTTTCGAAAAAAAAACACCCAACAAACAAAAAGGCGGACCTGAAAAAATGGCAACAATCATGGCAACAATGTGTATTGCCTGAATCCTGAATTCACGGAACTGCTCGTTAAGAAAACGATACTAATGTAATCCTCCAGATTCAAAGTATAACACGAGTACCTTAAGAGGGAATCAATACGAAAAAACCATGTACATGTATATATGTAAGTGTACAGTTCGATATTAGACATGGTGAGAGATGGCGTCATGTGAATATAATGAGATTACAACACGGTTTACCTTCGTAGTGTGACTATGTGCCACCCACGTCCATCGAACGAACCCAGTTGTTTTTGCTTCATCCTGAGGAACACTCCTCTGTCAAGACCTTCACACACTTACGACGATTTAAGGTGAACAAAAAAATTGAAAATCCTTAGCAACCAGGTCAATTTGGTTCGAAATGAAAAAAGTTTCGTTACCTCTTAATTTTTGTGGGTTTGGCCCATGAGCCCATTTAGCAAATTATCGCGCCAGGCCAATGAGAAACTCTTCTACTGAACATCTCGTGATGCCAAAACGTTTAATGCAGGAAATTAAAATTGCGTGTAAGAAAGGGAAAGGGCAAATCTGAGGCGAAGAAAAAACTCCAAGAGCGAAACAAAGTTAAAAATAGGGAAACACAGTGCCACGAAATTTATTAAATTTGACTTAGAGTAAAAATCATTTCGTCGGTTCCCTTACTGAAGAAAGCCGTGGATACATGAACAGAAAGAAAGCGAGAGAAGGTAAAGCTGGACAAAATATAAAGCAAATAATCAAATTAATGAAATTAAAAGTAATGTCAGAAAAGATAGAGAAATAGAATTGCATATAAAGGGGATTAAACTGTTCAAAACTGTTCAATGAACAGTTTTTGGAAAAAAAAATTAAACCGGAAGTGTCGTTCGCAGTTAAAACTAACAAAACATGCGATACCTGGACCTGAATTAGCCAACTCTGAAGTGCGAGACCAAATCTGTGAGGGAGCTATCATGGAACACATCAGTGAATATTTGGTTCGTCACGCTCCAGTATTCCAATTGAAAACAAGCATCGCCTAGGAACCTCATCAAGAAGTATTAATCAGGTTTTAAAGTCTTGCGACCGTTAATTTTCCGCCGACAAAAGAAACCCAGGCCCAGAAACAGAGATTCGAACCGGTCAGGTACTAATTAAAATACAATGGTGGAACAACTAAGTGCAAAAATTTGCAAAACGCCAGCAAACTACCTTTTGTTCATACTTTCGTGTTCTGTCTAGAACCTCCTCCTTGCACGTGCCTGGTTGTCGAAAGCCATACCGGACAGTCTAAACTATTTGGTTTTGCGGACAAATAATTAGAAATTTTGACGTGACCGCGATGCAGAGTAAGGTTAAGTTAACATAAATTTGCGACTCACAGTTTCATCACGTGCTGACTATCCGCCTAGTGAGTATGAATCTTCCACGAGCCTGACATTCATTAGGTACGATACGGCTCCCACGCGGATTGATGTGGACAGTACGCATAGCTACCTTGCACTAAGACCCACGAATTCGTACCGTCAAGGCAGCCACTAGCACAGAGGAAGAACACGTGGGCACCTATTCAAGGGTTGTCAACACCTCTAGTTATTAATTGACCATATATTAATATTTAATATTAATATTCAACTTGTTACGATTATAATTTCACTTTTCAAGGATTAAAATGAGGGAACAACACTCCGAATTATTTTATGCTAAAGTGCAACAAGACTCCCAGGTAGAAAAATCCAGCTTTTAGTACTTAATTCTTTGATACTCAGATCAAGCTAGCATAGATCAGAGTCCTTCAATGTCAACACCAATATGTCAACCATAGCGGTAATTAAGCATTCCCTTCCTCTTATTTCCTTACACAGTGCTTAAAAGTAAATGAGCGTCTGAAAATAATAAAAGGGTCATGTTCGTCCCACGTACTAAAGTAATGAGATGACTAAATAAGAGGGTTCGCTAATGCAACCGAAGAAAAAGATACAAAGACAGAAGCATTAAGAAAAAACTTTGCAATATGTTCGTTTTTGAAAGTTTGTAATCCACTGGCCAAAAAGCCACGGTAACTCATAAAATAAATTTTAAAAACATAATATTTTATTCAATCTTTTTAATCTAATTTAGCTTTCATTCATTGAATAAATTCAGTACTTCTCTTCCAGGTATAAGTACGTTCCTTTATCAATTAATATTATTAAAAGTATATTTGAATAAAATTATATATTATTGGTGGGTTATATTAAAATTAGTACCTTTTTAATAAGGTACAATGAATGATGAAGTATTCGACGTAAATTTACGCGTCTTGTTGACTTTTCCAATATTTGAATCCCTTTCAACACCTTATTAATTCCGTCTCATTTCCTGCTCTTTTGCATTTTTGTATGAATATCGGCCCTTAGGGGCACCACCCATTCTAAGAACTCAATGACTGTCACGTAGGAGTTGGAATTCGAAATTACAAGCCAATAATCCTACAACATAACCTGCTTTGCATCGTACCTTTTTACTCATCACAATGCAGGCACAATTAATCTCGATATAGGGGCATTATAAATAGAAAAGAAAGTTATGTGCAAAACGCCCACTTACATAACGCCATAATAACGGGAACTTTGAAAGCATACTTGGACGAGAAAATCCCGCATGCAACTGCACGAGAATCAAAACGTTAGCTGCCTAAGCGAGGTATCAGGAGAAACCAAACTTTCAAAACAACTGTTTTCATGTTACCAGGTACTTGGAATTAGAACGAAACCTGAAATGGAATTTTAACTATCGACGGCTTATGTATCAATTATTATATTTGATTATCGAATCACACATTTTGCCCAATTATTTATTCCTTAAAAATAGAGGCGAAGCAAAATGAAACTACTACAATTTTATGGTCCAATACTTTTAATGTTCACCCTGAACCTTAAAAATACATATGCAATACCTAGCGAAGTACTACTTAATGTTTGTATTTCTCACAGAAATTATTTTACGTCTTACCTCTGAAAGATATTACTTTTGGTACTTAGAAAACAACCTTTCCTATGTCCCTCAAGTATTATTAGCTCTGGCTTTTATAAAACTTTTCCCTGTAAATGGATATACCTGTACATCTTTTACTAATAATAAATTATAATAAATAAATTATAAAATAAATAATAATAATAAATTATGTTACGATCGCTACAAAAAATATTCTTCAAAAAGGCTCCTTTTCCTTTTCTGTTTTCAGAATTGAAACTTGGAGAAAAAATTTTAAAAATTTTGTCGTACAAAAGAACTTGTGATTCTCACTTCAATGTCAAAAATTACTTCTGGTAGTTAAAACTTCAACCGTAATAATAACAATTAAGGTTCAACCTTGAAACAAATTCTCACATTTGTCTTTCCATCGGGCACATGGGTACGATGCAACGTCTAATCGGAATGAGTTCTTCAGGACCAACTAACCTACGACACCTACGGTCTGAATGACTTCACGTTCAAAATGGCCGGCGTTCCTCTTCGGTTGGCAAAACAAAAGGAAAACCGCGAAAAAGAAATAGAAGGTCAACGCATCTCTTCATCGAGATCAAATCTCATGATCTTATTCAGGTACACGATATGACAAGGAGGGCAGTCGATGACTTCGAATGTTACCGAGTGCCATTTAGGCTAACAAGTTACGACCTTGATAGCTTAGATGGCTCCGAACGTACCAGCTACCCATCATTACAGCCTTTCACCTTACCTTCTGCTTCTTGGACTGAATGGCCGGATAGTAATCCTTGCTACTTCGTATGGGTACCACGTTCACGACACTTCCGGCCGTATGCATCAGGCTCTCCGAGACCGTCTGCTCTTCTCCCCTGGTCAGAGTAGTCGTTTTCCTGATAATCCTCGTTGTGATCATCTTCCTTCCTTCCGACCTGTTGCGCAGCACACGGGAGGACTCTTCATTCGAACCTTCTACTTCGCTCGTGAATTTTCTCCGCGTGTGCAAAGCCTCCAGGTCGTCATCCAGGTTACTCCTGGGTCGTCGGTGATCCGGTTCAAGCCCATTATCATATACATTATCTCTATCCGAACCTTCGCGAGTTCCCTGGACGAACAGTCTCGACGAGGTTGAGTCTTTCACAAACCGATACATTTTCTCATACCTCGAAACTAGGCACTCGACTACACTCAACTATCCCGAAAGAGAAAGTATAACTTGAAACAGAAAAAATAACCTTTGATATCGGCGTGTTGCGACCCGAAGGAAGGCTCGTTGCAAAATGACGCTGGCGGAAGAATATGAAACAGACAAACGAGCCAAATTTGCTTTTGCCAAAATAGTAAAACCCGTATTTCCAGGTACCTGCCCCCCTGCACGGTACCCCTCCCACTGAAAAACCCTGGACGCATCAAAAACAAAACTGACATTTTACTATGGAGGAACGTTTCTCACGGAGTGGGTGTACTTAGTTTCACAATCGTTTGACTAACACTTGAAGGTCTGTTTCCCAGAATACAACGCTTACAGACAAGAAAAATAAATAACACGTACCAGATGTTCAAAAATTAGGACTAGGCGGAGGTAAAAATGAGACTAAACTACAGGAACGAAAAGTTTAATCCGGAGTACTTCAGAAGCGCCACGAATCCCAAAACGCAGTGAAATGAAACGAAGTAGAGCAATATGAAAGGAGCTCGGAGGAACGATAAATGAGAAAAAATAAATAAATGGTAGTACATTTAAATATGGAAACAATATAAAGATATATACATAATTCTGTCAGATGTGATTGGAAGTCGAGGAGAATACACAGAAAGAAACGAAAGGAACGTAAAATACAATATGATAAAAATAAATAATTGAAAAACAAAAAAATATACTGAATTCTAAATGAAGGTAAAACAGATAATAAACAGAGGGATTAGAAAGAAAGAAAGAAAGAGTGAGACAGAAAAAGAGAAAGAGAGAGGTAGACACAGATCGCATGATTCAAGGCACAAGAAAGAAGAGAGCTTAGAAACTTGGCGTCGATTTTTTCCCGTACAAAGTCATGGGGGTCGGCAACTTACGTAAACTCTTTCTAGGTCGCAGGTACCAGGTACCATAATTTTCAAAAACATGATGATGATAATAATAAAAATAAAATTTAAAATAAAAAGCAAAAGTGTTTTCCGAAGTCAACCTGACACCTGGAGATCGGGACCGCATTCCGCAGACACGTTGCAGTCGGGGCTTTTGGGGCATTTCCAAATCTCAAATTTTTGTAAATCGGGACATTAAAAACCACAAAGATTATATGCTTAATGTTCCTGATCTGAAGCCTGAAAATCAGGTTTTGTTTCAGGGGTGTGTGATGATCCAACTGATGCCATCACTACTCGATATGCCTAGGCTGAAGAGAAGTATTTCGACTACTGAGGGCTTCGTGTGCTTTTAGCAAGTCAATGAACGTTTATACACTTTGAGAGGACCTTAACTTCTTTAGTTATTGAAAATTTGAATAACCAGTGACCTGGGGGAGGCTCGAAATGCATAAGTGAATTACGCAGTCAATTAAAAAAACAACGACAACTACAATTCTAGCGGATAGTGCAGAATTTGCAAAAAACCTGGGTGCAAGGTACTCTTTAAGACCTAACCGACATGTATGACTTACACTATTCTTGCACTAGAATACAATAAAAAAATGAAGTAAACAGATAAATATATAAGCTGCCTTTAATATTTTCTTTCTAATTAATAATGAAGTATACAAATGAATGAATAGAAAAGGAAAACTATTGATATAGTGAAATTTCAAATAGTGTGAAAACCGAGCAAAGCAGAATATAACAATAAGACGAAACTTATATTAAATTGAACAAATTGTCTTAGGCTCAGAACCTTATTACATAGAAACAAATTCTAAAAGAATCTGGAATGGAGCAAAGCAAAGGGGAATAAAAACTTACAACTGGTTCGCAGTTTTGTAATTAAAGTTCTAATTTTTTTCAGCTTATAAACAGTAACAAACTGAAGTAATCAACGAAAGGAGATACCGGAAGATAATCCCGGCGAAATAAAGAAAGAGCCGGAAATACAAAAATAACAGTAGTATTATCAAATGATAGGTGAGTAACTGATGGTAAATGTACAGAGGAAAGGAGAAATTTAGATAAGGGAAAGGCAAAGCAAAGAACCCAACAACAACAAGATTTACATCAAGCACAAAATAGAGATTAATGAAATGATATAGTAATGTAACTAAAGTAATAGGTAAAGTAGGAGTAAGATTGAGATTAAAATCATGTGCAATAATACAAATTAAAAAGGATAATAAAATAAAGAAGAGTGTCCTTTTTGATTGCATTGCATCTTTCCAATATTTCTACGACAACCAAAGTATAAACGAAAAAAAAATCATTTTGCCGAGCCATTCCCGGAAAAACAACAACCAAGCAATTGAAGCCCAACCCGACGACGACTTCTCTATCGAGTGCGACCATCCGAAGCAGAAAAGGTCAACCGAAACAAACAGAATCTGGAAGATACCTTTAAATCACGATATTAAAGAATGGGACACCAACAAACAGATGCGATGCAACTTAAAAATATGAAAACAACCGCACAACCGATCCAAGCAACAACCGCAACCAGACTGCCGATTCCACGGGCTGGGATTGCAGGCGCCCCCTCCCAACGGTGTTAGGCCGTTTGCACACAAACTCAAGTGACGTTCTTCCATGTTTAGGTACGGCCGTATTATGTCACTTACACAGGTTGTTGGTTTCCTCTTTTTCAACTTTGGCCTACTGTCAGATACATTCTTAGAAAGAATATAAGCCTCAAATATGCAAAAGAAGGCAAAGAAGAGAGTAAAAAAACAAATCAAAAACAAAAAAATGATGGAAAAAACAAATGCTTCGGCAGCCCCTCATTTTGATATGCTGTTTTTTCGTTACATGCAGTAAATAAATATTTTACTACCCACAGAATAACTTTTCAAAATTCCATAAATTCTTCACACAACTGCAGACAATTGAACGCAGGAGAAACAGCAGAAATTTACAAAATTTTCAGAAAACAGCTCGCACATTATTTACTATATTGCACCTCAAAACAGAAACAAGAAATTTACTCTCAAAACTGTCACAATTCATGCTGTACTAGTTATTATTTATTATTTTCTAATAATAAGAATATATAGAATAAGAGAAGTAGATTCCGAACAAAAAAGTTTTTATGGTTAGTCAAGGGAGTAAATCATGTTATGCCGTTGAATATATCGGAAATGTATACTATTACATAATGCGTTATAATATTGTGTAATTCACTCAGCATACTTTTATTTCTGCCATTCCCTTATTCAACATACGACCTATCGAACACCTGTTTGCCGTAATTATGACATTTCTTGCAATTTCCTGTCAGGAATCCATTCAACGACATGTCTCAAGTCCTAGTTGGGCAATGTGTCCTCCGTCTGTCCATCCTCCCACTGATTCTCAACTCAGGCCAGACTCAACCGTCACAGTTAAGTGTTCAGAAATTTATTTCGGACACAGTAACTTGGACGGGGGTGGCTTGTTAGAAAGTACCAGAACAATTTAAGTCAGTTCTGAGTCGTAAATTACGAGGCCTCCCGTAAAAAAAAAGAGCAAGTCAGAGGAAGGTCACATTAACGGACTACTCCTGACGAATCCATTCAAATTGCTTCAATCGACAATTCTCTAAGTTCTTAAAGTCACCTTTGACCTCAAGGCGGGAATTGTGAAAGCGACCATGGGGACCCGCAATTCTCTCGAAATCATCCGATGACTTTGCTCAATTTGTTCACACTGCGATGATATGCTTTTCTTCATGCGAACACGCCCATGTTAAGCGAAATATATCAATGTATACTCCCAAGTGTACCAGAAGTGAGCGAAAGTACCGGGGAGGGGACAGCACAGCGGGAAAAAAAATTTTAAATGGGCAGAAGAGAACTAATACAATTTACGAACTACAAAAAAAATATTACAGAAGTGGTTAATGAAGTGCACAACTATGGACAGGTATCAACACGCATATCATCAACCTATCAAAAGAATATAAACACATAAATATATATGAAATGCACAACCACTGGACATACTAGTCGTATGCAAGACAGAAAGGAATGGAAAAAATGACTTGACGGAGAAAAGTCGAACTACCGTCAAACCCAGAAATTTAAGATACCAATATCAATCTGATACCAATATCAATCTTTTGGCTATGAAAAATCACTTTCGCCTGGGCACCACTTTGCGCGATGGTACCCATCCGCCTAACATTTAATGATTGAATTATACGGACTAAACCTGCGCAATGTGAGCATTCACACAACCGGTAGCAATGAGGTTGATACTAATTGGGTATCACGTCTTGTTGAGGCGCATTAGCCTTAATATAACTAATGACCATGCGCAATGAAGAAAATTCTCAAATCCTCCAGGTTCTGCACTCCCGGACTACTATTATACCACCCTGTCCTTGCTGGCATTTTGAAAAAAGATTTTCGCATTGTAATTTCAGTCACGGTTCGATTGCCTCACCTTCACAACCTGTTGGTTATGCAGTGCAATTAAACAACCTAATTTTAGAAAATAATGATGTGCAGCAACATGAGTAAAATGTTAAGTTAAATAAAAAAACTGCATCGTGCTGAGTAAGAGGGTCAGTAGGAGAAGGAGTAGAAACGAGAGGACCTACATCACTACCCGCCGAAGACTTCAGAAATTCATAAGAAGGTAAAGGTAGAGAGGCAGCTACCATAACAAAACAATAAAACTCCTCCGCATTAGGGAGACACGCGAAGCTACCCAAGAAACACTCCGTTGCTGTACCTGTGCGATAAGCATTAAGTCAACTACCGCCTACCACTACCTTAAACCATCAATCAAAACATATGTCTCTCCTCCCTACAAGGTACAAGACACCTTTCGATGTCGCAATCAGTTCCAGATACGGCACATATGAACCTTAAATAACACCTAAACAAGCCCTGGACAGGTATAAATTGGGTGGGTGGGACTGTCGGCCCTTAACCCACCACAACAAGTTAATCTTCAACGATAAAAATCATTCATTTGCCAAACTGATTCCGTCACATTCGAAGAAAACAAATAGATATATTTTCAGGTACAAGTAAAATCCTCATCACCGCCCATACTGGAGGCGTCGACGAGTTCTTCGGAAAACCTAAAGATCGAACAGCACAATCAACAATGATGGAAGATGAAATTTCCTGACTCGATACAAGAAGACTACTACAACAAGAGCCCAGGTTTCCATGGACCAATGCGAAACCGGGTGTCGAGAGCAGTGATACCTAAAATGGTCAAACGAAACGCGAATTGCGTTGGCAGACCGAAACCAACAAGAAATCCACGGAGATGTGGTCGGAGCATTGTGAAAACTTCCGAAGGTCGCCAGTGGAAATTTCATTCAAAGCCTGGCCCAGGCATGGGGGCACGGAATCGATGCCTTCCAAGGTTTACCTAAAGCGAAAGAATCGAAGGTGGAGTCATGTGCGAGTGATAAAAATAACGTCTGACGTTCGTGCGAGCACATGCAATGATACAACTTCGACAAATGCAACCTTTACGCTGGACCACCAGAGAATGAAAAAGGTTTTACACATACTATCTGGCTGTCGATATAGTCGGTCAACGAAATACTGAAGTACCGTAGCGTAAATGCAGAAATCGCATAACTTACACCAGAACATTGTTAGTAATTCTTTAAGTTGCCTCAACAGCTTATCTACCAACTAATATTTGGACGCCAAACTTCAGGACCGAAATGGTTGTACTGATCCAACAGTAATATAGTCATAGGTCAAGGACGACAGATATGCAGCTAGTCGAAATAAGAACAAACCAAAAAACTAAGATCAATCGTCTTAATGCCGGAAATTATAAAGTAAAATATTAATATAAAATCAACAATGCGTGGTACCTGGACTCATTTGATTGTTCGGACTATTCTGCCAACGTTGTATTAATTTGTACCTGTAGAATGTCCTCAAAGTGCGTTCCCATGAATACTTAGAGTCAAGGTCAGGCACCGTCTTTCTCATCGACCGTTCACATTTTAGGTACCAGCTGACAATGCGATTTTTCCCTGATGACCAAAGCAGCCCAATTTCCCTCCGACCAAAAAAACGGTTTCCCACTAACCTCCTACTCGAGTTAAACCTTCAAAGGTACACGCACGCACAACATAAGGACGAAATTAATATTTTCATTGACAACGACCTACATACAGTCATTGTTAATAGAATTCACAATAAACAGATGTTGCGGTGTTTTCAATTATTTGGAATGAAATCAAAGAAATGAAGCCGCTTTTTGTACATACAATCAGTTCCAAGTTCTTCCTCCAATTTTTTCCAATATTGCAACATGTTTATAAGGTGGAACATAAATTGGAAATGTTTTAACAACTTGTAGAATCATACCCTTATTCTTCTACAAGACAACAACAAAAACAAACCTACAGCTTTTGGCAAGAAAAATCAAAATAAAGTGGATGAGATTTGTGCAGTGACGGAATGAGCCTTGAAACTAGGAAACACGATAATTAACAAAGCATGAAACAACTCCATTATTGACCATATTAACAAAGGAAATACTCCACTAAAACGGTACATTTATACAAATGTGTGTGATATACGATTGGATATACGGATATACGCGTTGATATACGAAAGGAAAGACTTCTTGGAGGCCAAGGGTCATAAGTACTCTTAACTAAGAAGAGAAAAACAAGCACAAACAGAACACACGGAAATAAAAGAATGGTAGAGATGAACACGTAAAACATTTTGTCGCAGAAAAAGACATTAAATCCAAAGAAATAATAGGAGAGTGTAAATAAGGAAAATCAGAAAAGGTAGTCCATTAATATCCATCCAGTGCTCAAACTTAGTTTCCATGAAGGCCTGACTCGGTCGACATTTTTTGGCAAAATATCTCGATTGTTGGGCAATTTGAAATTTTCATTTGCTAAGATCATTGCTCAATTCGTCACCCAAGCCTCTCTAGTCGTACCCATGTAAAATGCAAACAAAGCAAAGGACAATGGGAGCGGTCGATTTGGCAACTCACCTAAGTGACCTTCCGTAGCCAGAGGGCAGGCATCTCTCTTAATTTTTTACCGCGATTGTGATGTCCTGTTGTCCGCTGGACATACGAACAAAAACTGTATTGCCTTACATCATTAAATCGTACCTTAATGGTACAAGATAGTAAAGAAACGTGTAACAAACATTCAACAGACTCTAAGTAAAATATCTCACGGTATCAATCGCAAGAACATCGATACAAATTGATTCGTCAACAACAGAGCAAAACAAAACAAACAGATGGACTCATTATTTGTCTGCCTTTTGAAAATCAGCCAGCCTAGTTATAAATAAAATGGCGACTTGTCATGATTGAATGTATTGCGGGACGTATAACCATTAAACTCATAGGCTTTGAACTAATATGAAAAATTCCAAATTTTCAGAGGTAACTTTTTATCACTAGCGGGAAAAAAAGATCTACATCGAGAAAGACAAAATTAGTTACTGTGTACCATTATAAAAAAGTAATTTCCTAAAGAGGTGAATAGGCAATTCATCTGAGCGCCGATAGAGGTAATTAAGATCTATGATATCTGAGCGAAAAGCGGAAAATAAAACTTGGTATGTCTTCCATTTCTTAAATAAACACACAGAAGTAAATTACTGCAACTTCATAGGAACTCCGATTTATGAAAACAAAAGCGAGAATAGAAAAGTTAAACCATTGCAAACCGACAAATACTCTATTTTCAATTCCACAGTGTGGAACAAATGTAAAGTTAAAGCCTAGTGAAAAATAAATTATTTGATCAGTAAAACAAAAAAATGACAAACGAGGCAAATAGCAAGTTCCTCAAGCAGTTCCTCTGACCGGATAGCAAGCACCGAACCTTTTCGACAAAATTACAACACTTCAACCGCGCGAACTTCACCGAGAGGACAAATACCCAGAGTTAATGAGTTAAAATCGTTAAACCTCGACAGTCCGAAACAACTAAAATTACATTCTGCCCTAAACAAATTTCCGTTTTATCTAATCTCTTCATCGGGGATATCCTTCAATTTCCTATCAATCGAAGGCCAACATCAGAACGATGAGAGCGATATACTGAATACATTTTACTGGTACTACCAATAATACCGGTACACAGGTGCCAAAAATAACAGAAAAGCTTACCTGGAAGTGGAGAATGATCGTCCATATCAATCCTAATGTAAGCTTCGGGTTTCCGTCGACGATGTCTTCAGCTCGGATGTTGACCAGTTTGATTTTCTTGTATCTCAGAAAGTCCAAGCAGGTCTGTAGGGCAAACAGAATAAAAAATTTGAAATTCAATGGCAATTCTAGTGGGTTCCAAAAATTCTTGAAGTCATTAAATTACATTAGAAAATACGTGAATCTCTGTGTGACTTACACTCGAAAATGTCAAAGGAAATGTTGTTTTGCACCAAATTTAGTGCGGGTGATAAACCTAAAATGACGTGAAGTGTCACTGAAATAAATTAAGCACTGCCTTCCCACCGGATTTTGCTTTAAAAAATTAGGAATAGTTTCTTACATGTCTTCTTAACATACAAAAAAGCTTAGAACAGTTCTCTATATTACCATTATGTTGTGTGACAGTATGTTACCATTTCCAGAAGTTCCGTCAAAATAATGATCGCGTGATGAATACTGCCACGTGGGGATGGAGAATGTTGAAACGGTAAAAATAAAACTTACAAGTGCGACACTAACTAAGTAGGAGAAAACATCATATGTTATAAGTCGCAAGAATGTAACAATCGATGATGATTGTGGTAGACACTCTTTTTTTATTCGATACAAAACAGTCCGACATAAAAGTAACCTACCACTAAGTATACAAAAAGAGACGAGGAATGAGGCGACAGCTATAAACAGTCACTATCATTAACAAAAAAATTTGGAAAAGAACGCCAAGATGGTAAAAGCTAAAAGCTGAAATTACCGGTGTGAACCTCAATGAGTTTTTATGTTGTAAATGTGTCAATGTGACTCCACGGATGTAATAGTGGTCTTCACTTCAAATATGCTATCTAAGTAGTGACACAGTTAAGCCACGATAAGAGTGATTAATGGAGAAGACCAGACAACATGAAAATGACGTTGGAGCAAAACCAATTGGAAGTATGTCTTCACTGTAAACTTCACAGGCAAGATAGTGAAATATAACAATTCCGATTCGGGAAAAACGAAGGCAATGATTCAACAAGTGGTGACACGAATATCTCAGTGGTACAAATAAGTAGATAAGAAATTCAACTGAAGGGTAAGAAGAAGTGTTGATGGCTGTCGGATGAAATTACTCATTACTGAGAACTGAGAATCTATGGAACAGGTCTGCTCTTTGTTTTGCATCAACGGAATACGTCACAGAAGTGATTAGATGTAAAATTAGGTTCCGCATATCTCCGTTGAGGTATTCCAGTTAAAATAAATTAGTGTAGTAGCTTTTCTATGCAAAAGCACAAAGATAACAACACTTTCAACTTAAGCATCACAGGAAACACCTGTGACTAAACGTGGCGGAAATCCTGCATACGTTCACCTAGTCATCCCGAACTCACCTGAACATTGTGCAGCATGTGAAACCTTAGTCGGCCCCGTTCTCTCGGTAGAGTTTCCTGGGACAAGACTTCTAACAAACTGATCAGGTTGTGTCCATCTTGTAGATCCTCAAAGAGGTCGTTGACGTGACGGCCAGCCTGAAACAAACATGGCGAAATCCTTTTAGAAGATAAATTAAATGTTGCCGTATCCTGCTGCCTCCGCAAGCGGAGTACCGGAAGGAAGGCAACAAGGTAGGCCTGTGAGTGTCAAAAATACTCATGGATAGTATAAAATACTCGTCAGGCAGGAGTAAAATTCCAATAGCAATGCACGTGGGTTTGCACGTTTCTTTTCACCCAAAGTAATCGTCTGTACGCCTGTGCTTTCACAGTCAAGGTGATCAACCAGTTATCCAGACCTAGGGGATATGGTCTCTTAGCGTTGATTTATTCCATCTTCACCATTCTAGACTTACACTCTCTTAACCAACAAGACGAAATTATATTTGTTTATATAAAAATTGGATAGAAAAGGTACCCGGTCAATAGCAAGGTGTAATCTTCTCCGATTCATGACATTTGTCAAGGTTTTAGAAAGGTTTTTCCACGTCTAAATTGGTCGTAAAACTGAAAGGAATCATCTTTTCCTACCCTACAGCTCTCATTCGTGTGAAGAAACTCATAGAAGTTCTCAGATTAGGTTGATACTTGCAGGATTCTACAGCGCAAGTTGGAGGAAATTTCGTTTGTCGGTAATATTAAGGATAAACCCATTTAAACACTTATTCCTATGGCATGGGGGTCACGTGCCACAAGTGACTCAATGACAATTTTCGAATTGCAAAAATTGCACACTTAAATGAGGAACGCAAAAGAGAAACTCCTCGACTACGATTCGTGCAGGAAAAGGTAGTCCCCTTCGAGATCTATTGAGAAACATGTAAGTCTGGTCTTGTACATGTTAACTCTACTAATAAGCTTTATATTATTTAAATCCTACCAAAACCAAGACAGGGAAGATAGTAACTACATTTCAATACATCAATTTCCCCAAGCCTCCACAGTAGATCATCTGCCTAGCTACCTGGCACTCATCCTTCTCGTCGAGTACCCCAATGATGATGTGGGAGGTTCCGGCGACATCCATTTTTAGAAAATGGAAATTTTGGGGCGGTTCCTAAGTCAATAGCCAGTTAATCAGACTTTCTTCATCGTCTGCTCACTTTTCAAATCAACCATAATTCACCCACACAAGGAAGATATCCTTGAGAAAAACCAACATAAGGAACGAAATTCACGGTTTCGAACGGTTGAACTACTCCCGTTAAAGACCTCGTCATTCCTATATGCGAGGTCAAAACATTTAGTTGTAAGACATATCAACCTGCACTTGATTTTAAAGAAGGAAGTACAATACGTTTCTTCCCTGGAGTAACAGGCAAAATATCCATAACGGCAGGTTTCTCAGGGGGTCCGAGAAACCTGGTCGCAGAACTAATCAGATCAGGACTAATGGTTAATTCATTCAAAAAATAGCAAAACACTAAAACATCTGCAATATACGAAAAATTACAAAACAGAATTGAGACAACGCAACTGGTGGTGCAAATTCCTTAAAAAAATTACAAATTAATGAAAAAACTTATATTAACTAACTAACATTTGAAGAGCATCTACAAGAATATAAAGCATACAGGACATGAAAACGCTTAGAAACGTCCGTAAAAAACTAAAGTTAATAAAGTAATAAAGGCCGTAATGTTAATAATGAAATAACAGCAGGAAAACACATTGTTTAACAAAAAGGCGTTCAGACAACTATTCGAGAATCAATGTATCAAGCCTTAAGACCAAACAATTAAATGAACAACAGCGAAACGAATGAATAAACCAGAGCAAAACAAAGTCGTATGCACAAAAAGGTCGTTAAGCAAATCAAAACACAACAACAATTAAAAAGTAAACGTGCAAATCCATCAAACGATCAGACCAATAACACTTACTGTGGGAGAACAGCAGGGACCATACTGTGAATAGCTGACACACACGTGGAGGCACGTGTAATTCTGCAAGAGATGGTCATCACGTTATTAAACAAACATTTAAATAACAGATGCCTTTGAAGTATTTTTTTCTACCCAAAGGTGCGTGAGGTCCATTTGTTGAGGTGCCCCTGAGGTTCTGCATTTTATATTTTGAGACTGCCCAATCCGGCGTATTTCAATCACTGAATTATTTCTTTGAATTTCAAAACTGCTACGCCTCTTATAGTGGTAGTGTTCCTATTAACCTACAGCATTACAACGTAGTGCAACGCTATCCTTATCGTAATCTTTCGTAACTGTCAGAATGACTTATAGAGATTCTTTCGATAATACGAACAAAGCAATAAAAATAATGGTGCCGTAGTATTAAAAACATTTTTAAGAAATGCATGAATGTGCATAAAGATAAAAATAAATTACTATGGATAAACAAGTGTGAAATAAAAACAAATAATCAAGAAAAAATAAATTAAGGAGACTAACCAAAGAAAAGGAACAATGATAAAAATAAAATAAATCAGAAGTACCGCAACACAAAACAAATTGACGGCTTTTACAGCATAAATAAATCATAAAAATGAACTTATTTAACCAAATAACATAAATGTACAGGTAATAATCCAACAGAAAACGGCAAAATTCAACTCCTATCTCAATTATAAATTGTAGTTTCATAGTAGCTGATGACCGAAATTTTTTATCAGATCAGTACACCCAAATTTAGTTTTCCACTTCAAAGATAGTGTAACAAAAGCAGTATTTAATCACAGATAACTGAAGATTTTTAAATCGGTACTCTACTTTCAGCTGTCAAGTTACCAGCTACTCAGATCCTCTGAAAGCTAAAGGTGTTAGTTTTCAACAAAAAAATTTGAAAGTATAAAAATAAGTGAATAAAAAATAGAAATAAGACTTCTAAACTCGACTACACCAAAAATTGTAATTTATAAATAAAAAAAAAACAAATATAAAGTAAAATATGGGAGCCATTAATCCGGCCAAGGCGTCACATAAGATATTGACCAAAGAATGCAGTTCTTGTACATTCTTGGACATTTCAATTTTAACTTTTGGGTCATATACAAGTTCGAATATATTTCTTTTGATTTAATCCCGTTTACTTTGAAAAAGACTAATAAAGAAAAGTAAGGTAAGAGAAACAATAGAGGGAAAAAGTCAAGCTGTAGAATGTAGGTCAAGTAGTACAGACATAAAAAAAGGACGAATGAAAGTGATCGATGCCTTCATAGATGCGGTGCTACCTGACGACACCAAAAGTACCTGACGCCATGTTGCTCACGCATCAACATTCTTGACACTTTCTGTGTGACCTTACGTCGTAATCACCACGTAATAACCCGAGTAATAAAGTCGCCGTAAAAGAAAGGGCGCGTTCGAAATGGGCCCACGCTCCCTGAACACGAGTATCACATCGGTGATACGACAAACAACTTCAAGTATGCAAACCGGCATGACCAAATACGGTCCCCACTAGAAGTGGAAAACAAAAGGGCAGCTGTTCCTACGGAAACAAATTCTGGAAGTTCTTTGCCTTGTTGCTTGCCGGGAGTACATGAATGACAAGACAAGAAATGAATCGAAATTTTATAGGTAGCACAAGAAAATAGTAATCATGCTACAAGCACATGACAAATTACGGTTCGCTGAAACCAAATGACTGTGTTTGTGCGTGGGTGTTTGCCGATCATTGGAACATGCAACTGGGAACTGGCTAAAAATGGTAAAATACCCGAAGACAGTTAGAAGGTACCCGCAACAGGTTTGCTAAGAAAATGTGTCCCTGATTGCTTAACTATGTAGAAATATAGTAGCAACTACGCACAGATATCCTGAATCACCACAGCTCATAAAACCTACCACAAAAAATGTATTCCGGCAAATTAATTAAGCTGATATATTGTCAGAGGTGTATCACCCAGTTATTTGATAAAACAAAACTTACAAAACAAACTAAAAATTAAACTTAACATAATATTTCGAAAATAAAAGCAGTTAAATAAAAAGCGGTTTCTACGGAGTAATAACTTATGCATTTGGAATCCGTAATAAACAAATGCGTCCTTCATAGGGATTTATTCAATTCTCTTCGATCCTTTTTAATTAGTGGCATAAAAAAACTTTTTACCAAGGATGGTTAGGTATAACCAAGTACTACTATAGATGTCACACGAGTCTTCCATAACCTCAAAAGAAAAAACAATACAATTGAAATAAATAAGTATTAAGAGGTTTTGCTTTACACAAAACAGAAAACTAACAAAATTCTAAAAATAATGTTGATGTTGATCTGAATGTATTATATATGTACGTTGAAATATTGTAACATTTGTAACAATTGTAACAAATTAATCTTTTGTACAGCTATAACAAGTAACGAAACTAAGCAACATCTAAGGCTGGAAATCTGTAGGACGACGGGGCTAGAGAACTGGCAACATTAACCTTCAAATGTCTCAGAATAAAAGGGCTGCATTATAAAACAACAGGAGCACCTAAACAATTTATTCAATTTGGGTTTGTGACCATCGAATACCAATACGAAAAAACTAAGAATAGGTATTTCCAGTCAGGTGTAATTTCTACAATGCAAAACTTTCTTACAAATTGAAGCCTTTCAAACTCTGAAGAGGTTTACTTGTGCTTAATTTGCAATACAAAACAGGCCAAAAATAGAATACAAGACTTACTTTTAAATATTTCCAGTGCTGCATTTGGAAAAACAAATAAATTTAATTAATTATAATAAAAGAATTGAAGAATTTATACTGAAAAAAATTAAAAACTTCTTTCTGTTCCACCAAAAAGAACTGCTGGTAGTTGTTGAGATCCATGAGAACGGTTAAAGGGAGTTGCGAGTTGATTACAATGTAATAATTATTTAGGCAGCAAAAGTTAGAAGAGTAACAAAAAATAATAAATTGCTAACAGCTAATGAAAAAAGAGAGAGATACGAGAAGAAAGCAATAGAAAATAATGAAAAATAACAGAACCAATGAAAAAAGTAAAAAAAAAAAACAGAAGGCATAGAAAGGAAGGTAGTAGTGAACTAAGAAATCATGTGCGAAGAATAACAGAACAAAATAGGAGGGACAGAATGAAAAAATGAGAACAAGGTGTTCTAGGATAGTCAAGGGGATGGTCAGATTGTCCCGAGTACCAGGTAGGTGCCAGGTAGTACGAGCCCTAATAACGAAGCAATATCAAATACCAGCAAGCAAACATTGCGTGATAGATAAATAGAAGGGCAGTAATTAAATCGAAATTCATCTATTGCTTTAGACCTAGAAACCGAAATAGGTGCGGTGAGTTGGACAACATGCTTCTCAATTCGGCCTCAGGAGAAATAGCAAGACACAGAACTACACCAATATGAGAAAAGGGTTAGAAAATAATTTTACTATTTTCGAGGTATTCTTTTTATCATCTATTTTTCATTTGTATTCGTTGTTTCTTCATCTCTTCTCCCTTCACTTCCTTACAGAATCAGAAGATGTGTACGCAACAGTTT
The DNA here is from genome assembly GCA_037055365.1 of Polyplax serrata. Lineage (NCBI taxonomy): Eukaryota > Metazoa > Arthropoda > Insecta > Psocodea > Polyplacidae > Polyplax > Polyplax serrata. The sequence goes on from JAWJWE010000006.1 coordinate 1,718,117, forward strand.
TTATATTTCTATTTACCTTTCCAACTTTCGCTTCCTAACACATTTCTCTTATTCATTCAAATTCTTCTTCAACCCGTTTTCCTCTATCTTATTCTCTAACATTATGATCGTTAATTTCCTTCTCCCACATTCATTAATTTTTCATTTCCTCTTTAGAAATCAATACCGTAACCTCTACAATCCTATACGCTCCCTCATTCCCTTAGCAATTCTCGTTTGCCCAATTGCACCTGGAGATCCAAAAATAAAAAAGACAATAATGATAACATCAGGTACTCACTTTCTTTAAGTGCTTATTGACCCATTTTGTGAATGTCTTCTTTTGTATCGCGTCTCGTTCATCTGAAATAGAAAAAAAACAATTAGAAATTAAGTTTCGTGTCATCAACCGCCCCAATTAGGCTCAATTAAAGAGAAAATGGGGGAACTCGGGGGTCTAGTTCCCATAATGGCCGGTTGTATTGCACTTAAAATTATGGTTTCTCGAAATTTTTTGGTTTTAGAAACGGTGAAGATCCATTCATCCTACAAAAACTAACTTTGTGTTGAACTATTGAGCCATGATATAAAGGAACCCCTTACCGGGGTCCATAATCGCCCCGAAAGCAGACTAGGGTTGCAGTCTGTGTGAATAAATAAATATTTTTGTTTGGGTAAATCTGAAAACAGCAATGGCTATAAATGGTGTGCACGTGGTTCGTATTATTTATACAACAGTTATATATCCTTTTTTTATTTGTGTTTATACTTGCCCTTGCATTTTCTCTGATCTTTCACTGCTAAAACTCTTGTCATTAAGAGTTTCCTTGTTTTAGTTTTGTTCATAATGTTTTGCTTCGCTTTCTTATATATTCTTATTATATAATCTTCTACTCTACTATATTTAATGTACTCGTCCTCTTCAGTTTACTCCTTGTTTTCTTTCATCCCCTATCTTTTTTATTTGTCTTTCTATTCAGCCGCTTCCTCAACCGATCTATTGCACATTCACAATTCATATCTTTCCTTGTTTAGCTCTTTTATTCTTAACTTCACGGTCGGCGCTTACATCCACCGTTCATTTCAAATGAAAATGATTTGCATTGAATTGATTTTCCTTAGATTGAGGGCGAGTATCGTATCTTTTTACTTTGGGCGATCTGAGAAAATAATTAAGTCATTTTAATGGAAACGTGTCATTTCCGAATTAATTTGGTTCCGAACTTCGTTCTACGTTGTCTTTAATTAGATCTTATATCTTTGAAGGCTAACATACGTTCATTAGTAATTGTCACTCAAGACATGCATTCCAAAAACGAAAAAGATTCTGCTTCCAATCTAATTATTCAGCTAACATTGCCATAACATTAAACTTTCGGTTTCATAAAAATTTGCCCTATCTTCTCCTCTTTCAAAACCTGGGAATATTTTGACAATATTTACGCCAGGAGCGGGGATCTAATGCCTAAAGTACACAATATATATCATACCGAGTACTGAAGTATTTACCATCGAAAGAGTTAGCTACATGGAGTAACCTCGTGTGTCTCTAAACCTGTAAGTTATTTAAATTTACTGAGAAGGCAGTGAAAATGACAAGGCAGTAAATCTTAAATAATCCTCGAAATCCGCGATTTGGACTTTTTCGATTATTTCACTTAATGCATGATTCCGTTCAAGTGGAGGAGGACGCCGACAACGATTTCGGCCCATTTTTTGGAGGAGCGCCCCCACGGACCATTTTTGGAAAAGACAAGAAATTTGGGATTTTCGTCCGATTTACACGATAGGTCAAAATTTTATTTATTGAGTCTTGAGTGAGGTGGGTTACAAGTCTTATTTTCAAATTTCTTGTTTCCTTCCATATCAAAGCATTTGAATAGTATTAAACCAATAAAGCTAAGAGCTTTCTTTAGAACCATCAATTATATTTTTCATAAATATCAAAGGAGGTACTCATTTACAGATACGACGATATCTATATATAGATGGGTGACAATGCTGGTGACTCTCCTATATTCGCTGAAACTTATGTCTCACCTTTTCAACAGCAATTGTGTGTAAATGGTCAATTTAAACGGTTTCATTCGCAACAAAAATATGTAATTCCCAACAAAGTGACCCTTAACTCTCATATAAATATTTGAATCTTTGGTTGCAGATGGAAAGCAAGGCAAATTATAATTTATATAATGTACATATATAATTTAATAATATAATTTCAAATAAGAAGGTAAAAAATAAATAAAATTAATTGAGCAAAACAATAAATTTGGAAATTCAGAAAATTTGATACACAGAAGTATAGACAAGCTGGCACAATAAATGTAGGCCTGTTTTCTATCAATTTTTAAGTAATTTAATTTTTATTAATGGACTATTTATTTATCTATATATTCACCTTTGAAGATAGGCATAATATTACGCACAATAGATTACCAATTCATCGTACATTACACAAATTTTAACTACGTTTTTACATTACCGTTTATATGTATTGAACATTAATATTTAATATGCAATAATTGCAAGTTTTTATTACTTAATTGAATGTTTTAAGTACCTCTACAAATTTTTGCCTTCAGCCTTCAGACTTCAGAATGCAAAGAGCACAATCCAAAAAAGCTGTACATATTGTGGTGATGATGACATTCAGCGAAAGATGAGGACGAAATCGCAATTAAATCGTCCTCTGCCGTTTATAGGCCACTGTTTTTTTAGACGTATTTTTAAAAGATTATTATACACTCAAACTGGTCTAGTATTGTACAGCAGTTATCCTTTCCCATGCATCAATACTTGTTACTCTTGCAAATATTTTTAAACTTCCATTTTTAGTCATTAGACTTGTGTCACTGACATTTATGGGATTTGAATGCTGGATTCCAACCGATAGGGGTGCTGTACAAATTAAGCAATTGGAAAACACCTACAAAAGCAACTGTATATTATGATAATTACCATAAAAAAATCAATGAAAATTCATTGATTCATAATCGATGAGTCTTCACCTCAAACATAGGAAATACACGTGCAATGGAAGGTGCCAAGCTATGTCAAGACCATCAGGGACTTATTTCTGCCAAATTAAAATTTATTGAATACGCCACAACGCCACTTGGCGAGCAATCAGTGACCTGCCAATATTTCGTTTCAAATTGTTCACATGAAGTAGATAGAATCATTACCATCTTGTCACGCAGTTGTGATTCGTGTTAAGGAAAACCTCGAATATTATTTTTTTGAAACAAACATTAGCAACTATAAACAAAAATTTAAGAAAACAAAGGCGACAACGCCGGTTATTTCAAGCAGTTTTCCAACGCTGGTTTATTATATTTCAGGCACACATGCACAGAATAAATTGAAACCAAAAGATCAAAACAACCAGGTCTATTGTTTCAAAAGCTCAATTTATAGTTCCAAGAAGCAGAGGTAAAACTCACTTCTAGGACGAAAAAAAGAAACTTAATGAGCTAAAGCCCGGTCCGATGTTGTCCATCTTGTTTGGAACATCGTCCGGATTGGACTTTTAGTTTGAACACAACACACGTTGGAAAACCACAGAAAATAACTGACGTACCTGAGGTGGCCTCTATAAAACACTGCCACAAACCTTTCGATTTCGTCAGGTTGGCTTCGTAAATTGGCGTGCTGATCCCATCGTTCCATTCCGTCTGGTCGAATCCCAATCTTTCCTTGTAGTACGATTGCGTTGACATGGTAACTGCAGTTGGTCAAACGCACGCACGCCCGCACAAAACCAACCAATCCTTTCGGTATAAGATGTACCTGTACGATTTATTCGCGAAACTTTCGCACTTTCCGATTCAATTTTTTACAACCCAACCTGCTGGAAAAACATTTCCCATTTACATGTTTGTTAGTTGGTACCCCGGCATACTGAGAACGGGACCTTGCGCGAACGTGTGACAAACCCATGGGAAACCTCGCACTATCTGACTTTGTTTAAGTGAACGATTACAGTCGCTTAAAATGGCTATGACCACACGGCAAAGACGCTGGTTTTACCTGAGGTCATTACTGATAAGATTAACCGTTCAATAAACAAATCGAACGTCAAAACCTGAAAATGTCTTTATCAGGGTCTACCATTCCCACATTTCACGGGACAAGCACAGATTCATTGATTAGTTAAAATATCAGGAGGTGCAGGAGGTGACCCCAGTGTGAATGCAGATCAACCAAAATTGATTTTCCAAAACCTCTTTTTAGGGTGAACGAAACATTTACTACGGGACTACATAAATCTTATCTAAATACATAAACCGACTATCATTAAAATCTCTAATGTATATAAGTATGTAAGTAAATGTATCTAAAATCAATCTATTAATCGCAACAAAAAAACAGCTACCCATTCATATGTCAATGCACCTATCGATGGATGTCCTCCCTTATCTACCTGTCCGCCAACACCTTAGTAGTATTTATTTCTGGTCTAAACCGTGTGTATCATTCTATTCGGTTATTATTTTAGCAAAAAAAAAGTGACATGTCGTTTTCAAAACCCCTCTCTACAGACAAATCCTCCGAGCAACTACCGAAACTGGAAAACTAACATTTAATAAAAGAACAGGTGTTTATAGAAACTGGTCATTCAACAGCAACTTAACTGTGACGCTCAAAGTGAAAATGATGAATAAATTTAAAAAGTTAAGAATGTGAGTGTGATTTGCATGTAATGTACAAATAAAACACACAGTTATTTTAGAAATACGATAAAAACCTGTAAAAATTTGACCTGAGAAACCGAAACCAACCGGCGACTACAACGTAGGAGAAGTTAAACCGAACTGATTGTTGCTGTGTGTGAAACCGAGGAAAGCGGTGGTAAGAAAAAAGAAGCCGAAATTGGGTGTAGGCAGTGTCCCAATAGCATACACTCGAGGATGGAAACGTTTCCCGTTCGAAGGAACACGGTGGGAGAAAGAGTTGGAGACGACTATTGACGGCAATAACTGGGAGGAGCAGACCAAGCAATGCAAAGTTGTTCACTCACGCGGTCCTGACGTAGTAGATCAGTGGGCCCACTCAAAGTGGTTACACACACGCATTCAAACTTACACATACACACACACGCAGACACCGAGAGGCACTCACCAACGTGCCTGAATTCGATTAATTCGGAAACATTGGCCAACTTCTATTGCCTTAACGATCCTTGCTAAGATGGCGTGGGATTGCTGCTGCAACCGTTTTTACTCGGTACCACCACCGCGTCATCACCACAATCATCATGCTATATTTTCGGCTATTGACTCATGATACGTCAGACCGAGAGGAACTACCTAAATGTCTAGCTTATGTGCGATAGGACGAATGTGGTACACTATTGTACAGTGAACACCTTATATGAAATCGGAGTTGCGACTAATAAACCTCGTATTTATGACAATAGAAGATATACTTTTTAAAGGTTATAGGCCGAGAAGAAGTGCAGAAGAGCAGAAGGCAACTGTTACAAGATTTAACCAGATAATGTGTATTTGTGTTGTCCAAAAGCATTTATTTTAATGTTTGGGAAAGTGAAAAACTTCCATGTCATATATGGACACTGCAATACCCTACTGAAACTCAATATGAACTACACCCAGGTAAACCTTTCAAATATACGATATAAGCTCGCCTCATCATATTTACCACTACTTTCACTTAACCAATAAAAGTATCGGTTGCAACCGAAAAATTAATTATACAATTCCATCATAAGGTATAAAGGTTAAGTATAACTCTGAAATACGAATTATACCTTTTGGTTGGTTGCCATTAAAAAAACCGTCCTAGTTTTGACTCCTCTCCTGAATTCAACAACAGATTTCTATACTAATTTTAAAAGTTCTTGGTGCGTTTACTTGACATTAGTAAAAATTCAACCTATAATTCTTCAAAACCCTAAGCCTGAACCACTGAAAGATGTGATGACAAACAATGTTTAGGTAATAAGAATCCTCTAGAAGTGTTTAAGTTCTCTTCGAATTTTTAAGCAACTGCAATATTATTGGAATGTACAAGATGCAAAACGCATATGTAATTTCCAGTTGCTTCTCTGCCTTTTCAAAACCTTTAGGTAAAAATTATAATTCTAACAATGTGCATTTATTTCGCCAATTAAGTCAATTACCTCATTCATTTTACGTCTCGCAAAACTTGTCACTCCTACGACAAATCGAATTCTCCATACCTGTAAAAAACCTGAACGATATTACGATTATGTCAACCGAACTCATTCAAATAATCAATATGACCTTTGGTGTTTGTTTACGGCAATCCAAATAAAACTTGAGTAAAAAAATAATTAATTTTAAGGATTACAGCAAAACAAAAGAACTCAAAATTCAGTGACATAACAGCAAGGCCAGAAGACGATGGGGAGATGTGAAAGACTGGTAAAAAGGCAGTTTATAACTGAGAGAGGGAGAGAGAGAGAAGCAAGAGACATAAACTAAAGAGAAAGCAAGAAAGAATCCAGAATCTAAAATAAATGAGCAAATACGATACATGGTGGATCAAAGAAAATAGAGTAATACAGAAAATACGTAACGAAAAGTAGAAAGAAGTAAATAAAAATTTATTCCTGGGCCTTCCAGTACATAAGCCCTTCTTCCAATTTCATCTACCGCTGTTTAATTGTTTAACTGCATGTATTACTGCCTTAATATCGGCCTTAATAGGCCTTAAGAAGCCAGCCTTTATTTTCAATGCGACAAATAACAAATATGGTTACTACGCCCAAATAAATAAGAACACTGTTGATCGTACAACATTCAGTTAATCCAGAACGAACACACCTCCATAAAAAAATTGTTAAGAAATGAGCCAAAATATAAGGACGAGGAAAAAGTTAATTCAAGTAAAAGGAAAGCGGCCGTCAAAACAAAAGTCCTCAACAAGGCCTTAGCTGAAAGTTCGAGACGGGTACGTAAGCAAAATTGAAGGACCAAATGATAAGGAAAATTGTGGTGGAATGTGAAAACACAGGACGTATTTTTTGACCGTTAAAACTTCAACCAAGTTACACCGCTTAAGAATTCAATTACCACGGTCTCCTGATGCTTCGTTTTACCTTGAGACCTCATTACAAATATGAGACGTTTGTAATACGGTCACTAACCAATGAACGTTTGCATTGTCTTGAATTACCAACACTACTGTGACACTCACCTACAAGAGTACAACAGAAAGCATGTAGGATACGTGATAGTGAGTGAACCTCAAAAGAAAATGGATCGAGAATATTGTGAACTTATGAACATTTAGCAGATTCAGTTCGATTGTCAGACAAGGCCTTCTTTCCGATCTGCCTACCTGACCGATATCAACCAGGTACGGTGTCATCCCTCCCCCCCCCCAAGAATTTTATTTCTCAAAAAGCAGAAGACGAATGATTCATCACGTGATGTCACATTTCGGATCTCTCACATGACTTATATCTCAGAAAAAATAACTGGGCCGCATAGGGACATGTGTCAGCTTAATCAGTATGACTGTATATCTACATATGTATGCCACTTGCAAGCCGTTGAAACTTGTGAAAATGATTCACAATTTTCTTGTTCAGACAACTTGCATAATGAGAAAATTACTGCACATGCGGCTTGGAAAAAAGTGACTGAATGAATGACATCGAAGGAGGAGGGTTTCTTGAGCCTTTAAATTTGCTATGTCACACTAAGGCCTTCGCTGACAGTATGTCCGAAGGGAACGACGACAATTCCCCTGTCACACGAGAAAACAATAAAAATCCAGAAAGTTGTAGTTCTTTAATTAACCTGACAAATATTGAATTGTCTGAATGAATGACAGTTCATCGAGGCATAATGATATATTTACGCGGTTACCAAAATTTCCGATATGCGGCATCCTTCTTTGGAGACGTCCTTACACCACCTTACACCTGTAAATGTCTTAAGTCTTAATTTAACCCAATACTAAGGCTTTCGTATTTGCGGCCGGTTAACTCGATATTACAAGTTTTACAAGGAATACAGATGTGTTATTTTTTTGTAAATGGACCAGGTATACATAATTAGTAAATAATACAATAAAGATAAATAAGATAGGCATAAGATATCTGTGCCTATTCTATGAGTATAGGACCCAAATTTATGTTCATCAAACAGTCAAGAATTCCTTCAAGATATTCCGTCATCGCTCAGTTACTACTTTTTACTTCGCTAAATGCAAACACAAACATCCCACAACTGTTACAACCGTTCAGATGAGGTGCACCGTGACAAATACTCCATCGAAAACAAAAATTAAATTCCGTTGCGCGATTCGTGACATTTTTGTGTCGCATGTAAATACTTTCAGTGTATAACAAACAACTCGCTCAAGGTTATTCCGGCTAACAATTAAATTGTCTTTCCGTCAAAAACTGCCTTCAACTATATTGAGAACCTTAAAAAAAAACAAGTAACCCGTATTCCAGTGTCTTGGGACCCGTCTAGAAATTTTCCGGTGACATCACCGATGACTTATTACTTTTTATGGTCTCGCATTAACTTTTGAAGTTACGACTTTTCGAATTGAAACCTCAGGTAACTCAGCCGTCAAGAAATTTCTATTAATGTGGCCAAACAAAAGGTAGTACGGTTTCAAAGTTGAAAAACCTAACTCGTCAATAAATATTCATAAAATTGAAATGGCATCTAAGGTAACTAGTCATACATTTCTTAAAACTATGTGGCGTCGCCAGTGATTAACCAAGCACCAAAAGAACTAACTCCATATTGGTAGGAATAATTGTACTGGTCTGACCAAACTTCCTCGTACAACATCCCTCAATCTACAGGTATGAAGATTCTAATATTTTTGGTTTGAGACTGTGAATTCGTTTTAAATGTCGGGTCAGCTTAGATCAATTCAGAATGCACTGCTTACCTGACGATGAAGTTAACTCGATCGTAAAATAAGAAATCCAATTTCGTGACAGTCGTTCACATTTCAGCAATTTCTATTGTTACCATTGTCATTTTAAACATAACACCGGCCCATTGTTAGATATACTAAACTGAATTCCTGATCAAATTGTTCAATTTCAAAACTGTCTTTTCGACCCGTACCTTAGCCTCTGCCACATAAATAAATTTAAAAAAAAAAATGAAACCCTCTTTTTTTGATTTAAACCACATTAAACCAAAACTAAAAATCTAATTCTTCTCCAAGAGTAGGGAGGCAAGGACCAAGTATCTCTGTGACTGTGTCTAGCTTAGTTGGAACGAAATAATTGTTAAAACTACAGGAGTAGAAGTGAGAGACAGGAATATAAAATTTGAAGTAAGAAAAAGTGCAATTAAATTGGGATAGTGGGAAAACTTAGCCTGTAGAACAAATTTAACGAGACCAGTTTATAAGAGTCAGGGGCCAAATTACCGAAGCGAGCAAAACAGAATTGTGATCTAGCACACGTCATCATCCCGAACTGGTTCACCTTTCAGACACAGGTCTGAATTAGTTTGACTTCGGATCTGGCTATGGGTTAAGGGCAGCTAATCAAATGAGAAGACCAATAAGAAATGGAAATTAAAACTGTCCCTTACGTAGGCCACCTCGGCGTGACACGAACACCTTGAGATGTATGCCCACTTTTCTTTTCAGGTATCATAAAACTGTTCTAGGTTCACAAATACTTATGCAACTCAAATATAACATACAGCATTCATTTTGATCCTTGCTCAGGCACGTGGTGCTTTGGGTCTGACTAATCATGGGAGGCCTACGCCTCGGTTATAAAATTCATCCTCATCATGTTGTCAATGACTACCCTATGCATCGGCTATGTGCATCGGGTACCACACCTCAAAAGGTGGGTCTTCAATTATAGACAGCCTGAAAATGTCTCACTATATAATTATGTCGTATATATATGTCGTGGTGTACTGCTAAAATACAATATCACGGACACCAGAGAAGCAATACATCCTGAGATCTATTGAAACATGCCAACCAATAATAATGACAACAGAACATATAAAACAAACTGAATGCAATTGAATATGACGCGAATAAATTAAAATTAACAAAAGGAATACTGCAGAATATAGTCATCAGGTAAAGGTGAAAATGTCGAATCTGTGGTTGAAAGTTAAGTTCTATGAACACAAAAGGAACAGTCCCAGACGAGTTCTAAATAGTCGAGTTGTCTACGTACATTTCAACCTGTCAGCCTTACACATGAACAGGCACGGCAGAACCATGAGGAGGTACGAACCCTACCATAATTCTACCATTCTACTCCTTGAAGCAGAAACTTCAGGTGCTAGCGGTTTATTTACTTGGCTGGTCTTGTTTTCCTCTTTAAAAGTCTCCCTGCGTGCCTTCTTTTGAACTGTACCTCTTCGCTTACCAAACTAAATTTCCCCTAACTCTTCTACTTTTTTAGGGAAAGTCTGTGCTCCCTCTTTTTCCGACCTTACTCTGACCCGTGATTATAACTTTTCTTTGTATCTTTACCGCCACATACGAGATTATCAAATGTCCGACAAGCTAACGAATTCTGTCAGGTACTTGTACCCACCAATGAACCGAATATTTGTCAAAAGAAGCCTGGTTCCCTAGCGTACCTGAATTTAATTTCTCATTTGACTTCTCACGCAGTCCTCGTTCCTCAAGGCAAACAACACGAAGACCTTCAAAAATCCGTAGCGATTTGATCAGAAAATAAACAGCTCGTATTACGAATACCGTATTCTTCTACTATTCTTCAATCCATGTGCTACTGCCACGAGCAAAACACACATCAACAACAAAAAGGTTTGCTCGGTAAAAAAGCAAAACAAAAAAGCGGAACAACGCGAAGCGAGAATGGCGAATCTATTAATAAATTACAAGCTGTGTCTAACAAGATGCACGTTCCCTGTGCATCAAAAAAATGTTATCAAATTATAAAGTAGACCAACTAGAGAAATCGGTGCAAATAAAATTGGTTCGCTAACGGTATTTGGGTGTTAAGGGGGAGCAAATGGCGACACGTTCCACGTTCTATTAAAAAATTCTCGTAACCTTCGGTCCCTTTAGCGGCGAGAAATTCCTTTTCGATTTGTCGTCATCTCATTTGGTGATGTGTCGTCAGGTGTCGAGGTATCCCACCGTGTTGGATTCTTTTGATAAACAAATAAAACTCAACGTGCAACGTGCAACATGCAACGAGGAGTCGTTTGCCACCACTTCGCGAAAAGAACTCGTTCGTCATTTGCGAGCGAACCTCATTGTCGTCGCATTCCGTTCCGAGCAATCCTTAAACGAATCACTTTATCATATGTGTTACGTCGAAACTACTCCTTAATTAGGTCTGCTGCGTACCTGCTCCCTATTTTCCTTGTTACTTTTCTTTTCGTTTCACAAATGGCACCAGACGACCATTTCGACCCCGAAAACCGGCTTCACACTAACGCAGTTAAAAATAAACAATTGAAAGTGTATGTCGCCAGGTGCCAGCACCTGCCTTTCCGCGTGACTTTCCACAAGGTAAGTGAAATTTTTGATTGTACGTCAAACACGTATTTCGCTTACGATAAAATCCGTTCATCTACAATTCACTTACCGGGTTTCTGCGTTCGCCAATCAACTAAAGATGGCGCCCAGTTGCACATGTCCACAGACAAAGAAAACCGGCCAAGTCGTTTCACAACCTCATGTGACTTGGTCTTTTTATATTTCAGGAACTCAGTCAAAGTGATCCCAAATTGTTTTATTAACAAAAACGTAAAGTTATAAAAATTAAAATTTTTTAATTGGCTTCTTGGTTTTAATTTTGGTAAACTCCCCGGGAAATTTCGAAATTTGTTGTTTTTGATTTTTCACAAACATGATTTTTCACATGCAGTCATGAAATTACTTATTGGTTATCGAAAGGAATTTGCTTCGTTAGGTTGAACATTTAAATTAAGCCAAATAATTGGCAAACTGAAATTGATGGTAAAATCCATTAAATATTTACCCACGACTTTCAAATGGCGCCAATTATTTAATTACAACACTTATGTAAACCTCTATTTCACTTAATGATATGGGACAAGCCATAATGCCAGTGATCAACTACCGGTTGAAGACATTTGGCATTTAATACATGTATTTTCACAAAGTGAGATCTGTATTGAAAGCATAATTTATTACAATTAATTGCATGTTTGAAGGTGTTTTGACCAAGAACGTAGAGACCTATCCAATCGTCATTCATTCACATACCCATCCCAGTTTCGTACTCTTTCCATCAACTTGTCTTCGGTATCTTAACTCTGTAGCCATGAAAAATGACTTGTATACAAACCGGAAAATCCGGTCCTCAACACATACAAAAAGGCTTCTTCGCAAACGCCCAAAAACACCTTTTTAGGGGCTTCCCTGAGAAGGTGGACGCACATCTGCTTCGGCTAACCGAACAGAAAGTTACGATTTCGGAAGATTCGTGCACCTGGCAACGGTAGGCTTGACCTTTTGCCAAAATAAGGAAAATAAAAAAGTCCGCCTTGCGCGAAACAAAACCAGTTTTGCCCATTTTGCACATGGCGCCATATAAATTACAATTGCCAAGAAACGACCACCCTCGACTCGATGCACCGAAGGTACCCGTACTTATTGGCCGTACCGAGCGGGTACTAGAAACTCGAAAAAACTCAGACTCGAAAATGACAATTTCATGGTTTACCCACCGCATCTAACTCAACGAGACACCCAAATGCTACCTTTCTCAAGCCGTCAATTTCAATTTTCGTTTCTCTCTCACTCACTCTTTTCCTGTAAAAAATAAGGTGCGGCAGCGGTTACCCATCGTTGCCTACTTTGTTGTACTGGTAAAGCAGTCGTCAGAGTAACGGTTCCTCTCCGTATGTAATTCCTCGTTGTTCTAGTAGATGGCAGAACCACCTCCAGGTCAATCAGGTTTCAGGTTTCAGGTTCCAGTTCGGGCAAAAAAACCGTTATTGTGTAATTACAAAGATGAAAAAAATTCTGTTTTTCACATCTTCTTTCAGAATTTGACTCCCTCAACCTGAAAATTTCGAGCACCAAATTACCCGTTCTATAAAAATTCTGTAGATGGTGCCTTACACAGTACCCAAAAAATGTTACAAACTTTTATGTTTGTAAGGATTATTCCGTCAGATATAGGAAGCGTTCAATCAGTTTCTGTATTACGGGCAGCAGGTCTGTAAGAGAGGAGGTAGCGAACGAAAAACAAACTGCCAAAGGGAGCCAAGGAGACAAAATGAGATTTTCGTGATGTATCTCTAACAAAATAGTAATAGAAGGTATAAAAAATACTTGTCATAGAGAGACAAATGCAACGGTAAAAGAAATAATACAGAAGTGAAAAGATGTCCCAAAGAATCGAATCAAGCAGTCTGTCTGTTAGTTAATGCCTTCGATACCCAAGTTTTGTGATGTTTTCAGACGTGTACACCCAGGACACGTACAAAATCCTTACCAGAAGCAACCGCATACGAGCAAAACAATGTCCAAGGACAGGAAGCCGGTACTAAACAATAGATTTAAAGAAAATCGGAGATCTAACCGCCTTGCGAAACTTGTTTCCGAACCTGGCCAGTCAGTCATGATGCAGACCATGCCTGGAAGTGGGTCACCTTAGCTCACCCAAGTGACCCAAGCGGCCATCTGGTTCTTTGTTTGCACCTTCTTTCACCCATTTTGACTTAACCCTTTGTTTGGTGTGAACACCGGATTCTTGTATCTTCTCGTTTCTAAGCAGCTGTGAACCAAGGAAAGAGCCAATACAACATACTCCCTATTCTATTTACTAAATATATTGTTATAATTCTCTCAGAAGTTAAAGTTCAAGTTCACAACTTCCGTGTAGACTTAAAAAATTTCATGGCCCACCTGTGCTACACGGACCACGTGACTTCGCCCAATCACCCTTTGGGTAGAGCTTCATTAAAATTAGAACCCGTCAACACTTTCTGATGGGCATGAAACTAAAATTCTACATAACAACATTGTTTGCTGAGGTGCAAGATATATGCCGAAGAAGATAGTAAATAGTTACCTAAAGCATAAATAATGTTTTATTAAACTGTACTTGCACATATAGACTAATTTAACAATTACATAGGTTCTTGATGTCTGATGATGATGAAATACGAAGGGATTTAGGTGGTAAGATAAATGACAAGTTATTACATAAATAGATGCGTGGAAGTACGATTGACGGTAAATATAATGATAAGAGGACAGGTACGCAGGCTTCTGTACAGTTCACCTTGTTTGGACAAACTTTTTGTAAGTTAAAAACCTCCAAGAACGATATTCTCTTCTCCTTCAACGATAAATTAATATACGAAATTCTCACGTCAATGAATACGCAAATTGAAAAAATGAAACGAAAGCAAAAATGCGTGAAAGGTAAGGTACATTTCGCATGCAAAATTTTCGTTTGAGCCGAATGAGTGCCGAACTCCGGTGAATCCAAAGTGTGCCACAATTGTTTTCCAACTGCAGAAAAACCGTAATTCCATTGTTACCGTGTAATTGAATATTAAAAACTAAAGGAGAGTACAGGGATGCATACACATATATAAACAGATATAATTGGTAAAATTCATAAATGAATTTTTGGATGCTAAAGAAAAACACACGAAAAGAGAAATATGACAGGACATGAATAGACTGATATAATGGAGGAAGAAAGATGTATAGATAAAAGCAAGGCTAATAAATGCGTGGATGAATGGATGATACAGTTATTGATGTAATAAAACGGTACAGAAATCTCACCTTTCCAAGAAAGTAAAATGTAAAAATAGTACTGGAAAGGATTGTCACATGAAAATATTAAACATCCTGTTTAAAAGGCAGAAAGGTTCTCCTGTGTGACCTAGACGAGGGCAAAAAAAAGATTTAGGTAGCTGACCATGAGAAGGACCATAATTTCAGGTACGGACACCTTCCGTCCGTGTTCATATCTCACGCGAGATGAAATAGTGCACCTGAAGGCGGATATAACGGACATTTGCCCTAGACTTGGCAGTTGTTTCAGTTTTTACGGCCATCTCAGCACGAGGACCATCAACATGTTCGCCTCGAATCTTTTTCTATTTTTCGTTGAATTAATAGGTAACTGATTGCAACCAGTGGGGCTGGAAGTAAATCGTGAAGCGTTGTCTTACGTCAAAAAATTCAATTCTTCCTCTTTTTCTATGTTTCTACTAAGAGATGAAAGTACTGAGTTCCCTGTCTGTCTTTATGTCCTTCTAGAACGCTCATTTCATGCATCTATTTATGAAACCATAATCCTCTTCATAACTGCCAACTTACCTGTCCTGAAACATTTCATTTCATGAACCAGCTCTTTTTTAACCATTTCTATTTCTAACTTTCAGCAAACTTTTCGAGTTGGTCGTGCCTATCAGACCTCAAACAGGGAGTTCAATAACCATAAAATCATATGAACCGTCAATGAAATCAGAATGCATCTTCAAAATGTCAGAAACCACAGATTCCCAACAATTCAGGTTCGAAGCCAGGCTTCAAAAATTCAATTGATATTCCACTATTTAGCAACGGTTTCGTTCAGCAAACTCACCAGTACAAATTTTCACCTTGAAATGTTTTTAGATCAAAAGTTCTAATTTTTTTATTTACAGAGACCATCTCGGTACGGCTGCTCAGCTTACAGAAAAGAAAAGTTTATGTGAACTTCGGAATATAGTGTATAATATGCAAAATAATGTGCCTTGAGGTCCCCAACATGAGTCATAAGGTTTAAAAAAATTTTTTTTACTTACAACTTAAGTAAGTGATACATTTGCTACAATGTATTCAACACCTTTGAATTTGACTTCACATCACCTGCAACCTTTAAGCCTCATTTTAGACAAGAGCCGGCGTCACTCAGAAAAGGAGATCTTAAGTGCCATTTGACAAGGTCGCAAACCCACACATACCTGACACGCCTTATGCAATTTCTCTCAGATTAAGGCTTAAGTAAACGATGGGTCTCCTTGAAAACCGGGAGTCCACCCATGTCTTATTCACCTGTTTATTAAAATTTATGAACTGTTTCCGGTTTGTGGGCTAATTCACCGACAAAAATACGAAGTCGCTGTCAACAACCGAACAAGGATCTCCGAAGGGCCAGGTTTCAAGTTCTTATTCTTTGCACGTAAGTGAAGTCCTATGGTCTGAGGAGCCTTAGTTTGGCCGGCGGTCAAATTCTTGCAAACTCGTGCAAAATATTACGTGATTTCACTGTAATTAAGTAATTAATTTGGAATTGAAAGAGTTTTAAATTGCGATCACAATGTTGACTCTTCATCACCAAAAAAACCTGCCACTGTCTTCGACGGACACATCACGTGGATTATGAAGTATGATCAAGTGCCTCAAGTGATATATATATAATGAAAAAATAAATGAGAAAAATAGCAAACCAGAAATTACAAAAAAAAAAACAAAATTTTAAATGTACAAATTAGCCCTGCATTAAGTAAACTGTCCTGCAAACGCACACACATGCAACCAAAATTTCACTAAAACTTCAAACTTTTGCTGTTGGAAACGCAACACATATTTCACGTATCGTGGAGTAATTATCCGTAACTGTTCGTTTGAGGTTTCATAGGACTAACTGTTTCCGTTGATAAGTAGACTGTGTCAAGGATGGATTTTCCTGTATCTTTTTTTAAGACAATATCACGAATAAACGAACCAAAAAATGTCTAATTTTCTCACGTCCTCATGCTCCATAAAATGTCAAACGAAATGTTTGAGAAGTTTTCAATTTCGATATAAATCTAAATTTTAGAACGTGATGTATTAAAGGAATTAATTTTTGTATTACATAGTAAACTACAATAGTATTTATATTGACCTGTGAATCTATATTATTATGAGTAGTCATAAAGTTTGATTTAAATTTTCCTAATAAGTTTATTAGTTATTAGTTATTAGTTATTATTATTATTATTATTATTATTATTATTATTATTATTATTATTATTATTATTATTATTATTATTATTATTATTATTATTATTATAACACATCGGTAAGAGTAATATCGGTATAAATATCATTACACAGACACTTGTGACATTGCAAACGTTCTTTTCAATGATTATTTAATGAACTTTTCTACCATATAATGTCGCCATTTTTAAAAACAATCATAATAAATTGTATTTCAACATTTTTGTAATATTCAAACAAAAATAATTATTTTTACACATTGTAGTAATTTAGTGGTGTACGATATTCTTTATAAAACATTTTCAAATCTCATTCATTATGTAAAATTTGCATGGTTTGTACTATTTCCAAGTACTGTACATAAATCGTTATGATTAAGTATCAGGTATCTACAGGTGGTACGTTCGTGATTTGCACTACAACGTTCTAACGTCCGTGTTAAAATTAATACATTCGTCAGTTTTGTAGAGATACCAGGTGGTGTAAGAGAGGGCCATTTCGGAAAAGGAAAAATCTATAACCGGCTTACAACACTTCGTGACCGTAATTCCCCTTTATCTCCTTCACAACTTTCGTACTCAATTGCAACTACACCAAATTCCAATCTGACTATGACTTTTTTAATTACTGAATTGAATTTGCTCTTTCCTTCGAAATGAAACTCCATAACTTTTTATTATTTCGTGGCTTTCTTGTGCACGAAATTCGGCTTACCCTTCGTGTATATACCTCTGCCATTTTAAACGGGTACAATTAAAGATCGCTTCAAATTTGAACTGAAAACAAAAGCAACACTAAGTTCCAATCCGTCGAAGCTCCGTTTTCTATATCACAAACACCCACCCGTAACACCTAGACGATAATCACGCTATCCCCCGATAAGTGCATTTAAGGGTGAAAAAGGAAAAACTAAAATCGATAAGTAAAATTTTTTGGCACTTACTCAACTCCGCAAGACAACTCATTGTTAAAACGTCAAACCACAGCACTACCTGAATGGTAGTAGCACAATTTAATATTTACATAAATGTTATACGTGAAATCAATCAACTTATGAGTAAATTCAATTGAAACGTATTGCAATACAAAAGGCATGATATAACAATTTACGTACGTTTTTTACGTTTAAAGAAACAATTAAAGATATGACCACAAATTTTACGTTCGATATTAATTTGTACACGAAAAGTGATTGAAAACTAGTAAAGATAAAAGAAGTAATCGTGACACGTAACTTGATTAATAAACACTGCAATACATAAAATATATTGAAGGAAAAATGCTACAAAGGAGTGGAGAATTACTAACAATTAAGGAAAATTTTTACAAACGATAATACACTGAACTGTGGCAATTTGAAGGAAAATTTATAAAGAAAATTACGTACTGAGGCAAGAAATATAAACATGAATGCATACATTCAGACCAGTACAAACATAAATATAACTATAAAATAAAAAGAAATAGTATTACTACACTTTATTTAAAAAATCAGGGTATCATTGAAGCTTCCTCCTTAACAAAAATATCAAATGAGATCCTCCAAGAGCAGTACTGATATAAAAGACCCTATAAAAACGGCAAACCACCGAAGGGGACTCTGCTATCTAAAGTAAACGACCAAATTTAAAAACAAACGTACAGAAGACTATTAAAGAACTATAGATCCAATGACAGATACGACTTACTATTCTTTGCTGTTAAATACCGGTGTTACCAACATGTGTGAACTTGTTACAAGTTTCTTTAATCCGGGTACCTACTGTCATTTTCAGTAAAAGTTACAGTTCGAGCTCTGACACATTCCAATCTATGACCCTGGCACTTCTTAGGTAGTTCGCCAATTGATGATTAATAGATTTAATCACAAGCTTTGAACGTATGATTCAGGTATTTGAAAGCATAAGGTGGATGTGAACCCTATCATTTCATATCGGGCTATGTAGACTGTTTTTAGTTATATGTCAAAAAAGTTGAAAAATATTTCTGGGAACAGTTTTGTGTAGAGTGACGTCATATTTTGTGTTAGCAGCGTTCATTTTACACGAAAAGAACCTATGTTTCTTTAAACATACATTGTACTCACGGTTCTTCAATTTTTCTATTCGTCATTCTATGTCACATTTACGGTTTCTGCACTATCTGAATTTTTTGTTATCTACTTCCTAAATATTCAATATTGGCGATTTATTCTTAACGTTTATAATTTTACTTTGCTTGATTGCATTCCGTCTTTTTTTAATTTTAAATGAATACCACACACTCCTCGATTGCTAAATTAATTTATATTTTAAATTTTTTGACCATCTGGGAACATCTACGCAACCATTACATTTATTAAGATAATAAACCTTACGTATTCTGTATAACCGTAACCTAATTTCTAACCTCTACTACTGTAATTATTGACTTTGACGGTTTTATATATCGTTTATTTCTCCTAGATTTGTTCCTC
Source organism: Polyplax serrata (assembly GCA_037055365.1). Lineage (NCBI taxonomy): Eukaryota > Metazoa > Arthropoda > Insecta > Psocodea > Polyplacidae > Polyplax > Polyplax serrata. Next base: position 1,737,501 of record JAWJWE010000006.1, read on the forward strand.
ATGGGCATTCATGTTTTATCAAGTACCGACGAGACCTCATACTCCCTAATCTAATGACGTAATATTTTTAAAAAATGATGACACTCATATAACACAAATCTGTCAATGTATGAAAACATCTGACGTAAGCTTCCAAGTCTATGAATATTCTATTTGCATTATCAATAGAAGAAAACGAACAATTCCTTTTCTATGGGACTAGCTCGCTACTTACCTGTCATATGAATTCATTTGCAAGATATGTGCTATATGTACGAAATACAAATAAAATAGTTAATCAATTTACATATAATCTATTTTGTATAATACACAGGTTGAACTAGTCAGTATGAAACTTTCTTGCATATTATTTGAAACTTAAAGCTACAAAAATACAAAGCTAAAAGCAAAGAGGGAAACTAAGGTTGAACTACAAAATTCTTATTTGATGAATGTACCTTATGATTCCAAATAAGAAAACTAATCTTTAAACTGAAACATTTTTAAGAAAACGCATAATATTAATGGAATATAAAATGTAGACGTTTAGTAACTTCAGTTACTAACCATCAAATAAATTGGAAAATTTAGTTTCATACGATGTTAAATAATTTTAACTGTTACAAGGAATGCAACTATTTATTAAAGATGGCAAAGGGTTCAAAAAGAAATGCTGCTAATGAGACTACGTTGAATTCCTCAGATCCGAATAACAAAAAACTGCTTCACTGACTGATTTACTTTGTAGGTTCACCACACAAGTTGCAGTTACGAACCGTCCTAGAAGTTTCCAATCGGTAAAAGACTAATTACACGAATGCGATATTCTTGTTTTCGTCTCTTTCTCTTGGAGAAAGGATTGTTTTCTGAATCATAGGGTGGTCACCAAAGATTCTTTGTATGGAAACCTAACGGTAGTCGAATAGGGTCACAAACGATTCGCAACTTTATTAAGGGGTCCGACCGAAACGGAGTAATAAACCAATCCGAGACTCGGTGAACCTTAAAATCGTACCTGTTATTGAAATCGTTCACCGGTATTAATAATTTGCACGTTAAAAGGATTCGTTGCTTTTCTACCACAACCGCCCTGAGGAAAAGCACTCCACAGAAGCAGGAGGTGGCTGCTTGTCCACGTAGTCATCGCTCCGGAATAGTTCGTTGAATACATAAATCCATTATTTATTGATCACATGCAGAAATTTCAGTAATTAAACTTAAATTCGTGAACTCTCTCTATAATGATGCGAAGTACTGTTCTCAACTAAACTAATATAAGACATGAAGAGCCTCGGTCCTCAAATAATCCAGAACTAATCCATGTTACCTCTACTACTACGGGAGGATTACAATACTAAAGAATTTTTGAAATTATTAGGTTATTAATTTGTCCCTTAATGCTCAGGGTTCGATTAGTGGCAAATATTACAGCAGGATGATTCTTAGGCTAATTGAATCACTAATGGCGAGAAGTTCATTCGTTAGAGTTATGTGTGGTTTTGGGTAGCGAGAGTTAGGAAAATAACTCCCAATAGTAACAGTTCGAGTACCTAGAGATGGTATAAACTTATATATTTGTTTTTAAGACAATGACAAATCTTATATGCATTTTATCTGCTGACATAACCTGGGAAGAACATCAGTGGAAAAATAAAGTCCATTTCAAGCCTTTATATACGTGAAACAAATACTAAACTGTACAATCTTCGAATTCGTATTCAAGTAAACCGTTAGCAACAGAGGCGAGGATTAAGTTTTAGTAAATTTTCCGAAGGTCATCCAGAAACAAGGCATCCAGTAATAAAATAAAAAAAATTTAGTTTCAATCTCTGGCGGCCCGACTTCCTGTGAGCTTCTTTTGGCCTCAGTGATGTTAAATTAAATTATACCGAAATGAATGCTGAAAAACTAGAGCTAAGTAGGCTTACACTTATTCTTCAATTTGCAATTTTTTTCTTCTACATTTTATGCCCAACAAAATGATCAGGTATTGTGGAAAAACTAAAACCTTCTTTAGTAAAATTCACTAAAACTCCTAATGATGTATGAGAAATTCCTTCACACTTCTCTTCGGTATGGCTTACTTGTACAAAGAAACGTTTGAGTCTAACACAAAAAAAAGAGTAATCAAACTTCAACGTCTCGTCAGATACAACCCTGGCACAAATCATAATATACATTATTTGGGTTGATGGGTTATAAATACTAAGCATGAGTGATATTTCAATGACGACGCAAATTTCACAAGACAAATAGGAGAACAAACTACATGGATGTTGGATTTGCTGTGAATCTAAAACTACGAAAAGAGGTTTATTTCTGAGCAGAATTCACACCCCTTCTATATTACTCATACATGATCCTCATTAACAGATGATGGAAATACTAGATAATGAACCGAATAGACGGTGCCTATTAAACTAGATATTTTCCCCTTAATTCTGTACTCAATTTACAGTAATAATTATTACAAATATACAAATTATTAGAATTATTACAAATATCATTAAAAATAGTTTCAAAATTACACGCATTCTATAATGCCGTAGACGATATTTTCATTTTTTAATTAATTATTGATAAATGCGGCAAACATAGGTGCTCGTGAAATGTTTAAAACGAGTATTATCGGTCATGTGACCATAAACTTTCATAATATTGTGAACATATAATTGTCTCGACTCTGCCATCTCTTGTTGTTTTATTACTCACCTTACATATTTGCAATTTTGATTTTCTGGTAATTAACTTTAATCAAATACAATTAGTTGCAATTCAAGTGGTTTATCAGGGAGTATCAAGTAATTTTACGGAATCAGGTACCTCAAGAGTAGTAACACATGCCTTCAACAAGGGCAGGTTGTAATAATGTTCAGAGCGCGCACACACACACACACACCTACGTTGCTAACATAAATAAATCCAACATCAGCGGAAGGGCACCGAGAGTATGCTTCTTATCTAGACCTTGAGTATACGAATACTCTAATCTACAAAGCTATAAAAGAGACAACGACAGTGATCACTATGTTTGACGATCCTTGTGAAGCTCACGAATTCAATTTGCAACTCAATGCCATTGTTGAATGCAAATTTTAATAATTCCTATAAGTAAACGTTTACGAAATTCTTTCAGATGTTCAAATTCTGATAGTTAGACTCTAAAAAACCTATATAATCCATTACGGTTTACTGCGCTCTGTGTTCTCATTTCGCAACTCGACATTGCGGTCTGGAGTACCAAATTAAACCGAATGAATGAATTCCATCCGACCGCTCTCCACGTTCGATCGGCCCATCAACAACTTCCCGATTCTTTAGTTAAATTATGGTTACAATAATTGTAAAGAAGAAGAGTATTGATCAAGGCATCTTTATAATTAAAACAAGAAAGGTTTGTCAAGCTTCCAGTGGAAGTGTGGGGGAAAAAAACACGAAATGTCAAGGAAATTGTGATCTCTAATTTGTAATATATATTATACATGTATAACCTGGCAGCTTGTGGACATCAGCTCAACAATTACACCTTTACTTCACCTTAGAAAATTGTGTCAATAAGTTTTTCTTACGACACGACGTAAGAATTGAATTTTTCAGTTTATATTTCCAGAATAGTACTGGAGTTTACCTGAGGTAGTAATGTTTATTTTATAACCAAGCTAACGCGAAGTGCAGCAATTCCTTTTCAGCATTCAACACTCCTACGTTTGAAATTCCTTCAAAAATTTGTTAACACCACCATAATTCTGGTTAAAAAATATGAGTAATCTCCCTTCATTTCCCTTTCCTTCGAGATCAGAAGAACCGTTAATTCATGTGTGTCGGAGGTAAAAACCGATACAAATCGAAAAAGAACAAAAAAAATAACGATAATCATAAAATGGTGAAGTGAAAACCTTGATCTTGAACTTGAGACAGATCGAATCACGAAAGCCGGCTACGCACGTTACCTTCATCAAATACCAGAAGTGGTGAAGGCCCTGGTCATTGACAACTTGGCACTAGTCTGATCTTGTATCGTACCGTACGGTACAGCACCTGGACATTGTTGTCAGTGAAATCTTGCAAAAATTAATATCGCAATCGAAACCGGAAAACCTGCTGCGGTGTTTGTTAAATTCATATACACTGAAGTAATGATACAGCTCAACGATATTCACAACTTCGGGAGCTATCCTGATAAGGCAGAATGTCTTGAAACGTAAAACGCTCTCAGGAACTGAGGTTGTAATCAATTACAGTCAGCTGCAGTATTTTAATTTTTATTTCTCTACGAATCCATTTATTACTTTATAATTTTTAATATCATTAGTGTACTTACTGTACTTAATTATTTGTTCTTCTGGTCTTATGTGACTCCTTCTACAACCTCTCAAACAGTTGAAAATGAACATACTCTATTAAATGAATTAATTTGGTACTTCACGTTTTAGTAGTAATCACGAAAATCCCCACTTCAGTTTAACATTACTTGATTTATCGCTTCCATAAATTTTTATGTGTGTCGGTACTTTAATTAATATAACACACATTGAATTAAATGCTTTTAAACCCATAAATTACAGATTCATCTGTTTTGTAATACTCGACACTACCATTAATTTATTTTATTTTAATTTCATTTCATAATTTGACTAGATATTCTATTGCCTTACATTTGGTATCAAATTTCAGATTAAACTGAATTGTGCAAAACAAAAAACAGTATAAACAGGCACGTCAGGACTAACCAGGATAAGACTCATCAAATAAATTCGATGAAGACGACCACACTAAAAAGTTAGAGCGATTGGGAACGTGAGGGTTCCCCATAAGAACAAGAAATGTTACAGGATTAATCAGATGAGCAACAGATTCACCCAATGCTGGTGTATTACTATTCAATGGTTCCACCTGGACAGCAATAAAATTGCAGGCAAAACTCTAAACTATACCGATACGCTATAATTGACTAAATTTTTAATTAACACTGTTAAAAATTATTACAACAAATTTTTTTTACCCACTGAATTCCAAAACTCAATGTGAACTCAGATGAGGTGCAAAAAACTGTATACAAGGCTGCAGGAGTAAAAGAATAATATTAATCTGGATATTAATGGAGTAATAAAGTTACCGGTGTATTACCTTGTCATTATGTATATCTCTTGCATTAAAGTTTAAGTCGCGACAAATATTCTGCGACTTAATCTTTTTCTCGTTCATACAAGTTTACTTGTGAGTTTTACTTATTGACACGCACGCCGTACTTATTGACACATGTGTTATGCCTGGCTTTTTTAGGCTTCTGGGCGTTTTCAACACGGTTGACCACGTAGGAATATCGCGCCCCTCAGTTCAATAGTAACAAAAGCGAATTAATCAGAGGTCAAATTATTATGGTTCGCCATGATAGAATACATTCTGCTACCTGCCAGTTCATTATATGAAAGGAAATTGAGCTCCACAAAAATTCGATTGATTTTGCTTTTACGGGGCCCGGCCCAATTCTCACGTTATACCAACTTTCACAAGTTTGAAAATGACGTTTTTGTTTATCTCCGCCTCATCATTTAGGCCCCACGGTGTCCTTACAAGGTATCTTTGCCCTTTCTTCTTAATATTTGAAAATCCCTCCCCAAAATGTTTTGGTGTGCTTATTCATTATAAAAGATCTTGCCCTCAATTATAAGTGGTCTTATTATTTACGTAATTTTGTCTTCACCTAACATAAAATATTTCATCAATTTTTCAATATTATATTGATATTCCTCTTTTATAGTACCACAAAATAAACTTGTTAAATTTTGAGGGAAACATTTATTTTATACACCTTGCTGCCATACTGCGATATTAGCACCCTTTTATGAGTGTTACGGCAATCGCATATAATAGCAGTGGTATTTTCTAATAAAGGACAGCAATAATCGTTATTAAACCCATGAAACCATGTTCGTCTGTTGGAGCACTTTTTTTATTCCAGACAATTTTCTTAGTAGTTCAGACAGTAATGAACCGATGCATAACAAGTGTAACTAACCATAGTTTTCGGTTCTGCGGTAATTAAACAAATTAAAATTTCATGAGGGTAATAATAGAGCTGAATTTTTTACAGCGACCGACTCGCAAGTTCATTACTAATTAACTATTGTCAATAATATAAGAAGCTGACACTAAAGACCTCGAACCCAGTTCGGTCCGGTAAAATTAAAGTCAACTCAAACAGAACCATCAGATATACAGTTCTATTAACGTATTCACAATAAACGTAAGTATTGCCCTCATATAGGAAAACTGTAACTGTGTGGTTTTAATAAAGACAACCACTTTCTAAGTCTATTACCAAGTAAAAAAATTTTCAGGTCTGTTCAATTGATGATTGAAAGTGTTACAGTAGAAATAATTAGTAAATCAGGGGTGCAAACTCACTAAAATAGACCAGTTTCTATTATCACATGTCAGACTATTGTCTTGAACTTGTTCGATACTTTTCTGTTTTGTTTGAAAGGATAATTAAATTGTTGTATATGACTCGCAAATTTGACAGATATTTCCCCATTAATTGCACTAAGAATAATTTTATTCCTTCGTCAGGGTATTTTTCGCTTCAGTTGCAACATACTAGTCAAGACAAATAGTACAGTTCATTGAACTAATTTAAGCGAAAGACAAAAGTCCAAGGCAGTAAACTCCTACTTCCTTCGTCATCCTCGATGATGTCTTTCGTGTACTTCAATTCATAAGAATATCGCATTTCAATATTGTAAACTGTTGAGAAACCAATGCAAAAAATAAATAATGACGTTTACATGATCTTACTACTATTCCCTTCCCTGGCAATTTAATTGGAATTAGAACACGCTAAAAGAATCGGCCTAGAAAATCATTTATCTCTCGATTTTACATTTTATAGCAACGTACGTTTAATTACGCGGTACCTTTGTTTTTACCATGAGTCAGGTACATAATAGAACCCGAGAGACCGCGATAACGAAACCTGATACCTGTCGGAAGTTGTTCTGTAGCAACTCAAACACCGGCGACCCTTAGAGCAAGTGATATCTATTTGCGTGACTCAAATTTGATCCGTGTCTCATGCTTCGACACCTTTAACATATCTATTTTATTATACAGATAAGTAATCTATACATAATTTTCAATTCACGACACGGTAACACTACCGTATTGCAGTTTTTCGAAACTTCAACAGCCTCTTATTCAAAAATCGATTGGAAGTCACACTTGAGTATTTTCCTACTTCATTCCTCTTGCGAACGCAATGATGACGATAGAGAATTAATATTTTTTATGTTAATTATTTTAAATAAAAGTAAATAATTTCTTATGCAGGAGAAAATATAAGACAATATATAATTTCAGTAAAAAACATGTTAAAAATTTCTTTACAATACGTAATAAATTGTGGAGTGATACATTTGAATGATAAATAATTGGTCACTGATTTTCAGGAATAAATATTGGCCAAGATGTAAACTACACTGACGAATGACAAGGTGCCTTCCTACTTTCCATAAAACGTCAAATTTGGAATGTTAATCAAATATTAAATGGTAGGAGGAATCAAGAAATGGAACATATGTAAGCAAAAAATTAAGAAGATGGAAAAGGATTAAAATGCATAAAACTGTTCAATCATTCTAAATCCCTTGTTTCTTTTACCTTTCCATTCACATTAAACGTCCAGACTGATACGACTGGTGGCGTAAAGTGGATTTGGCAGAAAACCCGTTATGTGAATTTAACGGCAACGTGAATTTAACGATAACGATACAAAAATTAACCATCACTGTAAACGTTATACCTTCCAGAAAAAACGAACTAAAGCAGATTTAATATATAAAAGAAATTGCCCAAAACAAAAAAATAAAAAGATAGACTTGAGTATGATAGGAAAATATCGGACGGAGAACACGTGATACATACCTAATGTAATGAGCGTAAGGGTAAAATTGGAGAAGGAAAGGAAGTAAACAATTTAAGTACGGGAGCAAATCAGTCAACAGTACGAAATTAAAAACCAAACACAAGAAGTACCAATTTCAATAATACGATAAGATGAGCAGTCCTGTTATTTTAATTTTTTCTGCAAAAATTAACTGATAGTAAATATAGTAACCGAAAAGTGACAAATAAATGAATGATGAAGAAATATAGGAAAACAGAAACGTGGTCTGGAAAACATGTACAACACAACCACAACGAAATTGACATCAAGAAAAACAAGATGATCAGTTATAATAAAATTCTCCAATTCTTTGAACTCGATAGACAGCTCTTCAATATGTGATTTGACGATCAGAATAACTGCACATTACAACTACTCCGAAAATATGGACAAACCACATCATCCATATCGTTTTGCATCCTTATCGAATAGCACACGAAGTTCACTCAAAAACCGATTTCTACATAAAAAACTAAAAGACATCGTCATTTCTTTCCGTTAAATAACGGAGAAGAAATGTGATTGGTCTAAAACGTCTCAATTGTACTGAAAAAGAACTAGTACGTCGGTAACTACTATGGGGTATTATAAAATATGATAAAACAGACGACCATGAAAACAATATCAGAGGAACCTTACCAAAGTCAAGTTATTTTCCCATAATATCCAACAAATCGTGAGAAAATCACAACGGAAAACTTCTTTTGTGGGCATTACTAAAATACGCATAAAAGTACTACCTATTGAAACAATGAGACCTCCATATTCATTAAACTATTATCTAAAATAACCAGTACCAAATATGAGCCATCCTGCTAAGTAAAGAAGAAACTTGAGAAAGACTTGTCTCCATCTTCTCGTATTTGTAAGCTTTATAATAGACACAATTTATCTATTAGTCACAGTCTGTTACTCATCTGTTTGCACTTCATCAAACAAAATACCAATTCACTAAAAGGTCTATACGTATATTATACTGTTTTTTTCGTTCCAATTTCCATTGCAAAATATTCGAAGAGAATAGCTTTTACATATTACACATTACAAAAGTTTTTAAAACAGTTAAAACCTACAAGTTCAAATTTCGATTAACCGACTCAATTCTTCTCTCAATCTTCAACAATTTTACCAGTTTACTCATACAACAAGCGATTATGTCATATCCTGCATTTAATTTAACAGGACCATTATGTTCCTGGTTAGCAGAGGTTCATCACCAGTAACTATTCTCATTTGAAACAATCCTTTTTATCCAGGTCGTATACAGGATTTTGTTCATAGAGGACTCATACAGGATTTTGTACTCGTACAAAAATTGTCGTGAACGGAAATTCTAATGCGTTAATTTTTTATGCAGTTGGCATCACTAATAGTCGATTAAAAGACTGCTATTCAATTTTTTGGAATGTAAATTTGTATTCGACTTAATTTTTGCTAGAATAATTCTAGTAATTTAAACGCCATAGTGACATTTACCTCCCGAATTTCCAAATTCAAAACAAAATAAGAAGGCTTTATATTTGTAAGGTTGCATACAATTTAAAGTGCTTCTTAATGTACATAATCCCTAAATACTCTGCATTCATTACACAATCGCAGACCTACGTTATCGAGTATTTCGGATAAATAAAATTAGAGGACTACAAATTCAAATGTAATGCTTGTGGTTCTTCTCGGATATATATATGACCAAGAAAGTTGAAAAAAGGTGATGTATTTGATATTTTAATATATATTTTGATAGCGAATGAATGGGACGCACAGAATACAAACAGGAAAGCAAAACCAAAAAGAATAAAGTTTAAAATATATGAAAGGAGAAACTTATTTTTTATACGAATTCCCTTAATTTTACTGTAACTTTTCTTCTATGCATAAATTTCACCATAAAGCACCAACTGGTATATTTCAATTAAGAGTACTATGAATTGTATTTCATTTACATCTTCAAGATATTTCTGTAAAGAATTTATTTCTCCCATAACAGCAGTATCTACTTAATTATCATTTCTATATTCATTAACCGCTAATTAACGAACTGAAACCACTTCAGGGTAATATACCAAATGAATACATTCATTTGGTCTTCAGCTTGGAAGACCAAAAGATATTGTGGGCGTTAAATAAAATTTCATACCGGCGCTGTATGTCTGCTATAAACGAAGCAGTTCTAACTCTTCCTTTTCTATCTCTTAGTTAACCATAGTGTCCATAAACCAACATAATAGCAACAAATAAAATTACAACTACGTTTCGCAAAGCAGAAATTTCCTTCTCTGCGGTCCACTTATTTCGCCGCAAAGTCTTACACTTATTACACCACCACAAAATTTTGAACAACGAAGTCCAGGATGAGTGACATTGTAAATGTCTCTAAATTCTTTCGGTCGTTTTCTAACCACCAACAGCCAATTAGTTGAGGCTTTGCAGGCTCAAAAGTGTGCCTTCTAATGCATTAATGTAGTAATTGATAAATATAAATTGTTTCATTTAAAATAATTTATGGAATAATTAATTAACAATAGTAATAATTTTTCTAAGAAGGAAATAAAAAGGTGCAATAAGAATTTTAAAAAACCCTTATCACAACACACAGTATTTAACGTAGTGACGTACACTAATTTGCTTACGATTTAATTTTGTCCTGCTGTTTGCAACACTTTGCTAGTAAAAGTTTAGTAGTCAAATGTCAAAAACTCTCACTCGTTATCAGCAGAACAGAATTTTAATTCTTCAATGCAAGTACCAAAACATTCTCAACCTTTTGTTTTAATAATGTCGCATGACATCCTTTTCCACATGAAAACTCTGATCGACCTATTTCCTATCGAATGTCCAACGACACTACGTCTGTTTTTCATCCAGACAAAGATCCAGAAAAGTTTCATACGAACTTCATAATCGAGTTACTAGTACGGTTTACAAAACTGAATTCATAAACATGTAACAAATCCATTACAAATGTGAAACATTTGATACAACTACAAGATCTTTTTCAAAATCGGAAACTTGCGGTCAATCATACATATAAAATTATTCTTGATCGAAATAGAAAATAATTTTAAATTCATTAAGAGATGGAAACACTTAATATTTCCAGAAAGTCAATGAACAAACGATTTTTGAATAAATAAAGATGATGTTGCATAAAAGCTTCAACTATTGAATGAGTAATCATATTTAAGACATTTTGAGACAACCGGTGCAGTATTTGATTGGTTTTGACTCACTCTAAAAACATTATGAAGACAAATTAAGTGAATTGACTTGGTTGTGAACCAGAAGAAAAGCAGTTTTTCAGTTATATATAAAAACAGTGATATCTTCACTGGGTCAGTTAATGCAATACAAACTAAAAGTCAAACCCTTACAATCAAAGAAACAAGTGCAAAATTCTGCAATATGACACTTCAGTAATTTGTGCAAGACATGGTTTCTGTAAACAATCAGAATGGAAAAATTTATGAATTAATGAATTAAAAAATTGTCTTCAAAACAAATTCACACAACCACAACATTTTAGTTCTAGACATGAAGAAAATTGGTACAGAACTATTATCTTGTATTATTTATTACACTTTTTAATCACACCGCTATGTTCTGAATTAAGCAAATCTTTCTTCAAATCTTTCATCCTTATAAATGAAACAAAAATTTCATTTAATTTTTCCTTACTTAGTGCAAAACAATTAAGTTTGCTATAAAATGTTATAAAAAACCAAATTACAAAAATTTTAGCTTCACACTAATGACAATAGTAAACATAATCAATTCATAATCATGATGAAAGAATGTATACAAGTTTTGCAACTTCTGATTGTAGGTCTTGCAGCAATGACTTCACATTTAAAATGGGTTAGTAAGAAACAAAATGGGACACCTGGTGTTTAACAGGCAGCTGGATCTTTTGTTTGCGAATAGATAAAACAATGAAATTGTAGTTATCAAGTAAAACAGCACAAATATTTCCTATCACAGAGAACATAAAAACCACTCCATCACAACTAAACATGTGAATTTTAATACCAAACCTGCTAATTCCTACTTTCTTCAATATGGTACCCTTATGTGGGAGTCTTGATCTTGATAAAAACCAATTAAAATGTGGTAAATTTAGTGCAAGGGAAAGAATGCAAATTTGGTACCTCACTGTGAAGTTGACTTAGTTTTGCCCTTTCTTGATGGAGAAAAAATATTCATAACTAGTGTTGTGAGTGTGATGATTGTTGACATATTAAAGAATGAATTTTCGCGAAGTTGTGGGGATGAACGCTGTTTTCTTTTAGTTCTTAAACAATTACATAACTTTACTTGTCATCAACAAAAATACTGTGTGGCGTAGTTTTACTACAGTTGAATTTAATGCTCACCAAGGAGTATCAAAACGCCAAAATGCCAAAAACGGAGCGCCTACTCAATATACACTTCCCGGGTGGATTTTATTAATTTTACCAGTGTCAACGATAGAGTCATTTGGATTTCTGTTGAAATTCCACTGAGGGTTTCAACATAAGTACAACCATACGCCCACTAGTGCACCTTCTTAAAGGATTCTCACCAACACATGAAAGGTTATGATTCGATTAATATAGTTGACTCACCGGCTATCCTGAGAACTGCTCGGTCAGCGGGATCCAGCTGCAGGATACTCAAAGGTTTATCTTTGGCCCATTCCTTCAGAGATTCGTCGGTGTCGAAATCCATGACAGGAATCCCGCGATTAAAATTAAAACTGTAACTAGTAACACTATAATATTTAACTGAATTCGATCGGGGACGCGGACAATTCGTCGTCTTCGCTCATGTTTTTCTTTCCCTTTGCTTCAGCCTTTATTATGCGACTCGCACTTGAAAGACTCATTAATTGATTTTCAGGCAGCAACTCAAACAATTTTGGAGTATACAACGTACAGTTGGACACGCACCATGATCAACTTTATAACGCGGTACTATAACTGACACATGGACCCAAGACGCTGCTGTCATTTCAGACCACAGCGACAAAGAACATTTCGCTCTCGTCAAATTCAATGAAAGACACAGCAGAAAGGTTCAATAATGACACAATAGGGCAAAAGGTTTCAGCTGCCAGGAGAACCGGCCATTTTGCCAACGGGACCCGAACTTGCGGCCTTTTTACACTGTTAAATTTTGAAAAATTAAGCCGACTACGACGATCACGAGAAGACGACTCCGTGTTCGGTTAAAAGCAACAGAGCTGGTATAAATAAAGAAAAATTAAGTAAGCAATAAAAAATCTCTTTCGATCGCGCCTTACTTAGAATGGCTCTGAGAGTACGTGAAAAACAAATCCTACTAGAATGTGACTGGCGTCTTATCGTCTACTACGACAAAGCAGTGCATTAAAGTTCACGGACTTGCTCATACATAACCTGATCTTAGCATCGATTCTTAGCTTAGGGTGAAAAGAATATTATTTATACTTAGGAGTATCCACGAGGTGGCAGCACCACAGCGGTTAACGGATAGAAAACGAGAAAAAAATGGCAGGACGTGTCAACAGACTGAAAGAGAAAGAAAAGAAAGTTTTTGTTTCTTCTTTTGTTCTCTTTAAGTTCATTTTAATCCATTTCATTTTATCCAGTTCATTTAATCTATTTTCAGTACAATGATTACATTACCTTGTACTAATTTAAAATACGCTTGTTGTCTAATTTATTATTTGAAGTTTACACGGCTGCGAGATTTCCTTCGGACTCTATTTATTTTTGTTACGAATAAGGGCAAATTAATTGTTATTGAATTCCAAAGTCAAATTCGCTCAAAACTACAAAGAATTCTGGCTTTTGGCTTAAGCAATGGACGAGGAAATCAATACATTAGTAAAAAAACTTTCAAAATAAAATGGTCATTATATTTCTGTCAACAAGTACCTTAATACATATTACAAATTTCCGTACATTTTGCACCTGACCACAAAAATAAAAATTAAAAATTAAAATTTTCAAACCAAAATGAAAATTTCGTATCTTCGCTTAAACAATTTGTTTTGAAAATTTCCGTCGGACTAGTGCAGTCGTCAAACTGCTCACAAATCAATTAATTTTTATCGATAATAGGTAACCACTAAATATGCATGTACATGTCAACTGATGTGTATTGATGTATCTGTATGTGACGTAGGTCACGTAACTCCGCATACATACATAGGAGTGTTTCACTGGGCGGCACAACCCCAGTAGATCGAATCGAACGAAAATACTGCCATGAGTGACACAAATGTAACACCCTGTCTTCCGTGCGTTTCAACGCTTGGAATTTATCAAAGAACCCCCTGTCCATTTGCCGACCACCAAAAAATCTGCTACCCATCGTCACGCCAGGAGATTAGAGGTCACTCAAGCGGGTATCGGTCCCTTTTGGTTGGGGGCTGGAAAACAACAGGAGAATCCTACGGTACCAGAGGTCTGCTGCTACTATACAACTGGAAGCTATGAATATTGTTTTCAGTACTCTCGCACGGTTCTGGTGTAATTGGACATTTTATTGCTATGAGCTTATTGTACCCGACTAAAAAGTATTGAAATTTCGTCTATAAGTAAATTAGTACACGCCCAACAGAAGAGCATCAGCATTCATCACCTATAAAAATTATTTCTACATATTTGGAACATACAAATCGTAAATACGACAGGCCTAGACACGTAACAAATATGAAATGGCACTTGGGTTGAAGAAATTAAACACAATAACCAACCGAGACTAAAATTACATAAAAGTCAGTATTTGTATGAGCAAACAGAATCGTAGTAAATTATCAAGCAAAAGTGCAGAAAACAAATTTTAATAATTTAAGAGACGAAAGAAACTAAAGGTGAATGCAGTTGAGGAGAAATCTATACGAAAAAGAACACACAGATCAGAAACAAATAAAAATAACCGATAAACAGCAGACCTCCAGCTTCTCTGCAGGTACAAAAACCTTTCTGATTATATGACTCCTTCCAAAAAAATTTATACATATATATATTGTACATATACAATGTACAATGTTCAAGGGAATCCGAGACACATGGGTAATCTAAACAACATAATTCAATCACCCCGCCCCGAACAATATTTACCCAGATAATATAAATGTTGCCGAGAGATCTGTTTCATGTTAAATTCTATATAAATATATATATAATATATACATACATATATATAATGCATTTACGTTAATTGCTATATAGCACCCCTTATCCCCGCCCTAAACGTGTGACAATATAAACCCCTCAATATATTACTATTCAAATAATAGATTACATTTACTTTATCTCTTCTCTTTTCTGTCAATTTTAAAACATATTATTTTTTTTGGTATTGTTTTTCACTTAAGTTCTAAATTTAAAAAAAAAACAAATTTAAATTTACAAATTTCAAAATAATTTCCTATTTTTAGTAGACTTATTATGAAAATGTTAGGGATCGATGCAAAAGATTGAGATTAAACAATTTTATTTTTATGGTTGACAGCCTTGCTCGTTCTTCTGAAAGCTTCTTGGCACTTCTTAAAAGCAATTCAGTATTTCAACCAGAGAATGGGATTGGAAATTGTCAATTCGGCCTATATCCTTTAACCAATGAATGACTGCTGGTCTACGACTTTTCTCAACCGAAGAAAGAGAGAGAGAGATGTGAACAGGAAGACAGAGGGGGACTGGTGGATAAAACATGACAAAGAAAGTAAAATACTGCGAACTGACATACGAGGCGACTTGAAAAATTTCAGTGCTGCAATGCAAGCAGATAAATAGCATAAATAATTAACTTCAGAGAGCCAAATACATCTGTAAATACAAATGTAGAGCCCAGGGTATACTCGAAGTATCATCGGGTGAATGCGTGAAAAATGAAAAAATCACGTGAAAGCCTCCAAGCTAAAATCTGTCTGAAATTAATTAAATTCTATTGGTTACATTTAAAATCGATGACAAAACTAACTATTAAAATAATAATAAAGAGAAGCAGTAATAAAAACAGACAATGTAAAAGTCTATAGAAGTAGTGTAACAAATGGAGGAGTAAAAGAAAAAAAACTCCACGGCCGCGGTTCAGTCTTTTCGAAAGGAACATCCAAAACTTTTACTTTTTAGGCAGCGACAGTAAAATTGCATCGGGGTGAATTCCATTGCCCGGCAGTCTTAAACAGACACATTTGAAAATCAAAAGGAAATACAGTGGCCGGAGAGTACAAACGGTAGGTGGAGATTGGAGCAAATATAAAAATAAAAATACCCAGGTGAATCACTATCCAAAATAAAAAAAAAGCTTTTATGAAGAGCAGAAAACGAGAAGGTTCAACCACCAACAGAAGGAAGAGTTAAATTTTTGGCTGTGCCACTGCCCCTGTATAAATTCTCTAAACAATGGTCCTCTAAATTTTACTGGTAACAATTTTTCAATTTATCTTATACACCAGCGACCTAAATTCGGAATGGAATATCATGGACCAATTAAACTACAACATTGGGATTTTCAAAAACCCACTTAGTTAATAGTTTAAAGTGATCAGATTATTAAACTGAATTGTTCCGCCTTCAAAAATAAGTTATCTTTTCTAGAGAGAATAATATATTTCGAGTAGGGGTACTCACTCTAAAATAATATAAAACAGTTTAATTAATGTCAAACAACTTTTTCAGGTACAGGACCCAGAAATATTGATATTTCCATCAGGAGATCTTCCTCCTTCATCGCTTTTATTTGACAACTAATTTTTTTGGGTGCTTTAGAAGTGCTTCAAAGGAATCTGCTATTAGCTAGTCAACAACAGTTGACGCCCTAATCAGATATCAATAAACAAAACGTAATTAATCGATTGTGGATGCAATTTTGCACAAGCCATAAACAAAACAGTTCCTGCTGCTGTTGCTTCATTACCAATAATCCGGAGGAGCACACAGCGTTTTCATGAACGTTAAATGATGTCTTTCAAAATGATTTTGAGTATCAATTATTTAAATATAGTTAAACGTATACTCCCAATAAAAGTTACAGGGACAGGTGCTTATCCTCCCCTCCAACTCTGTTCAAATCCCCTAGCAGAATGACGAACGAGTTTTTTACTGTCTAGACTAAGCCGAAAACCGCCCCACCAAAGTCAATACGGTGGCGCTAATCCTGCGTCATACTTCTTGGTGCTTCGTCTCCGGTGTGTAGATAGTGACTGATGCTATATGTTCATTCGGCATTATCTGAAAAAAATACATTTGAGATGCAGATCGGTAAACGTCACTGAAAGGTTGAAGGGAGTTTACAGTATAAGAAGTGAGAGAACGAGGTGGAGCGGCATACAATTTATTTATAATAATACAAGCCGAAGAGGTAGAAAGAACGTGACAAAGGAGTGAGAATATGAAGTTTAGATATGGCAATATCTCACTGACAACGGAAAAGGTTGACAACTATGAATGAAACCACAACACAAAAAGAGAACCACACGAAGTACTCACTTCGAAAATCATGTCTTGAAACGGGTAACAAAAGGTCGAACCGAATGGATTCGTCGTATTTGTACTTGATGCTCTGTTTAAAACAACCGGCCGATCCGACTTTTTGACCAGATGAAACATTTCCTTCCATTTTGTGTAGGCAGTGATTCGCAACTCTTCTGGAAATTTTTGCTCCGCTTTTTTACCCTTTTTGCCCCGTTGGTTTCCGCCGGGAGGTGGTGGATCATCCTGTGGTCGTGTGTTTCCGTCACAACGAAAACTCGGCTCGCTGTTGTGAAGATCGATCCTAAACTCGCACCTGTAATACCTGCAATCCAGAAGTATGTATTTAATAGCAGTGAAACTTTGGCAAATGTACTATATATGTGTAATATAAATGGATTACGTAATTACAAATCCTTGTTAACATACATATTGAAGTTGTAGTGTCCAGGGTAGTTGGTATGCAATACGAATTTTTTTGCCTTTTGAGAACTGGCATCGAACAAAATATCCTAAAACAAAGACGTAAAGTTCCAGTAAAACTAACACGACTTAATTTTTTCATAAAATTCCGTACTAAAAACATCAAAATTGAACGTAAAGAATATAAAGTAAAATAGAGGAGAAAAATAAACCTTAGTACAAAGTCGAAATTGTTTCACGAACAATCGCGTAATGGAAAATAGTAAAAATAAGAAGAGAACTTACTAGCCCTAATGTGAAGTAATTGTAAAAATAGTCAGATTTCCTCGTAACTCTCTTATGTGGATTCGGGCTGTGAATTTTCATTTTGTCTTCCGATTTGTAAAACATTCGCGACGGCGCACCCAACGATGTTACGACGTCCTGACAGGACTCTCCCAGCATCACCTCCCGAGCAAGGCATTGTTTCTTTCCTTCGGTATATCTACAAGAACCTGAAAAATTTTATAAATTAGGAATATGAGAAAATATGGTTAAAAAATGGTTGTAGTTTCCACTCAACAAAGTTTTCGGACATGTGAAGGCGTATGCGAACACCTAACTATAACTGTCAGGTAACGTTAATAGAATCAGGCATGGAGAAACGGTCATTATAAAAGCACTGATTCTTTAATGTCAAAAGGGGTAATTTGGTTGCATTGCAACACGCGAAATTTGTATTAGAGCAATTTACTAAACCAGAAACCTCAAAAGTTGCTGTGTGCCCTTGTCGAAGGGAAGGGGAGAACATACGATGTTCAACTAATCACAATATATCCTCCGACTGAAGAAATTCTTACGATCCGATAAAGTAACAATTTTAAACATTCGAAACCTGTGACTACAAAAGAAAAATTACACTATTGTGAATTGCATTTATAATTCACAGAAAACGATGGGTAAAACTACCTAGATTCGCAAAAGCATATCTTTTGTTTTCTTTATGCTTAGACAAACATAAACTTTACTTGCTTGCTAGAAAACATTATTTTGCTGACATTAACTACTTTCGAGTTCGTGTTACACAAAATCACTGCGAGATCGTGAACCAGACAAGACAAAAAACCAGGCAAAAAGATAAAGCAAATTCCTAACTCCTACATCAAATGATGTGATTCT
The DNA here is from genome assembly GCA_037055365.1 of Polyplax serrata. Taxonomy (NCBI): domain Eukaryota; kingdom Metazoa; phylum Arthropoda; class Insecta; order Psocodea; family Polyplacidae; genus Polyplax; species Polyplax serrata. The sequence goes on from JAWJWE010000006.1 coordinate 1,756,446, forward strand.
TCACCTAATTTTTCATTTGACAGTTCCTTTAGGCATTTTGCAGCTTAAATTTACTTCTTTTTTACAATCACACAATTATGCTTGCCACCAACTTACAATCAAATTAAATTTTCAGTACCTTCGGTGAAGAGATGCAGTTTGAGACCCTTCGTGCGATTTCGCTCCCGCACTATTTCCGCATGTTCTAGATAGACATGACCATTGTAACAGCAAATGGGCATAGCAGGTGTTCTGCAATCGACTATGTTAATACCAGCGTAAATACTGGTCTTTGACACGGTTGGACTCGACCCGTTTTGAAGCTGCAATGACCCAAGACCGTGTGCATAACCGGGCTGAAATAGGGCACAATAATCATTAATCGTTGAGGAATCAATTGTAAAAAAATGGATGCTGTAGTGCAACTTTTAAAAAAATATTAATATAAAATATTTTGCAAGCAAATTTTATTATAACTCACCTCAAATTTTGACTCAACAGGAAATGAGAAACTCAACCCCCTGAAATTCAACTGAAATATCTGCTTGTCTTGGTCATAAACGCCTGGATGAGTTGCACCAAAAGAGTGTTCAATTTGTTCTAAACTTGGAACCACTTCTGGTGAGTTGAATATGATTCCACTGTAAAAAATAAATTCATAATTAAATGAATTCTCTGATCCTGTAAAATAATACATTTAACTTTCTTGCTCACCTATATTTTAATACAATTAGCTTCATGTTGTACACTTCTATCATTTTGAGCCTCTGTGAGACTGAATCAAAAATCAGCCTGACTCCATCACAAGATAAATTGATAATCAAGTCAGCTGAAAGTGGATTCTAAAATAGGAACAAAAATTAGTGGAACATCACGGAGAAATGGTCAAATTTTCTACCAGTACTTGAAACCCATGAATGCCTGGAGTAAAATTGGACTCTACAGGGATATTTATGCTAATCACTTCCTCTTGGTGAAAAAGAATTCAGAGATGAATGAAAATTTGAATGTAAGTTTTGCATTTGAACCATAGGATGTACAAAACACATTCATGTAAGAAATCTTCTTTTCTAAAATTAAACAAATTACCATGCAATATAGTTGAGTGAAACACCATTACAAATATATCAACAACATGACATATGGCAATGGTAACTCATAAAAAAACAATTAGCAAATGGCAAATAAAAAGAAGAGAAATTTAATGAATCACTGTGTGACAATCACTGATATAAGCAAGAAATTCAAAAGGTGTATTGAATATAAATTGATGTAGAGGCAAAATACAGAATGAAAAAATGTAAAATTTGTAAAACAAGAAAATACCTTACCATAATTGAGAACAGAAAAGCATTTACAAAGTAGAAATGTGACCAAAATAAGGGTGTAATAGGAACAACTAATAATATATTTAAACATTAACTAGAAGTTTCAATTAGGAAGGAAATGACATATTGGATTAAAATTTTTATTATTGACTCAACATTTTAATATTTTTTGTTATTTTTAGGAAAAGTTTTTATTGTTTTAAAATAAACCTAGAAACCAGGAGTTAAGTAAAGAAACCTATATATATATAATGCTACATACCGTATCACTATAAAGAACTTGAACACCTTTGATAATCCCCACTTGAGATTGTATTATTGCCACAGCTTGTGAAAAATGCATACCTATTGGAAGAAAAAAAAACAATGTTTAATCATAACAAAACTGGGTTTGATATGAACAGCTATTTATTCCAAGGGCAAGGAGAACAATCAGCTCTAGGCCAGTGTGAGTAGTCATTAAAGAAGTTTCTTTGTCTCACCAATATTTACAGAAGATTTTGATTCATTTCCTCCCACAGTTCAAAAAGACATTGAACTTACAAAAAGAAGCTTTCAATTTTCAACTCATTTTCTCACTGCAAAAGGGGCAGCAAATCCATTGGGATAATCCTAATAAGTTAAAATTAATTAGAAGAGAAGAGATGTGGCAATGGGTCGGACGTTGATTGTTTGCAATAATAGAACTGAAGGTACATCATTTTTTATGTAAAAATTCTGAAACTGGAAAATTCAGAGTTGGAAATTTCGCATTCATTAAGCGGAAAAAATGACGTCACATATATTGACCTAACGCCAGGCAGTTAGGGTAGGTCGTAGTGAAACTTCACCTTCAAACAAAGAAAAACAAACTCACTTTGATATAAGGAAAAAGTCTGCGAAATCCAGAACTGGCAAGGGTATGAGTCCACGGCAGAAACAGAAATATTTAAAAGGAGTGGTTAATTTTTTGGCCGTTCAACGGATGGTGCAAAATCTCGAAAATCAAAACAAAACCCATTCGAAAGGGACGAGCCTATAGACGGGACGATAAATTTCTTTCACTAAATCCATTCTTCTTACCTAAGATAAATTCCCACTGATCGCAGCCAAGGGACCGCTCCGGAATCACTTCTAACTCTAACATTTTTACTAATTATTTACAAATTTATAAAAATTAAAAATTAAACCTAATATATTTTAATTATGTGATTTTATCTACTGCGTATCCCTTTGTTCACCACTATTTACGCCATATTGGTTTTGACTTCTGAAAACAGCTGTCAATTTCTAAACAAAGCCTCCTGGATTTGAACGTTCAAACGATGACCGTTAAAAATGGCGGACAGAGGTTTGTTATTGTTTTTATACCACATCCCAATTTTTAATAACAAAATAAAAAACATTGAATGTTCGAAAAATAATGGTCCCACAAAAATTTGATTTTACGGGTATTTGTGATAAAAGTAACATGCAACGTTCAATGCGCCCGTACTTCTCGTTAAGAAACGTAACAAGCAATGCTTCAGAAAATAAATTATTTTGTTCACAATTTATTTGACTTAAGCACTTTTTACTTTTCTATGGTTAAATTTAATATTTTGGAGAACAATAAAAGAATGAAAAATCTGTGCTTGACACAATTTAATGGCACAAGTGATACAGAATAGTCTGCCAACAAAATTGGGAGAATTAAAAAAATGTTTAAAAAAAAATGAATGAGTAAATTTAGTGATGTGTAACATGCAACATTCTACCTGTACTTAATGAAACACAAGAAAATTAGAGTAAATCAATAGTAGAAAAATAAATTTAAAAAAAATAAGAAAAGTAATAACAAAAATAAAATTACTTCTACTAATCAATAAGGATAAGTAAAATATGTAACACCTCTGGTACAAAACATCACCTTTGGGATTAGGAATGTGAGTTGCAACAGACATTCTTTTACTTCAATCTCCTTCCTCCTACCACAATACAAAAGAATTGTTTATGCATTAAAAAAAATTTATTTCTCTTATAAGCATAAATATTACAATAAAAATTGTACTGACTCTTTCACTGGAGGTGGAAGAAGAGATAAAAAGCGAATCAAAATAACTCTTACCACTTCTCATACAAAATCATCTAGTGAAGTCAAACATGGGACAGAGAACAATTCCTCTCAAAGAGACCTCCACAATATCATCATGTGGTGGCAAATAAGTAGAGCAAGGCTTTAACAAACTGCACAATTTCTGTTCCCCCAAGTTTTGACTCTCCATAGACTCTATCAATGAATGAAATTGGAACTTCACCCACAGTGAAATTGTTTTGTCTGGCCCTTATGATCATTTCCATTTGAAAAACAAATCCCTTTGACACACATGAATCCACAAGTTTTTCCAAAACTGACTTCTTGTACAATCTGAGAATACATAACAATCAATTACAAACTAGTTGCCTACATAATTTAAATAAATTAGGTGCACTAAAACCATACCTGAAACTGCCTGTTAAGTCACTAACTCCAGGGTTGAGCAGTATCTGGGTCAAGAAATTGGCACCACGACTAACCAATTTTCTTTTAAAGTCCCAACCAGACACACCTCCATTACCTTTGTATCTTGTCCCAGTGACAACATCAAAGTTATGTGATTTTTGCAGTTCAATAAATTGTGGAATGAATTTGGGCTGAAACACAGTAAATAAAAACTTCAAATAAAAAATAAAAGCTTCTTAAATATTAATTTATAAACTGCAATCTAAACCTTCTATTTAATAAGTTTCAGAAATTTTAATCTTCTGCATAATCATCTTTCAAAAAACTGTTGCTGTTTTAAACTCCACTGACATAGCCAATGCTAAATCATTTTTTACAAAACTAGTCATTGAGTAAAGTTCTTAATTATTAATGGTATATGCCTGTAACTTATTGATATTTAATTTCCAATTACCCCCAGCAAGGGTATGAAACTAATTCGAGAAAGCGTGACGTACGAGACTTCAACCAGACGTTGAATGTCAACTGCAGGAAATACATGCAATGTTACCTGTGTATTAACAAATTTGTTTTCCAGATATTTATTTAAGGCCAATAATGCAAGTTTTTAATACTTCATCAGACTTACATGATGGGACAAATCCGCATCCATAATAACTATAAAGTCACCGGTTGAGTGTTTCATTCCGTGAACGTATGCTGTTCCCAGGCCCAATTTCTTCTCCCGAGGCCTAAGCACAATTTTATCGGCCCCAAAAATCTGTTGCAATTGTTTGGCCACCTCGAGTGTTCCATCGGGACTTCCGTCATCGATGACAATTATCTCGTAATCATATTTCCTGAAAATCATATAAATATTTACCCCCTGCGAAAGCAACCTTACGTGCCGTTGATAGATAGTTATAGTTCATATTACCCTGCATCCATATATTTAACAATAAGCCAAATTATTATGGGTAAGTTCTCCCTTTCATTGTACGTCGGGAGGAGAATTGAATATTTGTGCCTTTTTCCTGAGTTTCCTGAGCCGGACTTATCACCTGCTCCATCCACCATTTTCGAGTGAGTTGTCACACTCAGGGCGCCTTCTTTACCACTGCCTCCGCTGTGACGTTCATTTTTAGTACAAAACAAAAACCAGAAAAATGAAGAAAACGTCTAATTTTCACAACGAAAATTTAAATCCCTGCATTGAGGTAGGACGAATTACGAGAGTTTTTTCTTAAGCAGGTTGTCATTCCCAATTACCAAAAATTTAAGTATTTTGTTCTCTGACAGGAAACAAACCTTACAACCCAGTGTTTAGAAAGAAACTCTTACGACCAAAGCAAATGTGTACAATATTTTGTGAATTATACAACATGTAAACGCTTTTGGGTAAGTGTTTTGAATCATGTACAGTCCATTAATTCAGTTAGTTAGGCCAATTGAATTTCTGGGATTGTATTAAAATGAGTTTAACACTGTGGATTTCCCAAAAAATGTTGAACGAAAGTTGAACGTGCTGTGCCATCTTTTTGTTACATCCATTCTTGATGTAAAGAAAGTTGAAAAATATTTCACTCACCTGTGATAATGCAGGGAAAGAATGAAAACTATAATTAAGAAAATACAAAATACAAATTTACTAGGTGTGTTTTTGCCAAAAAAAAAAGGAGGGAGAAATCCAGAAAAGAAGGATAAAGATAGAAAAACTTCACAGGTAAAGGCAATATAATGATGAAAAACTATGTTTTAACCAAAAGAAATCTCTTTAAGTAAATAATAGATTAATTGTGTTTTATGAATGTTAAAGACCTCAAAATGGAGGTTTAACATATCTATAATAAAACTAAAAAAACAGCTGCAGTAAAGGAGCTGCAGAAGAAAATATTTGTAGAAAGTCAGATTGTGGAAGTTAGGTTTTACAGTTGTAACAGAATTTATTTGTAATAACTGTAATGTGTTTACATAATTATAACTTAACAAAAGGCAGGAAAATTCATTTTAGGGCAAAGTTACAAGGCTGAGGAAACAGTCTGGGGTTGAGCCAATTTTACCAGGACCAGAAGAGAGGAAACTAATTGTAGAAAAATACAGAAGAGGAGAATTTGTCTTCCAAGTCAAGTAGCATCATTTCAGTTAACCTAGCAAAGTAAACAGTAAAGTAGTGAAGTAAGCAATTTACTTTATTTTTATTTTTAAAACAATTTATTTTACTTTAATTTAATGTCTGCACTTTGAAAATGTTTCCTTTACATGACTTTGCACAGTCTAAAGGCACAAACAATGTTGTAATTACATAAATTTCAATTTATATACTTTGTCAAGGATGGGTTCAAGTAGGAATAATAAAAACTGCAAAAATGAAATGAGACAGGCAAAACCCTGGTTGTATTTAAATCTGTATGTGTTTGTAAATGTATAAAAAACACTATATTTAAAAAATAAAAATAAATTAAAAATAAAGCTAACAAAACAGAGCCTTCCTGTTAAATTTGATCAACCACATCTTATATTTTACTGCAGCCTAATTTGCTTTCTTGACAAAAAATTCAAGAATGATGGCACAAGATATTATATCCAGAACCAAGCAGTAGGAAAATCTCAAAAAGAGGGCAATTTCAAAAGAAATGTAAAATTCAAGATGGCCCACAACATGAGAAGTAAAAATAATTTTCAAAGACGGACCAAGGAGGTTATTGCTGCCAAAAGTTTTGTCTTTGTGGGGGGTGTGTCCATTTGCTGCCGTTAATTAGACCCGTTAGAGTAATTAAGATCATGTTTGCCAGTATCTTTGAACTTCCCAGAACAACAAAAATTGCTAAAAACCATTTTAAATTCCCACCATTAAAATTTCTGGTGTAATACAAAATCATTGTATTAAACATTTGGTTAATTTAGGAATATATCAAAAGTTTCTAGTCACCCTTCAAAACAATTACAACTAACTAAAAATAATATGTAATTGATACTAATAATTACACTAATGAACCAATTAGACTAGAAGTTTCAAACATTAGTAATATCAATTCTTGGAAGCGCAAAACTTAATTCCAAATAAAAACAAGGGTAATGTTATTTTCCAAAACTGTCGATAACAACGGAGCTGAGACAATCAAAGACCAAGTACTATTGTCATCCTCTAAATCCTAAGAGTAAAATATTTGTGAAATAGTAGAAGGGCTTTTAACGTTAATATCAAATTTAATATCTTGGGATCAAAGTGCTTCGCACATGGTCGCAGAAATTTTTTCTTTGGAACGGACGTTGAATTTTTTCTCAGACCAATGATATTTATAATTTCTTGTACATTTAATCATGGAATCTCAAATCCAGTACCTCCAGGCACACGGACTAGTTCTAGGGGCCAATGCAGTCCCGGCACCTACTTATGCAATTAATTTACAAATACAACAATGTATGGCTCATTGTTTTGATACATTACGTTACATTGTACTGAATTGGTATATCATTGTACCAGTAATGACACACCCCCCAAAGATAAGTTGTCGACGGACTCATTGTGATGATTGTGACATTAATATACACTTGCAATACGATAAGGTCTCCTGGTAAAACAGACCTGATGAAAAAGGAGAAAGAGTAAGAAATAAAACAGGACTGTACAAAATGTTAAAGAACATCTGACCTAGCACTAAGAAACAGGAGGCAGCTGCCAATATGTAACAAATTACCCCTGACTGGAACATAACTGTGTAACGCAGATTAGGTAACAAACAAATTACGGCGGAGGAGAAAAGGTGCACCACAAACCTAAAAGGTCTCAACATGTGTTACTTTCCGACTCCTCAAAAACATACCCAAACTAAAAGACAACTCTCGCGATAGTTACAGTAATCGTCAGTAGCTCTCTCCCAGAAGAGCAAACATCGAACAAGTATAGTACTCACAAAAAAACAGAAAATTATTAAATGGAAAAATAAAGTGAGCAAAAGACTCGTGGAAGTGTAATACGTAAACAAAGAACGGAAATTTTCATTTCCTCAACGGAAACTCATTGAGTGAAACATAGACATAAACAAAATGGTCTTCTACGTCAAGTTGAATATAGCGCAGGCATGAAAAATGTAAGCCCGATGGAAAAAAATGTAGTTTAAAATGGTCATAGTTTGAGCTCTGAAAATCGGAAGCCCTCAAACGTGTACGAAAACTTGAAGGAATACGCTATACGCGGAAAGACATGACAGAAACCCCCGACTCGGTCTTAGGTTCCCGAAGAGAATCGTGAGCAATGAAAATTTCCTAAATCGAACAAGAGTTGTCTTCTAAGAGTCAATCCGCTCGTTTTCGGATTCTGAAACAGTAGATGTTGAAGTGGTCGCACATTTGTCGTACCTGAAAAGAAAATGAAGACAATCAATAAGTCATAAATATGGAACTTCGGAAAACAACACCATCAGAAAGGATGTAATTTTGGTACTCACTACACAGGCGCCATAGTGCAAGTGCGCTATGGTCGTGACTCCCATCAGAAGGTACAGGAGAGCCGTCTCCGTCGTTTTGGCCGTCGGAGACAGCGTCAGTGCAAAAAACGTAGCAAATGAAAGTGGAAGCAGGAGCCAGTTGAATACTTCACACCGTGTATTCGTCATCTGGCTGACAATTAGGCGACACTAAAACGAGAGAGGCATAATTACACCGCGAAATGTGCCGTACGCATTGTAGACAGTCCTAATTGGTATTTACACAAATGTTCGAGAAGAGGGTACCCGTCATGAAATAGACACAGCGAGGACACCTTCCGACGATGTCAGTCGGACTTCCCAGCGTCCAAATGGTACCAACAACAAAGCAAATCGTCACGGGCATGAGCGGCCTGACGGATTCAGCGAATGACAGCATTTTTCCCGTCTTCTGCTGATATGACCTACAAGACGAAAATCCATGAGAACATCCGACCAAATACAATTCCACACGGCTTTGAACCGTTTACTTACTTAAAAATATTGTACACGATTACGGGTATGTTCACGACTAGGGCTGAAATGTAGAAAAAGAATTCAGCAACGTGACCGGCGTTTATGTTGCTTGAAATGTTGAACTTCCAAAACTCATAGCCGAAAAGGCCGGTGATTAGGAACACACTGACAGTCAACTACAATTATCAGAGAAAGATTATGCAAATTTGGATGACGATGCCATAATGTTCACAGCCAATTTCAATATTAAACCTTACCACCATAGAAATGTCGTAACCCCAGGGAAGGTACAAAACCCCAGTATTGTACTTTTCCCAGTGCGACAGATAAAAATTAATAAAAATGTTCCAGAGAACAAAGTAAAGTCTGACCGGTGGGATGGAGTGTTCACTACGACCTGAAACGATAAATGGCAAGTTGATCTGTCGTCACTGCACATTTCGTTATTATTACGAGTCGGTAGACTGGCCATCAACTCATGCGTGTACTTCATGTAACCGAAACCCCAAGCTAAGCAACACATACCGAACACGCTGTATAAGGCAGTGGTTATGAACATGGTACTCCAACTGTCCAGTCCGTGGTCGAACAACTCCCCAGTAGGCCCACAAGTCTGCGTCCTCCTGGCCTGTTTTCCATCTATCCCATCTGAAAGTATTCAGCGGTGTTTTAGTAATGTTTCGGATACCCCAAAGGGTCGCAATGACGGCTTTCTCCTTTACCTAACGTATATGCCAAAAAGACGTTGAACGCAGCCATGAGGAAGACCCAATTTGGTATTGGGGGGTGATCCGGATAATCCCGGCTGGAAGCGTAAAAGCTAGCGTCATAGTAACTAAAAATGAAGAAAGTTGCTACCGTGATAAGGAACCCAACGAAGGTGAGGACGTTCGGTGCCACCCACATCGGACAGAACTGCAATCAACGCAACTAAGGTCAGGTACATGTACCCCTCCGCCCACGTGATACATGTAAGGTCACGCGATGTCTGTTAGCTAATTGCAATTTACAAATTAGGAAGGCGTGTCGCGCACACGCACACCCCTGTGTGCGTGCGAGACACCCATTAGGCACTTACCTCGATGACCCAGTCCCAGAAGGGATGCATGACGTACACACTGAGGGGGTTCGTGTCGATGGCATTGTACTGAAATAAAGAACAAAAGTCCAATGATGAGACCACATGATAGAAATAGGGGACTGCGGTGGAAGCAAAACCAAGGGATTCCTATTTAGATGATGTTGATAGGTAATTGGGCCTTACCCACAGGAAGGAGAGGAACATCAGAAACAGGTTTCGGAATATCCAGATGTAGTGAATGACACAGAGGTTTCACCTAGGTCCATTCTTTGAAGCAGAAGACGGAATTCACAAACTGGACAAATTCGGTGTCGAGTCTGGTAATGGAAAAGCGATTTGTTAATAATCCTAACCAAAATGAATACTTGTACTGGATAGACTGATACCCAAGGCTCACTCGCCAACTCCTATACAGCCCAAGAGCAAATTGTCTTCTTTTATATCAAATCGAAAGAGTAACTATAAAATAGATAAAGTGGCAGTCAAAATAAAAAAGTAACTATAAAAGATGGTGACTGAAACTGAACAGATAAATAAGAATAAATATGAATAAAGAAATTGGCCAAAGAATGGAGAATTAAAAAGTAACAGGCAGGCTGTCAAACAAAAGTGAAACAAGGCAGAAGCTCTAAGTTAGCGGTCATCAATTGTAAAAAGAACCAAAACGGCTGGTGGTCATTAGGTCAGGCCTTCAAGTAACCGGAAATGAATTTTGCGTATTTATGCAAACACATCCACGGGCTTTTCTCTCAATTTTCACGTGCATTATTTGTTGTCTTACAGCAAACAATGGATGCTAAAGGAAAAGCAGCTGGTTACCAACTCTTGGGAGTACAGCCATGTCCTTTTTCATCTATTATTTAATTTTACAAACAGGTATATGTTTGTTAAAAGATATTTCAAACTGTCCACTATTAAATTTCTCTAGTTTTCATATCTAATTTAAGGGGTAAATAATTGTCTCAAACAAACAGAATAAGCAAATCCGCGAAAAAATGGATAATTACCATATGAACAAAGGGTCAATAAAAATTTGATAACACATCAAAGCAGTGAAAAGCATATGATACATAAAAGCTACATTTTAATAAGAGCATCACATGAACCAAAATATCATAATTACAAAACTCATGAGTATTGAAAAATTAAAATTAGTTCTGCTAAAGTTCTTGATTTAAAGACTGTCAAGAGGTGATGTATGAATTTACAATTGGGTAAAATACCTTAAAAAGTTACAATACAAATATCAAGTAGAAAATATTGTGTAAATGTAATTGGAATTTTGATAGATGATAAATACTGGTGGAAGAACAAGTGGACAATAATAGAAAGTTAAAACTTTCATAAAATATAATTTAAAGGTTAAATTTTTGTACTCGCATCACCATTCTTTGTCAAAGAAATCAAAATACTTGACAAACTCTTCTTAAGTGTTATTTCCAATAGTCACTAAAAGAGGTAGAGTAGAAGGGACCACAAGTGACCAAGCACTGAGTAACAACCACATTGAGGAATGTAAGGTGTTGTAAGAGGTAACACAATATAGAAAGTGAAATTATATGTTGTGCAATACACTGACAGACTTAGAAATATTATGTCACGATCACCAAAGGTGACCGGAATTTAATTAGGCAGTTGTAATTTAATTACCATTTGATTACCAACTCTTATTCAACCTATTGGTAAATTATATTTTAACAAACATAATTTAGCATTTTTAATTGTTACTTTTAAATTGCTGCTTTGTTTTTGAAGCTTCTCTCATCTATAATATTCACCACTCTTTGTAATTCGTTTTTTAAATAACTGTTTTAGTTTGAATTTAGTTCAGTTTGAGTTTAGTTAGAATTAGTTATTATTATGATGTGATATAGATGTCTGCAGATTATTATGTAATTTAATCAGGTTACCCTATTTTTACATTAACAACTAATAAACAAAAATTATCTATATTATTATTTCTTAGTGTTGCATTCTTTTTGAGTTAAGTACTTTAATGCAAACATTATTTATATTTTAGTAAATTTTGCTCCTCTTACTGAAACAATTCTTATTGTAAGTGAAATTTATTACTGTTAATTTATTTCTTCCATTACTAGTTGCTTGTAATTTTTTTCACCATTTCAATTGGTTTTTACTTCTCATTTACCTGAATATGTTCCAGTTAAAACAACTTTGAAAATAAAATAGCACTGATAAATAACAGTTAGAAATTCTTGAAGTACCATACCTATTAAAAATTAATTTCTAAAAATAGCATGGATGGTTACTAAAACCCCTATTTGAACGGAGAATAAGGCCCTAAATTAAATTCGCAAATCTGGCAGACACATTTTTCTCCTAGAGGTCATTCTCCAATTTCAATCCTCAAACGGCAGAAAAAAGTCTGGAAAAAGCTAGCCTTCCGAGAAAATAAGGTTGGCCTGTTTTGGGTAGATGAAAAGTGAACACGCAAATTTCAAAAATTTTAATCGATTCGTGTGAAACGGTTGAACCCCCGCCGCTCCGATTGAAAACATTGATCAAAAAGAATAAGAAATCAAAGCAAGTACACACACTGAACACTGCCTCAAACTGGCCATGAAGAGGGAGACCCATCGCAACACAATAACAGTAATCATAACAATTCGAACCTTGTAATTAGTGAATCCGTCCAACTGTTCTTTGGACAAATACTCGACTTCCCAGTTCGCTTTTCTATCGCGGTTCACCATGTTGCGTGTTCCCGCATTAAATTCTCCGCATATTAGTTTTATTTTTTAACAAGTTTACGTCGGTGTTGTTGTTGTTGCAGTTGTTGTATCACTCACAGAGAACTCTCCACGGCGAGCCCTGGGCTGAAGTATTCGTTTCTACCGCCCCCGATTGAAACACACGTCAGAGGCCGAATTAGAAAAAAGTTCGCAAAATTAAAAAATTATAAAAGGCCCGAAAACATGTGCCCCGAGTCCGATGTACTTCGTTTAACTTCTCATGGTGTCAGCGATCCTTACTCTGTGGTTTCGTTTGCCGTGATTTTCTGTGACAAGCCATGTGATTTTGCTGCCACGTTAAAACAATTTCGGCGGTATTTAGACAAATTTGAACGTGGTACAAATTAAACATAAAATTAAAGGAATGAATTAAACTTATTGTTCTTTTCGGAAGTCTTTTCACAAGTTTATTTGTTTGAAGTCAGAAAAGTGATTTTCTATCTGTTCCATTCTTGGGTTCGAGACAACAGAAAAACCTAACACTTTAAAAAGCGGATGGAAGTACATACGTTAATTTCTGAAAATTGTATTATTGTGTTTAAAAATACCACATTTTTCCTTTCAAAATTATTTTCAACTACTTTCCTTTTTGGTATTATTAGTTAAGTACGGACTTATTTTTAGTTAAATTTCTTTATTACACACTTAATAATTTCAAGTTATTTCGTTTGTTGACCTCTAGCCCGTAACTAAAAGTCTGTTGAAGTGCTTTTTTATGTATTGGGGTGTATAATTATAATATTGTAGAAATTCATTCGTTAATGAGCTCAAAAATTAATAAATAGTTTTAAAAATAATTTGATTATTATCTTTCAAAAGATTCATCACAAAAAGTAACGTACATAGTGTTGTAGCGATTGTGTGCAAGGGTGTATTTTTAAGCCAGGGTTTCGTAATCTTATATAGAAAAGCTGAGCGTTAAAAATATGCTTCATAAACACCAATTTCACAACTAAAATTAAAAAATTGCCGGTGTCTTATGTCAATTTTGGTAGACCAAGGCCAACTAAAACTATTATATTCTTCCAAATACTTACCCCCTTCTAAACATTCAGTTTCTTTAATGATCACCCAGAAAAAAAACAAGCTGAGACCAAGTCCATGAAATCGGCACCCCGCAGCAAAATTTTAAAAGTCCCACAGCATCTTTTCCAGGACCCGTTCTTCCTGTCTCAGAATTCGTAAGAACCGCGTCGGGTCACCGGGGTTGTGAGACATTCGGGACCCTGATACGGGCCACGGGGACCTCAGCATCTTCGCTCTGGGATGGACCAGTTCCGAAAGGTCACGAACTTCTCTACCTCGTGACCTGTCTTGCTATGCAGTACGTGGACTTTTTCAGAAAATTTCGGATGAAACTGGTCCAGATTTGAAAACTAGTTTTGGCCCAGATGCTGACGAGGGTTGGTATTGAGGTCACGGAGGTCGCGGCTTCCCTTTGGAGTCATCAAACAGGACGGTTGCTCTTTTCCTTTCACAGAAGTTCACTTAATTATGTTAATTCTGACCCTGCGAAAGGGTTATTATGTGTCTTATGTACTTAAATTATGATCACTTACATGTAGAATGATTTCTGAAATTCTTATCAACACAAGTTGTATTTTTTATTTATAATGTATTTACTTAGCATAATTAATAAAATACATTTATTGCGGATTCTAACTGGGCATGGGCCTTGTGTTTATATAAATTGCATAAGAATTTAAATTGGATTATTGAACTCCATTCAACTCCGAGTGCTTCTTTGCAAACGTAACGTTCATGTATACATTGTCATTTAAAACTAGACCAAATAAAACAAGGCAATGTGCCTCTTTCAGTGTTGGTCGTCAGAACCAGCTTCAGCTTACTGGAACGAAAGAAACAGATAAAAGGTAAGTTATATTGTGAAAGAAATGAAGTTCACAAAAACCAAAAAATTCTGTGCGATCAAAGCACAAGGAAGGCTATAAGAACATCAGTATACTGTTCAGGAGAGACCGAAAGACCCATGAATAAGCAGAAAGTACTCCTACCTTAACCATAACCATTTTTTATACAAGCAAAAAAACTCTGGTAGGTACAACTTTTGTTCGATCAAAATGATATACAACAAATTTGGCTTCTGGGCTCCTTGAAAATAAACTAAACGTCTAACGAATTTTATAACGTTGCCCTAAGTTGAGTCATTCGTCAGGGTCGTTTGCATGTCTGAAGCCACACAGCATCCACAGTTGTTTCGAACTAGTTCTTATTTATTGTCTTCTTCTCGCATAGACAGAAGCTGTTCTCATTCAAAAGATGTCAAAGGTTCGAGAGAGAATTTTGGACATTAGCCCTTTTGAATTTTTTACAATTTACCAACGGCTCTTTCGAACGGTTAGCAATTAAAACAATCCGTTTCATTTGCTACATCGTACCACCCCTAAGTTTGGCATGCATCCCCTCTCATAACTACACTGTAGGGACCGTTTTTGGTCCAGTTGATTTCGTTTCTGTCATAATCCTGTGTGTGGGTCCCCAGCTTACGGCGGCCTTTAGATTTAGGTATTTCTGCCTTCGTTAATTCGAATGTCTTTTATTGTGAACAAAATCCTTTATGAGTAAAAATATTGGAACTTTCAAATGAATCCCAGGGCAAAAGCTCGCACTACCGTTGTAAGGGGTAGCCACCTCCATCATCTGTCACCCCTTCTACAGCCTGCCAAATATAAAGATATCCAAGTTATCCACAAAACAACTTATAGGGATAAAATCCACTGGACTGGGGAGGAAGAACACGATCGGCTCTGGCGGGATGGACCATGTGCCATGTGGATGACTCAACCCCTTAAGGCCCCTCCAAAGCTGTCCCCTAGCTAGCCGTCAGGACATCCTCCGGCTGTGGCTGTCCCTTTGTTACAGACCTTCCCCTAGTGATAACAGCATTATGCACCCCCTCTAGCTTGGTCCAGTCCTGTCCGGGATGTCCCGTTTCTGATTTTCCTTTCTGTTTTTTTTCAAATTCGGCCGGAGCCGGCAGTTTTTCCGTGCTGTTCGATTCAATTATTCAATTTCGGCAGATTTTAGTGTGCGTGTGTGAGTATTTACCTAAATGCCTGTGAGCACCTGTTTGTAATTTCAAAATCAATGTTGAATCAATGAACCGGTTCGGTTAGTGAAATGATCAAAATAGTTTTTCTTTTGTTAAATTTCGATCGGTCGGTCCTCATCAGGTACTGCGCGCTGAGATGTAACTGAACCGAGTAAGGAAAACAGCATACTCTGAACGATGTACCCAAATCATCTGTGTCTTAACCTCAAGTTGTTTTATTACTTTTCTAAAGGCTAAAATGTTGAAACTCAATCGGATTAAAAGAATATGCTCATTTCTTACTAGCGAACTCAAGTTATGATTTAAAACTAATGTTAGGCCTGCTTCTAAAATTTTTTATGTGGTTAATTTAAAAGTAGTGTCAATTTCCCCTTGCCATTAACTATCATTCAATTTGTATGTACTTGTCTAAATAAAAAACTACACTGTTAGTCAGTTCATAAAGTAACGTCAATTACAGCCATCTAAAAATGAGAAATTCAAACGAAGAGTATTAAACAAAAAAAAAAAGCTTAAGAAGGCAAAGACCCCAAAACTACAAAAGTTGTTGTTAGCAGAAAATATTCAAGATGAATTTTGCAAAAGTAGAAAATGTGCCCGAACGGAGAGATGCAAAAAAATAATGAATACACCCAATGAAATAGAGAAAATTATTAGTTTAATGAAGATAAAAAAAAAGGAAAATAAAATAAGGTGTGCAGTAGTCACTGACGACCGACCGACCGACCGAACGATCTAAACTCTGTGTAAATAAACAAGTGTCATTTAAATTAATAATTTTAATTTATATTTAATTAACTAATTAGATAATGAAAAAGAAAAAGACTATTTCTAGACAAAATTTGAAAAACATTTATTAAATTAGGTTGTTTTACTGGGTTCGTGCAGATTTTTAAAAAAACCCATAGGTCCCACATTTTTCAGGGGCTTTGTTTGGTTTGTACCAGTGATATTTTGCTAAGGGTGAACTATTTTGAGTTTGATTTCTCTTTCGTTTTCTGGTGGTGGGAAAAGTATTTTCTGTCTTTCCTCTTGTCTTCTTTTGTATGGTTGCATGATTTTATTGGGGTGGTGGTGTTTTGCCGTTTGCTACCGATTGAACCTTTTTGCCGCCCACGGCTCGTCGTGTTTTGCCTTTTTCTCCCTGGCATTCTGCACATCCTGCACATGGATGACCTAACGAAGGGAGAAATGTACGAGAACTACCAGCCGTGGGTGATCCAAACCTATGGGGATCTGTCACGAACCAAAACCATCACGCTCAAAAAGCGAGCGAGAATATTGAAAATCCTCCGGGGAGAGGAGCAGCTCTCGGCTGAAAACTCAAAATTTCGGTTTTGGGTGAGGAACAAAGGATTTCGGACGAAACCCCCGGAAGGCTACGTGGTGAAACCGGCAGATAAAATCGTCGGAAGGAACGAACTGGGAAACGACAAAGATGACCTCTACGTTCCCAGCGGCCATAAGGTTGGTACCATTTTTTACCAAAATTTTGCCAAAAAGTTCAAATAAAAAAATTTTGTTTGTCGAAGTCCCACTTCCAGAACCTTTTCATCCAGGATTTTCGTTGATTTTTCCTACGCTTGGGCTTCACTGCGCTTTCTGATTTTGACTCAACACTCTCGAAAGATAACTGCGCGTTATACCTTCTTCCGATAGTTGTGTAACTTAATTTTGGTCGTCGGTTGGTTCTACCGTCCCTTCGATTAAACCCTCTTTGAGGATAACTTTAAATTTACACAATCGATTGGAGTAAATTAGTTCACCCCTGGCCTTTCTCGTCAATATCCTTCTCCAGGTCACAATTTCAGCCAAAATTGGAAAGACTAATTTGAACATAAAGAGAACTGATGGAACTAGAAAATAAAGCCGCTTTAAGAAATTCGGTTTTTTAAACAAACCTCTGGTACCATATGATCATCCACCTTCGTTCGTTAAGTTAAAAAGGTTAAGTCAAATGTTACGAGTCTCCAGTGTCAGAAAAATATTATTGATCCTGTACGTCAAATGTAGCATACCTACAAATTACTGAACCCTTCATACTGAACTGAATAAATGGAGAGAATAAAATTTAGACGTAACAAAAAAAATTTAAGATTCATGAGAGATTTTTCTAAATTGTGAAAAAGTTCAAATTTCTACACATTCTACACAAGTAAGTTTAGGTGTACTACACTTGTACTATTTTAGTTAACCATTTGTTTAATATTCGAATAACGGTATAATTTCAAGTTTTGACAAGAAATTATGTGTAACGTGTTAGAAGAAACGTTACGTATTGTTCAATTACTTCATGCTGGTGAAGGCGAAATTCGTCAAGGATTTCATTTCACATGCTTTGAGATACTTTGGTACAAATTCCACAGTGTCAGAATTGTTTGTGTTGGATCAAACGTACAGCAACCCCGCCCAGGAAGATAATAATATCCAGCAGCTGAAACACCTCGCACAATGCAGGTTAAGGTTTGGCGAATTTTTAATTCGGGAAGAGTCGAACACGGTTGTAGAACAAGCTGGTCTCCCATGGAGCGGATCAATGAGATAGAGAAAGATAGAAAGCATGAGAGGGCTGTGACAGGCCTATGTGAGGACGAGGGGTCAGAGCGAAGCGATGACGACAGTGACGGCTTTGGAGTTGACACCCCTGACACAGAAAGTGTCGCATTCATCTCACCCCAACCTCGAGGGTTGTTTAGGGCTGAAAGGCGAACATGTGGGGGTGTGAGACAACTGTCACGTAGAGGCCACTGCTGTGTGTCAAAAAATCGTCAGTGCGAATCAATGAATCTAACTTAGCAGGTACGGTCAAATTTAATTTGGCAGGACAGGCCCATTGAGCTGTCGTTTTTCTTTTCGTGAGACAAGTTGATACCTGCGTTGTCAGAAGGTACTTTCAGAGAGTGAAAACCAAAACTTCAGATAAAAAATTTAATGCCAAGAGTAAAACACACGGCCCTCGTTCAAGCAAGCAACAAGACGGAACACAGGACTGAACAACAACCCGATTTTGTCGGGGTTCCCAGCAAGTTGGGGCTGCCGAAAGGTTGGCGGAGAAGGAAAGCCGTGGGTGACGCCAACTCCCAAAGCTTTCACCCCCGCATCTGGAACTCATGGAACCTTCGCAACCCCCACACTCGTGACTTTCAGAGCGCAACTTTCCTTTGGGGTTGAAGGCCCCCTTGGGGTGGTTAGGAGGCACAAAACTCCCTGTGGGTTAAAAAATGAATGAAAGTTGCATTTACTATTTTTTTCCTTTGACAGGAGACATGTTTGCCTCCGTAGGCACGATCGATTTTCGGTTGGGTTGGGAACTTAAGAGGTTCCTTTGCTTCTGCCACGTATTTTGTCGTTCTTATAAACACCGCACCGAGATTTCGACTTAAACAATTTTTAACATTCTGGAGCTTCTTATAATTTCTAAAAAATTTGCTCATTCATTTTCTTATTCGTATTATTCTTACTCTTAAATTCGGGTATCGGAAAATGAATTTAACATGTTCTACAAGTACAAAGGGTTAGTAGTTTGTAACCGTCTTACCCTTACAAAAAAAGATAGTCAACAAAAGGGGAAAACTATCACCCTCCCCTCTAGAATTCTAACAAATTAAGTCGAAATTCCTGGATGTGCAACAGGTTCATACATATCATCTGTTAATTAAACAAATTTGACCTCATTAATTGCCATGGCGTTGCCATTGATGTTGGGGAAGCCAAGAACCACATTTCTAAACGTTTCACCGCTTGACTAAACTAAATCTAAAAAGATTGAATTTTTTTGAATTTGAAATTCCTCATGATCAATTTGAAATATTCTCTCTCTTCATTATCACATATTGATATAAATTTTATAATATAATAAATCTCTGAGAGGCCACAAAGAATTCTTTTTAATGAATTCTTTATTATTATCTGCTATCTATATTTCTACATTATTCTATTGTACTTTTGTAGCGTTATACTATACCATTCATTCTCTTCCACCAGTAATAAAATAAATATATGTCATTACAAGCAATGGCACAGACTGCATCCGAGCAAAAAAGTTTTGTAGGTAAACTGTTCAGTCAGTTAAGAGTCGAATTTTAGATCTACTCAAGTGCATAAGTGGATTCAAAATTCCCCTTGATCTTGTCGTTCCAAATTGGTCGATGCTCGATATGACTGACAGATGAGTACTGGACGTTGCGAAGTAAAATAAATTTTACTGAAAAAAAGTAATTGAAAACTGTACACTTTAACGGAGTTTGTAGCCCGAGAGTTGTGTGACTGCTCGGGCGCGGCATCTTGCGGCCAAAGTGCGAACTGAAACGATGTTCCTTGCCTCCATTTTTTTTCTTCCCCGTTGACCACTTGATTTATTGGACTGTCCCGCTACGGCTTTTTTCCATTTTCTTTCTTCCTTTTTATCTTGTGACGGCTCCTTTCGTCCTTTGGCTGGTCTCTCATTCCCTAAAATTTCACGGAGCATTTTCCTTTAGCTTTCGTCTCTAAACTCCTCTCTGCCACTTTGGTACAACGGCTTTTCATGGAAGCGTTTGCCCGCCATTTTGTTTTCCTTTTCAGGTTTGGTCGAATTCCATTCCACTTCTTCCTCTCCATCTTATCCTCCTTCTTCTTCTACTTCCGCTGACTTTATTTCTCATCCGAATTGTAGGTTCTTAGAATTTACGTAACGGTTTTCACTCGTCGCTTTCCTTTTTTGTTTTTTTCTGTGAGTTTTAACGACCAGGATTTCAGATATAACGGACATAACAGATGTTAACACTGCTTGTGCAAGTGTGATTTCTCTGGGAGTTTTCCCAGCCCTGCCACCTTCCAACAATTCAGTCCAGAACATTGAGGCAAAGGAGTGAAGACTAAGTAATGCAAGGAAACGAGAGAACGCAAAAGTCCCATTCTAAAATAATGAATTCAACAGGTTTTATCGAGACAGAGTCAATACACCGAAGAGTTGAAGCGTAAAAGTGTAGAAAGTTTTGGGGATTTTTATATAGGCACAAAAAAGTGTAAAGTTTTGAAGGATTTAGAAAAATAGTAAAATTTTGTTTCCGTGTAACCAGTCGTAACAACACTTTCCGATGGAAATAATCCTAAGGAGGTTAACCAGGTGGGCAGCTAATAAATCGTAATGATCAAAAAAAGATACGAATACGGACAAATTAAATAGCATGAGACTATTGCAAACATAAATACGAAGTGATATAGATTAATGATATCATGCAACTCAACGTCATGTGAACAAGAATAAATTGCTACATCCTCAGCCACTTAGATGGGCCTGTTTAAAACAAACAAAAAGCAAAGAAACAATTAGACAGATGGATGGATTGCAAAATTTACGCAAGTAAATACAAAGACCACACGAATGATCGTTTTTCCGTTGGTAAACTGTTAAAAATTTTGTACCCGGATGAACCATCACAACAACAGCCAAAAATGTGAAGCAATACAAGACTTGTTCAAGTTTTAAATACACCTTAACAGGAAAACGGATGAGTGTTTGATGAAAAGATTCAGGTTGTGGCACAAACGCGCGCCTACAAAAGGAAAATTGAAAAGAAAAGTTCTTCTAAAAGAATCAGGGCTTTCTGGTGGAGTCCAGCCTTGAGAAGTCCACTGACGGTAATTTTCTCATCAAAGCCGTAGCGAAGGCAAAAAAAGGAAGAAATGAGGGTTGGTCGGAGGAAGAACTTCTTCAAAAAAAGAGAATAAAGAAAGAGAGAAAAGAAGAGAAAGAAAAGGGCCGGGAGGATAAAAGGAAATCATGTCAAGAGAAAAAAATTTTTCAGAGTGGGCAAGACAGGGCAAGAGAAAGTGAGGGCGGTTAATGCGAAAGTTTAAGAAAGGAAAAAGCAGAACCGGGTGAAACGGAAAGGCAGTGGTGAGGGGAAAGGAAGAAGACGAAGAAGAAGAAGAAGAAGAAGTGCCCCGAAGAGGTTGAGATAGTGGACAAAGGAAAACCGGGCGGACGTGAGACCCGGGACCTCCACCCTCATTTTATTGATTTATTTGGGCCCTCTGATGGGTGAAAGAAAGGGAGAAAGCATTAGGATGGCACCCCTGGAGAAAGGCCGTCATCATGGCGCCATGGCCGGCTTCTTCCACCCCCAGAGAGCCTCTCAGCCTGCCACTGTCCCTTGTTTCCTGTCCCTCTTTGGCATTTCCCTTCCCAAATTTCGGGATTTTCGTGTGATTCATCCCTCAGACCACAGGGCGTCCACCCCTGTAACGAACCTTTCACGCCATTGTCTCGATTCGGCCATCTTTCCCAAAAAAAGTATTTCTCTCTCGGCCGTTTCAATACAATTTTCCCTTTTTCAAATGAATTCTAAACCTGTAGGTGTGAAAAGCCAAAAAGTTTATGGCCTGTACCCGGGCAAAAAGGATCAGGTTAAACCTAACATTTGGCGTGTTACCTCCTACAACTGGAATCTTGTGCACTGCGTACCTCTACTTGCTACAATTTTATTACTTTCATTGCCTCAAGCTCTCATCTTGTAATTTCGATTTTTCATCCCCTACATTTTGACTTTAAACAACACCAATTCTAGAGAAATTTAGAACTTGAACTGCATACTTTTGACCTCATTCTCATTCTTCAAATTTTAAAGAAAACATTCCAGATCTTAAATTTCGAAAAA
Source organism: Polyplax serrata (assembly GCA_037055365.1). NCBI lineage: Eukaryota > Metazoa > Arthropoda > Insecta > Psocodea > Polyplacidae > Polyplax > Polyplax serrata. Next base: position 1,778,684 of record JAWJWE010000006.1, read on the forward strand.
ATATGTTTTGGTATTTTGATTTTGTGTTTACTACTACCAGTACTAGTACTACTACTACTACTGTGTTTACTACTAAAATTATAAAGTCATGTTTTCAATTTCAACTTCTAAATGTAACTGTCTACTGTTCTGATATCCCATACTTGCGAACAATAAATGTAATATAACTACTTTCTACCAATAATTTAAATTCCCATCAAAAATAGTAAAAGTTTTGGTGCAGTCCTGTTACTTGTTAGGTTAGGTTTGGTTTCTCTGCAATTTGACTATTTCTTCTATAATTAAAATTTTCGAATTTCCTACACAACCAATAAGATCATCTCGTATCGTTTGAAAATTAAAATGATGGAGTTCTTTTGTGAATGAGGCTCTTGTTAATATTTAGGATTCGTTTTCTATCGGTTGACTACAAAACTCGTTTGTTTCAAACTGGAGAGGAACGTCGATTTTCTAAATTTAAAGGTAGAAATTTATTTGACTTAAGTTCCGATAGATGTAAAATTCTAATTATGAGGATTGGGAGACCCAAAACAACAGCAAATATCGTTAAATTTAGTGTTGAATAGAACTATAGTAAAAGATAAGGCTACAATTGAGGACAATCAATGTACTTGTGAGCGTCCGTTACACTGGATATTTCGACCACTGAAGTTTTCCCTCTTGAGTTAGGGCTCTAGCGGGGCTCAGAATTTATTTCCGGTTTCCGGGGATTTAGGCTTTCTATTCCCAAGAAGCACAATGCGGATATGACAACGTTGATGATCCACTGTCAGGCGGAGCGTGCATGACTACAATTTGATGACAACAAATGAAAACATTACTTTGAACCTTCTCTGTTACTACACCTAGTTTTGTAATTTATTTACCACTTAAGAAACTTGTCAAAACAATTACGAAAACAAAATGGTTACAATTGATCCAGTCTCCTCAGTCAAATTTCACTGCAAGTGACACACATGAATTAGTGCACACTGTACAATTTATTAAGAAATAAACAGAAAAACGTGAGGAACATGAAGATACTTTTTAATGTAAAATATAATATGTTAAAATGATTTTCTGAAACCTACGGGAGATATATTCGTATGGTAAAAACCGTAACAGAAGATTAAGAAGTGAATGAAGATGGACGAAATGAGGAAAACGAGTAGCCAGCGTACAGCAATAATTTTTACAGAAAATAAGAAGAAGAAAGGTTGAAAGACAGAGTCCGAAAGAAAAGAAGAGAACAAGGAGGCCCACCAGAAAGGCCCATTTGATTTAAGCCCAAAAAGGGCGTTTCCTCCATTTTCCTCTCTTAAAAACGCTGAATCCAACTCTAAGCCTGAGAAAACTGGATTCTTCCAGAGAGGCCCTTGATCCAATGTCCCTCCAAGGTGGAAATCATCCTGGAAACAGCCCCAGCCAAAGGAAAAATCAGGTTTGAATTCCGTGACAGGGTGACTCGGCACGAGAGTCTGCGGGGATTTTGTTCCGAGACGAAAAACAAAGAGCCGGTGGAAGGTTCTTGAAGATTTCGTGATGACTAGTTCTTTCTCACCCCTAAAATCATCCCTTAAACCCACCCTGCCCGACTCGGAGCCACCCCCGCCCCATTTCCATCAGTGCGGCGCTCCTACCCCAAACCTTCCGACATCCTTTGCCTCCGCTTCGTCCCCGACCCCGTCAACCTTTTCTCGTCTACCCTCGGGCTCCTCTCGAGTCGATCCTTTGCACCCCCAGAAAATCATCCTCCCTTTTACTTTATCACCCTCATCCCTTATTTTCCACTACTGCTGCCGCTACCGCCACAGCCGCCGCCACCGCCCCCCGGAAAACTATTCCGAGATAAGAAGAAGGCGCACCGCACACGATGACGTTCTTTCTTCATCCACAAAATTGTACGCGTAAAATTGGAAATTCCGTCGTTTTTGCCACCCCACACCAGCTTATTCAACACGCCAAACAAGGAATCCCAACCGGAAACGTTGCTAGTGCTGTTTTCTGATGTGAAAGAGAACAAGGAAAGAGAAAACCCTCGGAAGAAAGTTGAGAGAAAAAAACAAAACAAGCGTAAGCCAGAGTACCTGAAGAGCCTAGTACCCTACTGCAAGGTTCTCATGTAACCTTCGTCGATGTGACCTCAGGGGCCTCTTCCAGGGCTCAAAGAGGGCCCAGATAGTCACCTTCTACAACCCTCTGTTGTTTGACCAGCTGTTGCTTAGGGTCATCATCCTTTTCTTTTGTTTTTTCAAGGCGTGGCCCTCACATTTCGATTGTTTAAACACTCACACCAACATGGCGTCCGACCGGCCGTTTCTCACCTTCCCAATTGTCCAGGGTTTCTAAAAAATACAGAAAGGAGAACGTAAAAGTAAATGACAAAGACTGTAGACAAATTCTGGCTTAGAATTCCTTTTGTAATTCGCCATTTCTACCTGAGGATCGTTTCATTCAATTTTTAGGATCTCAAGGATGTGATCTGAGGGATGAATGGTGATCAATCATTTTCAAGGCTAATCTGACTGTCAGGATGGAGTGGTGCCGCAGGGACAAAGTCTGAGTAGAAGAGGAGGAAATGAAGAAGAACGCAGGTCTCGGGAAGAAGACCGGAAATAGACAACTTTGGGTCGAAGTGACTTTAAACCGGAAACTGTTCTGACTTTTTTACAAAATTCAATGTGTACCTGTACCCATTTCTAAAACCGGGGAATCGGAAGGCCAGTTTTCTGTCGCACAGTTAAAAATTTTTTATGAGAACATTAATAGTTTCTTCTGATGTTGACTGTTGGTTCAAGTTGTTCAAGCGGCACCTCTCCTATTTTTCGAACTGGACATTTCTCCTCTCGGAGATTCTTTATTTCTTCCAGAGATTAATTTGAACTTTTTCTGAAAGTTCTTTACCTGCAACGGCTACCTTTCTTTCGTTAGTTCTGCCCTGGATTTCTCATTGGCAAGACTCGCGTGTTCCGTTACCGCAACCAGACGTTCCCCTGTTTTATTTCCGTTTCTTTTGGCAGAAATGGCAGGGAACTTCTCCAACCTCCGACGGCGAATTTCCTCTTACCGAATCCAAGCTTCAAAAAATTCACCAAGAAAACCGCATTCCACTAAATCCAACCTGACCCACTTGCGTTTTCGCTGGTTTTTGTTTCCACCAAAAAAATAACCTTCCACATCGGTCGGGTTCCTTCGTGACTGATCGCACGCGAGAGAGGGAAAGGAAGAAAGGAGAAAAGAAAGGATGACAGCAGGGAGCGATGAGAAAAGGGTTGATTCTCGAGGTTCTTCCTAAAAAAAAAAATCAGCAGCAGCAGAAGAAGAAAATGTGAGTTAAGACCAACGTCCTCGTTTCATTTCGTCCAATGCGGAAGGCAATGAAAGGAGGAAAAAGTTTGAAGGAGTTGTTTGGACCGGGCGTAGGAAGTTGCAAGTGGAATGAGAAGCCGGGAAAGAGAGAGAGACCAGTCGTGGCAGAAGAAAAAGAAGAAGGCAAAGGAAAAAAAAGATCCCCAAAATGAAAAATGTCCTATTTTTCAAAAAGAACCATTTCCAACGAATTTCACGTCGGTTTTTCGTGTAGGCAAAAAGGAAAAACCTTTTTCTCTCCTGTCGGGAACCGACCCCCGCTCCTCCCGGTCTCCCAAAGGAAATCCGGGTAAGAAGGTTTGAGACTCCCATTCTCAGCCTACGTGGCCGAGAAACTTTCATCTGTGGAAAACCTTTTCCGCACCCCCACGGCGTGGTTTTTGGAAAATGCGAAAGAGCTGGATAGTTTTTTTTGGACTCGAACCCTCAGAGCTTTCCAAGTGAGTTTGAAATGGGACGAGATCAGAAGGACCGGAAGGCAACAAGGCGGAGAGGAGGGAGAGGAGGGCAAAGCGAGGGAAAGAAAGGGATGATTTCGTGAGGAGGTAGCGAAAGGTTGGGCAAAAGGGTGGGCAAGCCAGAGGCCTGGGGGAGTCGGGCAGGATGGCTCATCCCTCACGGTACAATGTTGGGGCTATCAGGGTTTTCAACTTCTAAGGTCTGAGCAACACCAACAACAGCAAGACCAGAAGCAGATGAAGGGACGGTAGAAGTGTTTTTCATCAATTTCTCTGCTCTCCAATTTCCTTTAGGAAAACGAAGGAGAGACAGAAAGAAAGTGAGACAAAATTTTTGAAGGAAAAAGGTCGATGGGTAGATATTTCCCTTTGGCATCGAAGAAAAAACTTCTTAAAGAAAATCCGTTTCCGTTTTCTACTATTTCCGGTTTCCGCTTATTTCCGATCCTCACTTTCCAGAAAAGAATCGCCAAAGAAAACACTGATATTATATTGGATGGGGCACTGATGAGTGAAAGTAAAAATACCCACATAAATTTATGTCTCATGTACGTCTAAACGGAAGTAAACTCAAAGCAAATTTCATAATAATAATAATATATACCTGCAGGAATAGGCTGAATTATTAGTTATTTTTAAGATGACGGTCAGGTTTGAACCTTCCTCGAAGAAAAAGAATGAGCATTAATGGACAAACACGTTGTATCCAGGGTGTCTGGTACAATCCATGTACGCGTTCTCTGCATGTAACACTACGTAACACCTTTCCATTGTTCCTTTGCCACTAAAAAACAACAGCTGCTTTGAGAGCTTGTGCTTGTTTTGTCCAATTTGCCTTTGTCCTTTCACCCAATATCTTTTCTTCTTTCTCGTCTTTCTTTCCTTTGGCGTTGATAAATTCTTGTATTTTTTCCTTTGAGACCGCTAAACGTGTTTTCTCTTCGCGGCAGCCGGTCCTTTGCTTCTGACGTTGACAAATTTTTTCCTGTTGTCCTTCCTTCGTGGGTTAAATTTCATTTTATTTTTTCCTTTGAGATTTCTTACGTCGTTTTCCTTTGTTTCACCTGAACATTCTGCGTTTTCTTTGTTGGTCTCACTGCTAATTTCATTTCGCTTCGTCCTTTGCCGCCAGTAAATTACTTACTTCTACGTTGGTTCGTTTCATCCACCGCCACGGTGTGTTTAGATTTCTCCTCATCTTTTGATGTTCGTCGCACTGTCGGACAAATTGTGTATTCTGTCATTCTGGAACCATTACGACATTCGACTTTTGCATTTTCTTGTGCTTCCCTCAAAGAAAGTTGAGTATCTCCTTGTTATTGGATGTATTTCTTTTCAATCCTTTTCGTATTCCTTTTTATTATTATTTTTACAGTTGTTCTCATTTTCTTGTTGATTCCTTAGCTTAAACTTTAACACCTAAACCTAAACACGTAAATACGTATTTAAATCTAGTAGAATCTAGTGGAACGCCACACCTTTTTTTCTGTTAGCTGATGTATACGTGTAAACCTAAAACAATTTTCCCCACTTGAGTTTGCTGGCCTTTACAAATTCTCTCTCTCCTTTTCTTTTTGATTTTTACTTTCCTTGTCGTACAAGCTTTTATTTTAACGGTCGTAGTTCCAGACATTTTGTCTTTCTGTTCAACGATAGCTGCTGTTTTTGTCTTGTCTTTTTTCCATGGTTTGATTATTTTCGTCTACGTCACGTGAGGGATGCGATTTATTATGTTTTTATTTTGGGTTACAACTGTTCTTTCTTTGTTTTGCTTTTTAGGCTTGTACTCATGAAAACCCTCCAGTCCTCCCGGAATGACTTCATTCCTGTCGTTTTACTTCTTTTTTAGGTTTCTATAAATTTCTTTGAACCCTAGACTATTTTCTTCTAGTTACGTTTAGTTTGCTAAAGGGCAAGACTCATGTTTTTGGGCCGTCGTCCAATCCATTTGGCCCTTTCGGCTTTTCTCCTGATTGTTTTTCATGTTATTTCCGGCTTAATTGGGTTTATGGGTTAAAATAGCCGCACGATTGTTTTCCCGGTCTCTTCTATCTTTCTTACCAACTTTTCTCCCTCTCTTCTTAGATTCTCGCCTCTTTTTTATTTTTGGGTACTTGACGCAGGCTCCAAAGGGTCGAAACCGCTGCCGTTTCCGACTGTTTCATGAGAAACCAAAAGCCCTCCATCAAACAACCAGCTAAAACTAAAACTGTTAAAACATCCGCGGGGCATCGCTGTACATTTCGGGTCCTCTTTTGACGTGGCTCAGACATAAAATCAATCAGATTATCTTCCACGGCAAAAGGTAAAGTCAAACTAAAGCTTAGCCTTTAATTACTTCCGGAAATAAGATGCGAATTTCCCTGCCGGGCACACACACTCACACAAATAATGGCGACGGGGGCGGCCACGGGGAGATTTTAGGGGCCTGGACCCCCGTCCTCGGGGTCAGCTCTCTGGAAACGGCCCAGGCCTGGTCTCTCTCACTCTCACTTTCTGTTTTACTCGCTCTATAGCCCCCAATGGCCCACACCCCTGGGACCTTTCCGCTTCCACGGCCTTTCTCAAAGACCTTTCCGCACAGGACCTAAAGAGAAATGGAAACCCGGGTCCTCACACAAGGCCGGATCTCCCAAACCCAACGGCCCTCCTTTTTGCTCCTTGCTCCAGATACGCCTTTAGGATTTAGGCATACCAGCTACGCGGATTTAACCAATTTAGCAACAATACGGTCAGTCCGTTTCACAACTGTACGAGAAACCGTCGTGGAGTACTTTTTCTTATCATTGATTTTACGATAAGAATACACCGCAGCATAAAATGTTAATGCAAAGACAAAAAAAAATTTTTTTTTCTTTCTCTAGCCAGGCAGGCAACCATCCATCTCTCCGTCTTGAGAAAATCGACCATTAAATGCTCATCAGAGAAATCCTGGCAGTCTCCTCGCCGTCCACCAACACATTTTCACCTTCTCCCCGACTCCCCAGCTTCGGTAGGACTTTACTGAAACGCCACGTTAAATCCGCGTGAAACAGGACGAATAGGAAAAGCAAAGAGAATACGCGAAGCCCTAAGTCTCCAAATGGCTGCTGCTGTTCTGCCTTATATTTGAAGGTCGTTTCGTCTGTTTCATCCCCCAAACCTCTACCCTTAACATCCGTTCCTCAAATCCGCCCTTTGAACCCCCAAAAACATCCCTTAACTTGTGCCTTCCATTCCCGTAAGCCCTGTCCCAACCGCTCCTCTCCTCCGCCTCATTCCTCGCGGGTCACACTCCAATACATGTGGACGAATTCATCCTCCCTCCATTCCCCCGGCGACATCCGACTGTCCTCTTTTTATGCCGTCCTTTTTCAACCCCCCTCTAGCTGTAACCCCTAAGAGAAACCTTCACTGAACAACCTTTTTGGGTTCTCTTTACAGGATGTTGGATCCGAATACAAAAAGGTTGCCATCGTGGAAAATTTCTTCGACATCATCTACGGGGTTCACGTGGAAATAGACGGACGGAATGGAAAGCATGCAGGCCAGAAGAGAACATATAGAACAGTGAGTTGCAAATCCTAAATTTGTAGTTTTTCATTCAGAATTTGCCAGAGGAAAGAGAAAAATTCAAGGTACAAATTCGAATGATTGGAAAGAAGAGGTTTCCATGAAAGTTTTAAATAAATAAAAATGGTACGTCGCTGAAGGAAAAATCTAGGAGATTAACTCTAAGATAAAGAAGGATTGAAGAAGAGCTGGTAGCAATGAAAGTTAAACTAAGCGAGACTAGTTTCTAGGGTTGTTCTTGTAATTTTTCGTGAAAACCGTAGTTTTCACAGGGATGCGGAAACAAACAACTAAACCGTAGTTCCCCAGTACCGTCCAGCGAAGAGAAATATGTGCACAATCACAATAAGACAATAATACAATCGTGATTATTTTTGTATAAACCCCAAAACCTGTTTTATACCAAGAAAACACGCTTTTGTTTTTCAGATCACCGAAACGTATGCCTTTCTTCCCCGGGAGGCCGTGACCAAGTTCCTTCTCAACTGCTACGAATGTCAACGGCGACCCAACTCACCGGCAATACGAAAAATCTTGGCCGTTAAAGCAAAAAATCTGAAAATCCTGCCGCAGCTTTTGGAAAAGACTTTTAACGTGGTTCAGGAGAAACCAAAACGAGAAACTGACATGTCGGAAACAACAGAGAGTTCTAACTGTGAACAGAATAGTCCGGAAAACCTTTGCAAGCGTGACAGCAAAGGAAAAGACAAACGGTTTGGGCGTTTAGGGACGATACCTCTAGTACCTAGGTACGAGGAGGACGACGAGCCGGGAGGATTGGGAAGTATAGCTGACAGAGACTTGGTGCACACGTCCACTCCTATGAGAAAGGAGAACAACGACCCGAGGGAAAAGAACCTGGAAATGGAAAAGACTGCCTTGGGTCCAGGGGACACTTCCTCAGATTCGGAACTGTCGAACGGCCGAAAGCCGAACGCCATCTTCAATTTTGCTGGCAAAAATCGTACTGGGAGATTCGACGGATCTACCGGAAGTGACACATCCGATTCTTCGTACGAGAATGTCCTGAGCAAAAGAAAAAACTTCCGAAAGTTAAACGATGTTGAGAGGACGCGGAGAGGTATCTTCGAGAATAATCGAATCAACGAGATATCGAGGAAGGAAGCAGTTGTTTTCCCGATTTGCTACCCGCTGCCCAAGTTGGACGGAAAAAAGAAGTTTGTTATGGCGGACAAAGAGGCATTCGAGGAATACTTCGATGAACCAGAAGTGAAACGTCACAAGGTAAGAAAGCCTTTATTTTATTTACTTAAAAAATGCAGTCCGTCATTGTATGATATGCCGGTAGACCTTGAAGTAAAGTTGGAATAATAAGGGAACAACAGAGATATGTCGTGGGAATAAAAACAGACAAATATGCAACCAGAAATCAGCGATAGATGTAGATAAATATCTAGATAGGTATATGAGTAGTCAGGAAAAGATGGCTCCGGGATAAAAGAAGCCTGCTGAATTTTTGCTGTAAACCCCGAAGAAGGCAAACTCGATGCGAAACACGTGGAAGGAGAAACCGGGGAGACGAGAAGCCATTTTTTTTAGAGAGAGAGTCAAGTTGGCGGTGAATGTGCGCCATTCTACCCCACCGCATCTTCTTAAGGAACGAAGACGACGGCGACGGCGGCGGCGGCGGCAACGGAGAGGTAGAGAAGGAGGAGGGGGACCCTCCGGGTTAGGGGTTGAAGAGGTGTACGAGACTGGGGTGGCAGCAGAATAAGTGGAAGTAGACGAAGAAGAAAACGAAGACGAAGACTACGTGGCAGAAGACAGGAGGTGGAACGAAGGCATCTGAGGAGATGAAAATTGGGGACGAAACAGAGCTGAGTTGGGCGGTCGGGGGTTGGTTTCATTGGGGGGTGAGTTTTGATGAGGGAGGGATGGCTCTGGTTTTTGTCACACATAAACCTTAGCCTTTCACGACAGGACATTTTTCTGTACCTTTTTTTTGCCTTTTCCACGTCTTCATCGTCATCTTCTTCTTCTTCTTTTCATCCCTCAAGTCGAAACCAGATCCTTTTTCTTGAGAAATTCTTTGCCCTTTTCGTTCTCCCGCCATCGCCTACCTTCTTTTATCTTTAACCTCTTCTTATCAGTTTTTTTTTACTTTCCACTTTCTCTCTCTCTCGCTCCTTCTATCTTCCTTTCCCGTCTTTCTGTCTTTTACTCCGACACCAAAAATCTTTGTCAAAAGAATCCTCCGGTTATTTCCTTAGGTTCCTATCGATTTTCTCTTTTTGCTTTTTGTTATTTTTTCTCTTTTCTCCCATACGCCACCCCTGCTCCCACCACTTCAACCCTAAGGCCCAGCTCAACCCCCCGCAGTTTCATTTCCAGATCTTTTTCTTCTGGGCCTTTTTTTGTTTTTGCTTCCTTATCAGAGTAGTTCCTGTCAGCCTTTTTTATTTTTTATTTTGGTTCGTTTGGAAGACCTCTTCTATCCTTCTCGCGCGTACCCGGAGTTCAATCTTCGTCTTCGATGCTTTATCAAACTTGATATAGTACAATTATGGTACGAAAAACATAGAAGAATACATAGAAAACAAAATTAAGTGATAAATATTATTGAAGAAGGAAAGAGACAAAAATAAAAAGTAATTGGAACAGACAATAGGTAGGTTCTGATGAAGAAAAGAGATTGAGATGATAAAAAGACATCTAATTAGTCAAGAGTTGATGAAGTAGGAATGTCACAGAACAGTAGTGAATGATAATAGCTGAATAGGAAACCAAAAATTCCTTAGTCTGTATTGTTCTAAACCACCTCCAACCAAAATCTCAAAGCTTTCAGGTTCGTACCTGACCAACGAAAATTCAACTTTCCAGAACTTCAAATCTCGTCTTAAACCTTCAGCCATCCCCCTGACCGAATTGCGGGTCTCATCGCTTCCGAACGGCCGGACATCAGAAGTCGAGTCCTTCGTATCCGCAAGCAGCAGAAATCTAATTTTGTGGGAGGGGGAGAAGGGAGATACGTGGGTGGGTCGGGTGGTGAACCCTTTTGAAAAGTAGAGAGCAAGGATGAATGTCGTGGTGTGAGGCTGTTGAAATGCTCCTGAAGATGAAGAAATGTTAAAGGGCCGAAAACGGGGGCGTAAGGTGGCCTCATACAAAGGAAGAAGGGAAGTCAAAGGAAGAAAACCTGCTGCTGCTGTCGGACCTGAAGAGAGAAAGAGAGAGAACGGGAAAAAAGGAAAAGATTTTTCTCCTCCTTCCATTAGAATGATACGAGAAAGAAAAGGGTTTTCGGAAGAGGATACTTTACCAATGTGTTTCCATGGAAACGAAACCAAAGGAAACGGTTCCTTTTTTCTTTTACAAAAGGTTATATTGCCCTGAGCCCAGAGGGTTTAGACTTCGGGATTAACGAGACCGAAGCAAGTTGGGAATGGGGGCCCTTCTGAACGACCGCCAAGGCCCCGAAAACCGAGGGACATCTTGGGTCTTTCCACTCGAACCTCCCCCCCTCGCCCAACTGGCCGCCGAACCCTCCGTAGCTCTCCAAAGGACCCAAAACGACCCTCCGACCCAAAAGGGGGCTAGCTGATGGCCTTTGGGGGTGAGAGACAGCTATTGGGGCCATTTCAACCCCTCCTAGCCCGATTAATTTTCTTCCACACGTCAGTTTCAACGATCGAATTTCAGGCGAGAGGTTTGGGGCCCACTCGGGCGAGTCCGAAAAGTTCCAAGCAAGTTGAAATTTCGGATAGTTTGGAGGGAGCTGGAAAGGAAAGAGGCCTTTTTTTCTGAATGTGTCAGAAGAACTTCCTGTGGATGGTCACAAGGAGTTTACAGAAGGTTCTCGTATGGGTGGTGGAACACTTTGTAGGTTCAACGGATATCTCACCCTCAGGTCGTCATTTCCTGTACCTTACGTTTCGTTTCGAAGGGTCAAACGGCAGTTCTAAAACTCGATTAGGATTTTATTTTCAACTTTTTCTTCTGTCCTAACTGCCACTGAATTTTTTGTAAATTTTTCTTTCATGACGTTCCTTCATTTCCTCGTAGTTGCTTTCCATATTTCTTGCTTTTTGGCACATGACTTTTAATCACTTCTCTTTCTACCTCACACCGTTTCAATAGGTTCAAACAATCTTTCTGATTAAGAAAGAAAGAACAGTTCTCTGGAACGTTCTCCTTCAGGGTGGAAGATAATTTACTTCCTCTACATAATTGTAGTTTGATTGGCACCCCGAATTTCTTTTTAAATTTGAAAACTTAAGAAACAGGAAGTCACGGGAGTGCAAGAAGTTGAAGAATTTTGAATGAGCCGGGAAACGAGGACGAAGGTCTTCTTTCGGGATGGGGTGGACATGGTGGACCAGTTTGGAGATTAAAATCAGGTTAGTTTGAGAATTCGGGCGTCTGAGGCCGTCACCAGGCGTTCGAAGGATGACGAGGGTACTCTTCGTTGGCAAACTGGGCCTAGAGTGTGAGGGTGGCTAAGGTGATTGGGCCGAATATCCTCGTAAGGGATGGTTGGAGTACTTCGATGCGGATTTAACGTCGCCCGGGGACATGTATGGTGCCTGGGACGTTGGCCTCAACATTCTTTTTCTCTCTTTCCCTCTCTACTTTTTACTTCTTTCTTTCTTTTTTTCTTCCTTCCGATCTTCTTCTCCCTCTCAGGGCTAATCCGTCGTCTTCAAACTTTAGCCTTAATCCTCGTTTAAAATTTAATTAAGAAAAAAGAAAGATGAAAGTTCCCCGTCTCTTCTCTGGCCCAACGTTTTCTTCTCTCTGTCTCCTCTTTCATGTTTCCTCCCGACTACTCGTCCTAATTTCTCATTCGTCTTCTGCTTGAACTTTCTCTAGGAGGCAACCCTTTGATACCTAAACTTGCTTTATTCTCTCTCTCTCTCTTTCTCCCTTTTCATTTCGCTTTCTCTTTTAGTTTTCACTTGTCACCATTGTCCTCATCCTCCTACTTTAATTTAGTCTCGCTTCACTTCTGCTCCGCGTTCATTCTTGTTCGATTTGTCCATTCTCCAACGCATTGCTTCTTAGGGATTTCATTAAACCCTCATCCCTTCAGGCTGACCGAGTCGGAAATTGCCATCCCACTACGTTTTATTTGAATTTTGAGGAAATTACCGCCCTCGGTAAGAGACACGTGACACCGCCGGTGTTGCTGCACAAGCTTAAGGGGTGTGAGGGATGAAATCAAAAGTAATGAAAAGTATTGTCTTCCGTTGTGGTGAACGAGCAACCTTCACCGACCTGTACAGGTTTGAGGGTCAGACATCTTGACCACTCGTTTTCACTCGCTTTCAGGTCGTTTTCTGGTACTGGAACCTTCTAAATTGTCTAGTGGTGTCTTTGGACGACTGACGAAAAGCTGAAAATTTTCTTTTTTCTTTGGTTCGGCTATTCTTACCATGTTACCCTTCTGTTTCCTTCGGCCGTCTGCTTTCCGATAAAATTTACTCACCTTTTCCTTACCCCGCTGTCTCTCTCATCATCTGAATTTCTTTCTTGCCATTAGACTCATGGCTCTTAACCTGCTCTATTTCTTCCTGTATCGTAAGTAATTTTTCTCCTCTTTTTGGCAGTATTATGTCTTTTTCCAGTTTATTCTGCTGTTTACAACCTTTTTTCCAGTGACAAGTAATTGTGAACTCTCACCGTTCTTCACCTTTTGATCTGTACATATTTAACCTTCTCCATCCCGTGAGACTTATCTTTGTCCGTAAGTTTCTACCAATTATATTTTTGGGGCTATTTTGAGTTACCCAGCCTCCTGGGACGGAGGTACAACTCAGAAAACCAATGTACTCTCCTGGAGAGTATTTCTTATCTATTTTCGAGTACCTGTTTGTCAACACTTACGCATTACTTAATGTTCTAGGTTTTCTAGTAATTTTTCATGCTGAAATTTTGTTTGACCCACATTTGACACAAAACGAAATGTCGTGCTCCATTTTCGGCATTTCTGTTATTTATCGCCTCTGCTCCGAAGGGACTACGCAGGAAGTTTCAGTCCCATGCCACTCCGCTTTTTTCCGCATTGGTGGTGACTATGACCCCTTTAGAAAAGAGAGAAACTACTGTCGGTGGAAATTAGTTTTAGTTTTTTCCTTCTCTGCACCCAGCAAATCATTTTGTATTTCAACTCCACCGGACTCTGTGCCACCAACAAACAGACACCCGTACAGACAAGCTCAAAAAGAACATTGTTTTCCACCTTTCTTCGGGTCTTTCTTACCTTTCCTTTCTTTTTTTTTCTTCTCGTCACACAGGCAGGCAGGCGTTCGACACATTCTCCCCTTTGAACTTCCCACAGAAATGAACGCGGATTTGACGAGTCGGAGTTTTGCAACAGCGCGACAAAAGAAATGTCTGAACAGAACAAAATAATCAACAAACTAATAATTAGCTAACGGGAGAAATTGGGAAATCGACAAGAGTAAAATAACATTAGACTAGGAAAAGAAGGAGTGAAAACCGAAGTTATAAATGGGTGCTAAAAAAATGAATAAAAAATTGAAGAAGTGCAATTTTACTAGACAAGTCATTCAATTGCATAAGAAAGAAATTCTGGGAAAGAATCCAATTCAACGTGAGAAAACAAAGGTCAGTAATAGTTCCTAGAAACGTATTAGATAATAGGAGATGTGGAGAATGAGCCAAGGAAGAACAAAAAGTTCGGACGGAAAGGAAATTTTCGGAAAAGGAGAGAAGGCTCAAGTAGGTGACAGTTTGAGACCCCGTCAGCAGGGCACGTCCAGCCGAACCCCGAAATTCTGGGTCCACCGAGACCATCACGTTAAATCCGCGTCTTCTTTTTGTGAGGACTCAAGTTGTAGTGTCCCCCATCCCAGGGCCGTCATGTCCCCCTTCCTACTGTGAACAACACTACACTCAAGTGACTGCCCGTCTCTCTCATCTGCTCCTCCTGCCTTGGCAGTCGGCAGTCGGCACTCGGCCCTCACGCACGTTGGGCGTCATCTTTTCTGAGTTTTACGACGACGGAAAATCGCGACGGAAAATCGCGAAATCGAAAGGAAAATTGACAGTGGAAAATTTATATATCAGAGGCTAGTGAAAGTACCCGTTAATACCCGGGTACCCAAGTAGTGTCAGTAACGAAAATTAACCCGGTTGAAAAAGTCCGAGTTGGGTGATCGTTCGTTAAAATATCTCCGTGTGTGTTACTGTGGTCTTGAAGAGGTGAGACAGGTCGGATATAACGAACTTTCGTTATATTTAAAACGTGTTATGATATTTACAATTTCCCGGTCGCCAAAAAATTCGCTAGGGTTGTGCGGGAACCTCCGAGAAACTCCACGTGAATTTGAATTTTCCCGCGCTAGTTGCCTTAATTTTCCTAATTTTCTATTTTTGTTTTGTATGTATTTGTATTCTTCTATTGCGTCCTCTCCGTGGTATTCTTCTTATTATTTTTAGGGCACTCTGTTTCTATGTATATTTCAAACTTTTCTCCTCTTCTACTACTTTATTGTCACTCAGTCGTCATTTTTGTCTCTCAGTCAATTCTGCATGAATTTGGCAGTCGGCTGACACAAATGTTTGACTCGGTTGCGTTTGTCGTTCTCGGCCTTGTTGACGTGGTTGTTACTTGTTTGTCGTGATATTCTCCCCTGGGGTCATCGACACACCCCCAAAGAATCGACCTTTGTTCTATAAATAAAGGCATCTTTCCACATTCTCAGAGGGCCTGAGGCAGAGACTGAGGGTCAACGTAATCCTTAACTTATATTTTGCTACCGAAGGTTTCGTAGGTCGTTTGTCAACGACCCCTGAGTTGGTGGTACAACCTTTTTTGCGTACCTTAAAATTAACGAGTCGTGAACCTGATGAAGCAGTCGCGGAGGTTTCGTGGTAGTTTAAACTTCAACCAGAAGACAAGTTCGTTCAAGAAATCAAAGGGTTTCCCCTGGCTTATCAATATAATATGATGCTGTACAGTTTTCTCAAGGTCATACAAAAGTACTGCCCGGATCGTAGGAAGCCGTGAAAAACTAAACTTTTGGCGTTTGTAGGGTAGCTTTCAAACTCATGGACGTGAGATGCTCAGCAAAGGGCCTTTAAAATGACAAGTTAAATAATAAATGCATAACAAACCAATTGTACTGTTCAGTCTCTCAGCCACTAACGATGGAGCTATCGGCATAGTTGCCTACATACAAAACTATTTCTCCATGACATCATTAAATGCTCTTACCCTTTATATATGCGTTTACAATTGTCGAATAATTCTATACTTGCCTCTTATTCAGTTTTATACTTATTTACAAAAAAAAATTATATTATTCGCCTGAACATCAAAATAAACTCTTCATTACTTTGTATCTCGTTTAGATGACCTATCTCGGTGTTGTTTTACTTTCCACTTCTCCTGCTTATGTATTTTTTATTTCGATAACTCAATTACAGGTACATTTACTCATTAAAAGTTGTACTTTACTTTTTTATTCTTATCGGACTTTTAATAAGCGCTTTTATTTGTCAAATAATTTATTTTCATACTTGCCTAATGTTATTGGACCGTTGTATTTTCACTGGGTATTCACACTGCTGTATGAGGTGTCTACTTTATATATATATATGTTTCTTAATTTGAGTTGCGTACTGAAGAATAAACCTTGAATGTTGCAATTTTTCCTTTGTTTATTTATTTCTAGTTGCTCCGTAAAAGGAAAAACAATGAAGTGCAGTAACCTTGAATTAGCCAGCAGTTGTACGCTATGTTTGATAGTTTTTTAGGTACAGAAAGTAAGGGTTAACCCGATACCGGACTGCTACCTCTAGCAGGGTTTCTATCCCAGTGACACCGCTGTCGTGGCCGACAGAACAGGGCAAAGACAGGATGGGAGCGAGTCACAAGAGTGTATCCCGATTCTCATAAAAACATGTTATCGCCACGGCCCCATCTCGAGAGAGGTCATACTTTATCACGGCTCTCCCTCCTCCTACTACCTCACTACCAGCACTACCACGTCTCTAATCCAATTACGAAAAAGGAGAGAGTTGGACATGTGCAGACAGACAGATTGATAGATAAGTCCATTAATTTGAAGTTCAAGTCTGAGAGAAGGAACGACATTTGGCATCAGCAGAGTTTACATTCCGGTGAAGACCACTTGGTAGGCTTGTCACCTGACAAAATAGGCGACCAGCAAAAACTGAATAGTTCGGAAATACACTGATTGTACACCATGACAATAAACTGGATCTCAACAGAATGGGGTGAAAGAGAGCTAAGAAGCCAAATGGCAGACCAAAACAGTGGGGGAGAGAAATACAAAGATGGGAAAACGAATTACCAGAATCTGTGAAAGGTAGACAAGAATGAAATAAACTGATGAATAAATACAAATCAGATAGAGACAAGGCGAAATACCGAGAAAAGTCTGATTTTGAAAGTCTGTGCTCCCGACTGCAAAAAAAGAAAAAGTTATTAGGCCTTAAACGGATCAATGTACAACTCTGGCGAAAGTTCAGAACTGCAAAGTACAAAAAAACAGACTACGGAAAGATAACAGAAAGAGGAATGAAGACAAAAGACCGTATAGGAGCTAAGAATATCAACCCCCTGACACACCAGACAGGGAAGGGGTAGGTCCAGGTACACTTGACAGGGTTAAAGTGACGGAAAAGGTAACCTTTACGACCCGTAAGTTTCCAACCCCTTGCTGGGCTCATTGATACCTGAAGGTAAAAATCAACTTTCCAATGACTGAGGTTCTTGCTTTTGTTATTTGCTGAGATCTTTACTGATCTCGCCAAGAAAAGATCAGGGCTCTGCCTCCAAGCAGATGGTTTACGACACAACGGCTACCGTTTTTAGCGTTCAGGTACGCGATCCGACGCCGGCGTGAGTGAACCTGTTTGACCTTGTCTTATTTTAAAACGATTTATTTTAAAGAAGACCAACAATGAGATCCTCAAACGAAATAATTAAAATTGACGTGTTCCGACTTCCTCCCCACGGGTAAATCCAACACGCGTACCTACGAAGGAGACAAATTTTCTTCGGTTCTCGTTTGGCCACATGAAAGAAAAGATAAATCTCGATAGCAAAAACAAAGTTCACGTACTTCCTTCTGACGCACAGATCGCAAGATCTCAAAAATCTAGTACACGTTATCTAAAAAACCACCCTGAAAGAAGTGATCTCTCTGAGATCAAGAAAAACACCTCCCAGTTGCTTCATAAGAAATTTAATTCCTTTTTGGGGACTTCACGAAACGCACCAGGTTCAAAAATCAGAAAGATCTCTAAATTTGGTCTGATCTGATCAAGGTAGAGAGGGTAGAGGAGATTTGTGGAAGGTCGTCAAGGCAGATGGAAGGTTCCAGAGATAGGTTTGTAGATGATGCGGGCGAAAAGATCTCGTGAGATCGATAAGATGACCAGAAGTTATACGCAGTCATAGTGAGATCGTACCTGAGGACCAAAGCTCCCTCTCCTGAGATTTTTAAAGACGTGGTAGGTCTTGGTCTGGGGCGGAAGTCGTTCCTTCCGGACTTTGAGCGTTTTTAACGCGGGTGGTACGCATACGTTTGGCGGCCAAAGAAGGCGTAACGCGCGCGTACACGTGACAACCACGTGGATTGACGTGACGTAATTTTATGCAAATTGCTTTTGGGATCATCAATTTGGAAATTAATTTTCTTCTTTCTCCCTCCATCTTTGTTTTTATTTAATTTCTTTCTCTTTGTTTCCCTTCCGGTTCCTCCGGTTGGGTTTGGTCACCCCAGTGCTGCTGAAGTTGCCGTCGCATTGCCAGATTCTGCCCAAAACGTTTTTTTTTTACCTGTCACGTCACAAACTTTATTCCGGTTCTTGCCATTTGCATTTTTTTGTCATTGTCTACCTTGTTGGCATTGTTTCTGTCTTTCTATTAGTGAATGTTCTGTTCGCAAATTTGTGCCGTTTTATGCCACTTTTACATCTCGGCTTTGCCTCATCCTTCAGCATGTCTGTCGCTCTCTCTTCGTTCTTCATTCTCTTCATATTATCATCTTTTGTTTTGTTTCATTCCCCTTCTGCCTTTGTCCTCGATTCCAGCAACAAAGGATTTTCATTATCCTCCTATTCCTCTGATTCTTGGCCCGATCTGATATTTCCGTTTAATTTTCCCCTTGTTATTCCTGCTGTTTTTTCCTTCGGGTTATCCTTTTATTTGTCCACTTTCCCGTCCCCGAAAATTTTTGTCCTATCTAACATTTCTCTCATACACCCGGCAAAAAGGTTTTAATCCTCTCTCTCTCTCTCTCCGTTCTTTTTTTCTTCCCTCCTGCCTTTGGCAGTTTCCTTGTTTTTTTCCCGATTTCCCTTTTTTCCTCTTAAAAACGCAGCCACCGCCTGGTTTATTGTCTAGAATTCTTCCTACGTCCTTGGATTTTATTGTTTTTGTTTTTATGGTCGTTCCAGTCCTTTTGCCGGAGTCACCTTTTGAGTCATGCGGTTTCCATTAGACAAATGGATGGTTTGGGTTCGTCGCCGGGACGAACTGTTTCCGTCTCCTAATTGGTATACCAACTGAGGAAACTATGTGTCTGCCAAGTCCGACCGATGGTTTCTGTTTCCTCTTTCCCTCTCTCTCTCTCTCTCTCTCTAATCGCTTTCCTATTATTATCAATTCCCCTTTTCATCACATTCTGTTTGTCTCACTCTTCTCTGTGTTTTCCTACCTCGTCACGTCATTTCTCAGACTCTCTCAGCAAAAAAGCAAGTCGTGCTTTGGAATGTTATTCTCTCGTGCTTTGCTGTGTTAGATAAAGTAGATAATCGTGTCACCAATATCTGATACGTGGACGCGATAGACTTTAATTTTTTTCCATTTCTTTCCCTTTATGGTTTTCTCCCAGGCGAACTCGCATTTCCATCTCTCGTAAGCCTCATTTCTCATTTTGCAACTAGCCGATTCCATTATTCTTTTTGGCTCTGTCTCATCATTATTCTCTTTCTCTTTACCTGCCACCATGTCCTTCCTCTTTTAATTATCGCCGTAGGTTTTTGTTCGTGCAAAAGTCCACGATCCTTAGATTATTTTTGTATGCAAATATTGTCTGCTGTCCATCTCTTCCACCATTTGTTGTTTATTAGCGTTTCAATTCTTCCAGGTTTTAGTTTGTCTAGAATCATATTTGGCGTGTGACTGTTCAACATGCGGAGGTAGACTGTGTTCTTACACAAGTGTTGAACTGTAAGATTGAAATATATTCGCGGTAGTGCCGAGGATGTGACAGAACCTTTCAGGAAAAGAGTAAAAAAAAGAAAAAAATTCTCACGACCGCGTACCTGCCGGACCGCAAGGAGCCCACGTCATTGGGTGATCCGAAAACCTTTCTTTCTAACTGTCCGTCTTTTTGCCAACTGCAAAAGTCGAACATGTCATCGAAAAGAAAGCCGAGTATCACCCACAAGGTAGGAATGGTTAGTTGACATTTTTTCTTAAATTATCAGTATGTGGCGCGGGGAAGGGCCTAGCCCAGGAGGAATTGCCCGTCGTCAGGGAGAATGGAAAATTTTGCCTTCCATCTTTGAGAGAGAGAGGCCAATGTACTTGAGTCCCCAGGACCCCTCAGGAAAGGTTGTTAAAGAGCCCTCACTGGGCTGTAGGAGTGGTCGTGGCAGCAGAAGAGAAGGGAAGAGCAGAAAAGGGGAGTGTTGGGGGCGAGGGGGCTCAATCCGGTCGGGTCACACTCTGGGGCAGGATGGTCTGAAGGGAGCAGTGAATGTTGCCACCAGGGGGTGGCTGGCTGGCTGACTGGGTGACGGCAGGGGCCGAATGGTTAATGGGTGGGTTAGGGTCGGCTTGGAAGGTTAGGGTGGGTGTACGCTGGGGGAAGCTGAAGGACCGAAAGACACACACGCACACACACAACTTCAGAAATTCTAGACTTTCGAGGATCATTTTACAGGGCCTCGAATATACTTTTTTCTACTTGGACTTTTTCTTTAATCTATCTTTTCGGTCGGGGGTGGTCAGAAGACCTTTTCATCTTGGTCTTTCCAACTGAGGAAGAAGAGTTTGAGGGCGGATGGACGGGTGGGCAGATATCCAGGACGAATCCGCAAGGGTTGCACGAGGGAAGGAAATAAAATTTTCAGGACCTTTGGGTTTTCGCCTTGCGTTTTTCATCCCTTCCCTTGTCCGCATGGTCTCTGGAAAAAGCCAGGGTCTTTCTATGGGGGTGAAATTATTTTCAACGAGAGAGATGCCCTCAGGGGTTGATGACAAATAATTTTGGATGGAAATCTCAAGTTGAATTTGTTGTCAAAACCGAAAAGAAGATCTTTAGGTGGATTACTTTTTGTATTTTTACTTTTTTTCTTTTCGGGTAGCAGATACCTTGATTTTTAAAAGTACAGGAGAACAAAATTTACGATTAATATATTTAAACTTGATGTGGATAATATGATAGGTACTTTGAGGGTTGTTACCAAACTACAAAATTTGTGTGTAGAAGTTTCTGTGTTCGCTGAAGAAAACGTGGCTCGCAAAAAAGTTTTATTTACCTTCTTGCTTTTCCTTCTTCATTCATTCATTCATTCACTCATTCTCATTATTTTATAATTTAATTTTCTCTTTTTGTTCAATTTGAAGGTCATTGCCACTTGTGGTTGTCGACAACCGATATAGGAAAGGGTTTGATAATAAAAATTGTCCAGATAACCCAAACAATGGTCTTCTTGCGGGGAATTTCTCTTTTTGTTTTAAAGCCTAACGGACCGTTAAATTGGAAGTCAGTACACTCACGAAGAATACAGATGCATCTCGTAGAGGGTAGTTTTCTAAACGGTGTGTGCGCATCCCCCATCTAGTAGAAGGCCCATGTTGCAACCCCTTTATGTACTGATAGACGTTGTTTGTCGAATTAGTACCATGTGGGCATGTGTCTGTCTGGTCGTGCTCCTATTTGTGTACGTCACACCCGGATTGAATGTTCAAGCCCCGAAGGATGGACCAGGTCATTCTCATCTCTTAAAATTTTGAATCACCCTGTCCAATTAGGACAAAATTCTACGACCGACAAGGTGTTTTCGGCTTTTTCTTCACCTGGTTGACACCTGGAACATTCAACCCTGTGTGCTTCGCATGGTTACGGTGAGCCGGCCACACTGGCTTGTTTTGGGGAACGGAAACTTCGGCAGTTGGACCGATTATTTTCGCATTACCGGGCACACTGTCCACCTGCCCCAATCGTCACTTTCATTTATCTTTATGAAATTAATTAATTGTGACTTTGACTTTTGAGAAAAGTTACCCGGTAGCAGGTGTCACGTTCGTTTACCAACGGGAGTGACGTACCTGGGCCTCTCCCCAATTTTATGTGTGCCAGAGCCATTATCTGTCATTTCAGGGGCTCCACTTTCAAATATAGGTAGTACAGGTAACGGGTTGTGTAAACCGGGGTCAAGATGAGTGGAACAAGAGGAAAAAAGAATGGAATGCACAATGAGACCTATGCTTGGATGACAACGTATTGAATTGCAGTGTCGGGCTCGTGTAGGTACGTTCAGGTATCAGGACCGTGTCCAACTTATCCGATTGTTTTCACCATGATGAGGTTGACATTGTCGGTATCATTTTGCGCTCTTCAATCACTTTGTTGTTTACATTCTTCGACTAAGGTGTCAACTTCATTCTGTTGAGGCAGAGTTTGCCGGCGCTTGTGTGAGTCTCCCTGGCGGAAAAAATTGAACAGGTACGATTTTGGTCTTCCGTGGCATGACATTTTTGCCAGTTTAAGTCACGCTAATGACACTTCAAATTGTGAGGCAGATGGTCAATGGCACTTTTTAGGGTTAAAAAGGGGTTACGGACAAAGCGGTCATAGGAGGGCCCACAACGAGGAAGCGACAGAATGATAATTCTGGATTATAAGGGATTAGTTTAGAAAGGAGCGGAAAATTATAGAAAAACTAACAAATGCGTCTGAAGAAAACATATTTAGTGCAGGAAAAAAGTGCAGGGATGAAGTGGGGCAGAAAACGAAGCAAGAGAAGGAAAGGAAATACAGAAATGAAAAGCGATTCAAAGAAGATAAGTAAAAACGGGAAGAGAAAATGGGATGGAAAACAGGGAAGTCATTTCATTGCCAGTCCTGCCAGCCCAGCAATATAGTAGAGAAAGATGTGTAGAGAAAATATTAAAAAGAATAAAATATAAGGTGTGAAAGAAGGAAGGAGGAAGGAAAAATTGAAAAAGTGGAAATTCAAACGAAGCGAATGAAAAAATGAAAGCGGGCAGTAAAAGGGATATTCAAAACCCAACCTGAGGTAGCCGGGCGCCCACTCGACAAAAGGTGTAGAAGAGAAAAACAAACAAAAGAGTAAGAGCAGCAAAGAGGTACTCGGTACTCGGTACCAACCTATCAGAACCAATAAAGAAAAAAGGGAAGGAACCCTAAAGGACCCCGAGCTACCTAACCCTCGTTAATTGTCACTAATCATAAACCACTTAATGGTGGGTCCCACGAACATCTGGCACGTCTGTTTGCCTTCCTAACCCTGAGTCTGCAGTCGGCAGAGGAGGGGGGCCCACTACAAGAAGAGGGTAGTTTGTCCTCAAAGCCAAAGACGGATTTTTTTTGGAAAAATGTCAAAGCAAACAATGCGGGTTGGTTAGGGTAGGTTGATTACTGCGCGGAGTGTTAGCCAGTCACTACAGAAACGACGAACTATGAGAACAAATTGAAGTTAAATTAGTGAAAACTACAATTGTGCACTACAAAATGAGCATATACAATACCCAACAATATATTTCATATTAAATGAATATATATTAACAAGAAGGTTTCCAAAAATTCTAATTAGTTAAGTTTAAATTTTATTAACTTTAATTCGTAGTGAACTTGGCGTGAAATTATATGTAACCGTAGGTCGGGTACAATTCTATTGATTTGTCACCTGTTCTTTCTTGTCATGTTACCTGCCTACGTGACACTGACCAAAGCCCTTCACAAAATTTCATATTCTTTTTGCCCACCAGTTTCACCGCAGATCAGTAGGTTGTCGAATATGATTTTGTAGATTTTGGCTCAACTGAGTCACACTCGATGAATTTTAATGGTGTCTTCCTACGACTATTCAATACAACTTTCGTTTGTTGGGATTTTTCTCACATTTCGTCTTCATTCGCTCACGTCAAATGTCATGTTCTGACTTTACTGTATACATTTCAGTATTTCGGATATTCTTTTGTTCGTCTGGTTTGTCGGTTCATGTAAGTTCAATATCTGGTGGTTGGTCGAGGTGCACGTTGAATTTTCAGGTCCTTCTGGGGCGGAGTTGAACCGGTGTGGGTACCTCAATACTCCCACGGTTCAATTTCCTGCTTCTCCGTGTCACTGCAAGGGCAGCTGCCTCACCCTGTCGGTTTCGTGCTTTTTCCCCGTTTTGCGTTAGCCGGCACGCAACGGGGGCGACGTCGACCCTAAGGGTGGATCACAGGAGTGGTCAAATCCTGTCTTAAGATGAAATTTCACTCTCTGTCAACTCTGTGAATACGGCCCTGATCCTGGAAAAAGAAGTCTGAAGCAGAGTGAGGGTGTCTCCTCTATCCCTGCCCGGGGACCTACGAAGAAAACCCACCCCTGTCTCGTCACTTTTGTCTAAAAGGGTTCTTCAACAAATAACAAAACTATTTTTCTCTTCTTTTACTTCCCACCCGTTCCTTCAACCTCGTTCCACCATCGTAGCCCTGTCTATCTCTTCATCTATCTCTATTTCTTCTTTTCTAACCCTTGTCTACTACTCTCCTGTCCGCCGTCATCCATTTAACCCTCCCCTCGCTTCGTGTTCTTCCCTGCTGCCTGACTATTCCGCCCTCTCAGGCCTTTTTCGTTTCCTTTCCAGCACTTACCTTCTGCTCTCTTTTTCCTTTTCTTTTCTCTCCCTCTCGCTCACTTTCTCTCTTGCTCTGTCTTGAGCGCAAAAAAGACGGATTTTGATGGATGCCTCTGGATGTAGTTTTCTATTTTGCCTCCGTGTCGGCCCTTTGTTGTTTACTTACTTCCGTTCTTCTGTTCCACTGGGTTCTTTGAGTCCCGGGTGGCTATTTCCGGTGATGTCGAAACCCGCAAACCGGCCCTCTCTATCTCACGCAGGCATAGAATCTACGCATGCATGCAAGCAAGCACGTCCCTCTCAGTTTTCGACTTTTGTTACTCACCCCACATTAAACGTTAAGGGCTGAATGCGACGTCAGTCGGCTTTGTGGTGGCCTTAAAATTCGACTGACAAAAACTAAGGCTCCGTCGACTGTGCCACCTTTTGGCGGTGTCCATGTCGGTACTTTAAGGTTTGCCTTTTGAATTTCGCAATTTCAACTCCTCTGTATGAGCTGATCTTTCTATGTTTCATTTTGTTATTCCATCATTTGTTTAGTATTTGAAAATTCAAATTTCGTTTCTCTTAAGAGTACTTTTTATTTTTAATTATTTTAGCATTTTTCTGCATCTGTCAATTTTACGTTACTAGTTCTATCTCTCTGAACCGGGTAGACCAAGCAATTCCCACAAGGTTTTCCCTTCTTTGTGCCTGATTGCACTTTCTGGCTCTTCCAGACTGTGAATTTTCTAATTCTACCCACAAAATCTACAAATATGCATGCTTTTTCACCAATTTCCGGATGAATCCAACTGATCCGTTCTCCATTCATGCCGAAAGCATTCGGTCGAAATTTCTCTCAGTTTTAGTTTTTTTGTTTTGACGTACTCCAATTTCAAGTGTTTGGTTTCACAGCGATGCGGAGTACCTGGTCAATAGCACCACGACTACTACCGCGTAATTACTGACACCAATGGTTTGCCTGCGTGTACCTGCATGCCAGCGTATTTGAGTGTGCATGCGTGTGCGTACGTTGCGCGCCTCTGTGTCTGCAAGATGACTCTCCCATTGTTCTCTACGTCCCGTCTGTCTCCGGTTTTTCTGATTTTAAAAGTTAACGTAATGACGTCAACTGCCTTTTTCGGCCTAGGTTTAAGGGATTGGGGGTGCCATCTATTTTCAGCGTTTGCAGAGGAATCGGACGCTTCTTTAGGTCCTCGTCTCCGTACCCGACAACCAAAATTAGACATTTCCGGTGCTAGAAAAGAACTTTTTTTATGAAGGCCTGAGGGTGTTAACGTTCACTATTAGCGCCTGCGACGAATACCCTTCGGTTCGGTTAGTAGCCTTTCACTACGAAAAATTTCGATCAATGGTAAAATTGATCACGACGGAAGGTCTACGTGTCTACATGACCTCTGACAGCATTATATTTGTATATATAAAATCACTCTGACAAATAATAAGGAGAGACCTATGCTGTAAGCAAAATGGTGAAGCCTCCTGTCGTGATCGTTTTGAAAGCCCCAAGACCACACCCCAGACTTCTACGTCCGAAACGAACAAAAGGTCTCGCAGCAAACCATTAAACAATGAAAGCAAAGGCTCACTAGTGGAAGATACTCTGAAGGAGTGAAAAGAACAATAAACTGCCCGTGAATTATTGATATTTGAGGTAAAAGCATGACCTGAAAACATTGAGAAGGAAAAACCTCCAGCGACACTGCACATCCGGCAAAGATGTGAATCGAAAGCATAGGTGTGGTAGGATGTCACTACGTAGACCAGAGACAGACATGCTGTAAATGAAGTTTATGTAAGCACAGAAATATGTATATATTAGTACCATATTCTGTGGTAATCCGTGAAAAACCTGAAAAAATATCGTCTTCTCGAAAGATGTTATTAGCAGGCTCAAGGAATAAAAAAAACTATATAAGCACAATTATGTCAGCATAGTATGATGATTAGTATAACAAGCACAACAATATAGGTATATACAAGCACTCGGGTCCGGCTTCCGGTGACCCACTTTCTGCCAAGTTAACCGCCATTTTCAACACTTCCGTTTCCCCAACGGCGGGGAAAATAATTCTTCATCCGATTAAAATTTCACACTCGGCTGTTTTCCCGCCTTGACATTCTCATCAAACGTCTTCCCCAGACGATTCAATATTTCATCTCGTCCCATCCGACTCCCGACTGGAGCACATAGCATTTCCCCACATCCGCCAGGAGCGAAACAGGATGTAAACAGAAGGAGGAAAAGCCTCCAAATTTCAACCGGAAATAGATCGATAAGGTGCGTGGAAATAGACAAAGACTAAAGTAAATGGATGTCGGTTAGTTTCTATTGTCTCTGTGGGTTTGTTCACGGGCGGCGGACAACGTCCAAAAATTCAGAATTCGGGGGTTCTGTCTTGCTCTGTATGAAAGGCGAGTAGGTCGCCTCCCGGGAAGCTTTCGTCGACTTTCTTGGGTCTCCTCGGCGCGGAAGGAGAATGAAAAGGAAAAAAGAATGGGAAAACAGAAACTTCTCGCTCGATTAATTTTCTAGAAAACAGAAGAAAAAGTATTCTTTTCCATTTCTCTTCCCAAACGTACAAACACACATACAAACACGCACCCCTCTATCCTCTGACACTTCCCCGGTCTGCATCCACCCGCCAACAACAACAACAGCCGCCGTTGGAATTGTTATTGATTACAGATCCTCCTTATCGCCTAGACTTGGGTATAGTTCATTCTGGAGAATAGGATAACTCTGAAGTGTGCTTTTTTCCCTTTTCTAAGGTCCCCCACACCCTGATGGATCCTCATCCCGCGGCGAAGGGATGAAACGTCCAACCTATCGACCCCTACTCTGTTTCTGCTTCCACGTCTTCTCCTGTTATCTTCCTGCTGCCTTTCCGTCCCAACTGCCGCCGCCGCCTCCGCTCCTGCTGCTTCTGCTGTTCTATCTTTCTCCCTTTTCATCTCAGCTATCCTTCCACCGCTCACGTTTCCCTTGTCCTTCCCTCCAAGCTCCTACAACGCTTTCTCCCGCATTTCCCACTCGCCTGTGGACACGAAATCTGAGACGAGCGGAGGACCGGAGCCAGGGGAGTGTGACTGGAGCCTTGCGGGAGGGCCGTCGGGTGGTTGACTGGAGCGCTTTCCACGTGGATCGGAGCGGCCGGTCCTGGGGGATGAGACAGGACACGGGGTTGAGGAACTGCCCTAAAATCTTTTCAGTCTAGACCCGCATAAAGCTTGTTCCTTTTGCACCTGTATGTGGTAACCAGGCAACAGCGCGTTATGTGACGGTCTGTCAGCCTGTCCGTCCGTCCGTCCTGTCGGCCTCTCACTCCTGCCACGTTTGTGTGCTACCGCCAGTGGGTTCTACCAACTTTTCCGCCGGGATCTCACTCCCATTTGTTCCCGGTCTCTCCCAATCTTTCTACTTCAATTTGTCTTTGTCTCCCACGTCTTACTCATTTCCCAGAGCGACCTCTCCCTCTTCCGATTAACTTTTGTCTGCCTGCCTACCTTCCCATTCTACTTGCCTAGAATCCTTAATATTTCTATCTTTTACGTAAAACGGTTTAATTAGTCTGGAGAAACTCGGAATCAAACTGGTAGTAAATAAAGTAAAAACACAAAAATGCAGGAAAATATATTTATAAACTTGAAACAATACCATAAGACAACAGTGAGTACCTGACACGTTGCAAGCCAAGACCTGCAAATACTTGTAATGTATACTGAAGCAAATGATATAAATAAGTTAACGTAAAACCGGCCGACGGGCTTGTGGAGGGAGCGGCACGGCACCAGAGGGGCTGGAAGAGGCAAACGCGGCCTTCGGAATCGAGCACAGAAGGGGATGGGGGTTGAAAGACTGAAAGCAACCTGTTGCTCACATTAAAATATTGCTTATAATATAGTTATATTTAAATGAGTCCATCATTATATCATGTTCGAGATTTAATCTCGTCTGCACACCCTCACAAAAGCCCTTTTTCGATTTTCAATCCTTCCGCACACGACCTTTAGTTTGCCTTACCATTTGACGTCACTGCTGTCGTCATCAACCTACTTCGAAACCTTTCCCTTTTCCCCGGATTTTCAGGTTGACGAAGGTAAAAAATTTTCTGCCTACGGTACATCGGGACTGAGACTTACATTTCCTGAAAAACTCAGGAACCGTCCGGGTTCTTTGCTTTCTCCTTCATCGTTTTACGACAGCCCGCCTCTTTGGTTCCATATTAGGTGCCTCACTGCCCGTCCCCTAACCTTTCGACGGGAGCACTTCCCTACGGTTTCCTCTTTATGACTTTCTTACCATCCCCTCGCCGCTAGCAACTCCACTTGCTCTATTATTTTGCTTTCTCTCTGTTGCTTCCCGAGGCTTCTTTCAAATGCATGGAATCCACCCCCTGTGGCGCATTCTCTAAAAGCCTCTTGCGAGTTGCAGGTTTCCCGCCAGTCCCCAGTTTCCCCGGGGGGCACAATGAATGGCCTACACGTAATTCAACCATTTCCTTTTGTGTTAGATAACTGAAATGAATTCTCTCCGGGTCCCTGGGTAATCCTTTGCGACCTCGAATGCTGAGCTTCGCAACCTGAGAAAAATGCAGCCATACGGGGTTTCGGCTACGGTTTTTGCTCCGGATAGTCTGCTCAACGCTTGACTTTGCATGGGTCTGAACGCCTTTTTTTGAAGGACGGCAGGTTTAAAGTTCCCTTTGACTGAGGATGAGGGGCAGCGTACGCAACTTTATCAAAGTCATTTGAAAGTTGCATGGTTATTTCCCATTCCAAGTCGTGAACGCTCGCATTACCATTTAACATCTGCATTTGATTTCCACGTCCCGCCTTCTTTGTGTCAACGCAGGCACCCGTCTCAAGACATGGGGGAAGTGTCAAGGACCCAGAATGGCAAAGTGAGTTGATGAGTCCACCGAGCACGAGGCCTGGTACCCGACGGGTGGCAACCGTATATTTTAAGAACCCGAACCCCGTCGGGAAGACGATTAGTTCCAGCAAAGGCCGATAATAACAGTAAAATGCGGTTAGTCCAGCACCAAACACCTCGATACCCGATTCTCTGCCATTTATAAGTTACTGGAGCCCACATAATTCGGAAACCCATCAACTGCATGGAGTTCTTTTATTTGCCACATATATGTGGGTTCAACGCAGCCCCCACCGGGTCTTATGGCGGGTTCGTCACACGTCCAATACCCATGTCTCGTCACAACATTTTGTTGTGATTTGTCTTGTCAGGTACGGTGCTGCTGTTCTGAAAACTCCAGTGTCACCTACCCGACAAGAAGAAATGATTTCTCACTTTTTCATCTACCAAAAAGAAAAGGCGTCACGAACGAGGAAATATGTCTGCTTGCATGTCCAAAACTGTCATTGAACTTCTCCACTGCCCACTCCCAAAAGTGATAAAACTGTTACGTGACATCTCGTCAGTGTAATTTCCACTGGGTGGCTGCAGGTGGGAGGTTCTGGTGGGCGGTTGGAGGTTAGGAAATCTGGGTGTCGGTGGAAACGTCCCAACCGTCTTCGACTCTGTTGGAGCCATACGACGGAAACATTCCTGCATTAGTTTTTTCTTCATGGTCGATCAGAAACTATAATGAACAGATCACGTTGTCAACAGAGCCAGTGTACGCAAAATCCGGGTCGTATGACTCTAGTCAAAGGCTAATGGTCAGAAGGAATATTGCGATGATGAGAAAGACGAGTGACCCTCATCGGCAGGTACCTCTCAGGTCGTTAAAACGGTCACCTGCGTTGTCTCCTGCCATGCCGGATATGCAAGGAATATCAAGCGGAAAAAAAGCGGACAACCACGGTGGGTCGCTCACAACACTCATGTGGGTGTGTAAAATTAAGCTCAGGGGAACCGCCATGTGGGCCCCACATCAATGAGGGCCCCTCGGGCCCTACCTCTTTGGATTTGACTGCTCGCCCATGGTCTAACACGCCTTCCTCCTATTGCGCGTTTCCTTGACGCGTCTTCTGCCACATCCTTCCGTTCTTTGGCATCGCCCGTTTGACTTTTCCCATTGTTTTCATTTCACTGACATCGCTGATTTTTTTGCCCCTTAAAGGTGAGAAAAAGAAAAAATTGCTGACCAAAGGAACGACGCATCGTTTTCCATTTCTTCTGCAGTTTTTTGTATACGCGCGCGTGATTTTGGAAGAAGCATATCGTTGTTTCTGTCTGTCTCCATGTCCGTTTTGTTTTTTTAGCACTTCCTCATTTGGTCGCTAACTTGTGCTGGCATTCGTTGTTTAAGTTTCTTTTAATATTTTGTACACTCATACGAAGGACTCAACTGTCAAATGTGTTCATCAACCATTAATAATAAACGGCTAAACATAACTTGCATACAACTACAATATAAAACTGTAAAACCACTATAAATAGGTACTCTGTTTATCAAAATTTCCCCTCTTGGAAGTATTTTTTGAACCACTCGGTTTCAGTTTGAGCACATTTTTACTCCAAAGAGGTACGCTAAAAACTAAAAAATCAAACGGGTTAGGTGCCTGGTTTATTTGGTTTATTTATCGCTATGTAGACAGGTACTCGGATAATTTGTGTAACGAGGAGATTCATATGTCATAATAATAACGGGCAACTGGATCATTTGATCCAACCAGACGATGTCTCCGGGTTTAAGGGTTGTGAAACGAAAAGAAAAAAAAGCACGTCAACAGACGGCTTGGGGAGAACCGGGCGAATGGGTGGTGGAAACAAAGGCTGACGGAAAAGCTGGGCGGGACAGCCAGGGAGCGAATAAGAGAAGGACAGAAGCCGGAGTGAAATTAAATTTTCCAGACCAAGGTAGGAAGAACTGTCTCTGTCATAGCGGTCGGATTGACGCAGAAGGACAAACGGATCCAGGGAATATAAAAGAAAGTTTCATCCCCCGACCGAGTTTTCCTCGTCCCGCAGTCTACTGCTACCACCATCCAAACTAGAAGTTTTTCAACCCCCGGCTCCAAAATGGGCGAACTACCCCCTTAGGAAAGGGTCCCTCTCTCGGGTACGGGAGCAAACCGGATAGGTCTCAGGGGGTGCCTTGAGGTGGTGAAAACCCCTTAATAAATCAAAATCAGGGACGGATTGGACCGGATTGTACTTTTCTCACCGTAGCATTAACCTTTCGCTCAGGGTTCGTTTTACTCCAAGTTTTACCTCTTTACCCAAAGGAAAACTTTCTAGTGCTCCCTCTTAAAACGGATGTTCCAGTCAAGGGCATACGCAGTTTTCATGAAATATTTTCACACAAGTTAGAAAAGTAATTTTTTTGTGTGGAAACGGAAGGTTCAATATCCCAAAAATAAGAAAGCAAAAGTTCAAATATGACAGAATTCATCACGCAAATGTAAAGTTCAACTCAAATGAAATAAGCGGGAAAACGTACTTATTATTTGCTATGAATGATTTTTCCTCGACATATTTAGTTATTACTAATAGCGACACTAATAGCGAACAAAAATCAGAAAAGGAGCAAACGAAAATTGGGAAACTGAGAAAGAAACCCGAAAAAAGTAAAAGTTATACGTTTTTATAGGAAGATTTTAAAGTCAATTATGAATGAAAAAGATAAAGATGGCGAATTATCTTCATGTAGACAAAATTCGAGCCTCCAGCATGAGACTGTTCGTCAGGAAATTAAAACCGTGCAGGAAAAGCCGCTGTTCCTGCTTACGGAGAACATGGTGAAGTATAAGAACATGGCGCTCTGGCTGAGAATGAGAAACCCTTAATGAATTAACAAAAATACCAACGGTGGGCCGAAGAAGAAGAATGGCGGATAACCTTTTGAGATGTTACCTGTTTTGGACTGACCGGTGTTGTTACCTTCAATGCCACAAGGTGGAGGAAGCGGTGTATGGCGGGGAGGGCAACGATGACAACAACAACAACAACAACAAACGTCTTTGCCTGTAACACGCAACCGTCACGAAGGTAGGGCAGAGACCCGACAACCGAGACAATCGGCCCAACGAATTTAGGGTGGTTCAAGGATGTCACGGTCGAGAGACTTTGGGTGGTGTCGGTCCGTCGGTCGTCGGTCTAAAGATGGATTTCAGGGTGACCCACGTCTTCTTGTATCATCACCGGTTTCCTCATCGCCGGAACCTTCGACCAGTTGTGTAAACAAACGGGACTTAGGTTGTGTACGAGAAGAGTTAAAGAGAGCTGAGAGGACGAAAAACTGACCGAAACGGTTATCGGACGGTCGAAAGATGGAGGTGGAAGAGCCAGTGCCCCCGCCATCAAGTTGGGACCATGTGGGGACCAAGTGAGGCCCATGAGTTCGACCCACGCGCCGGCACCCATCACGGTTGTTTCGTCATTGCAGGTGTGCCTGAACGCTGAATGAAGAGATCCAAATCGACTGGTAGCAAACAAAATGGGCCGGAGCACTCGCCAAAACGTTTGCCTGGAATGTCGCAGCTTACTTGACATACGAAAACTCACATTGTTATGTGAGATAATTTCCTTTGAAAAAAACCCTATTGTTGCATAATGGTACCTTCCCACTTGCAATAGTTGTAATAGTCTAACATATTTTACAATGTTAAAGTTTCCAACTGCAGCAAGTGTTTTACTTGCTTAACCTAAGGAAAGGCAAATTCCAAATTTTAACTGGCGGCAAACATTCAAGCAACCTAAAGCTCAGGTCACAGATACACGGATACACCAGACTGAAAAGTCAGTTACAGAAAATAATCCATCGTAATAAACGGACTCTCCGGCACAAGTTTCAAAAAGATGCTACTCTGGAGTTACTGATGACTACTTAATCACAAGCACAAAGATCTCTTAACCCGGGCTTTTGTTTCATCACTTTATGTTAGGTGTCGATGGGAGGTTGGCGAAGACAGAACCCTGGTGAGGGTTTGTTGGCCCAAGGGTGTGGTAGCCTCCACCACGCCCTGACATATGTGTCGCAGCGGCTTTCCCGGAAGGTTCATCATCAAATGATAGGTCGCGTGGGTTGGGTGTGAGTCAGGGGATTGTTTTCCAATGGGAAATAAATAAGACCATAGACAGATCGATCGGGTAATCACACACACACACACGATAATCCTAGATGACTTTCGAACGGTAGGTGGGAGAAAGTTCTATCGACCTTTTGTGACATGAATTTCAATGCGGAATGGATTGAAAGGAAAATTGTAACAGTACGTTAGAGACAGGCAACGATGACCGGGAAGGGGGATGATAATCCGGTTGATCAAACGAAAGAAAAGCTGAGTGAAAGCAAGAAAAACGTGTGAGGGAAATGCGAAAACCACCTGTAGCTTTGAAGAAAGGAAAGGAAATGAGATGAAAGATAGATAGATAAACAGAGAGAAAAGAACGAAAGAGGCGATAGGTATGACACAACCAAAGCCACACAACGTAAATAACAGAGATGAGAAAGAGAAGATACAAGTGGAAGAAGGAGGAAAAGAAGAGAAAATAGAAAATGTTGAGAAAAAGGAGCTTTGAAGAAGTTCCAAGGTGAAAATAAAGATGAGTAAGAAGAAGATGAAGATGAAGATGATGAGGAAGAAAGAGAAGATGAAGGGAAAATAAAAATGGCCGGAATGGGCCAAGGTGGTCAACTTAATTAAAATAAAAATGGACGTTTTTATGTTTTAACTCAACCGCTTCTTCTTCATCCTCCTGTGTCTCTTCTATTTTTCTAGTTTCTCTAATTTCTAGCTTCTATTTCGCAGCAACTGATAATGCCCACTTGTCCCCCCCCCGCCCTGTTGCTCCTAACTTCTCTCGCGACCGTCTCTCCACCTGTTACCTTCTTCTTGTCATTTTGTCCTTTTCGGTTTTCTTTCTTCATCTCTGTCTCCAATTTCCAGTGCTAGGTCTCTTTTTCTAGGCCTTTCTATACTATTTTGGGTTATTCTCAATGCCTTGTATGCAGTGTTGCCTAAGACGTTTTCTCATGTTACACGTTTTCTCTCTTTTCCTTACTGATTCCCTACTGTACTTTTCGGGACACATCTCTACTTTCTTGCGTCTCTTCAGTTCTTCTTTTGAAAATCCTGCATTTGTTCTTTTCGTACCGTGCAGTATGCGCACGAGGCCGATTTACGCGGCAGTTACCGTGAAAAGGGACGCAAATTGAGGCAGAAATTGAAAAAAAAAGTCAGGCTGATTGTACAGTTGCGGTTTCTTGACAGTACTGGTAAGAATTTGTTTGGGTACTCTGCGGTACGCCTAGGGACTTGTTTGCACAACTCCCTCGAGTCTTCGGCCCACCGAGGTTTTCTGGTTTAAATCGACTCAATCGGTGTATTTTGTAAACTGGCGAACTAATTTTGCGCAGTTATCATTCATTATTCATCTGTTCAATAAAAGAGAAAATAAACAGTTGAAAAGTGTTGGACCCTTCCTATAGGTCTATTATTAGATAATTAACGGGCGGCGTTAACTTTAGCGTTAACGCAACATAAGAATTTCACGACAAAATTTTCCCAAAAGCTCGTGTCAAAACGAGAGCTGATAAAAAGAGTTCAAAGAGTTCAAACGTCAACTGCGTAGATGAAGAAAACTTTGTTCCACTGTTTGTCGGATTCTTTGCCAGTGTCACCCAGAATGAACGTTGGGCCCCCTCAAAAAAGGCCACTAAGTCAAACTATACATGATCCTCTGTTGCTGATACTTGTTTAGTTAAAACTCCGGCTGTCGTATTTGCTCTCTCAGGCACCAGCGAACTCCCATACATCTGATCTGCTATTCATGTTCTTTTTCTTTCTAATTTCAGGAAGAGGTAACATCGGTTGCAGAAGGAGACACCCCGGAGGAGGAACCTCCCTACACGGGTACAAAGGAAGCCGAAAAACTAAAAATGATGCTGTTGGCTTGGTCGGGTGAGTACAACATTCTACTACATATAAGCAAAGAAATCTGACGAATCTTGTGTCATACTTTCTGTGTCACGTTCCAGGTGGTAGAAACGGTGAAAGGTTGCCAGACGACGTTCAGGACGAGGCAAGTCAGATTTGGGCCGGTTACCACAACGCTCTGTCGCTGTCTAAGCAAACACCACCCACACGATCGGTGAGTACCTGGAAGACTCATTTTCGATGTTCCTTAGTTAAAGGTATCTCTCTCTATCCTCTCCTATCTGCCAACCCTTTTTCTTTTTGTTTTTTTTTTTTTTACTTTTTTCTTCTCTTTTTTTTGGTTTCACTCCACACTTTTGACATTTGGTCACTGCTTCTTGTTCCAGAGCCCAACGCAGGAAACCGGATCGGTTCATGACGAGACATCATCGTCGGGTAACAAAGACGATGACGACGATGAGGAGGAGGAATGCGAGGAAAAAATTGACCCGTTGAAATACGACCCCGAGAGATTGAAAGCGTTCAATGTAAATATAATTCTTGGTCTTTTTCTTTGATTTCTTCTACTTCCACCTCAACAAGAGCGATCAGGTTCGATCAGGTCCGTCCGGATCGGTCCATCTTACAGCCAGCTGTACTAACGTGCTAGCCTGTCGTTTGTTATGAATTAACATCACCTCGGTTTTTGTTTTTGTTTCATTCGGGTTTTGTTTGGTTTTGTTGCTGTTTAAGACGACGAAATGTGAGAAATAGGGGCCTCAGCACTTTTCGCGCTTTCTTCCAATCAGCCCCTGACTCCTCATTTCTACCTGATCAGTTCAAATCGAAATTCAGATTCGCGTTGATACCTTCGCGTCTTGCTATTCCGTGATCATGTTGTCTGACAAGTTTTAGAACTACGGGTAACCAGCGAATGAGAACGATAGAACTCGTATTCCATAGTTACCGACTGTTGCCAATAAGCCATTTCATTGTTTTTCCTGAATCTGAACGGCAAATATTCGACAACCGACTCCTTTTGAAACAAGTTGACTTGAGCCTCGGATAATATTTACACCAACCTTAAATTTCTCTTAATTTTCAGATGTTCGTTAGGTTATTCGTAGATGAAAACTTAGACAGAATCGTACCAATCTCAAAACAGCCAAAGGAGAAAATTCAAGCAATTATAGATAGTTGTACACGACAGTTCCCTGAATTCAGCGAGCGTGCACGTAAAAGAATACGAACGTACCTGAAGTCCTGCCGTAGGAACAAGAGAACACGGGAGGGAAATGCAGCTTGGGAGCCGGTAAGGGTGTGTACGAACTTCTTGTAAGAACTTCAAATGATGCGTTACCTACACTAGGCCATCAAGCACTTAGTGTATTTTTCTTTTTCCAATAGAGTCGGCCTACTCCCGCTCATCTGACATCGGTCCAAGCCGAACAAATATTGGCCCAAGCCTGCGAGAACGAGTCACACAATGCCAAACGAATGCGACTGGGTTTGGAGCCGGTCACACAACCCATGCCTGGAATGACCACCGACACTAGTACGACGGTCAGGAGTCAGACGAACAACGAAGGTACCAGAGAAAGGGACCATTACACCTCTCCCGTTAGTAGTACCAACACCGTCGACAAGCATTCCGTTAAACACGAACCTAACAGCGGTTCAGTGTCGCCAACTGTACAAAATAAGTCCTGTTCACTGGAAGCACTTGCCATGGCCAGCGCCAATAGTCTAAGGTATAGGAAACATTAAAATTCTTGCCGTAGAGTGGCCCATTAGGGTGGTAAATTCCATGCTCTAGTGTCAACGTTTTCTCATTTTCAGTCCAAATTTATTAAACGGGTCAGCTCCTCCATCTTCGGTGGCAGCAGCAGTCGCAGCTGCAGCTGCGGCAGCACCTACGGCCATGTACCGGCCGAACTTCACGCAGGCGTTTCAAAGAGCTGCTTCGGGTACCTATACAACGCCCGGATTGTTTTCACTTCCCTGTTCCCTCACAAACGGTACTAGTAAGTCATACTTTTAAAAAATGTTTAACAAGGTTTCATTTGTCATTGTTATTGTTCCTATCCGGCTGCAGGTAGTGAGATAGTATCTCCGGTACCTGTCCATTGGAAATCACTTTATACATTTCAAATGTTTTGCTTTCTATTTTTGAAGGGCCGACAGATCTAAGTATGAAGAACAAACCTTTACTGACACACAAACTTAATCCTGCTGAAATGACAGCCGTCAGACAACTAATAACAGGGTACAGAGAAAGCGCGGCGTTTCTTTTGAGATCTGCGGACGAACTCGAACAGCTTCTTAGGAATCAATAAGCAGGGGAAATTATAGGCTGAAAAAAAAACAAGAAGACTAAATGTAACGGGGGCAGAGACAGCAACAGCAGAAGAAAGGCAGGTAGCAAAGTTACTCGCTGGATCAGCGGAGCATCGGGCATTTCGTCGGAGTAGTACCTGAGTTAATTTGGTTCGTACCTGCGGGTAACTGGCAGGCATTCCAGGTGGAAAACTATTGTCTGCTCTACGATAGAGAAAGTCAAATTAATTTTGTTTTATTTTTTTATTGCAAATAACACGACGAATGGAAATTAGGCGAGAAATTTGGAGAAAAAACTAATTTGCCAATTTTTATTTAAATCACCGAAACTATTACATTTTTAAGAAGTTCGGCGTGGAATGACGGCGCTATTTTTTTTAATATATTAAATGTATAATTTTAACTGTTCTGGATTTTTATTTATTTATTTTTCTGTTTTCTTCTATTCTTTTTTTTTTCATTTTTCTTGATGGGAAAAAAATTTCCCGACGTTGTGGAAACCCAACATTCCTCGCACTAAAGATGAGACACTCGTCGAATTTTGGAAAACAACTCCCTTCAGCATATAGATTACAAGTGTAAAAGTACAAAAATTGTTTACAACGTTTTTGCTCCCACATTAATAATAATTAAAATAATAGAACACATAAAAAGGAGTAGCAACTTTAAAGTAATTTCTAGTTTTAAGTATAATCTTTTACAAATGAAAAGTCTTTAAAAAAGTTCTTTTCCAACGGTACGCTAACTGAATTTAGTTTAAATAAAATCAAGTGGAATTTAAATTTCTTATCGATGGTAACTTATTTTTTGTCCGAAGCCAATATACATAACAAACATATGCCACTTTCGGAGTTCCCCGGTGGGTTTCAAATATTAAGCGATTATTTCAATAATTATGAAAACTTCTTTGAGAAGTAAACGCGTCAGTTCCATCCGACAAAATCAACATTTTTCAACAAACCAACAATTTATTTCTATTGAAGTTATCAAACGAATTCTATGTGCCCCATTACAATAAATATCCTATTATCCGATACATGTACGATACCCCCACAAAAAGTAACATAAAGCAGAAGTCTTAAGGTTGCTGTTTCTGCTCCCCCTACAAGTCTAAAGAAACTGTCAATAATTGCAGCTCTTGGATGAGTTTCGCCCCAAAATAAAATATTGTATAATATAAACAAAGGAGACGCATCAAATGTAAAATGTTCCAAGAGAAGAAGTATACAAAGTACATTCACACACACAGCATAGTTTTATATATGAACATAAATATTATTAGGAAAGCCTCTTTCAGTTATAAAGGGATTTATATAAATTTATATACGCACGTGAATATATATATATATATATATATATATATAAGTATGAATGTGCTTGCAATATGGGCATTTAAATCTCGTTATATTAATTAATTATATAAAAATAAATATGTCAACTCCTGACCAAATTTTGTTACACATATAAGTTCTTAACCAGTTTAATTTTGGTTTGTTTGTTTTGTAAAATAAGAAAGAATCTGTAACTTCTATTAATACTTATGTAATAAATGTATTGTATTTATTTTTAGATCTGTACTTTTTTTAATCAGATATGAGGAACAAGGCACTGTTCACATTGAAATCCTTATGGAATTTGAATATTTGTTTCTACTGAACGTAATTTACAGAATCAAATTAACAAATTACACTTTTGAAAGTGTCCTAGAAAGCAGAATAAATTAAAAATATGAAGTCCCAACAACTCCTTCAGAAGCTTAGTTGAAAGGCAGAAAAGAATGGTAGAAGTTTATAAAAAGCACAAAAAGGGGAGCACAGGAACATAGTGTCATAATTACAGAAGAGTAACAGCTATGACACAAAACTTAAAATTCAAGTGATGACAACAAAAGACTTACAGAGAAGGAGGTAAAATGGAAAAAAAGCACATATGTGTAATAGATATTTTTACTATCAATCTGATACTACAATTTTACAACATCAATTTTAATTAAACTCTTATTATTCAATACATGTTACTGTGCAGCCTAATGATGTTCTTCATGGCCATGACCTTTCATCGCAAAGAAAGCTTTTTCAAGAGCAGTGGTGGCCAAGCCAGCAAGAAAACCATACTTAATACCTATTTTAAAAACACCTAACACAGAAGGACACTTTTTGTTGTTATATTTCTCAGTGTATTTCCAAACATGGTTCCTAAAAGCCAGAAAAAAAATTACAACCTTTGTATATATTTTTAAAAAATATACCTAAGATTTCATGTACCTTAGCCAAGGATCTTTCAAATTCCTGCATTCCAATGCCTTTCTCAAGTGCACAAGTTGAGGTACATCTTCAACTTGGTAAATCCGCCAATCTGGAATTTTTGGTAGTTCAACATGATTGTGACCACCCATTTTCCTGCAATTATGGGATATAGTATGAAATATTAGACTGCAGTAAAATAAAAACTACACAAATGTACAGGCAGAAAATAATAAAAGTAAGGATAATTCAAACACAGAAAATAATGTCATCAAATGTCATCAAGTACCTATTATATACCTGGAAAAAATCATGTCAAATGTCATCAGTACCTATTGAAACATCTCAAATTGAGCAAAAGAAGCTGAAGCAAGGAATAAAGTGACGGAGAAGAAAAATTGGATTTTTACAACAAGACAGAAATATTGTTCTTAAAAAAAATGAAAACGAGGGTAGTACTCTTAGGCAACACATACAAGTGGATATGAGAGTGGTGTACAATTTCAAATGCTCCACCTTACCGTGTTGTTCGTGTTGTTAAATGTAATATTGGAGTTAAATGTAACTTTAATCTCCTTTTTGCTTGTAGCTCATTAAAATTCACAAATCTTAACCTCAGTTGTCTGCTGTGAAGTGGCACCAGAAATGGCTACTACTGAAATTTTTTAAGTTCAATTTTTCATTTTTGATACAACATTTGCAATCATACGGTAAAAATTAAAAGAATATAATTTTCAATTATTTGCAAACGATATTATTCAAAGAAACGTTAAAGCGAATTGTGAATATTTGCATTGCATTTCGTTGAGTGTTGTTACTCTATGGAATCAATATAAACATCCGTCCGGAAAAAATACGAAAGTTCATTTATTTTTTTCATTAAAAATTATTTCCAATCGCATCGATTTGGATTATGGGTGTCGAACGAGTATGAATTTTACTTTGATCCCAGTGAACTATTCGGAAGTTTTCTTCGTCGCGTTTCGAACGCAACAACTTTTTTGGCACTACATTAGCAATAGAATAACGCTTTCCTGACACAGTAATTATTGTTTATTTTTATACACTTTTCTGGAGTTCTTTATAAGACCCGTAGAACGTGTAGTGTAAACAGTTCGCTCATTTTAATTCTAAATTATTCAGCTACAACTATTCGTACTTAATAATTTGTACAAAACGAAAAATGTAGAAACCGTCTTTTTGATACAGAAGAATGATAAAAAAGACGTTATGAAAAAGTACGTAAAAAAAATGAGAAAAAAACAAATAATGGTGAAAAGTAGATAATGTTGTTTCAAACAAATTAAGGAACCAAAAACGCAGCTTAATTATCTTAAACTGATTTATTAACAAAAAGATTGAAATAAATTAAAAATGACGCAACCGAATGTAGGTGCAATGTAGAAGATAAACCAATGGGTACAATTTTCCAAATATATGTAATGAGGAGGTTAAGTATCACAGAAATTTGTTGTGAACGAAATAAAGTGAAGATTTATATAAAATGAAAGCAGGAGGAGAAATAAATAATAGGGATACAAAATTACAAATGGCAAAAGTAGATAAAAGAGTGTTGAAGGTATGATGTTGAACTACAAAGTTCCCAGCGACTGACATAACCAGAAAAAAGCAACAAAATGAACTCCTGTAGCACTGCAGTGAAAAGAGATCAAACCGTTTCCCTTTTCTTAGTTTCAGGTTTCGCAGAAGTAAAATGTAGATGTAATTCACGGAAGTGTAAAAATGGGCACGAGCGCTGCCATAGAAGGATTCCGAACTCTTCTTAAGGAGTTGCAGGTAAAACAGATGAAGCTGGAAAAGGACCAGTTGAAGTTGCAGAGAACAGTATTTGGATGGAAGCGATTCTTCCTTGGATTCAAAAAGTTCAGGCACACGTTCGAGAAGATCATGAAGAACAATATCAGGCGGGATAAAATGCTGAAAGATCTCAGCTACCAAATGATGCAACTGAAGAGCGGAATGAATCGAAAAATATGGAGAACCAGAGACAAAGTAAAAAAAACTTATTTAGATGATTCGAGAGCGCACGATACCTGCAGGAATATCAGTGAACCGCTTTGGAAGGTATTCCTAAGTCAGAAAGAGATCGCTTCTTCTGCTACTTTGAGTGCAAACCGTCTTCTTCTAATGTATTTAGTACTTCATACCTACCAGTTGTTTGTTGCCTTTTTTCAGAATCAAAACCAGTTCAGGTGTTCTCGACCAAGGCACAATAAATTTGCAGAACTCGTACCGGAATCTGCACAAAATGCTGAATGTTTCCAGAAGAACAAAAGCAACTTGGCCCAAGGGTCAGCCGCAGTGAAATCAACGCAACGATTTAAAGACGGTCAATCAACTCGATTGGCAGACGATGAGATACTTCACCGGTACCTTAAAGATGCTGTGAAATTTCAACAGAAAAGACTTTCGCGAACAAATGCCCGGTCTAAGAATAAATGTAACCAAATTCGAAAACCTTCCAAGAATCAGCAAATTCCAGGAAAACAAATCGATAAGCAAAACAGAACGAAGATCCTGAGGAACATCAAAAGAAAAGAAAACAACTGCAAGCGAGGTGGTCCTACGAGAAACAATACGAAAGCGAAACTACCCAAAAATGGTTTTTAATTTGATTCCTCTTGAACCTATTTTTTAAATTTGTTTTAAATTTGTGTAATTTTTATATTAGAATTTTATATTCAGCACGTTGGAGCTCTTTTTTTTCCGTTGTAAAACCTGCTTTCATCTAAAATCCATACACATTTTTGAAGATTTCAGAAAAAAATAATAATATAAGGTGTTTAAATAAGCGTTAATGAAAATTTTGGGGTTTTCGGGCGTAAATTCTGTTTAATGTTCATTTCTTTTACGGAGAGCAAAACTTTGACATTGAAAAATTATAAGTCGACACCCGACAATATAAAAACTGTACCATACATTCAAATGTTACAGAACTTAAATTTTCACGGCGTACACATGTATACTTATCATTATTTTGAGTCGAATAACACCGTGTCCTGTTTTGGTGACGGGGGTTACTTCACTTCCCAAACGTTTCGCCAGCTTTCCCAACTACTGCCATCATCAGTGGTGAAATAAGTTTTTCAAGCGATAACTGTTACTCACTCGAACAGAGTCAAATAACAACTAAGGCTAAAAATCCAGAGGCTGAAAATGCGGAAGGCGATGATAACCAATGATTTTGACCACTGATGATGCCAGCAGCTGAGAAAGCTGGCGAAACGTTTGGGAAGTGAAGTAACCCCCGTCACCAAAACAGGACACGGTGTTATTCGACTCAAAATAATGATAAGAATACAGTAAAATGTTGATGAGTAATTTAGATATCTTACATGATTTAGATTACGAATATCGAAAACGAGTACGAATATGTGAATTATCGGGTTATTATGAGAGATGTAGTCCGTTTCGTTTGAACGTAGAGAAAGAACTTTGTATTGCCAATATACTTTGATTAAAAACATAAATCCTAGAAACTCTAGCTCATCTTCGACGTGTCATTTCCGGTGGTTCGAGACGGCCACCTCTGATTGGTTGAGCAAATACAAAATGGTCGACAGCATGTTTGTTTTTCTATACCTTTCAGCGTTCCTGTCCCGTCTAACCGTTGGTTTGCCGTGATATATTACTGGGATACAGAATTTTAGAATGAGCCGAACCGGGAAAGAAGTTTATTAGGTATTGCGGTATTGTCCGCCATATCAATCGTCTCGGTTCTTACTAGTTTTTTATGCGTCGCGGAATGCATCGAACTGAAACAACTGAGGAGATTGTCATGATCCTAACTGAAAGGTAAACACAGAAGTTTTGGTAATCAAAGAGTGATCACTTGGTGCCAAATAACGAAACACAGAGTTTCCACCTTGACCGCACTATCCGTGTTAATTTCGATAAATAATCGGTTTTTTGATGTATGTAACTTGGCATATCTAATTGGGTCGCCTGGGAACGAATCTAGGTTAAATAGAATATTTATTTCTTAATAAGAAGTATAATATATGTATAAGTTTTAAGCTCAATTAAAGGGAAGAAACTACAAGAAAAAACTACATTCACAGTAGTCAAATAACTAAACAGTTATTTGACATATAAGAGCTTTTAAATTGCCATGCAAGATATTTTACCACAGCAGCTTAAGCCTAAAGCAGAACATGTTAAATTTAGTGCCCAAAAAGGTTGTCATAAATAGTATTGTTATTTTCAACTCATTACAGGAACAATGGAAAGCAAAAATGTGGAACTTAATCCAGTGCCTGAAATTAATAAAGTCAATGCAGATAAACAAGAGATAATTGTGACACATGCATTGGGTCTTCAAGATTTGTACAAGGCAGCATTTAGTCAGGAGACTATAGATGACAGCAATACCTTGGTTAGTAAAGAAATAAAGGAAAGCTCACTAGATGTAAATGAAACAAAATATTTTGTTGAAGCTGCAAAAATTAGCAATGACAATGAGAAGGATGTAGGCATTTACAAAGGTCAAAGCTTTGATGAACCATATCAGCTATATTCTCTGAAGGGTTTGGAGTATTCTGTTGATTTTGTTAAGGCAGAGCAACAGGCAATAGACCTTCAACCCTTAACATTTGAAGACACTAAAATTCAAGGAGCTGGTGTTATATCAAATACAATTTTAACATGCCCATATGAATCCTATCAAAATGATTCAGATTCTGTCCTAGATTTAGACAAGGGA
Source organism: Polyplax serrata (assembly GCA_037055365.1). Lineage (NCBI taxonomy): Eukaryota > Metazoa > Arthropoda > Insecta > Psocodea > Polyplacidae > Polyplax > Polyplax serrata. Next base: position 1,823,014 of record JAWJWE010000006.1, read on the forward strand.
ATTCAGATACACCTAATCAAAGCTGATGGAACTCCAATTGACACCACAGCTTCCACAACAAATAGTTCATCATCACTCACATATAACTATGACAATTGCGAATATACAGGAGATGCTCAAATCCTTCAAAGGTACCTCTGTGACTCAGCTAATGTTCTCTGCAATTCTGGCACCATCTCAAATTCGACAGTTGAAACAGTCTCTTTGGACTTCATCAACAAGCAGAACAACAATGTGCCTGATGTGGAGAAAAGCTTCAATGACAGTGATAGTGTTGGTGTCAATCCAGAAACTTTGGGTGTTCGCTTTGAAGACTGCGACTTCAATTCATCTGACAGTTTCGCCTCTACAGAATCTATTATACCCAAAAATATCTTGTGTGGGAAGTGTCCAAAAAAATTCATGTTCAAATCGGATTTGTTGCGACATGACAAATACAAACATTCTGTGAAACCGAAGCTGTCCTGTAAATATTGCAATAAGGAGTTTGTCAGTCAACAAAACTTACTTTTTCATGAGAAGTCGCATAAGAAGAAACGGAACTCCTACAAATGCGAGATTTGCAAGAAAATCTTCAAGAAGTCGTCTCTTCTTGTCAAGCACACCATGAAGAAACATTCTAAAGTGACGGCCTTTACGTGCGATAGGTGCGGAAAGGAATTCACTTCCCAGATACCCTTGAATGCCCACATTAGAAAGGTACACCTACCGGAGAACGACAAGCCGTATAAGTGTGATATTTGTTCTAAAGGTTTTGAGAAAAAGCAAGGGCTTAGCTCGCACGCAAAGTCACATTTGGACGAACAGTCCTATGTGTGCCAGTACTGCAACAAAACTTTCTCAAAAATCAGCTACTTAAAAAGCCATAAGAAGTGTCATGTGGGAGAGAAAGACAACTTCACTTGCGACACGTGTGCAAAGGACTTTAAAACATCGGCAGCCCTGGAGGAGCACAGCAGAAAGCACACAGGAGAAAAACCCTTTACGTGCACTGTGTGTATGAAAAGTTTCGCCTACAAAGCTTATTTCAGTGAGTTACCATATAATTACCATCACTTTTAACCAAGTCTATTCCTCAATTCTGTAATTTGTATTGTGTTTTTGTAGATGTTCACATCAAAAAACATGCGGAGGTGAAGCCTTTCACCTGCGTCCACTGTCAAAAAGGGTTCGTAACGCAGGGTGACTTGACCAAACACGAAAAAACCCACGCCAAGGAAAAGACTATCAGACTGGACGCATTAGGTCAGTCAGACACCTCTGTTACCCTTTGGAAAAAACAGAAGTGCAATGGCACCAATTCTCAGGAGGTGTGCACCCAGACGACAACGGACTTTTCGGATTTGCAAAATGTGACACTACAGAATGTTAATGTCATTGTGGATCAGTCTTTTACCGGTCAGCAACCAATCTTCCTCACCTCCATTGGAGGTTTAATAAACTCAAATTCAGTGCCTGTGATATTCACTCAAAATCCCGGTATTGGATCCTATTCAGTGTCTTCGATAACTTAAAATTGAACTGAAAACGGTCTTGATGATAATGAAATGAACTACCCATCTATATCCATAGTTAGCTTTCTTGCCAGACTGTAAGAGGGAAACAAAGCTGAGGGACCCATGAGAATACTGTTGCAGAAATTGAATTGATTTTTGCTTAATTTCTAACAACTGTGACGAACTTATATGTCCCATAAGCAGGTAGAAAATTATCCCCATGGTTAGCCTTATCTCCATGTACTACCAGACGTTAATTTATTGGAAGTAGGCAATTCTAGTAAGGCACATTAAATAGGCCTAATTTGAGTATTTTTTTGGTTATTGGAGGTCCGGGCGGTTTTCGACAAAGATGATTCTTTTCTACGCTATCGTTCATTTTATGAGTACAGCAAGGAAGTGAATTAAAGCAAACGATAAAGGCTCTGATGTTTGAGTTTAGGTTAGAAATATCAGGCAGACACTTAACATGAATGTGACAGGCTCAAAGTGTAGGTCTGACAATGTTTGCTTCGTGTTTGTCTGCTTCATCTTGTTATTTCCGTGACACCGAAGGGAGTAAAATCACAACTGAATTAAACAGAAGCCCGGTGCACCTGTTCAATAATTTACCCGTGTAAAGTAAAATAAAAAAGTTTAAGTACGTATTACTTAAAACATCAGTATTAACATAGACATAAGTATTATCACCCAGGGCACAGAACGCGAAAGGGTTGGGCCCGGTTTCACGTTCAAATAGTGTAAAACGAGTTACAGGCTCTTTGTCTATTACTCCAAAATAGGTAAATTCTGATTTTAATGTAAACAACATTGAAATGCTATAGTCGGGTACTTACTAATAGGTATTGATTTTGTTCCGAAATAATTAGATTACTTACTATCGAACGAATCGATTGATTCCTAAAATGCAAATGTACTATAAAATTCTTATTCTTACAAGATAATTGTTACAATTTATTTTTTTATATTGATATTCTGTTATTGGTAAATAGTGAAATCTTTCGTTTTAGAAAGTAAATTGGCAATCTTAGAAGTAGTAATTCAATATTGAATTCCTGAAAAAAATATAAATTTACAAACTTGGTGCTAAAAATCAAAGGGGAGGGAGAACCTAAAATGGAGCACTAACGTGAAATCTAGTATTTGTACGGCGGGGCCATGGATAGGGGAGGGGGGTTAAAACGGGGAACAAAAGCAATTGAAGGCAAGAAATTGTTAAATGTGTAAAAATAGTTGAAAACAACATAGTTAAATAAATTAAATAAAATGAAAGGATATAAAAATTAATTTTAAAATTTTGATTTATAACAAATAAATTAAGAAAAATTTATTTTAATAAAATTTATTTAAATTGCTCTGATTCAGCTGTGTGTTCTCCCCGTTTGTGGGTTCTTTTAGACCCCTTTTAAACCACTTAAATCTTTCCTTTTGTGTGTTTTCGGATCGTAAGGGATAAAATAATAGCAAATATTTTATAACGAAATGAACTGGTGAAATGATCTGTGATAGTGAAAGTGCGGTAGCAAAGCTAATGATAATGTAGAACAAGAAATCAGCAATGAATTCAAGGAATGAAAAGGAATGTAGGAGAGGCTTTTGAGAGGTTTACATTCCAATGAATTTAAATACTGAAAGAAACATTTAAAGATAACAAAGAAATGAGTATATCACTCCGATCACTAGTTGTCGATCAGTGGGAGCAAATGGTGATCGGCTCTTTGATCTCTAAGCACCTGACTTGATGTAACAATCCACATTCAGGACATTTTTACATATCATTCTAGTTAAAACAGTTTATGCACTATATTGGTTCAGTCTGTGAAAATTAGCAATATCTAAATTTATTAGGCCATTGATGTCTTACACAGAGATTAATAATAAGAAAAACTAACTGTCATTTACATTTAACTATCAAATTATTTTAAGACACAAATTATGAAGTAATTTCAATACAGAATTAAAAAAATGTTAATTTTTATTTGAAGTACTATGATAAGTATTGATAGTTCTTGTGAACCACTTGATATGTTTTCAGTACTACTCAAGTCATTCCTTCCTTATCTATTTATTTTTATTTCCAAGTTCTCATCATTTCACTTGAGTATTGAATGCCTTCAAAAGCCTTTTGTTAACACACTTATAAATATTTTTAAGTATCCCATGTTTTCCATACACTTAGTTGAGAAATCAGTAATTCAAGTGGTTTTTACAATATCTAAAAATGTATACAATTGGTATAATTTTTAATGATTTACAAAAATACAACTTTATCTGTATTGTATGAAAATTGGATACTTAGGTTACAGAATCCCAATGATTTTCAAATAGCATGCATAAGACAGGGCCGTTCAGTTTGTGTGAAAACAAGACGGTCCATCTTAATTGGATGTAATCTACTGGCTTTTTATAGTTCTACCCCTTAATTGTAACGACCAAAATGACACATTTGGATCGTTTCATTACTCACGTTTGCTTCTCACCTTGTACACCTTCCTTTGAATTTTTCCGTGTTTGCTCCGCTAATTCAATATTCACTGTTCAACCTTTACATGCATTAACTAGGCCTGTAATGTTGTAACAAAAAAAATATAACTTACATCAGTACCGACTGTTATTGGGCTACTGAACGGCTTGAAAGAGGTATTGTTTTGAGATATTGTACTGAAAGAGGTGCAAAAGAATTCTTCATTACAATTATGTTAAAGCAAAAGTATACTCAAAATTTTGAAAGAAAACGTTAGAGGTGGAAATTCGTCACAGAGGAAATAAACGCGTTCCATAGGTTTGTCACGTGACTTTACCCAACCATTTTGCTTTCGATAAGGCAGTTAACTAAAACTTGGGTCTGCGCGTTAGTTTCCAATTGGTTTTCCCTGAAAAACGGCATTTTTTAAAAAAATTAATTGAAAAGTTCCGTTCCAACTCGGCTGTTAGATTCTCTTTTTGTGTCCTACGCAGCAACGTACGATGGCGACGTTCGTTAAAAAACCAATTCGGCTAACACAACTACTAAAATAATTTAACTGTCGCGGGATCTTCAAATATAACCGGGGGTCGACGTAACGTCTACTATTATTCGTACACGAAACAATTGTCCCAGCCGATTAAGAAGAAACCGAAATATGTGACTGCTGAGGAGGCTTTCAAAAATATGAAATCCGGTAGGAAATGTATTTAGTAGCCTTTTGAAGCAGAATTGTGATCGAAGGGTAACTTTCTCAGTCATTATCGCAGTTTTCCGCTTGATTTTACGACCAGAGTGCTAAAACTAACTAATATTTTGCAAATTCAAGGCTCCGCCTCCTTAGTAGTTCTTACAACAATTAATGCCCTGTGTTGGTTTCCTAAAGAGGTCAATATTGGTTTTGAATTTCTGAATAGGCTTCTTGATATCAAATAATAGTGTGAAGAGATATTAAAGTTCACAGGAAGGATAGTTCAAAGTTTAACTTGTAATTAGTTGTCATTCTTGTTTGCACAACTCATTCTCATTTTTCATTTCATTGTACTCACTCTGAAGCTCTTGTTTTCTTTAATATGTGACTACCAATTGGCAACTTACATCAAATTGTTTTCTTCCCAACTTACATCAAGTTTTTTTATCAACTGCTGTTAAACCATTGGTACATCAGCTATCACTTTTAAGCTTGCTTGTTTATGTTAAACTTATTGATAAAATGATGTGTGCCCAGTAATGGAATAAAATGAACTTTTCTAATGGCTTTGGTGGTACTTAGATATCTTTATCTGTTACATAAATCTAATTGCCTTCATTCAGTGAATAAATATATACAGAGGTGTACACAGTGTATGACTGACACATAGCAAGAAGTGGAAATAAACTATAACAGATATTATGGCATGGGACAATTAACAATGAAACACCTTCCTTTTTGGAGTTTAAGAAGAAAAAAATGTTTTAACAAACCCTTATGATTGGTTGGATTGCATTTATTATTTGAATAAGACATTCAGAAGTTATCAAGTAAGTTATAACCATCTGGTCTGTAAAATTATGTAATCATAGTAGAACATTAATCCTTCACAGACAAGTGGTGAAGAATTACAAATGTAGCTTCTATTTCTGCCACTCAGATGTGGCCTTAGCATAATTATGTGTAAATAAATTTACATATTTGCAAATTTAATTAATATCATTATGGGTACAATAAAAGATAATGAGGGGTAAGCAGAAAACTGATAACCTGCTTTATTTCTTTAAAGTTATTCACTGAAATTAATTATTTCCAAAATATAAAACAAATTGCTACAGTCAATTATTTATAATATAGTAATTATAATATTTTCTGCTGTTACTATTATCTCATCTGATTATTTCAAATTTATCATCTGACTTGTGAAGTATAATTTTACATCAGACACCAATGCTCTCAAAATTTGCCTTGGATTTTCGTCTTATTCCTGCTAAAATTATGTTAGTATTTTGAGGAAAATTAATGAAAGAATTAATTGTGCATGTTACCCTTTCTCAATTTCACCAGTTAATATAGTATTCTGACTGAATTTTTTCTGCCAGCCATTAGAAATTATTAATTAATCTAATGCTGTTTGATTTTATTTTGAATACCTTATGAGATTATGAGACTTTTTTGCCTTCTGAATAGACCATAAGTAACATACTATTATTCAGCAATGTCAGAGGTTGGGTTCAAAGTACGATTGTACTTAACTCTGTTTGTAACTTGATATGTCAGTGCATAAAGTTTTTCAAATTTCAACAGCAGTTTGATGTAGATAATGTTTATTGCCAAACCTTACAAAATTACTGGAATATAGAGTGGTACCCTAACATTGTAATGTACCTAATTTCCAACAGAACATACTTTTTAAATTAAAACTATAATTTTTACTTTAGAATGGTAGAATAGAAAATACTACACCAAGTTCAAAAGTCAATCTGTTAAATACTACCTTTGCCCGTTTAATCACAAAATAAGTTTCTCTTCCCAAAATATTGTTACTTTCCGTAGCTTTTATTCACCCCTCAGACGTTACATATGTCCGTTTAATTTTTTAATGTAAAGAACGCAGCTATTATTTCTGATGACATGTATCATTTGTTTACCGGCATTTGTTACTCTTTTTGAGTGCGGACAATCGTTCATGTAGGGAATGGCACAGATTAAATCAAAAGGGTCTTAAACCATCAAACTTGGACTCCTGCGATTGTCATAGTTGTACGTCAATGCTGATTTGTCTTGCTTGTCACTAACATAAATTAAGAGAACTACATTGACTTATTTTGAAAATTTTACGTTTGATAAAAATTTTGTCAATGTTCATGTTTTATTTAGTTTTTTACATTTACATTGTTTAACTACGTTTCATGTTGAGTTATATTAGTTTCTTGAGTTTTAATTGAACTATTCTTATAAATTAGCAGTCCAGGAATAATATAATTTTGACAGTTTATTTGCAACCTTGAGGAACGTCCCTAAGCCTGTAAATTTTTCTGTATCATATACAACTAAGGTTAAGGTTACTAAATAAGGTTTCGGCAAATGGTGACCATTTCTTTTCTTGTTTCTTTGTGATACTGTTACGAAACATCCAATTTTGGAAATAATTCAGTACAGACTCTGATTACTTTTCATACATCAGTTGCTAATTGTAATTGGTTTTTAAACTCTATGTTTAACATATCTGTATTATTTGGGTCTCATTGTTTACAGGTCGCCTTTACCAAAAGTTTTCAATTCACTTTTCGTAAACACCAAAAAAGCATTCATATTTAAATATGAAATATATCGTAAACTATTCTTAACACAATAATTCTACATTAAACTTAAATTTTTATGAATTTTGAATAATTGTTGAGTACATATTAAAGAAGAATATAGGTGAACAAGGACCCCAAGTTTTACGTTTATTGGCTTTCCGTTGAGAACATAACTAGTTACTTTGAGTCAAATGGCACGAAACGAGTTTATTCAGGGTTGTAGGAATGACATTGCCATTAATTTAATTTGACTGTATTGAAATAAACTTTTCCAACTGAATTTTGAGAAGACGTGTGTTCCTTGATAGTATTTGGTGTGCCTACTACAAACAGTTCTCAGGTGTCAGGTTATTGATACATACCAGTGGTATCAATCAAAATGGTATCAAGACAAAGTTTTTCCTACTGCACAGTTAAAACTGTTCTTTACCATCCTGTTGTTAAACGTAATGCTCTTTAGTCTTTCAGGCGTAGTAAACAAGTTTATTAATCCTTCAATCAAATTCGTTTCAACAAGGTCTCCGCAAACGCCTGTTTATGTGTTATTTTCCGACCGGCGCCAAATCTCCCGTCAGAAAAATACAGAACCATCGTCTTACATTGCGGATTTCTATTTTTGTCTAGTCATAGAATATTAACTTCGAGAATAGTTTCCACATTATCAACACGTTTCGTGCGGAGTTTGTTTATAGGTAGGCCTAAGCCTGAACAATGCCTGGAATTTGTTGACAAGCCCATCAGTCAGGCTCCTCATTCTGTACACATAGCTGTCACATAGCAGGCAGTGGTTATAAAATGCATTTGGGAGTACCAAGCTCCCCTCCGTTGGCTACCCCCAAAATGATACTAATTTTGATTTCGAAAGAGTGTAACATTTATTGGACTTTTTATGCGTTGGGAGACCCTGAATATCGGAGCCTGTTTGACCAGTTCTTCCGATCAAAACAAAACTATTTCTATGTCTTCGTAGAATAACATTAGACGTTTGACATTTGTGCCTATTTTGACAGTTTAGTCGTACGTCATTTCAAGTGCTCAAGTATTCCTTATATTTGAAGAGTTGAAAGCCTTAGAAGTAGAAGGTATTTCCTATTACCAATGGCATCACCGGGACATTGGGGCCCTGTGTACACCTGATCTGAGCATTTTGCACAGATTATATTGCTTGTCGTTTGATTTGTACTTCCACTACAACTCTTGAAGTACTTAGGCACCCTGAATTAAGCTGACCTAGTTTTATAAATGTTTTATATCACAACAAATCACCTTGTTGAATTCCACAAAGGATATTTTACCTTCTATTACGCTATACTTTTCTTCTTTTGCTTTATTGTGGTTACACCTTTTGCGCAGAACATTTGTTGTTTTTTGAAAAGCAGAATCCTGACAGACGTTTTTAATTTCTCAAGTTAGTTCTGGTCTTGCAATGAGAAGTTCTGCTAATGTTTAGTTTGCGGTTTTATTAAGTGTTTATGTGCAGTACTTCGATGGGCCGTGACTCACGAAAGTATGGAAGCAAGAAAGTCCCGAAAATCTTTTTGTGTTAATTTCTACTTTCCGTGATATTTACACTCGCTTATTTGTTACGAGGTCTATCTTGTCACAATTGAAAACAAAAACATCTTGAGCTTTTGCCAAGTTGTGTTTGTTTCTTTTTGCATCCGATCAGTCGGAGAAGGTCACCCACTAAACGAATCAATGGGTGTAATGAGGAATTCTTAATTTACCGCACGAATGTGTCACATGCCCGTGAATTGCTTCATTTTCGGTCATTGCAATATATTATACCATTACATTTCGTTTTTCAGGTAATCTTGTGTTCTCTCAGGGAGCCGCTGCAACTCCACAACACCTGGTTCAGGTTATGACTGACTATGCTAGGTCAGCTAAACTGAAGGATATTACTGTTTGCCACATGCACACGGAGGGACCTGCAGCCTATGCCCTGCCTGAAAATGGAGGTTCGTCAGAGAGAAGGCTTACTTCTTTTTTCTTGTTCCCATACTTTTCGGGATCCGAAATTACGTTTTTCTGTTTCATTGTCATGCACACTTTCACTCATGGGTGATTTTATTTTACAGATATATTTCGCTCGTGTTCATTTTTCATGGGAGGAAACGTAAGAAAGGGCGTTGCAGAAGGCACATCTGACTGTATTCCAATTTTTCTATCAGATATACCCAAATTATTTCACAGAGGCATTTATAAGCCTGACATTGCGCTCATTCATGTGAGTACTCGTTCAAAGACCCATAGTGAAATATTTTACCGCGTCTCAACACCACAATTGCCTTTTTATTTGTAGGTATCACCTCCTGACGACCACGGATTCTGCTCATTAGGTACATCTGTTGACTGCGTGAGGTCAGCTCTTGTCTACGCCAAGACAGTTATAGCCCAAGTGAACCCTCAAATGCCTAGGACTTTTGGTGACAGCCTGATTCACTACTCCCACATCGACTATGCCGTGAATGTAGATACGCCCTTGCCAGTGCATGGTGGGAAACCCCCCACTGAAGTTGAGTCAAAAATTGGAAAACTTATAGCTGAGAATCTAGTTGACGATGGAGCAACACTTCAAATGGGTTTGTAGCCCCACAATACTAATTCTCGGTGCACATTTGAGTTAATCTCTCACAAAATTTATACTCTTGTAGGAATTGGTAACATTCCCGATGCTGTCCTACTTAGCCTCACGAACCATAAGGATCTAGGTATTCATACGGAAATGTTCAGCGCCGGAGTTATTGATCTGATGGAGAAAGGTTGCATCACGAATAATATGAAACCTATTCACCGAGGCAAAATCGTTTCCAGCTTTTTAATTGGACCGAAGAAACTGTATGACTTCGTCAACAATAATCCAGCCGTTGGTAAGTGGAATCCAAAGTTCATGTAATTTTGAGGAGATGAAGGCGAAAATATCTGACGATATACTGCCGTGACGCGGCCTTGAATTAAGTGAGACCAAGGTATAATGTTGACGAAATGTACGTCACAAATATTTGAATTTTAAATTCTTGAAATTTTTGACAGATTACGGGTATCTAAAAGCTTTTGGAAGGGTTTCAGGTGGCATTAAATACTGCATAGTGCATCTCTCATCCTCTCAGCAGTAGTTGAAGAGACGCAATAACAACTGATGTATGTTAGTGTGTTCTTCGGTAAAGCAACTCTTCATACATCTAAAATAATTTGGTTTAGTTTATAATCTCCTAAAATATTGTTACTCCCTGCTGATCTTCAATTACCCTGTGAAGGGTTTTAAGCTTCTTCCTTTGTTTTTTTCTGCATTGAAGTTTTAAAATTACAAATTCTTGGCCTCCCAAAAAAAAACAACTGTTGTCGGTGCACAACTGAGGCGATTGAGAGAATGCCAAAGTTGTTTCGTAATATACTAATCACGCCTAGTAAATTCGTAGACCACCAACGAAAAATGACAAATAATTTCACTGCTGGGTCACTATTTGAAAAAATCCGTGTATCGAAATCCTTATAAAATACTACTTCAATTCTTACAGATAGTTGTATATTTCATAGTGAACCAGAAAACGTTTTTAAGCAAAAATGAAGTGAAACCAGGTCAGCTTTTATCACCATATTACATTTTGTTTCTGTCTAGAAGGGAAATTAATGCTCGCTTCAATCCTTGTTGTTCTATTTGTAAAGTAGACATTGATACTTGTTGGTAAGAAATCCGACCCCCAGCAAACATGAACTTCGACCACTTGCAGTGGGAATCACGGTAGGGTCACCATATTGTCCCTTCATGGGTTGCGTCACAAGAATTTAACGCATAAACCAGTTCAAAAAATTACTCTATTTCCAACAAATCCAAAAACTTTACAAATTTTAGCCACGCTTTATCAGAAGTACCAAAAAGTGTGTATTGAGAAACCATAACCATCTCGTCAACTGCCTAATTTGTACCTTTTCAAAACATTCGAGTACCTCTTTAATATTGTTTAATATTATTTAATCTTGTTAATATTGCGAACCGTTTTTACATTGAGAATGATTAATCAACAGTCACAAATATCATTTGCCAATTTTCCGTAGGGTATGCGCTGAACAGTATCTCTGACCCTACGATATGACAATGGGAGTTTTTGACCGATGCCTTCTCTTGTAGCCTTGACGTCCGCGATAAGAGCGGATTCACTCGGCATGGGCAGTCGCCGTATGTCCAGTTTGTCGAGAGATACTGATAAAAGATGATCTTTCGACTGTTTAAGTTGTCGGTCCGTGACACCCGCTGTCCGAGTCTTGAACGATTATTACATACTTCAAAGAATCTCCAAACGGAATGGCATTTTCGGGCGCTTCCTCTCGACTACAAATCGCCGGTTCCGAGCGACATAGAAATATCCCGGTCCCAAGTACCCAAGGAAATGCGAGTACTAGCACAGGAAATCGGTTTGAATGATGACGAATTCTCGGAGTACGGAAAGAACAAGGCAAAAATCCATTTAAATGTGCTCAAACGGTTGAAAAACGAGCCCAACGGGAAGTATGTTCTTGTTGTGGGGATAACACCAACCCCTTTAGGAGAGGGAAAGAGTACAACAACATTGGGCTTAGTGCAAGCTCTTTCAACCCATCGCCGGAAAAATACGTTTGCTTGTGTCAGACAACCTTCCCAAGGGCCAACATTCGGGATTAAGGGTGGCGCGGCCGGAGGAGGCTACTCTCAGGTATGCACTTCCCGTTGAGGGCTTTCACCCAAGACCAAGAGCCCAAGAGGCTAACTAATGTGTATTTTAAGGTTATTCCAATGGAAGACTTTAACTTGCATCTCACCGGTGACATACACGCCGTGACTGCTGCCAATAACCTACTTGCCGCACAACTAGACGCCAGGATTCTGCACGAATCAACCCAAACCGATAAGGCACTGTATGAACGACTCGTGCCCCGTATTAGAGGAAAAAGGGCGTTCTCAAAAATCCAGCTGAGACGACTGAGAAAACTGGGAATCGAAAAAACGGATCCAGACTCCCTGACACCTGAAGAGGCAGGACGCTTTGCAAGGCTTGACATCGACCCCAACACTGTGACTTGGAGGCGGGTGATTGATATTAACGATCGATTCCTCCGAAAAATCACAATAGGACAGTCACCAACGGAAAAAGGACTCAATCGGGAAACAGCGTTCGATATATCGGTCGCGTCAGAGGTGATGGCCATACTGGCGCTGTCCACTGATATAGCTGACATGAAAGAAAGATTAGGTAGAATTGTCGTCGGGTTCAGTCGTAAGGGCGAACCCGTCACAGCAGAAGACCTGGGAATGACGGGAGCCATGGCAATTTTGCTAAAAGACGCCATACAACCGACCCTCATGCAGAGCCTGGAAGGCTCCCCTGTTTTGGTACACGCGGGACCTTTCGCAAACATCGCCCATGGGTGCTCTTCCATTGTAGCCGACGCAGTTGCACTTAAGTTGGTCGGAAAAGATGGTTATGTCGTCACAGAAGCCGGCTTCGGTTCGGACATTGGCATGGAGAAGTTTTTAAACATCAAATGTAGGGTCTCGAAATTCGTTCCTGACGTTGTGGTACTGGTGGCCACGGTCAGGGCGTTAAAAATGCACGGGGGAGGACCGAAGGTCACTCCAGGGGCTCCTCTGGCCAAGGAATATGTCGAAGAGAATCTAACTCTTCTGGAAAAGGGTCTACCGAACTTGATTAAACATATTCAGAATACAAAGTTGTTCAATTTACCTGTTATCGTAGCCATAAATTCTTTCGTGACCGATTCGGACAGAGAGTGCACCCTGATAAAGAATGTCAGCCAGCAGAACGGGGCTTACCGAGCTGTTACGTGCACTCATTGGGAACACGGAGGCCACGGAGCAGAAGAACTTGCCGACGCCGTTATCGAAGCCTGCCAGCAACCACCAAAATTTAACTTCTTGTACGACCTGTCGCTATCCATTCCTGAGAAAGTGGCAAAAATTGCAAAGAATGTCTACGGCGCAAAAGAGGTGGAGTTCGCTCCCAAAGTACAGGCCCTGATGTCTCAGTACCAAAAATATGGTTATGGCCAATTACCAGTTTGCATGGCAAAAACAGCCCTCAGTCTAAGCGGGGACCCCAAACTGAAGGGTGTGCCCAAGGACTTTACTCTTACCATCAACGACGTGGTCCTGTCTGCGGGAGCTGGGTTCGTTGTGCCTATGGTGGGTGAAATCACCAAAATGCCAGGGCTGTCGACCAGGCCCAGCATTTACGACATGGATGTTGACTCGGACACTGAAGAAATCGAGGGTCTTTTTTAAATTTGGGGATTACATCGAAACTTAGGCTTTTGTTCGTGCTTGTGCCCTCAACTTTCCTTTGTTTTGTTATCACTTTCGTGTTTAATATAATTCCTTACATAATAAGCAAATTGTACTTCATTCGCAGGGATCACGTGGTGGTGACACCATCAACCTGGTCAGCTAAATTCCGAAATTTGCTTTTCAGAAATGTTGGAAGTTGACTACACAAACTCGACCTTCGTTATATCTCAGATGCCAAAAATGACAGCCATAAATTCCTGCATCGAGGTGGATCTGACTGGTCAGGTGTGTTCTGACTCCATAGGTACCCGTATGTACTCGGGTTTTGGCGGTCAGGTCGATTTCATCCGAGGTGCCGCGGAGGCAAAGGACGGAAAAGGAAAACCAATCTTGGCGTTCCCGTCAAGCACGAAGGGCATTTCGAAGATAGCGCCATACCTGAAAGAAGGTGAACACCACAAGCTTCTAATGATATGGAGTTATTTTCGACTAGGGACGGTTTTTAATTGTTTCACCGTTTTAGGTGCCGGAGTCGTGACATCACGAGCACACGTCGGGTACCTTGTGACAGAGTATGGAATAGCAGATTTGTTCGGGAAGACGCTCAGGCAGAGGGCTTACGCTCTCATTCAGATAGCACACCCGGACCACAGGGAAGCTTTAGAAAGGGCTGCCTTCGAGAGGTTGAAAACGATGCCCGTGAAGTAAGCGACTTGAAGGAATATGTAAGGGGGTGGTTGGGAAGTGCTTCGCTTGAAAATTGGACAAAGACAGTTTCCCAGGCCTAGTCAAAACGTTCAAAGTGTGACTTTACAACATATGAACCGGACATCCCCGTGCAAGTCCTTCTAGCTTACTTGGTCCTGACAGAACACCGTTGCCGTATTGTTCAGTAATAAAATGGTAACTTGAAGTCTTATTACCAGGTAATACGGGAGGGTTTGCTTATTCTGATGTTCTGAACCAGTAAATTCACCGAATGGATGTGAAATAAGTGCCCACAGGTAAAAATTCTCATTGGGTAGTGTTCAGGGCAAGCAGCTAGTCATTCATTCATTGTGGTAATCATTGACATTTTCGATCGTTCGTCTAAAATATTACACTGCACACGTCGAGGACCGACGAGTATGTCACTTGCCCTGAAGCTCTCGATTAAATTTTAATAAATGTTTTAAAACGAAAATTGGAGCAGCATTTGATAGGTCTTGTCTGAACGAAACGCCCCGAAATTGGTCGTTTCTGCCTTTTTTTATTGTGTTCACATTAGACTCTTAAGGTTTTTGTACATTGCGAGAAGTAGTTTTGGTGTTTCAGTTACCCTTTACACTTCGCCACCTGTTCCATCCTCATCCTTGTCTTGTTCTACGCCCTTTATTGTTGGAGTATCGAATCTTAGCTCCACACCGCTGAACGTTCGTGTCTCTCTGACAAAGTCAATATTAATATAAAAAATATACAGTATATTGCCGACTTATACATAATATTTTATATTACAAAGTTATGAAATTGAAGGAATAAATTCAAAATGAAGCTTGTTTGTCAATTTCTTTTCCTATTTTGTACATTTCTTCCCAGCCCACTATTTTCCCTAGGCTAGTTCTGGGTACACTTAAGTGAAGTGAATATCTGCTTAGACCAAAAGAGTCAGCTAATGGTAAATTAAAGGTTATGAAAACTCGATGACTTGACTTTAATAAAAGTTTCATTGGTCAATATAAAAATTGAATTGTTTTCACTTTTATTTAATTAATATTCATATTTTTGAGAAACATAAGGTTAGGGCCATTAAATAGTTGGGCACAAAGAGAAATTGTGAAAACATACTTCGTAAATATCACAAGATTCCTAAAATGCAAAAATAGGAAATTTATTTTTCCCGATAAATATATTCAATTCTAAATTCGTTATTAATTATTTAGTCAAATAAATTATTTTTTATTCATAGTAAAGTGATAGTTTAGAAAAAAATAATAATTATTATTATTATAATAAATTTAGTAATTAATTATCGTTTTGGTGTGGTTTAAGACCTTTAAGGTGTTTTAAGTGTGATCCGAACATGAAAGGTCCGAAAGTTAAACTTTACACGTTAAATCGTGGATCTCATTGGCGAATTAATGGACACAAAGTCTCTCATTGCTATTTGTTACACTAAATCTTTCAAAGAACCTTCGGCATTTAAAAGGTGTAGCATTTTTCGTTGTCTGCTACCTTCCGGTAAGAGCTTCAACAGTAATGAAAATGGTAAGAAAAAGATGAAAATAAAATATAGCACTGGTATTTAAGTATAACTACATCTTGAAGGTAGTTTAAATTGAATTAGATTAGGGACCAAAATGGTAAGAAATGAAAACTAAATCAATTTTATGTTAAGAAAATGCTTTTACTAAAATGAAACTAATAGAAGAGAACAAGACAAGTAGACCTTCCAGGATACAAGGAGCTTGGAGACTTTTCCACCACCAACTATCGCATGCTTTCATTAAAAAAAAAAACGACAGCCTTGCAAACGCCATTACATTCGGCATTGGTGTAGTGTAATAATAGCAATAATAATAAAATAAAACAAAACAAAATTTAACAAATGGTAAAATCTTCTTTACCTTTGATACATATAGTTCTGTCCACACGACAGTCTTCGAGGTTAACTGTTATCTGGTTTTCCTTAGTTCTTTCACAAGATAAGCGGGTAACAGTTTAGTTTCTTACGATCACAACGCCCACACCAGCAATAATTTCCCGGCTATTTCGACGTGTGACAAATGTAGTTTCTTTCAATTTGACTACATCTTGAGTTGTTCACATAAACGTTTACACCTGTGTGAAACCATGAGGTTAATGTTGACAAAGTTAGAATCTAGTTACCGTAAGGCTTGAATGTGGGAGAGTCAATATCCCGTTGCATTCCCTATATGGTTCCCAATCCCAATGGAACCGAGTTTCGAACTACACTTAAGGCTTTTAAGGAGACTTAATTTTACATCGTGGCTCCTGCAGTCTGTAATTGTACCACTTGACCTCCCAATACTTCTGTGAAACATAGTTAACCAGTCTCATCGTCCCCCGAGTTGACTTCGGGTTATCGGAGGTTTAGGTTTGTTCGCCTCGTTCGACACCCTCCGGACGATGAGAACGCGGTTCAATTTTCAAAATGATCTTCCCAGGTATGTGATTTTACTGGATTTCTCTGCTCCCGCCGGCTGACCTGTGATCTCAAGGAAACCCAATTTTGAGTAAAATTCAAAGGCGGAACGGTCCTTCGCTTCTGTCGCCACGTATACTCCAAAGGAACCTGCGAAAAATCGAATTGTGCACAAAATTGAAGCCAAAGAATATTGACCAAGAATTTACACAAAGAAGCTTGATGGCTTCCGTCAGCTTACCGTTGGCTCGAAGGGCCGCTAGAAGGCAGGCTAAAAGTCTTTTGGCAACACTCTGATCAGCGACGGACGCCAACACTTCACAAGTCATCACAGATGGGTACTGATTGTGTACAAGTTCCGGGAGTTGAACACTAGGGTTGTGAAAGTATTCTATGAATTCCTGTTAATGAGAGCATAACAGTCAGGAAAAAATTTAAATCCTGCAGGGCTTTATCTTGTTTCATTGTTTAAAATAAAGTAACTATTTCATCTTAAGAAAGCCTAACCTTAATTTTAACGTCAGTCACTTCCTTGTGAAGAGGATATTTCTCCTTCATACTACCGCAGAAGAACTGTTTTAGCTTTTTGTGAAATTGCCGCGAATCGAGTGCAGCAATTGCAAAACCTACAATTTCAGTCTCATCCTCCACGACAAGGCAGAAACCCGACGAAAGTTCCAGGTAGCCGCCGACAAGCCTGCAGAAAAAAAAGGTCAGACTCGGAAATAGACTTCGGCAAGCAGAAAACAATAAAGGAAAGGCCTTTACCTGTCGCCTGGAAGAGCTTTCAACTCCTCAGGAATTTCAACTAAACAGCTGACCTTGTTGCAAACGTTGTAAATTTGATCTCTGTCGGACGGCAGGTAAGGTCTGACCGTATAAATTTTACTGCTAGGAACTTCGGGAGCTTTGTATAGAAATAAATCCGTACCCGAGTCAACAGGTAACAGTCTCTATAAACCATACAAACGAATTAGTCAAAATTAAGTAAAACATTTCCTCTGTTGTCCGTTTCATACCTGCAGGTCGGCTGTGAGGCCTCCACGAAAAACCCACGGCTCTTGCTCCCCTGACATAAATGCTTCTTTCCATCCCTTTGAGAACCCTGAAAGTTCAAAACTGTCATTGGCTTTGAATAGTCTTATGGGAGGACATATCCAGCCTCCCGGTCAGCGACTAGGACGCACCAAAAGCAATCTTCTGAAGTCAGTCAGGTTCGAAGGTACAAACAACTTCCTTCGGCACTGATTGAACCTCAAGTGTCTAAAACGGGTTGTTGCTCTTTTAAAACTCTTTTCTTTGTTTTGTCGTGTTCTCATTATTCGTAAACCTCAGGTTTAATCTTTTGTTTTTTTATTGCTACCACACATCTGAATACAAAAAGTGAGCAAAAGTGTCAAAGTTTAATTCTGAATGCCCTAATTCAATGTCTCTATTTTTGACTGTTGAACAAACTTCTTCAGATTTTTAGATATCAACTTTCAAGGCATTAAGAACTCAATCCAAAGACGACACATTTATATGTGCGCGGTGGCTCGAAGAAACCTAAAACAGTATAATATTCTGCGCCGGACTGAGATACGGTAACAGAAATAAAACAGGAACTCCAACACCAGGTTTTTCGAGGTATTGAAACTTATATGTGGATTTTGGGCTTCTTCGAACCAAAATAAGTAAAAAAATCGCTCTAAGCGCAATGAAACAGTCCTGCAGAGTTCTTCTCCTCTCACATCTGTAAACAAGTCTTATTTTTCCGCTTAATTCGAGGACACTTCAATTTTACAAATAATTCTCTACATGTATAGCGCAGTGTCAGGTGGTGTATCGAAAACGCAAATATGTTACTACACACGGTAAAGAATACAGGTAGGAACGGTATTGGGAGGAGGAGGAATTTGTTTTCCAAAACCTCTGGTCACCGGTACAAATCTTTCCCTGATGATATTTTTGAAACTAAGAGATACCTATAGAAGATTATTATTATTATTATTGTCAACAATAAAAATATTATTCTCCTTCAATCTTATTATTTCCAATAATAATAAAAGAACCAGTGTGATGGCTACCACTTCAGGGATTGTTGTGTTTTCCAAATTCAATAATCTTCTGTATGAGAGAAGGTTACGGTCCCTCACGTTAAGTACTAAGTATTCAATAAACAAGAGAAAAAAGAAAGTGCAACGTTTCTGTTTACTCCACAGAGTTTTGAATTACAGTAGTATCTTCAACGACACCTATAGTGAGAAATGTTTTTAAAATTGCATTCAAATTCCGAAATTAAAATTGTGAATGGTAGTTTTAAATTAGATTATGTCCTGAGGCTGAAAAAACAAGTTACCTCACGAAGTAATAAAATACGGTTACGGTTAACGGGTAGAACGTGCAGGTATGAAGGATAGTCGCATGTTACGCAAAACAAATTCCTACGCAAGTCCGCTTTTGCTTTACCAAAACGTACATGTATACTGTCCGAGCGTGTAAGATGTCACCGAACCGGGAAATTGGCCACCTGCTGCAAAATCAAACAATCAAATTCAATTATTAGTATAAATTATTTTCTTCTCAAAATGTGAGCAATTACAACTGTGGAAGCTAAAAGAAAAAAGTGTTAAATTAAACAAATTTAAAAGTTGAAAAAACACCTAGATTATCAGGCGAGTCAACGTATCATAAAGCTGGTTTTACCCTCAAGAATGTTTATTCAGTTGTAATGGAGCGATTACAACTTTACTAAGTTGGAAAATGTGACAACTAAAAGAAAACTAAGGAAAACTTGTGGTAGAGCAAGATAGGGCTAGAGAGCACCGCCTACGGCGAATGCGAAGGTAAATTAGAGCAAGTTGAAGAGAAACTAAGTGTAAAAAACTTCGGGCTGCAAAGCAACCGATTTCAGAAGGCAGCTGCGGACTCCCATTAAAATCAACGCAAAAACGCCAAAAATAAACATAAAAAGGTAAATAAAAATCGCATGTCGCAAACACAGAAACCCGATCAAGTTGTAGCGGAAATGGAAGGCCCCAGAAGTAGGAGACAAATATTGGGACGGGTGTTTCTGATACTCGCAAAAAGCGCATCTTCTCACCAAGCCATTTGACGTATGAATTGAGGAGTGAGACGACTCCCCGCATGTCCCAAATATATGGGTAGAGATCGTAGAGAAGCTCCCTATTGGCGGAAAATGTCAGTCGTTGAAATAAACTATTAACATTCTTTGTAGAGTCCTGAAACTTTTTTGCCCTTTCGAACCACTCTTCTACCTGCAGGAAGTGGAAAGAAAATTACTGGATGCCCCGGAATACTATGTATATCTATCCCAGTATATAATCTAGCTGTACCTCAGGCTTCGAACTGTTTACTTCTTTTTCGCTGAACTGCTTCCCCGACGCGGCCAGCACGTGAGCATTAGTTTTCAGCCAGTGGAATTCTTGCAGCAACTGAATACCTGAGCCTCCATGCTCAAATGGAAGGTAAAACAAATCACAGAGCAAAGTTAGGTCAGCCACAGTCAGCTCCCTTTCGCCTCTAGAAAAGAGCAGTACAATTCATACGTACAATTAGTAAGTAGAATTCCTGATTGCAACTAAAGTTCAATGACCACATCAGATACATCAGAGTTTTACTTTATTTCCGCTGCTTCTACAGTCTCCTCATTCAATGACGAATTGCTGCTTCCGTCGACTACCATCTGTATCGTTGAATTAGAGATGTTCTCGTCGGATATGCTTTCAACTTGCATTGTCGAATTATTAGAATATGCTGTGAATGTCTGAAATAAAAACAGGTACCGATGACTCTTCCAGGCTTAGATGGGGGGAGGGGTGTCAGATAATCACACAGCACTAAGCGAACTTACAGAGTCAACCATTGCGACATCTGACACTTGTGCGGCCCTATGAGCAGGACTTCCGGGACTTCCTCCTGGGGTCGGATTGCAGTCCATTGGCTCTTGGTTTCCAGTCTTCCCATTTTTAACGGCAGCTAGAGGTAGCACTTTCGTTTCTGACGCCAGAGAATTCATGGCAGAGATTGAAGTTGGTTGCACGAGAGATTCATTGGATTGAACCGTGCTGCAGACTTCTGCCAAGGCCTGAAGTTGGTTTGCATTTCCCACGGGAGCTACTGAATTCGTAGTCATAGTCGTTGATGTAAGAGACATACAGGTGTTTACAGAGGGTATGATGGGAATAGGAACGGGTGTCGCTATGACCTGCACGACACATAAAGTTTTAAATTTGTTAATTATTATCTCTAAGGTAACTGCTTCGACCTTTACCTACCTGTTGGGGTTTTGCTATTGGGCCCCATGCAGGTTTGAATTTTTTAAATTCTGGTAACCATTCATTGATTGCATTCCTAAGTGCACGCCTAGGATGATACATGTTTGGTGACAGACCACATGGACCCTCCTCACTAATTCCTTCAGTCTCCAATTTAATGTCAGCTGAAACTGTATCATCTGCAGTGAAACAAAGATTTAGAAAAAAGTACTCACAATCATTTTGGCAACATTCAAAGGGAATAACATACTGAGTGACGGATCTCTGATGGCATCAATATTACATCTACTCCATTGAGCCAGGGTGTGAATTGCTATGAAATTAGCCCCATATTCACAGTTTGGATTTGTTAAAACACCCCTCAGCTTAGGAATGAGATCAGGGGATCTACCTGAGTAAGGACCTAAATAGGACAAATAAAACTTGATAAATATTTCTTATATATCTTTAACATAAATTTGATTCATTGCTCACACCAACCTAAAAAAACTCTCTTTTGGTCATAATCATTTGCATGAAGATTGTCCCAAATAACAGGTGGTCTCCTTAAGACTTCAGTTATTTCATCTATAGACTCAAGTGTGAGAGTTCTAGATATAACTTTTGGACCAGTCCACATAATATCTATTTCTTGTGGAAGTTTTGCTCCCAATGTATTCAAATACTCAGAATTTGAAACATTGGGTGTGGCCCGAGCTGCACAATATTGTGTGGGACATATGAGGAATGTTGGTTGACTCAAATGCTGATACATCTCATTTGTCACTGACACCTAAAAAAATTTTGCACAGTCCTTGCACTGAAAGTATCCATGTACAACCAATCTTGACTGGTTTCCTAAACTAATTCACACTTCATATTGGTTAACAAACCTGGGCATGAGCAAAAGACTGAAAAACTTCTTTGTCTGCTTCAGACATTTCTGGTTCTATGTCATCAAACAAAAGAGCAAAAGCTGTACAGCCAAATTGTGATACCTGTTCGAGCTTCCTTTTTAAATATGTAACTTCTTTAGCACTGTAAATGTGGACAAAATAATATATTTTTTGTGTGGTTCAAATTGAGTGAAATTAATAGCAGCTTACCTGGAGTATGTGATGTCCAATCCTGGTGATATAGCATAATAGAATGCTATTCCATGCTCCTTGGCAGATAATATCAAACTGGTCAAGTGTTCTGCTTCCTCTACTGTGTACAATTCTCTCCAATAAGCTCTGTGTTTATAGTCATCTTTTGGTGCATAAACATAAGAGTCCATTCCCCATTTTTTCAGCTTTTGAAATAAATCTTTCCTCTGTTCTGTAGTCCATGGTCTACCATAGAAACCTATTAAAAAATTACTAATTTCTTTTACAAAAAAATAAAAATATATTTCTCACTGTTAAGGGAGTAATTGAATCACCACTTTCCAAAAAAGGATTTTGATGAAGTCAACAATTTCGTTTTGCTATTAGAAAGCCCACACTCAAAATTAGGTTTTATTCATTAGAACAACACCATTCCTCATTTACATAATTCATTTGCAAAGCTAAAAGGAAAATTTGGAGACAACACAATTTGTTTTGAACGATCTTATCACCAACCTAATCTGATAAACTAAGGTAGGGATCTGGAATATGCCTAAAATAGATAAGTTTCCCCATTATTTGATACACGTATAAAGTAGAAACAGCTCGCCAATAAAAACCGCAGATCTGTCGTTTCATACCTTCAATGACCCCACAGATAAAATTTCCATTTTTCGTATTTAAATTGTCATTAGAAGTTTTTGTCTCCGCCATCTTGAACTCAGCCCCACATCACAAAACTCATCCGGCACGTAAGAGGATTTGAATTTATTTACACTCGCCCTCTTACACGCAGTGAGAAGAGGATAACGCTGGCAGGACGAAAAATACATTACAAATACGATAATCTACAATGCTCCAAAAACAGTTGAAAATTTTTTAAGTTTATAATTTTAAAAAAATTTTGAAACACGGTTTCGGCGGAAAAGGCATTTCACCGCGACTTTGTCCGTTGGCCTTTAAAAAGCAATCTTTCGCTTAAGAAGAATAAGAAAGAAAATGGAGTTGATCACTGAACCCATCCAAAGAAAAACCATCATGTCCAGATAAGTGCTGCTATTTTGTCAATCGGTATTTATAAATTGCCCATTTCAGTTCGTCCGCCTCAAGGCAAATCCAAAATGGAATATTAGACTATGCCTATTGAACGATTGAAGCTTAATTAAGTTTTTCCAAATCTTTTCTTCTGTTGTCATTTTAGCAATTCTTTAATCCAATCTTACCAACTCTTACTACTCTATACACTTTTAACTTTTACAAATTTTACATTTTACAAATATGTTGCACATATTGTATGACTGGAAAATAAAATAAGGCCGCAGCAATACTTCATTTGCAGAAGTATTATTGAGTTAAAGAACTTCTTTCAAGTAAATGAATTTTTACAGCCAAAACGTACATAATACATCACTATAAATGTTGAGTGACACTACCAGAAGGATTGCACGGTACATTTAGTTTTTACAAGTGTCCAAGACCAAAATATAGAACACCAATGAGAATTCTGTGTTTCTTTATTAAAAATACATTTCTTACAATAGTGCAATTTAACTACATTTTTATAATATAATTTTTTCTGTATTCATTTTCTTCTAATAGTTTTCTGTTATTTAAAGTATAAGGTTTCTTACATTGTGTTTGTCACCGTCATTTTTTTGGGTACTCCTAGCGGTGTAATGCCAGGCATCGATGAGTTGAGTTTCTGCAACTGCTTTAGCGTCTTTTGTATATCCCAAATCTGCCAATTATAAAAAAGAAATTTTAATTTGTTGCCAATTTTTACAAGTTAGACATAAACTGACGGCAACTGAGACCTTCGACATTTTGTGACACAAGTGCGCCTCTTTGACTCCTTGGTCTGGTGTAGTGCTCGTATCCGGCTCTCCTGTGTCCAGATTCTGCAGCTTTTGCATTATTTCATTCATCTGTCTCTCAAGGTCCCTAAAAGGAAAGGTACAACAGTCTAAAGACACTGCAGGGTGCGAACTAAGTTGACAACATTCAAGTTATCACGTACAAGGCTGTTATTCTTATTTTAGGTTGCTTGACCTTCTTTGACCGATTGTCGTAATCCCGAAGGCTTCTGTACAAGTCCACCCTGTTCAACATATTCAGAAATTCCGGGTCGACATCGAAGGGTGTTTTATTCGCAAAATCCCTTGACGGGTACTGCTGATAGTTGTCCAGTAGTTTCATTTGATTTCTTGTGATTCTCGCGTGATCCCGCCAGGATTTCAACACCTCCTTGTCTCTGAAGTTGGGTAACATAGTTCAGTCAATCTATTCACGAGTTATGTCTTTTTTAAACTATTTTAAACTTTTGAGATCATATTAAGGAAAATGAAAGTAGTCACATGGTTCTTTTCTACCTATTGAGTTTCATTGAATCTGTTCTTTTATCTACCATCTATCTATCTATATATATATATCCACTTAAGTCGCGGTTACAAGCTCCGTACTTCAGAAGCGTTACCAAAACATAATCTATCCTACTGTTACTACTGATTCTGTAATGGCGTAATCGTTTTCAATCCTACTTATCGTCAGTTTTATTTATGATATGTATTTCATTGTTTGATATTGCAGAATTTAGGTTCTCGTAATAAAAAAGTACGTCAATTTTCCTCATGCCCAATGACCGAGAAAGTCTATTTTTCATTGCTCGTTACTTGCCTCATTCTTTGAATTTTCCTCGCCTGTTTCTCTAATGTTTCTCTGACTTGGGCAACGTGGGCATTTTTCCGGGCCCTTTCTTCTACCATTTGCAATGTGATGGGCTTCCTTTTGTATCCTAAACGTGTTTTCTTCATTCTTATATTATTCTGCGCTGTAGCAATTGTCGACCTCTGTCTATTCTTGCTGTATGTTCCACATCTGAATGGAATTGCCTTCAGAGGTGTTTTCGGGTACCCCCGTATTTTTACCGATACCTTGGGTTTTTGCATGGGACGTTTTTCGTTGAACGCTGCCAGATTTTGTAACTCTGTGTTGGAGTTGTTT
Source organism: Polyplax serrata (assembly GCA_037055365.1). Classification (NCBI taxonomy): domain Eukaryota; kingdom Metazoa; phylum Arthropoda; class Insecta; order Psocodea; family Polyplacidae; genus Polyplax; species Polyplax serrata. The sequence continues at coordinate 1,848,019 of JAWJWE010000006.1, forward strand.
GATTTCTTCTTCATAAACTGCCGCCACTGTGAAAGTTTGTCAGAATCCCATAATTTCGTATCCGAATCTACTGAATCGGCGAGTGGCCTCTCTAACGTGTCATCTAAAAGATCTACAGATTCTAGGTGTGAAACATGAAATTCATTTTTAATTGTATTTGCCACAGGTTAGGGTACCTTGACTTGTTGATGGTTTGACTAGGATCGTCTCAGAAACTGGAGCTAGGACTTCGCTTTGGGCACAAAGCTTCTTCAGGTGGTTCATGATTCCCGAAAATCCCTGCGCAACGCAGTCGTAGGGCACATTGGTCAACGGATTTCCGGTTGTTTGCAACCCTTTGAGGAACGGAATCGTGGCTGTACAAACAAAGAACCTTTCAAGTTGTCTGCTACATTACACGTGTTCTGTACATGACCAATTATCCGAACCTAATTCTATTGGTAAATTTCTAATTCTGTTGCCCTGCAGGAGAATGACCTCTAGATTAGGGTGATTTCTCAGTCCCATGATAGGCAGCGACACCAGAGCATTATTTCTCAGATCCAGCCACTTGAGGGAGGGTAATTTTTGAAAGAAATTTTGTGGCAATTCTGTCAGTTTCGCCTCTTCCAAGTACAGATACTGCAACAGATGACATCACCATTTTTGAGGTTTGGTCTTTTCGTATTGACAACATGTTTACTGGAGTTTTATTACCTTACCTCAACATGTTGCAATCTATCCAATAACCCTATTGGAAACTCCTTCAAATTTGTTCTCGACAAATTCAACGAGGTGTTAATTTCCTGTGGTATAATCGGGCATCCATCCTGTCCCTTACTGTTGGCTTCAATATTTGTATCTTCCCCTTCATCTCCTTAAAATAAGGAATCTGGTCAAAGGAGAGGGTTAGAAACAGGAAGGATAGACAAGTTAGATGTCCTTTTGCAAAAGAATAATCACCTTTCTTAAGGAGTGCCTGGACGACCACTTGCTGGAATTTGTGCCTCAGGTATTTACTTCTCTCTCGACGCAGAAGTTTGCTCGTGTCCTGGAATTTTCTCTCCTGACTTGCCTTAGACGTCTTTCTTTCCGTTACAGTTGCTGCCATTTCTAATTTCCTCCACAAATTTCTACTTCAACAGATTTGTGACTTTTAAAACAGATTTCATCCAGGGTTAAAATACTAAAACACATCTACTCCATGTTTGGTTGTTTAGGTGGTAACCAAGGAGATGTCAATGTGGCAAATTCACCGAGTTACAACAAACTAAGACAGGGTTTTTGTCGTTCACTTCTAGGAAATTTTTATCATGCATTATTTTTTGTGGTTCTTTGGCATTTAAATACCAAAACATTTTTCATTTAAATTTACAAAATTTTGGATGGTTGTTATTTAAGCATATAAACTTTAAAAAAGGTACAAAAATGGCCCAAAACAAATTGGGGAAAAGTGCAGCTATATGGTTATCTACGATGATACGCTCTACACAAGAACTTAGAGTATCGTTCAAAAATTGGTTCAGGAGACATTACAGGCAGACTTTAAAGGGCTCTTCGAAAAGAAGTTTAACTCCAATTCTTTTAATTTAGATTGCAACTATTGACAGGATTCCTAGAATAAATTTGGTCACAGGAAAACCCTAAAAGGCATTATAAATCATATGATAATAATAAATAAAGTTTTCCTGACAAAATAGATGGCAAGATGAATAATGTAAATTAGACAATAACCTTTACATTTATAAATATGTGTGTATATTGTATTTCAATAGTACATTATATCACTTTTTAATTTCCATTATTTGTTTTTATCGTTACATAATTCATGTTTTAAATATATATGTATTTATAGAATTCTGTACTTGTAATAGTAAAGCATCAACATTGAAAATAAAAATCTACAATAAGCACACGATCAGGGCGGATGGGGAATGAGAGGGAGTGCAGGTAAATGACCCCTGCAGGTTTTTTAATTGCACGTACAGTATTTCAAAATGTAATGTAACAACTTATATACGTTTAAACAATATTAAAATTAGTCGTCTCGTAACGTTGGCATGATACATATCATTGTAATGCAAACAATTATAACAACAGTACAGTCATAATAAAACAAATCAGATTTAAGGTACGTCACGGTCACAGCATTGTAACGTTCAAGAGAAGTGGCAGGCTCGTTATCGAGCCGTTAAAGGATTCATATTTTGAAAATTGAAGCCGAAGGCGGACACCAGAGCTCCGAAAGACGGGCAGCAAAACGTAAAATAAAACAGAATCAAAAATTGATTGACGAACTTATAGTTACATTTGTCAGTGTGTAAAGCAAAAAACAAGATGACACGCGCCACACTAACTTTTCTACTGCATTGCATTCAAATTATTCAAGTGATTCAAAAAGTAAACACTAACACAAGCCTATAACCACTTCATCTCAACTATTTTCAACAATTCACCACCTATTGGAGTGCTTAATTTTCGTACTTGTAGACATTCTATTAATAATTATTAATAAAAAATAATAATAAAAAATATTAATAAAATGGCGACAGGCAGCATGCAATCTGTACGTTCTAAGAGCAGATTTGATTTCTAGTGTCCTTAAAAGAGTCAATTCTGATGTCTCCTCTATGGCACATAAATTTTTACACGATCGTTTGTTAGATCTAAAGTCACCGAGTCCCATACCATTGAAAATGAAATGGAATTGGAAGGTGCATAAACCAACTTGGTGAACCACAGATGACCATTGGAATCCCCAAAGAAACATAAGAACCAACACATTAAAGAGCACTAGAACTGCTTTGTGTGTTTTTTCGAGTGGGTGTTGCCTTTCGCCACTAAAACAATTCTCCTATCCATCCGTTCCGTTTATCGTAACTATTTTACTAATTTAATATTATTGTGCAGTTCATTAACCTAAATAACGAAGTGGAACCTACCGAAATTCATATATATGTAATTTAAATCGATAATTTAATATCGGAGAAAACAAAACGTTTAAGCAAGAGTTATATACGATTATTAACAACAAAATTCAGTAATGAATAATTGACATAAAAACAACAATTGTTAAATAATAAATGTATCACAAAAAGATAAATCGATGGGTTGTCTATACCACCAATTTCATTTAGTTTACTACATAAGACAGGTGCCTTTAGTTCGAAGTGGAATGTACCTGGAAAACTTAAAAATATATGTCGTACGTGACAAAAAAGCAACAGAACCTACGTTCTCTTTCTCGCTTTGATTAATCAAATAAAAATTCAGTGAAACGCCAATAAGTGGAAAAATACACAAAAGATGTATGTGGTGGACGATTAATTCAACAGTCATTACTAAAATCTATTAAAAAATTTGACATAAACATTTTAAAGAGAGGCAAAACCATGTCCTGGTGCGCATATGTGAAAGACTAATCAAACAAAACTTTCAAAACATAATGTGAATTTATTGGATGATGATTAATGGGAGTAGGGGGCTGTCCACAAAATGCCTCGGACTAACAAAATAATGAACTGCCATTTGACAGAATGTAAAATCCTGCACCAACAAATAGTACCGTTAACACAAAATACAAGCACGCGAAGAAACTTACAACACTTTATGCGATACGTTGATGTAGTGCCCAAACAGCAGAATGTCGGGAAAATATTAATCAAAACACTTTATTATTTGTCTTTAACTGAATCTGCTGGGATGGAGGAAAATCGATTTGGACGCACAGGAAGACACGAATTATGTGGGACGGAAAATGAAACAGTGAACGACAGAAAAAAAACAGAATGTATGTAAAAAAATTAACAAGGGTTATTAAGAAAGTGGTGCCACTGAACTGAAAAAAAAATGTATAAAAAACAATGGGAATGTTGAACTGGTCCTGTTTATTGTACCTACAGTGGTAAAAATTGGTAGAATAGAGTATTAAAGCAGAAGTAAACTGTCCGACGGAGTGTCGCAGAAAACATCATAGAAAAGAAGTGTAAAAATAGTTTACAGAAGAATATACGTGGAATCTTGGAAGTTAACAAGTACAACCTGTCGTGGAAAACGAGAAAATCTTCCTGTGGCTTAGTAAGGAATGAAAATACATGTTTCTGTGATGTAAGGCGCACAAAGTTTTACATTGGGTGCTTCACAAGCCTTTACGAATACTATCAACTCATACACATTATGTTCGTGTTGGGGAATAGAAATATAATCCATAATCCTCTTCACTAAGTACACAGAATATCATATCACATCAGTGGAACTACCCAATGTTTTATTTCCACAGAGAAACTCACTGAACTGACACATGAAATGCACCAGCTATGAGTGATTCTGTTCTTGTTTACACTTGCTATGCTTTTAAGAATTAGGCTTTGTCAACTCAATTGTAGTACCCGACGAATTAAGAAGGTATCAATAAAATACTTAAATATTGGACTCCCCGAGTACAAAATAAGATGGAAAAAAAATGTTTTTGCCAGCACATGACAATCATTTGTCTGTGGGTTTGAATAATAAAAAATTATGCTTTGAACAAAATTACTCCATCCACAGAAATAATGAAACAACAGTTCTAGGATTGATGTACAAGACTGACCAAACGGTTAACTGAGAGCAAGTTGTAGTTCCTTAAAACTAAAATAACAACCAACTTTAAAGTGAAATTATACTGAACGAGACGCGTATCTTGAGCTCTGTAATACAAAAGAAATTAAAGCAAAGACGGAAAACCCGGGGTGTATAAAACAGTCCAACAGGAGATGCCAAAAATTCAAAACATCTTGCACGAAATTTTGCATTTGAAACACACTGTGTGGGTGGAATAATATTTAAAACAATAATACCAATGCAATACGAACGACAATACTTGCAGCGGTATTCATTAAGTAACAATAAAAAACTATAGGATACCGTGCTCCTTCACTACAAAGGGACTGGCTAGATTCCAGTTGGATTCCCCAAAACACTAGCCAAATCACAAAAAGAAACAAACAAACCGCCCCGAAAAGCAGTAGTACTTATTAGTCAAAAGTCATTGCTAAAGCTCCCCGCGCGTCATTAATAACTACCTAACGCTGACTCCAACTAGTCGGGGTAACTATGTGGTTATTTATGGAAGATTCATTCATTTTATAGTTTTAAGGAATTAACACTACAAGACCGAAACAATAAATAATATCACAATTATTTGATTTCTAACCTATTGTTGAGGTATTGATATTTAGGGTGGTGGAATGCCAGTTCGAGCAGGTATCGGAGGCGGTTCGGTAGCCCTGGCAGGGATGGGCGGTGGTGCTGCTCTCTCCGGTACGACAGGCACCGCACGCGGTCTCTGCGGCAACGGAGGTGGACAATTTCCAGGTTGACCATTGTTGCTTACCGTCTCATATCTAGGAGGTGGTGGTGGCAGTCCCACAGGTTGCGACCTGTGACCATCTTCCGGAATTTCCTCGTAAATGGCCGAACACGTTTCGTAGTCGTTGATCTTCTCTCCGGCAACAAAATCAACTGGCGAATTTTTTTCATTGGTTGATGGCGGTTTCGATACATTCGGTGGTGGTGGAACATCTGGCGCAGCTCTGACCGGAATGCTAATGACTCCCGCTCTAGGTCGACTGGGTCGTCCTGGGGACAGAGGCTGCGGTGGTCGTGAAGGCGGTGCTGGCCTCTGCGGAGGAACCCTACTCCTATCAACCGTGTCATCTGTAAACCCTGCTGTGGTCCCGTTTCCGTCGCAAGGTTGCCTCTTGATAACGTCAAGAACCTCATCACATGGTATGTCACTCGGTGATATTTGAATAGGTGCATCATCGTATGCGCAAAGTGGTACCGTGTTGTTCGAACACAGTTCAAGTTCATTTTCTGCTTCTTTGACCCAATTTGTTGTTTTCAATGAAAGATTCAATGTATGACCGCATAACTGTGTAGAACCCTTTTTGGCGGCAGCCAAAGCGCATTGACCATCCCGGAATGTGATCCACATGGTATCTTCGACAAACCGCACTAGTATCACTTCCCCGATATGTGACAGCTCTTGCAATAAAGACATCATAAAATTGTCATCAAAGACGGAGTAAGCGTCGTCTCCGACAACCTGTACAACAACAGTTGCATCCGGCGGACCCAGGTCTTCGACCACCTCTTTGAAGACTTTCTCCCTGACTTCCTCGTTTATGTGGTATATGTCAATGTCAATGATAGCTATTACCGGACGGTGGTCGCTCTGCTTCAGTTCTGCTCGTCCGTAAAATACCACTTGCCCAGGATTCCAGTCGCTTGCGAAAGATTCAGCATCGGGCACCTGCTTTCGTCTCCTCCATAAAACTCGATCCGTCCAAGCTGGGGCTCTCTGTTTCTCGCTTGTGTCGTAGTCGTCCGAAAATAGATCGTACTTGTACGTCGGATGAAATGTGATATCACCTTCTGTGAAATTTTTGAATACATTACCCTGTTCTTTTTGAACTCTCAACTGATCGTGTTGAAGAACTCTATCTAATTCGTTATTCCGAAGGGCTTCCTTCAGCTCCTCTTTGTCCATGTCGATTCTGTAATTGAAGTCGCCGCACCAGAATACGTAGTCATGTGAGTTGAGGGTTCTGCCCATGGGAAACGTGATCTTCCTGGTTATTTCCGCGTAGTCGGCATTTCGTTCAGATACTTGCGACTGTCCGGCAGCAAAGTGAGCGCACACGAAACATAGGGAAGTATTGTAAAACAAACAACGAATGGTGCAGGCACCTTTATTTCCAGTGGCTCCTCCCAACCCCGTTTTAACAGAGTCCAGGGCAACGTCACGGATGTAGGGTGCGTGAATTTCTCGTACAAAGAGGTACAGGCACACTCCGACCAGTTGCATGTAGGTTATCAGAACGTATTTCTCATCACGTGAGAGAGCCTTTTCCAGTTCTTCGGCCCAAGCTTTGGCATTCTCTGTGCTAGCAGCCATGATATTACTAGCATTTAGGTCTACTATTTCTTCGAAACCGATGGCGAATATGTCAATAATGGCGTCGTTCGCCTGAGCGTTTGTCAAATCGACTAGAGAATTCGACTTTGACAATCTCTGCGCATCCAGCAGCCAGTCGGTAAGGGAGATATCTTTATGTGCAACCGATCTGAAGTGCTTTCCGCCATTGACATTGTACGTTCCGATGGCCACTCTCACGGATTGAGTGTAGACATACTCTCTGTGTCTCTTGCACATTTCCCTCAATACACTAGTAGGTGCGTGTTGCATGTTGGAAGGAAGTAGAATCCTAGCTCTGTCTGCCAATTCACTGTTCAAGTAGCTGCCCAGCAGCAAAATGTCAATGGCTTCCTGTTTGCTATTGTCTAGTAGATTATTTTGTATTGTTCTTGCAGCAGATCTAGCACCATCCATTAGTTTTGAACTTCCTTGAATTGCACCTGTTCCTGCATATATCTTACTGACTTCATTTCCATTGTTAATCCAAAGCTGCCTGAAAACTTCTTCAAAGCGAGTGACCATCTGCTGTTTCTCCATTACTCTTAACAAATGGAGTTGCTTGCCTAGAATTTCAAGACCTAGAAATGTCTGTACACAATTTGTTCTGTCTAAACAATCCAGGCAGTTAGTTCTAATGGTACCCTTTTGCTCTGTGATCATGTCTGTACCTTTTGCATAATACAGAGAAAATGCTTTTAGGTATTTATCAACTTTTGACTTCAGTTTCATTAAATTCCTTGTATTTCCACCTCTACATTCGTGATGGTAATCAAAGAGTATATGAGGAACATCTAAATTTTGCTCAGATGACTTATGGTGAACTTGAAACAGATTGCTCAGAAGTGCCTCTCCTTCTTTGCTGCCAATCATTGATGAGCCAAGCAAGTTTATTATTACCTGATGTCCATATCTTTTCTTAAGCATATCCAAATGTCTCTCAAAAACAGCATGACTTGCATCAAAACCCCTGGACATTTTCACTTTGTGAGATCCAACCTGAATTCCTGGTTGTTCCCAGTACAATGGGACTGATCCTCTGGTTTGCACAAAAGATGTTACTTCGTCGTCCAAAACGATCAATTGTTCTGTTTCAACGAAATTGGCTACATGACCGTCGTCATTGCTACCCCTCACATTGAACCTTGTTCCAGCTCTTTCACAGCTCAGCCTTGATATAATGCACGCTCTCGCTTGCCTATGACCAACGTAGACGGTTCTGATTTCTATGCTTCCGCACATAGCTTTCAGTACCCATTGCGTACAATTGACACTGAACCGGAGCAGGTGAATGTGTAACATTCGATTCCAGAAGAATCGGTTGTCTGTCGTCGACGTGATCTTCCTTCTTTGAGCACATAATGTCAAATCCAACGCTTCTCCGGTGGCAGACCACGAAAAATAGAAGGTTCCAGAATTCAATAGTCGTCGCACTTCGGAGACTCTCTCTTCGTCTTGAGGTTGATTCCTCAAAGACACGAAAGTTGTTTGTGTTATTCGAAAAACTTCAGAATCGCACAGTTTTCCTATTGACACGCACCCCGTCACTAGAACCAAGTAGAGTACAGTGTTTTCTCCCACATTCAACTGGAGAACACCAAGACATCCATAGGCATCCAGTAGTTTTGTATATTGTCGTTTCATCGAATCCGTTTCTTGGGAGGAAAGGACCGCAATGGCTTGTGATTCGAAAAGTAACGTTTCATCGCGATTTCTCTGTTCCAAAAGTATACTGTAAGGGTTTGGTGGGTTTAATTTTTCGAAAACTCGAAAACCCTTTCCCATCGCCATTTTCGCACCTCCCCCAGTTGCACGGCCCCCTTGAATTGAAAGGATCCGAGTGGTCGTTGAAAATTTAAGCAGGGTCGCGGAGGCTGCGTCCAATTAATGATTTCGCAAGTTTCAACATACCAGATTTTGTATTGCATATTCAATTAAGAGTTACATTCTTCTCAGACAAAATTATGGGAAAAATAGGATTGAAAATAAAAGCCAGCCTAACAAATGTTGACAAATTGTACCCACTTAAACCGGAACAATTCGGTTGGGCCTTGAAGGTGAATTCTTTGTTTTGCCGGCTTTTTTGGGGGTTTCTGTAATTCTTCTTGGAGTTCTTATTATTATTTCGTCTTACGAAGTAGGATACGAATTTTGGTGTTCACAGTTTATTCCACAAGTAATTTACTTATTTATTTACAACCTGAAGTCTATAAACACGTCCATAATAAAATTTAATTGGGTGAAACAGACTGAAATTTCTCTTCCCTCAGTCTTGCTAACAGGTTATCATTTCCACGCAGCAGCAATTTCGTAATATCAAGTAATGCCATTTGAAGTATTTTAAATTTCAGTGGAGAAATTCAGATTTGCCATTACTTCCTTGCCATGTTTTCTATATTCAACTAATTTGAAAATGCCAGCAAGAGGGCTACAACTCGAAAATCTATCCTACTAAATTTTTAATTAAAAATTTAAATTTTTTATTGAATATGTTACACAGTGACAGCTTTATTCCTCTGATCATGTTCAAATACATCATATAAATATTATTTGTCTTTAAATGTAACACATTATTCTCTTTCTAATAATCTCCATAAGTTTGAAATGAATTTCAATGTATTTTTATTAATATAAATGACAAAATAAGAACCTTTATTCTTTAATTTTTTAATATTTTAATATTCTTAATTTTGTAGGTTAGATGTACAGGATGTGGAGAGGAAAGCCCCAATTGGCACCTGATTTCAGAGGAAGATGTGGTAGAATTAGTCAATGCAACAGCTAATTTTGTTTATAAGTGCAAATGTTGTGCTCGTGAAAATTCACTGAAAATTATTCCATTAAGCCAATTGAATGCAAAAAGCAAGGGACCAGCCAGTAAAAAATCAACAGAAGCAGCCTACCTGAGTGAGGATGAAGATAAATTCAAAACAATTGTAGGGTTTGATTGTAGGGGAATGGAATTGACAGAGTATGAACCCAGAGATGGCTGGGCAGTTGAAAGTGGAAACAAAGTTTTTGATGATGTTGACCTATCAAGCAAAGACTGGTGTGAATATAATGATGTGGACAATGTACCTGTTGAAATAAATGATTTTCAATCACAGTTTGAAACCTTAAAGTAGCTCCACTTGACATTATTTGCACTGTAACATATAGGACTGGCACTGTGTTTCCGATAGTAATAAAAGTACTTCGCCACTAAGCTTAAGATTATTATAGTAACCCATAAGCAATTATAAATTAACTGGAAATAAATATAATTTATAAAAATCAAATTTGTTCAAATAATGTCAAATGATACTTCTCTTCATTTATTAAGCAAAATTATTTCTGAGATTTTTATATAAACACACTTCTCAAAATAATATGAAAAGTCATGGCAGGGAGGCAACCCTTGTAATGTAAAACTTTTTATGAGAAACCAATACCCGGAGAAACAAGAACTGGTTAATGACAGCTTGTTTGGTTACTTTAAAATATAAGTGTTGCTGAAAAATATTTCAATAATTTTAATTTACTGTCAACAATTACATAACAGAAAAATTATGATGTACAACATAGGATAAGTTCACTGCTCATTATCTGACAGATTTCAAGTGTTTTTCTATGTCATTTTCTACTCTGTGTGAAGTTAATTGAATAGCTGCCGCTGTTTGGGTCCTGCTGAACCTGGAAATTATCAGTGGAAAGACCAAATGGTTTCAATATTTTGTTTCCTAATTCCTTTAGTGAGCCTAACATTTCTGCTTTTAATCGTTCATTCCTCTCATTTATTTGACCAGGTAATCTCTGAAAAATTGAAAACAATGATGCATGAAATATTTTCTATGTCCAAGGTTACTATCCTTTTCTCATGTGGTTCTATTTAATAATTAAATTGGTCCAAAACACTTAGATTATGAGAAATGCTTCTTATTGAAAGGTTAGAAATTACCTCTCAAAGATTACACACTCAATTTTAGGTTTCAAGGTGAATGTAAAAAACAACTAGTCATATAAGTGAGCTTAATTATCGGAAATGAAACCTTACCTGAATACAATAAAATACATGTTGCAAATGTAGTACATTTAATGATTACTTGTATGCATAATGAAATATACTCACAATTGCAGCAACTCTTGCTTCACTGTAATTAGGATCCAATTCTAAAATTTTCTTGTAATCTTCTAATGCCTCATCTAATTTATCAGTATCTTCATATAGTTTTGCTCTTCTAATATAAGCCTTAACATAATTTGGGTTTAACTCCACTGCTTTGGTACAGTCATCTATTGCTTCTGTATTTAAGCTCTGAAACAGGAATGTTAAAGAATAATTTAAACATTTCCAAGTGATTATATTAAATATGAATAATTTAACAAATCTTTCCAAATTCACCTCTTTCAACTTTGCCGCTCCTCTGTTTGCAAAAAGCACTGCTCTCTCCTCCACATATTTTAATGGACATATTCTTAATGCTTCTGTATATTTCTCTCTTGCAAGTTCATATTCTCCCTTTTTAAACAAACTATTTCCAGATTCTTTTTTCTCAATTGCTAAATTCTTTCTCTCCTGAAATAAAAGAAATCTCAGTTGGTTTAGAAGGAATGATTCAGTAAGAAGTTTTTAAATGCAGGTTAGGAACTCAAAAACTCACTTCTAACTGTTCTGGACTACTTGAAATATCCACATCCTTCAGATAGACCTCATCTATAAAGTCTTTCTCTTCGTTTCCATTTTTTATTGTTCCTTGTATCTCAGTGTCCGCTTCACAATTATTGATGTTTAAATGTTTGCATGAATCAACAACTTCTTCTATGATTTCATCATTTGACGGAATGTCTCCACATTTATCCCTGCCTGACTCTGCAACGATTGTAACGTTTTTGTGAAATACATCTCAACTGTTTGTTTATTACTTTATATAATGAATCAAAATGTGAACTGAATAGAAAATATGGCAACTTAACACCAAAATAGTTTCATCAAATATATTTTATTGGATTGATTTCATTCTATAAATCATTGGAAAGAAAGTATTTAATGTTCTTAACATTTACCTTCTTTGGCTTCTGACATTTCGCTAAATATCAAGTAACAGATCTTTTGTAATATAAAAATGTTTTTATACTGCCTTACAATTAATACAAAATAGTTAGAATTGACCGATTTGGTAGTAAAACGATTTAGCAAGTTTTAATGAATAGATTTTATTTATATTATTGTTCACGCAAAGGTCGTTGAAAAGCGAATGGAACCTTAGTAGAACTCAGTAATTCTTATTTTTGACATCTTAATATAGTAAACTACCAGTAGTAATTTCGTCATACCAATTAATGGTTGTCTTAGCAAAATCAATATGGCGCCCGAATAAAAAACAAAGTAGTGAGACAACGTTTGAGTTTTTCGTTACTTGTAAGGAACGACGGTTAATATGGATGTTGGAGTTCATTCTTATCCCCACGGTGATTCGATTCTGATTGATAAAATTGTAAATGAGTTTCTATCTCAGGGGAAATTTGACAAGCTCAGGAAAGAATGCATGTCCGACGCAGACACAAAGGTATCAGTACTTTACTTGTTTGTGGTTAGCATTTCCCCTTTTATATAAAATATATATTTCGGCGTTCTGTAAGGGTAAAAATCCTGTGAATCAACTTGCGGGACCAAATATTAAGGAAGGAAATCATTTATTTATTCGTTTCATTATTACCAACCGAATCTTAACCTGCAAGATGAAAGGTGTTTTTGTATTAATCTTAAGTGATTATTTTATTTGCTTTTCTTGCAGCCTGCATACCAAAATTTACAACAAAGGGTGGAGAGTACAGTCACTCAGTTTTTGAAGAAGCAAGTTTGGAGACCAGATTTGAATAAAAATCAGCTTAGGGATACATTGCGAAAACACATTTTAGAGTGTGTAGTTGTGCTTTAATTATTCTGGCCCTTGTTAATTAAAATTTAACTAGTTTTTGACATTATAACTTTGACATATGACATAACTTTGACAGTGCTCTGGCTCAGTAAAACAAAACAAATTTTCATAGTGTTGCATTGTAAAAGTAATTTAAGGAATGTAAAAGTTATTTGTATTGCAGTTCAAATTTCTTTGATGCTGGAATCAATCGAATAGTTGATCAAGTGGTGAATCCAAATGTATTGGCAACATTATTTTTACCTGAAGTTGAAGAAGTTGTTTATAGTTATCTAAGCATACCGAGGCCTTTAGATAAATCACAAAAAAAAGGTATTTTGACTCAAAATTGTAGTCAGTTTTATTTTTTTATGTTTTTTTGAATAACTCTCATAATTTTTTCTCTTTGTCTTAAATGTAACAAAATTGCTTACCTTTCATACAGCCTCATCTTTGAATGACTTTGATAAGTTCAAAGGAGACAGTGAAAATGACATTAAAGGATATGATACTAATATTACATGTAAGGAAATTTTGTGTTTTGGACTACAATTTATGATGTTTTATGATTGCTTGCTATTTTTCAATTATTATTTTAGTATTTTACATTTTCTGTTTCTTCAATTTGGTACTTAATAATTCTTTAAATTTTTGAAATTACATAATTGTTTGCAGGTGCACAAGACAGACTTGATCTGGAACAGTCAACAAACAGAACTTATGGATCCAACAAATTCAATGAATTATATTCAGGAACAATTTCAGGTATATTAATGATTATAAAAGAAAGCATAAAGATTACGTTGTAGAATTCAAACGGAAGTTTGAATTTTGTGTTCACTTGCAGATGACATGAAAATTGAAGACGGAGGCGGTGGGAGAACCCCAAAAATACAAGCCGAGCATGAAATAAAAACCGAGCCGGAAGATGTCAAAGGAGAGGAAGTTGCTTCTACGGAAGTTTTGGGAAGCGTTTCAAAAATTGAACTTCCGTCAGACGACAGTCAGGAGTCCCTCAGTCGTATAGGAGTCGAGAAATTGCACATTACGGAGTCCGAACGACCACAATCAGTTGACTCCGACGATTCTACGCCGTTGGAAATAAACGAAAAATCTATGAGCGAGAGCAAAGATAGCGAGGACTCCATTATGAACCAAATGAGTCCAATAAGTCAGGGTCGATTGACTCCGGATTTGTTAGACGAGCCGAAGCCGGAGGTGAAGGAAGAAAAAGTTGAGGTTGACAAAAGACCCTTGACTTTCATTGGTCGAATACCAAAACTTAAACGGGAAGACTCGGATTCTTCCAAGTCGTGGAAAAAAGAAGAATCCGCAAAATGTGACAAAATAGACGGAAAAAACATTTATTCGTCAGACGAGTCGGATTCTAGTAAGAGTTGTGGGAAAAGCGACTCAGACGATAAAAAATCTAAAGAAAAAAAGGAAGGTGACAAGAAATCGATACGAGACGATAAAAGCAGACGCGATGACTCGGAAAAAAGGCGAAGGGATGAAGACCGCCATAAAAATTCTAAGAATAGGGACAAGGAGAAAGATAGAGATAGGGATAAGGAAAGAGATAGAGAAAGAGAAAGAGACAGAGATAAAGATAGAGGTAGAGAAAGAGATAGAGATAGAGAAAAAGAAAGGGACAGGGATCGGGATAGGGATAGAGAAAGAGACAAAGAAAGAAGTCGAGACGACAGGTACAAAGAATCGAGTTCCAAGGACAGAAAACGTGACCGAAGTCGGGACAGAATTTCAGGAGTCAAAAAGAGTTCCTCTTCCTCAAGTTCTTCCAGAGATAAAAGCATGAGCCGACATAAGAGTTCGCACCAAAGTAAAGATCGGCACAGAGATGCGAAATCAAAGGAAGGATCACACGAGAAGAAACGAAAGGATGAGGAAAAGAAAAAGAACAAAAGTACGGACGATCACAGCAAGGAACGCAATAGAAAAGATGACCGAAGATCAACAGACAGAGACAGCAACGAGAGAGATAGATCAAGTGGAAGTCGAAGTCAAGGTGAGAACCATAAAAGGGAAAGAGAAAACAAAGTAGAGGAGAACCAGAGTCAGAAAACACAAAAGGAAGAAGAGGAAGCAGAAGCCGATGTAGGCCTAATGCAGAGGTCAGAGGAAGTCGTGATTGAAATGGACGATGACTGGGTTCCAGAAGATGAAGAAATAGTTCTGGTGAATGAAGAATGGATGTGCGCGGGAGATGTGCAAGAACTGGATGTTGGCCCATTGGAGGCCGCACAAGTGTTTATCCGAAAGAAAAAACCGTCGGAAATCCGGTCGGAAAAGAACTTAGAAAAAGCTTTGAACATCAGTGAGCTTCTTCAGGCTGGTGCACTAACTAGAGTAAACTTCCCAAAACTCACCGACGACTTTTACGTTAAATTCAATTCAACTGGTTTCAAGTACTTCGAAGAATGGGAACAATGTAAATTGGATTGTGAAGAAGAGTTCAAGGAATTCGTTGACGAAGCCGAAAATAATCTTGATCTGATCTCAGACGACGACAACGAGGATCATGCGAAATGCGGGTTCGACTTCGAAGAAGAGAATGTGAGAACTATTAGCAACCTAATGGCAGGTTTGGGTAACTTCAGACACGGTCTGACTTTTGACCCTTCCACATCCGAATTCTACAGTTGGACGAATAACAAATTCTATCAAAGGTTCCGGAAGAAAAACGAGAGGAGGTGGTGGAGTAAAACGGATAGGACAGAGTCGGAGGAATCGATAAAGGAAAACATAAACCGGGTGAAAAGGTCATGCGGGGATTTCGACAGTCAAAAGGAAAAGAACAAAGAGAACATGGCCAGAGAGGCAAAGAAAGCATTGCATCTGAAACTTCTTAGCAGGTACAAAAGGCGGGCCATACGACAGGGAAAGCAGAGAAGAAAAAACAGGCGAAAGGCTCTGTATGAGGGCATTAAGGAGGTGAATGAGAATCCAAATACGTTTGGGAAGGCACAGTCAGAAAACGGGAGGGTATTTGCCGTTGGTGACACACAGGCAACTTTCCTAGGATCGAACCTTTCGGGCCAGATGGGTAGGGGGGAATCTCGAAGAGATAGACTTGTAAATAAACTGCATAGAAATCTAGTCGAGAGTGGAGCGACACCTCCTGAAACGCCTGACGTGGGTGCTGATGGACACTGTCAAAGAGTGTGTGAAAACATGTTGGAAGTGAACCCAGTCGGATTAGTTGCAGTTCTACCAGACAGTCCGGAAGACATTAAGAATCTCGACGGCCAGGTAAAAATGCTTAATTTGTCACCACTTCATCCCTGCACTGTAACTTGTTTTAATTTTGTTTTGCTTGAACAGAAGAAGAAAAAAGACGCCATGTTGGCGTCAAGCACTCACAGATCAAGTCAAAATCTGGCAGATGGAGAAGGTGAACACAGTGTGAAAGTTCCAAGCTTCCACCAAAAGTGTCAATTGCCTCTCAGCCCTGAAAGCGACGACTGCAACCCCAACGGTAAGACGTCAGTCGCCTCTCAACATCGAAAAATCAACCACATTTTTAAAAGTAAAAAATTTCAGGTATTACATTTAAGGAGGGTAGTAAAAGCAAGCGAATGCTCAAGCTAGAACCCAACGAGGGTCCGGTGCCCAAAAAGCAACAAAGGCGAAGCTACAGCCAGAAGTACGACAGCCAGGATCTGTATAAACCCAGGCCGGTGCTCAACAGCAGCAGAACTCGTGCTAGGGGTGACAAGAAAGTAGAAAATGAAAATTTAGACCTGACAGCCGTCGCGAATACGACTAACGCCGTCACAAAGTAGTCCTCCTGTTTCAATTAATTTTTTAATAAAAGAAAATTAATCAAACTATTGGGTGATTACCAAATGTAATGTGTATTCAACGAATTACCTCTAATTGCTAACAAATAGTTGATTGATAAGCATTTTAGTATACAAATATCCATTACAATAGCAAAAACCCAAGTGTCTATTTTTTGCGGCACTCACACCACCGGTCGCTTAATTAAAATTTACCTACCATTGTGTAAAATGAAAAAGAAGGATGATGAAATGCCCGACATAAAAAGTGTCATCAAAATTTTTATAAATTATTTTATTACTATTATTATGCATTCGAAATTAATAAGTCATTAAGTCAATAAATAGTTAAAATTTTATTAAAGTAAGTGTAACGGGTGCACTAACTCGTCCGGGATTTAGGATTGAGGCCCGTTCGTCGACAGAACAGGTTTCGTTTGTTAAAAAAGGGACTGCGATATCACCAGCCCCGAAGGTTATCTATTTTTCTACTCCGAAGGAGCAGTAAACATGTAGTTTTCGATGGAGGGGACCGTGCCTTTTTGTTAATTAAAAATCTCATTAAAAAAACAATAAACAGCAACAACAGCAAAACATTAAAGAATTTCATTCTCTTAACAACAACTTAATACGCGGGGAGGGCACAGATATACACACAGAGAGAGAAAGAGAGAGATCACTTCGAACAATTAATAACCGTAAATTATAGGTTAACGATTGGTATGGCCGCTTGTTTGACTACGAAATATAGAGTGACGTCACAGGTTAACCTTTCAACCTCACGAGGGACAAAAAGAAACTTGAAGAATTCGGTCAAATGTGACGTCACAGCGCTGTTGTGACGTGAATGGACTAGAGACAGAAGGATGTTAGCCGAGATGCCATGCCATGTAATGCAACTTTAGTCGACGGGTACTACAACTACCCTGGAAGGGAGACACCACCGGGAGTGTTCCGATCACACGGTAGTTTCTTTGAGCAATTTTAAGTTGCATTCGCATCCGACCTGAGCGTCACCCAGGTCGAATTTCAGAACATTGAAACTTTTCGGATCGGACCGAATTTCGGAATCAGACTCGGCGCATGTGAAACTCCGACAGGAAACTTCCTTCCTGAACACTTTCACTTCTGGCTGGAACGCGTCTGAAAAAAAGCAGCAACTGAGAATGAATGCAAAATTATACGATGAGAAATTGGGAATTGATTTTGTGGGACCAAGAAAAAAGATCCCAAAATCGTCATATCACTTCACATGTAGGGGCCGTTGCAAAATGTCGTGCAAGCAAACTATTGCCAAAAAGACTCACCTGTCAAAATGACGAGCTTCTCCTGGGTATTGACTTGGCTGTATCATACCTGAAAATTGCGTGCCATTTCGAGGGTGGGAGAAAATTTAATAAAAAATAAAAATGGAAAGAAAGTAACGTGACGTTGCAGTCATAATAATTTAAATAGTTCTAATTTCACTGCAAAATGCAACAACAGTTAGTGCCCCCGTCGTCGTCTGCACATTTGGCCCTTTTGTTACGTTCTTTGCACCTGTACGCCATCTTCTTTAGTGCGTCTGTTTTTTCTCCGTCCTTAGTTTTCTTGCTACCCAGCTCTATGGTCTCCCAGGACCCCTCGGCCACTGCGCTCGCATCTTGTCCTTCAATTTTTTCTGAATTCATATCGCCCATCTGATTTTTTGCAAGCGTTTCGTCTGCTTCTGGTTCCTTCGTTGTTGGACATTCGTATGCCGACTCGATGTCGCTAACACTCACTGTCGGATCAACAATCAGAGTTTCGAAACTTTCCCTGTTCGTTGAACTCGCCAAATCTCTGTTTTGCGCCTCTTGCACTTGAGATTCCTTTCGTCCTTCAGCCAGTCTTTTCAGAATGTTAAGGGGTCTTGACTTGGACAATTTAAGGCTGGATCTGGGTTCCTTGGCTGTTTGAAAATTCGACTTGTAAGCGTGTTTCGCTTGCCTCGTCTTTCCATCTCCCAGGATGGTAGCTCCATCCAAAGATTTCCCTGTTAGGGAGACAATTTCTGGTCGATTGTCATCGACGTCTCGCACCATTTCAACGCACGAGTTGGTGTCGGATGGCACCTTCCCCAGGACGTGAGTTTTGAGGGGCTTCTTTCCAACGAATAAGTTCGTTCTTGAGACAGATTCGGTCGCAGGTTTTACAGTCTTCGTCACGGCACCCTTATCGCCGCAGAACTCCGGGTATATGTCCATCACCGTTTCCGTTTCGGTTTCCGTCTCGACCTCAGGTTCAGGTTCAGGATCATTATTTCTGTCATTCATCCTCAAAACATCATCATCCCCCTCTTCTACTTCCTCAAACCATTCTTCGTCTGACGAACTGTGGTGACTTGTGAGCCTGGGCAGGCTAGCGTTCAAACTGTTGGAGCTAGAGATGAGTCTGATACGGCTGCTTCCCCTGTTGAACTGCTTGCTACTCTTCCACGACTTTGCGAGGGCCTGGCTCTGCACGTAAGCACTGGGTGACCAGGCGACGTCCGAGTTGCACCTCGTGTTTTTCCAGTCCTCCTTCTTAGGTGGATGCTCAACCAGAGAAGCAGAATTGACCCTTTTGACAACTCCGAATTTTTCGAGGTTCTCGTCGTTTGACTTACATTCCCAATTGCATGTTTCCTTTTCCTCTCTTTGGCCCGTATCCTGTATTTCAATTTTCTGTAGGTAATCGTCGGGTACTTTGATTTCCCGAGCGAGAAGTGCTAGCAATTTCTTATCCTCAAACATAGAGCTATCCATTGAGATTTCCTCACCACCAGGATTATTTACTACCCGTCCAGTCGTCTGATGCATACGGCAAGACGCACACCGCGACAGGTCGGGTTCAATGTTTGGCTCCCGTTCGGCAGACATGTTGCTGTTTTGGGACATGAGGGCCTCGAGACTACAAGCCAGTTTCTCAACTTCGATTTCTCCGTACTTCATTTTTCCTACAAAGTTCTTTTCCGCATTGTGTTTTCCCTCGCTGTTTGGGCTAGAGACGACTCCGTTTGCCATCTTTTCGTCAGGTCTCGAGGACGACGAGCCATTTACATCCGGCCATTTACTTTTAGCTGTTGGAACAAACAACTACATGAAAAACAAAACCACAGCAAACCAAACACCGGTGACAGGATTAGTTAGCCTACTAGTAAGCCATTTGGTGCACGTTAGTCCTAAACAAACTGATTCAAACGGGTCTGAGTATTAATTCTAAGTGTGCGCCACATTTTCACGTGAGTACTTCAAAAGATGTCCGTGTTTCAAGACGGTCAATAGGGCAGTCGGCTACAACTTTTAAAATATAATTCTCGTTAGTAAAAGAGTACCTTTAAACAATTACACAATTTTCTCCTAAATCATGTAACGTTGCCCCTTCAAAGAGACCTAATTTTAGACATCATACTAGATATACCAAGTGAGGTAGTAATCAACATGCTTGTGCATCCTGGCAGATCATTTGAAGCTTCTAACGTGATAAAAATTTTGATTCAATAAGTTATTATATTCAACCCTCCAAACTCCTATTGCAAAAAGGGTAGTAGGCACTACTAATATATACAAGGTAATGCTAAAAGTGACTTTCACTATCATCTAGTATTCCTTTACTTGAACTTTCGTACTCTGTTTTTAGGTCTAAATAACTCAGTTTCTTATGTGCTCACGTGAAAACCCCAACTTCAGGTAGCTTACATTGATGACGCATGCGTCCCAAGTGAAAGAAATCATGCGGAAGGCAAACAAAAATCTAAAAATCAAACTTGTCTTACGAGACATGTTAGCCTACAAAACGTGCCAAACACGTAAAAATTTCAAGACGTGGACATTTGGCTTTCTATCCTACCACCGCCACGCCAAAAATAACAAAATAACATATAAATACGTTGCAAAGTGTAAAAAAATAAAAACTTGTCCATACCTAAGGCGTTCTTAATATCAAATTTCAGGTACACAGGCTGAAAAAAATAGAAGACAAATTTAAACTTTATAAAATTGTGACATCTGACGGTTAAGCTTGCATGCAGTGACGTTCCTTGACAGCTACGCAACTTATTTTCATACAAAAAACTTTTACATGTTTCATCTATTTTGTTTTATTTATTGTGTATTTCAATGTTATGTATGCTGTTTTATCTGTTTCTCCTGGCGGATAAGCAAATAGTAAATTACCTCTCGCACCTACAGGTGCACAAGTTCAAATCCTAAATAAACGGGCTGCAGGAAACAAAGAGTAATTGTATATCAGTCCAATTCACGATAAGGCCAGATCTTATAAAATAATATAAATACTAATGAAGTTTGGCTTTGAATTAGAAACGGGTGGTGAGGTGGTATCAAGTAATGCAATTGTGAAAAACTGATGTATCAATGAAACTCAACGTCTTCACTTCATAATATAGTATTTAAAAAAAAAAAATTGAACCACAAGGTGAAATGGCATGCGTACTAAACTACTAAACTAAACTTCATCCATCACTTGACGTTCCGTTTTAGAGTAATAAAACTCATTTAGCAGTCTTCTGTCAGAACTAGGACGACAAATTGGAATAAGCGGCAACGCCGTTCTAGGTCGGTATGACTTTATATAGGAAAATTTAGTGCACTAAATTGCAATTTTAATTAACCCACCTTGTGATCTCCCATACAGGTATTACGTCCCATAATGCTGTACACAACACTTCCAGGTTCACTTGACTGGAAAAAAAAGACGAAACAACTGTTGAATGCACAATAATATTAACTAATACCAAAATGTTCGGTAAAAAAATATTCATTTATGTACTTTAATTAATTTTCATCTGCCTTATATTTGTACAGATTAAACTGATGGATATCACAAGTGTTTGACACAAAAGCAAACATAACATTGTCAATTCACACAAATCTTATGGTATTAAATTTCACCAATTTTTTTTTCCAAAATGACTATAAATTGTTACATATTATGTTATGTAAGCAAATCCGGTTAAAAGTATGTAGAGCCCAATTCTAAAATTAATCCTAATGAGATATATACATTTTACAATAATGAGTAATTAGGCAAGAACAATTCAAAAATATATGCAGAAGTATTACAAAAACTAACAATACGAATGGGATTACAAAAATAAGTAAAGCAAAAATGTAAGGGACAGATAGAAACACTGCAAAATTCGCTTTATGAACGACCAACCGAACTAGAAATTTTCATTTCACTTACATCTTTGACTAGAGGAATTGCTGAATGGGACATGATAACACGGTCGCACCAAGCTGGGCAGCGTGTTTTCATGTAACTCCGATCACCTGATGAATTCTCCTCGAAAGGGTAACTTGGTGGAAACAAGATCTCGAACTCGAAAAGCTGATCAGAGAACGCTTCGAGCTCTTTATCGAACTCCCGCAACTAAAAAAGAAAGAAAACAACATTAAAACTCCCCACCCTAAAAAAAATAACCTTAGCCTCCTAGTTTCCTATGCATTGATGTAATTTTTTGTGGCAACAATTTCACCCAAAGTTCCCCAGTACCAAAGTGGCTACATCATATATTTTATATAATTAAGCCTTTCTGATTTCTTTTCTTACGTCGTGACTAGTCAGTATATTGTGCAAGTGGTCGTAGGTAGTACTCATGTGAAGTGAATGAATCCATGAGATAACCAATAGATTATCAGAAACAAAAATACTATTACCACCTTAGTAGACAACATTAGCTTTGCATAAATGCATAATGGATGTCTTACCCAATCTCCATCTTTTGAAGTAAACAGAGTTTGGTGATCGGAATGACTGAAAACTTTTTTGCCGAGAGATAAAATAACTTTGTCTTTCTCCTTGAACTTAATTACGGATACTTCGTCTTCTCCA
Organism: Polyplax serrata; assembly: GCA_037055365.1. NCBI lineage: Eukaryota > Metazoa > Arthropoda > Insecta > Psocodea > Polyplacidae > Polyplax > Polyplax serrata. The sequence goes on from JAWJWE010000006.1 coordinate 1,870,506, forward strand.
CACTCACTGTTCAGACCTTCTGACAAGTGCTAAAAACGACAGGTCACCATTTCAATATCTCTATCTAAAACTGAATGCGTTCAAACAGATTTGTTCAAGCTAGCAACCTTGACGACTCCTTGTGTATCCGTTCTGAAATTAAAGTCTCCGAAGAGAAACAAGGAAACGGGTCCATACTCATCCGTCTGAAACCTTTCTAACGTGTAAGCAAGGGCTCGTCGCCTTGTGTCACTGTAGATGGATGGAAACTATAAAAAATTAAACAAAATTTTCTTTAGACAAGAAGAATTATTTTAGGCCGCAATAAACAAGCCATCAAAACATCGACCGATGAAAGAGGATAGAATTTTCAAGGAAAAGAAAGCAAACCATTAGAACAATGGAATATCTACTAATATTAAAAGAGTATGATGAAAATATTTAAACTTACAATGATCAATTAACGCAATTGAAAATATAAAGGTAAAGTTGACCAATGTAAATGAGGTAGAACTGAGTTTTTGGTTTACCAGGAGGATGGTGCATTGCGTTAAAACACTAAGAGTTGTGAATCAGAAGTAGACAATATTGAAAATAGAATCTAGTCTACGCATAGTAAGAGAAGATTACCGATTCAATCGCAACAAAATTAGAAACATCGTGGAACAAGTGTATGTTGACCAGATCGAAAATGGTTCCGTTTAAGCACCATCGCGTGCGCAGGAATCCTTTCCTCGACCATTTGCACTGGAAAAATGTAGACAGAAATTTTTGTAAAAAAAAATAGGTATCCCAGTTGGAGTCATTTTTTTAATATCTGTAGGCGATTCATAACATAAAATATTTATTAATATAAAACTACTTAATACAGATTCATTGATCAAGAGACCTCTCAAAAACATGGTATTACCATCTAGAGCAGGGAGACGCAAAAAAACTCACCTCCGGAAAATATTCTAATGGAAACTTGCTTTTTTCTTTGGTACCGATGTTTTCCAGGTCCTTTGAATAGACAACCTTCCCCTCGACTTCAACAAACCTCCGTTGCTCAAAATCGTATATTAGAGCATCTGTTATGGATTCGTGAATGAAATAAAAGTTTCCCAGAGCCTAAAAATGACAATTTGAACGGTTTTTGGTCATAATGCCACTGCTTTAATGTAACAGAAACCAGAAGGCAGTTAACAGTGACGAAAGAAGAGCGCTGGTGCAAAAATACGAAAATAGGGTTTTCCTCTGATTGGAGCCACAAGGATATGGATTATCGTAGTCGGGCATAACTAAAAATCATCGAGGTATGACTGTTTCCTCCAGAAACAAATTCGTACTGAAAGAAAATTTACCGTAAAATTTTCTGCGGAAGAATAGTCCTCGTCCAGGTATATTCTTGCCTTGTCAAACAGACGTAATTCATCTGAATCTACTAACAGCTTAACGAAATCCTCAACATATCGCATTGACTTCTCGTAGTTCTTTCCTCCAACTTCTTGGCAGTGCAAAGCCACGAATTTCGGATCCAAGCGTGCAATGGTCTAAAAGAAAAAGAAAAATACAAAATGTCAAAACAATGCGATGAGTTCCTTTTCAAGTTTTAAATCATTCCCTTCTCATCTGCGACTGTCGAATTCACTTGTGATAACGTTGGTCAACAGTTTCGTACGAAAATAAACCTTTCATTTGATGCCAGGTGCTAATCATCAAGTGTCGTGACAGATCAGACGGGTTTATTTTGCTGCTCTTAAAACTTCTGAAATTTCGCAATGCCACAAAATATCGCAAAACGTAAGAAATAAACTTCCAACGCATGACTCTTAAATGGTGGTATCTATCTGAACTTCTCTGTCATCTTTTTCCCCTAAATTTTTGGCGAAGTTATTTCAAAGGCATCATGTGAAGGACAAAAATTCATAAGTTTTGAACTTTCCACCTTCTCGTTCTTTTTGCTACCTTATAATAATTTTATAATAATATAAACATTATAATAAGAAGTACGACAATATGTAGGCAGGCATAGGAATATTTATATTCAATTAAGGGATTTCATTCTTTTATGCCAATTCAGTTGGTCTCAAGACATTGACAGTCGTCTTTAGCACACCAGATGGCTTATTTGTTATTATCTTATATCAAAATAATGTCAAAAATTGTGAGATGTTTATACGTAAAAATTAATTATACACATTCTGTAATGAAGGACATCCAATTTTTAGAACTGGAAGGTAAAGTACTTGATTGTAAGAAGTTAATTTTTGGTACAATAATTCTTAAACAGGCATATTAATACAGGCTGCAGGCAAAAGCAAAGAGCATTTGAAAACACAATGTTCGTTGGCATGTAGAGCAACATCATTTAGGCGTGACTAAATAGTGAAAAAATTAAATTATATGAACTGTAAGCGTGGCAAAGATTTAGAAGCAGATGGGAACATATGGTGAGATCCGAGACAAAGAAGCTTGTTCACCGAAATTGGAAAAACATGACCTTCGAGACAGAGAGAGAGAGAGAGAGAGAGAGAGAGAGAAAGCAAAAGAACTGATGGGAAATAACAACGTGGAAAACGTTCTTACATGTACGCAAGTAGGAAAACGCAAGCGAAATATTTGGTTGCGTTACGAAACAATCTAACCGAAGAAAAATAAAGCAAGGTCATCGACTTCCTCTGTTTGGATCCGAAATTTCGATATTCCTGCGACACACCATCGTGTTATCAGCATTTCCTCAAGGAAGGTTAGGCAGAATTGGCTAGGCCTTCGATCCTGAACGCCTGATTTTCCGTCTGTCATCGTTTGGTGCAATGGTTCCTCTGGAAATTGGCCACAACTAGCCTTGCCGTGTTCCACACTTGTCTCCGTTATCTTATCTTACTTCCCAATTTGATACTTTTTATTTACGCACAGACACGCAGGCATTCTCTCCCTTCACAAGTTCAGGGAACAGGCTTTGAGTCTATTGAGCCAAATTCGAGATCACACCCTTTAGTGAACTCAATGTAGAATTAACGATCATTTAAAAATTGCTTTATGTAGCCTACTAAAATACAATAAAAATACAATTTTTTAAAATTATTGTAACACCGAGAGCTATATGGTTTTCTAAATCAATGTAGTTTGTTTGGATCTATAAAATCGCAAAGGACGCCTCCCTGGGACAGGCAGGGTAGACTTAGAATGAAGTTCATATAATTCAAATCTATGTCTTTTAATTCCTTGAAGACACAAAAATAAACATTAGTAGTACCAGAAAGTTTCACAGCAAAAATAGGAAAAAATTCTGAACTCTCTCCAAACAACATTCAACTTCCCATAACAGTGAATTATGAAAGTGAACATCAACATTAGCGTTAGTAGAGAATTGCAAAAAAAGGAAGAGAGATTCCACGTAGTTGTGGAAAGTACTCGTCATTTTACCAACTTAAATATATTGAAACTCATTATTGTAATTCTTGTAATAATTTTTTTATTCAAATCACTTTTAACATTGGAAAACTAAAACTTATGGTTATCAAGTGAAACTGACGTTGCAAAGAAAGGTTTGAAATAGGCCAAAGGCACTGCGAGACTAATTATGTATAGATTACATAGAAGATTTCATTTTAATATATATTGTAAAGCATGTTATTTGATTATTTACCAAACAACAAGAGTGTTACAAAATCTATTTCTTGTAGCAGTTTTCCTTTGGAGTCCACGCTGCTTTCGTTAGATAACAGGCAAAAATGCCACTTAGAAGTCGGTACTAAAACACTTGATACAATATGATATATTGATACTACTTCCAACCATTTTCTGCACCCAGGAAGGATACCATACAATTTCTAAATGTGTCAATGGCTATGCAAAAATGTTGTATCTGAAAGTTATCATATGATTCATATGATTCATATGATAGTACCTTCAAAAACAAGTTGAAAAAAAATGCAATGCCAAGTTAATAAATTACTGATTTGGTATGAAGGGAATTTTTTGAAATAAGGATTTGTTCCAATTATCTAAATTCACAAGGTCATGAATTATTATTTCTCTTATTTGCATAAGTAGATTTAACAGACACAGACACACACAAACACACACTTTTTGACATGGTAATTTAGCTGACAAATAATGTTTTACTGCAAGGAAAGAAACAAGAGGAAAACAAACTGACTGTTAGAGAAGGAATGATGAACAATAGATTTTAACAACAAACGAATTATTTCCTTCAAGCTTTTCCTTCTTTTAATGTACTTGAATATTGCATTAAATATTCTAGCACTTTGAATATTGTATTTTGCACAGTATAGGTAACAGATTTTGTGAAAGCAGACAACAAAAAGAATCTATTATTTTAAGTAGAGCTGTTACATTCCCAACATTTTGTAATCCTTATTAATTGTTGTTCTCATAATTCTGCAGGAATAAGCTCCGATACACAATTCCAGAACCTTCACAGTCATTTAAATTTTATGACAATTTTATGAATTTAATGAAAAACAATAACTGAAATAAGTGATATTTTGAAGTTAAAAAGTTTCCCTTCTGCTTAATACTGTGTTTATTTAACTGTCCTTTGACTATCCACACCACAGGTTTATCTTACCATGTACTAATGAATAAATTATTTTAATAGGCAAATATCTGTGGTAAAACTTACAGATAGGAATTCTTGAGTCCATATTTTTAGCATACCAGATGGCTGAAACAAAGAGAACAAGTAAATCACAATTTGACAAATCAATATAAATTTCACAATTTTTTTTCATCCAGGTTGAGGATTAAAATATACATATTTATTCTTTTTTCTTATTTTAAGGTGTATAGTGTCATTAAAACAGTTCTTATATTTAAGGCATTACATCTGATGTAAATAAATTAGTTATAGTATTATATATTAATGGTGTCTGGGTAGTACAACAGGATGTTCAAGCCTTTATCAATTAAATTGGTCTCAAGGAACAGTGCACATTAAGATTCCACAAAACAATTGTGTTGCAGCAGGAGATAAATATTTTGAATATTTAAAACAATAATGTTTTCTTAATACTACTGTTTAAAATTTAAGGACGCATTTCTAAAAATTAATTGGCATCGAGACATAGCGTAATAAGGAATTTTCTTTTTTCATTTTTCTGCAAATATTTTGTTACGTTATTCCGCTTAGAAGTCAAACCGCAAATCATTTGAGGAAAAATGACACGCCTGCTCGAGTGACACGTTCGGCACCATAAGCCTTTAAGGAATCGGCGAGTGTAATTTACGGCAATGATGAATGTTAACGGTTGTCGTGAAACAAGCAAAATTTAAACAAAAATGGGGGACTCTCACCTCCTCAAAAATGGAACCAACATTCGCTGTAATGAACACAGCAGGAGTTGTTTTTCCAGTCATTCCGTTAAAATCACTTAATTTAACAGTTTCCGAACGCCCGACACATGACTATTGCTAACAATTTGAAAAGCGAACTGATTTTCCGTGATTCATTCATTAAATTAATTTTAAACATTTAAAGAAAATTTACTTTTTTAAAACTTTTTTCCTTTGCTGCAAACAAAATCAAGTTCAATCCAGAGGAACGCCTACTGCTATTGACGTCACAATATTGTGACGTCAATAGATTCAAACGTCTTGTTGTCTCGTGTTGCTCTAGTTAAGTTAAAATGGTGACCTGTTTTTAAAATTGGTATTTGAAGAATTTTTTCATATTATTCGGTTTTCATTCACAATTTTAGGAAATACATCCAACAGCAGATGATTATAGAGGAAATCTATAATCTTTTAGTTTCAGGCCCTCTTGGATGATTCTGCCGTACAATGTGATTTGTTAAATATTTCAAACTTTAAAAATTATTTTCGTTGTGAAAGATTCTATCGATTTTCATCCGCTTTAAAATTATTTGAATTACAAATGATGAAAGTGACAATTATCAGAAGCTTTTCAGCAACAGTTTTCATAGTAGCTATATTTGCGTGGGCGGAAATAAATGGAGAAAATGTCCCTGCCACAAAAGTTTTTGTTCTCCCTGTTGAACCTGCAATGTTCAATTGGACCAGAAAAATGGGTGATGATTTCTCGTACAGGGCATCACTATTGAATGCTCCAGACCTGCCCAAATGGATTGAATACTTATACAGCAAGAGACACAAAACAGGATTTTTGTTTGGTGTTCCACCACAGGATCAAAAGGAGTTAGAGGTTTGTGGCCCACTGTATACATGTAAGGCATGTTAATGGAAAAACCCTTCTGTATGTTTGAATTATTCCTTCTGAAGTATCTGTCAAACATGACTTCAGTCATCACATTAATACAGTTTCAATTTTCTTTTGAATGAATTACACTCATTGTACCTACAGACATGACTGCAATACCATCCAGCATGAAATACTTTTGTACTCTCACAAAGCAAAACAAAACCTACCAATTGAGTTATTTTTCTTGCTTAAATTTATTTATATTTTTATTTTATTTAGATAATAAGCACTCCTTTTATCTCCAGAAGCAAGTGGAATATCACTTGGGTACAGGTAGCCTTTTTTTGCCAAGAGTAAACTCTTACTGTTTTTTTCTAATTATATCTGTACTTTAATTCTAGCTTTTGAGTTTGGAAAGTAAATTTATGCTTGTGTGAAAATAATTGGCAAACAGATTTTCATTTGTGCATGACATTTACCTAGCCAGTAAAAGGAACATTGCTGCATTTCAATTAAGCACATCAAATATCTGGTAAATTGACTCATTTTTTAAATGTAACTACATTATATACAACTTTTTCCTTTGGTGTATATTACAAACTTATAAGACATATTACACCCAAAAGTAGAACAGAATATTTTTAACAGGTGATGTTACAATTTTTGTACAATTTGCTTCACCTCATAGTGTAATTTCACTAGTATGGAAACATAACAATTATAATTAATTGAAAGGTACAGTTAAGTTTCACTTGAAACTAAATATTTATAAAAAAGTTATGAAAGCTGTTTACCACCTTTACAACAGTTATAAAGATATCAGCTTTTATTACACAAAATTTGCTTTGAATTAAATTAATAACGCAAGTTGAAAAATTAAAAACACAATTTTTTAATAGAATTTGACACCACAGTTTTAATAACAATTTTTATGCAGCTCACTTATTAATTTTAAGTATGTATAATTTATGTTTGCCTATTTGTGTTTCAGATTGAAATAATTGGATTGAACAGCAGGACCTATGAAACAAGACGAAGAGTCATTCATTTGAATGTCCAAAAGAAACCAGATCCAGCTACTCATCAAGTGCACCTTAAAATTGACAACCTGAATGTGGATGATTTCTTTGATATGCATAGAATGGGTCGCTTACTCAAAATTTTCAAGCATAAATTGTGGAAGGAGAGCTTTTTTGATTTGTATTTTACTTTCTTAACCAGTGCTGTATCCATGGGTGCAAGGCGCCCACTTAAACCTACAGAAGGGGAAGGGTAAAATATATGTTAATAAAACTGAATACAACTACAACAGTAGCCTCATTCATGGTTTTTATTATTGACTTTAAGCATGTTTGTTCAATAGGGTAGTTGTTCGTTTAGGCAGCTCAAATGACTTTTCAAACACCTTGGTGGAACTGCAAGAAGAAGTAAAACCTCTTTGGAAGCTTCAGAATTGCCCAAGAGATTACAAGAGGACATCAGTTGAGAGAATATTCAGAGATGAGGGTTTCATTTTAGATTGGTGCAATTTCAAACTTGTAAGTTGAAGGCTTTTTGGGTCCTCTGTTTTGATAACCTTTGGCAAATTTTTCATGTATTGTTACAATTGGAGAATTTCACCATAAGAATTAAACATGTTTAATTACTTCTAAAAAAGACTAGAGAAATTGTTGTTCTATTTACGAAAGACAAAATATGATTGTATTTGTATATATATTCTATTTTTATTTACATATATATAAAAAATTGTCCCATATTTGTACAAATTTTTTGGGCTGAGCAACATAACCATACAGGGCAGCGACCAGAAACACCTTAGAAAAAGAAGTCTCCTACCTGGTGAGGTACTTGCCATTTCACTTGAAACCTAATAAGTCTCAACAATTGTTGAATAGGAAACCCAGATTAAGAATTGTGAAATGAGAAATGTGAATCTCAATAATATAAATCACTACAGTTGAGCCAACAGATTGATCAGTTGCTACAAATCAACTTAAAGTATGACTAGAAATGACAATTCCTGTGAAAATAAAATGTCCAATATTAATAAACTTGGTATTTCAATAAAGCTGAAGCTGAACTGTTTTGCACACTGTGCAATAGATTTACGAGCTATCACAATTGTTTATTATTTTTTTACTACCTCCTAGATTTATGAGTCAGCAGGTTCCATGAAATCTATGGGGGATGTGTTTGAGAGGACACCAGAAATCGACATGATGAGCGAACCTTTCTGGTCCAGGCCAACTAAAGCAGAGGTCGCACGTAGAAGTTACACAAGTGAATTCACTTTAACTATTCTGGTTCCAACGTTAATTATGATTGTGTTGATTCTTCTTTTATCTGCAATTTTGGGAATACAACGTGAAGGAGTGTGAGTATTATTTCCTTTGATTTTGACTTTTTGAAAGTTTCTACAGTTTTTTGTAGTGTACTGCCAATACACTTATTATAATTCATTAAAGTTCCCTCACTGTATAATAATATGTTTTTTTTCTTGACTAGGAAAATCGTTCACTAGGAATTTAAAGTTCAATAATAGTTTTAAAAAACTACTTCTTCTTTATATCAGGTTCACAAATTTATAGGTTATAGAAAATTGTGTTTTTTTTGTGGTAATAAACCACCGTGATACATGAAACACAGGTGTAGTTCAAGATATATTTTTGTGTAGAAAGTACTGTGTATATGTGAAAGTGCATCAAAAGGTTTCTATTTAATTGGACTGATTATTTTAAGCGGCACATTTTTCTATGATTTCTGTTTCAAACCAATAAGCTTTTTCTATTTAATAATTATTATTCTGATCTTTTTGGTCGTGTACTAGAATTTATTATTTTGGAAGAAACCGACCGAGTACAGAATAATCTTGACCACGATTATGAGTCCTCCTACATTAAAGCCCAAAATTACCAAACTTGTTTATTTTTAGGAGAGATGATTCTGACGTTTTCTTTGACTCTGTCTTTTGCATATGTGAAGACTACTGCAGGTTTGTGTGACCAGGAAACAGGTTAATTGGAGTGTCGGATTGTGGTGTTGAATACAAAGAATAAAAAAAATAAATGCAGTTTTTTAACGCTTAACCCAATGACAAGTCTAAATCGCGGCTGTTTGGAGGTTTTTGTTTTCATTTAGTTTTTTGGGCAGTTTTATAGTAGAGTAATTTGACATTGATGGAGAATTGACGTTGATAGTACAACACGTATACTTAAGTTGACTTGTGGTTAAATACTGCTGATTAGACACCGACCTACGTAAAGTGAAATGGGCCTTTCTAAGCCTTTTATTTTTTTCTGTTTGAAGGTCGAAGAAGTCCATCACGTCGAATGTAGAGGCTTCTCAGTTTTCGGGAAGCACATCAAGACCGAGTAATACCATGTCTGCTTTCGCCGAGTTGTACGGAACGACTAGGGCAAGAACATCCAACTGCCAGGTGGCCTCAAGAGCCGTTACAAATTGGTCCTCCAGGCCGACACCTCCTCCCTATAATGGAGCAATGTGGACGTAAGTTGAAGAGACTCTAACTAGACTCCTGAAACAGAGCAATCCTCATAACTAAACATAACAACAATTTGTTGACCTGTTTTGTAGGACCGTTGTCGACTTCTGACAAGACGACGAACCCAAAACGTGGTTTTGTTAAAAGCCACAAGTATGGGTTATTTCGTTTACGTAATCATCGGATGTGTGTGTACTAGCCAGGAATGTTTGTTGTAAATTATTAAATAAGTTGTGTGAATATTAAATTAAGTGTTAGGCTTCTTGTAAATGGAATTAGCTTGTATGGAAATGCAGGAAATTTCTCAGTTTGTTTTGTTAAACATAAAATTTACAATTTAAAAGTAGTTGTATTTTGCGACGTATGCACCAGCATTTCAAAGGCAATGAAGCTTACTTGAGAGATTCTTTTTACTTACATTTGTAAAAGATGCAGTGAAACAAAAATGTGTTAAGTTTTTATTATTTTAGATATTCATACTTTGATTCATTGTTCTATTTTATACTGCTGTTACTACACTGTTATTTAAGTTTTGTTGTGTTTTGTAAAAAAAAATAGGTTCTTTGAATTCATTAATTTTATTTTATTTAACATATTTATGATGCACAATTTGTCCTGGGACGGCCATTGATGTGCATCGTTGTTATGTTCATTTAAAAGGAGAAGAGCTTGTGATTTGAATGATAGGGATGGAAGCTGTTAGATTTGACTGAAGAATCCTGAGTTTGGATATCTTTATATATGGTTGTTTTATTTTCAAAGGATGGTTTCTATCTTACATTTATCATCCGTAAGAATTTTCTAAAGGTGATTTGTTTAGTTTTGATATGTTGCTTCTAAAATAGCCGCTTGTCGAGGTGAATTCCAAGGTACTTCACAAAATCCGCTAGAGGAATTTCCGTATTGCTGATTTTTTGTATTCTTTTTATAACTTTCAAAATGTTTGGTTCTGTGAATTGACTGCTGGTGCTGAGTCCCTCTAAGAATTAAGAATTCATTAATAAAATTAGTAAAATTTTGTTTGCATTTGAAATTTTTCAATCTTACTTATTCAGTTTTCGTGTGTGGAACATGAAAATAAAGTTATTTAGTGACTGATTTTGTACTTGGAAAATATTCAAAATAAACTATTCAATGCCTGTGAAAAGTTATTAATGCTTTCATACTACCTTGTCATGCCCACATGTTGCAACGATGAAACTTACAATTTTGGAGAGTTTCCCTCTAAGAATTAAAGGCGTTTAGTTAGTCTTAAAAAAGACTAGGAAAAACATTGGTTTGTTTACAAAAATAATTTTATTTTATTTTTAGAGTCGTTCCATATTTTACAAATTTTTTGGGCTGAGCGATGAACCCAGCTACCAAACAGAGCAGTGAAAACACTGCTTACAAAGATGTCTCCTATTTCCCGCTACGACGTACCATATGCGTCGTTTTACTTGAATAAAATAACTGTTAATAGTTGACACTAAGTTGGTAATCAGAAGGTTATTACAGAGGCCGTCCAACTCAAGAGTATGTGAACACAAAAAACTACGAGACTGAATATAAACAAAATACTATTCACATATATTTAGAATATAAATTCATTCAATAACCATATCTTCAGAGCGATTGTTGCGTTCACGTTCATCTTTGGCTATGTTAGGGTACAGTGTGGCTATGGCTCCAGATGAATTCAATCTCCCGTAAAAGTCGGGCCTTTTTTCCCTCAGACTCTTATGCTCCTCTGACACTTTCCCCATCCAGAGATCCATCAAGGTTCTCGGCCCAGAGTATATACTGACTCCTGCCGATGTGCGATTCTGTCTCGAGTTCATTAGAAGCGGTGACGCTGCTTTGGACACTGGTGGCGGACTCATGGGAGAGTCAGTTGTAGCTCTGATAACTGAGGCTCTGCCAAGGGACGTGTCCGCATTGTAAGTTTCTGAAAATTTTGACGTCATCACGTCCAACTCTCTGAGGGCTTGGTCCAATTCGACCTTCTCGGACGAAGCTGAAGTTGACTTAACGTCGACTTCTTTGTTTCGGTACTCCAGGAGACAATGAAGCACTTTGTTGTGCTGGTCCGATCGACAGTGAGTTCTCACAAATTTCTCCAGCTCATTCCACATGAGTTTGTACTGTTCTTCTCGTTTCTGGCCTTTTCCACGAACTCCTGTGTTTGGCTGGATGAGAGGCTCATGTTTCAATTCCAACGCTGCCAAACTAGAAATGACTTGCTTACAATGTGTGACGTCTTCGGCCGTCATTTCTTCCTTTGTCAGCAACTGAGGAAGTGGGTCTATATACTGCCGCAGGTTCATAATAAAGGTACCAGAAATAGTGATGGGCCAGTATTTGGTCTGCCTATCCAATCTGCTCTTCATTCTGTTAATGGGTATGCCTATTTTGTCGGTGCCGTTTTCCGTCAACTTCGATTGTAACGGAACAAGGGTGTTATTTTGCATGAGTATGCCGAAATCGGTGATTCTGTAGTCCGTCACTCGACCTCCACATCCTTCTGATATCGACGGAGGGTCCTCCAGAACACTGCGACCAGTTGCCAGTGCATGGATAAAAATTTCTCCACCATGAGCTGTCAGCAAGTGGCTTATTGTCTTCCCCCCTATTCTTTTAGGCATTTCCAACATAACTGACCTGCCATTGAGTAAGAAATTTATAAGGCAAGAGGATGGCCTACTATTGACATCGACAGGAGTTACCCTGTAGGCAGCTGTGCAGTTGTGCATTTCATGAGTGGTATTGCCTCTGGGTGTGCACCATTTCAGTGTCACAGTGTCATAATCTGCTCCTTCCTTCTTAGTTTTAATTAATAGTGGATCAGTTACCAGTGCTTTGTACAGGTCAGCATGAGCATTAGCATGATGGAAGATTTCTACATCATAATTTGCACTTGAACTGGCATTCTGTTCTTCTTTCATTGGTATTCCAGTCACAGTTGTTGATGCCAGTCCATAATGTCCAAGTATTAAGTGTGATAATTTATTGTTAAGTCCTTTTCCTGCACCCACAGAATGAACTTCAGCTGTGAGAAGAGGACTTAATTCATTTAATGGTTGACTTGTTACACTACTCTCTGTGTTATTTGGATGAATGTTGATTATGACTAAATGACAATGATGTACATTGATCAGGTGATCTGTGGCAGCTGCTACCTTATTTTGTTGGATCAAAACCTACAAAAATTAAAATTATAAATTGAAGGAAACTAATCATTGAAAATCCCACTGCATATCCAACATCCAATGGGACATCACTCTTACTTTTAAAAATATTTCCTGAAGGCTTTTCATGCTTGAGTTGTCTCGAGTTGATGTTACACAAATTACCCTACATTTGTTAACCAATTTTGTTGTAGCCTCTGTTAGAGACGTCCTTTTCGTGTGTTGTATTTCTGAACACTCTGTCATGGCTTCAACTGCCGCTCTCAAACCATGTATAACAGAGTAGTCACCCTGTTGGTGGGCTCTAGGGGGTGTTCCCAAATAAGCGCTGCTATTCAAAATATGGGAAATATTCTGTTGACTTTGCTCCCAAGAATTAAAGTGATGTGCCGTTGAGTCACTGGCTATGAAACGTATCAGCTTTCCCTCCGGAAACAGGTCCCAGACAATTCGACAGTACTCGATTGCCGCTTCTACGCTGCAGGTCCACAGAGATTTGGATATAGGTGCAAGAGGTATCACATTGAGTCCTCTCGTCTTGTTCAAGTCAAACTCCATCAGATCCTCGCACGAGATACCGAAGTAAGGCGTGTGATCGATCACAAAAATTGTCTTATGGTTCGACATAAACATTTTTGCCTCCAAATTCATTTTAATAATATCCATTGAAACAGTGAACTATGACTCTCCACACTGATCGCTCATCCAAAGAGCGCCGAAAGAACTAATCAAAATAACATTGATATCAGAGAATCATTACTCTGGATCAGTACCTCAATGGTACTGGCGCGAAGCAATGAGGAAAATCAACAAATTCCGTGCCATGGTACGCTGCTTTTAATTCGAATTTACATCATAGAGGCAAAGTATGACATTATCGTTCTACGCACGTTAGACAATATCACAAATACAAGTAACCGGTATGATTTGTTAACATTCCATTCGTACTCAACTGAACGGCTGCAATACAGCAAACTAATCATGAGTCATAGAGTACATCAACACGTGGAGTACGGCATTTATGTGCGGACGGTATTTAACGTGGTTTTGCATTTGACATGCAACTCTAATTGTCTTTTTAAAAGGCAAAACAATACTTACAGTTACATCTAGGGTTCAAGGAATAAACAGGAATCATGCAACACGACGATGTAAGCCTTTTATTATATATAAGGCTAAGTATTTTTATATGTAGCAATAAATATTAAGTACTGTAGGTTAGGAACCGCTATTGGACATCAAACCATGTTTTTAATTAAAGTTCAGTAACGTACACCCGTGTATTATATTTTATTATATCTGTGTTATGATATTATATTTTACTCTCTTACAATTACTGCCTCGATATGTGCATTTAATTTTATGTTCTCATATTCATCTTAATGTGGTCAATATTTTAATTGTTTCAGGTTGTTTGGAGTGTTATCAATAGGTCATTCTGTTCATTTAAAACAAGGTATGGCAATAACTAAAACAAATTGCAATAGGTACCAATAATTAAATAATTTAAACATGTTGGTTTTTAAACTGAAACAGGGTGCAGGAATAGTATTATGGTGGCAGAGAAATAAACTCATTGACTTTTAATTAATTTTGCTGCAGCCCCTAACAGACAAATCTGTTTACAACAAATGTTTTTATCAGATAAATCAATTTTACATTGTGTTATTTGCAGTCAAATAAAAGTGTCCAATAATTTATGTTATAAATACTTTCAGCACTGCTACTCAAAAGTTTTGCAGAAATGAATTCAATTTAACAGGATTGTGCAGTAGATCCTCTTGCCCATTGGCCAACAGTAGATATGCAACAGTTAGGGAAGAAAAAGGAATAATTTATTTGCTGCTAAAGACAGCAGAGAGGTACTGTACAAGCCACTGAAATATTTTTCTTTAGACTTACAAAAGCAATAAAATGAATTATTCCACTACTTTTCTCAGGTCACATTTTCCTAATAAAGAATGGGAAAAAATCAAGCTATCTCGAAATTTTGAAAAAGCAATTTATCAAATAAATGAAAATTTACTTTATTGGCCATCATTTATCAAATCAAAATGCAAACAAAGATTTGTAAAAATCACACAATACCTAATTCGAATGAGGAATTTACAGTTAAAGAGACAGTAAGTAATTAGTAGAAAATGTTTTTTTTTTATTAAGAAATTCTAATTGATGAAGAAATATTTTTCAGAAAAAAATTAGTACCACTTCAGAGGAAAATTGAAAGAAGGGAAAGAAGAAGGGAGGATAAGGCATTAATAGCTGCAAAATTAGATAATGCTATAGAAAAACAACTTTTAGAAAGGCTTAAAGCTGGAACTGTATGTTCACATTATTTGATTTCCTTTTGCTCAAATTGCATGTTGTCTATTAATAATAATTAATGAGCCTTTTTTTCACAGTATGGTGACATTTACAATTTCCCACAATATGTATTTGATAAAGCTTTGGATAATGAGAGAGTTGAAGAACAAGAGGATGAGGAGGAAGATGAAGAAGAAGAAGAAGCTGATGGGGTATGTCAGAAAGTATTGGAGTGTAAATACTTAAATAATTAGAATTACTTGCTTCACATTTATTTTCATTTGTGTAGTTTAGTGTGTTTATGATTTCATATTTGTTTCAATTGATAAAACAGAGTATTTTGATATTTACTCTTTTACTTTTAAGGAAATTTCAAAGGAACTTGAAAAAGAATTTGAAACTGAATACATTGAAGCTGAAAGTGAAGAATCTGAAGAAGACACTCATCATGAGAAAGAAATTGAGGTTGAAGAATCAGATGTAGACATTGAGGTATTTACAATTTTATTGTTTGATGTTTGTGGAATGTAGATATTAAGCCTTGTTTATCAAAATAAGTGACATCAGTATTCTAAAATGTAATACTGTGTATGTTCTGTTCAGAAGAAAGGAATCCTAGACTTTAGTGATAGATATTATGTAAGATGGAAAATTCATAAATCCAAAAGTCTCTCATTTCCCCAACATTTGTTTATTCTTCTCCTATAAACACTGCTCTTTAATTTTGTATATTTAATTTTAATTTACTTGTATTTTGTATTTTTTCCTTCACCTTTGCCTTTGAATGATTTATATTGTTTACAAACATTTGTATTTTAGGACATTGTTCTTCCATCATCCAAATTCAGGAAGAAAAGTAGGAAAGAGAATGTTGAAATTGAGTATGAATATGAAAGTACAAGTTTACAGCAATAGTTGTAGGATAACAATGTCATCAAATTAAATGAATGGAAACTAAGCCAGGTTTATTGACTATCCAATCTGTGAAGTGTTATAAAAAAACTTATGACTATTTTATAAATATACAGATTTTACTTAAAACACTCTGTCTTTGAAGCCATCTGTATCACCCAATTCATTAACCTTCTCATTTATTGTGATATCTGTTATTCTTAGATAAGTCAATTCATTTTTTTGAAAGGTCAGCTTCATATAGTTGCTCCTGGGCCTGTATTTAAATATTGGGATGGGATGAGTATGGGTTTTTTCAATTACTGTAGCAAGCACTGTGACTTGATCATGAGGAAGCAGAGGTCTGCCTATGAGAGTGAAATCAGATGACCCAACCAATAAAACTTTTTCCAGACGAATTTTATCACCGGCTGTGGGCGCCCAGTAATCCCTGATCACAAGTATGTCTTCAGTTGTAACTTTATATTGATATGTACCAATGTAAACCACTGCAAAAAGCCTGCCATAACTTTTATTAACTATTTGTTCATTTAGTTTTGCAAACACATCCGCGGATTCTTCAATCTTGATTTGATTGATGTCACTAACAACCTCTTGTTTATGCAATTTAGTACTGAGTGTTCGAAAACATTGTCTTCGAATTTCCACAGATTTTCCAGTAGCCGACTGAGTAATAGGCCACGCTTTCCGTAAAACTGGAAGCAAAAGTTTAGAGAACGTAGAACACTGACCCGCCATTTAGACAACCTATTAACGAAATGCAGCACTAGCAAAAATATTCCCAGAATTTCTATCACTTCGTTGAACACGCGGAAACAGGGATCACTGATTAAACGTCATATTTTAATATGTAGTCTGAAACATTAGAGAAATAGCTGTCTTAAAAAGTTTTGAGGTTAGAAACAGCAGGATCTCCACACATCGTCGGCTACGGATGGTTTCTGAAAGCGCTCTTAGAGTTTCGATCCGTTTCCGATTAGAAAGTTACGATTTACCAGAATTCTTTGTTACATTCATTTCAGTGACCGCGTTCAAGAGCATAAACGGCTAAGTGTCAATCGCAAGGAGGCTCATATCGGACTCGAAAGACCTAAAATTTCCTGGAAAATAGAATTCTGACTTTATTTTTGTTGAATTTTAACGCCTTGGAAAGAAAAATAAAACCTTAGGAAGGAAGAAGTCGACGGAAGATCCGGTCGTCGTGTCGAGTGTTTGCGACGTCAAGCCCGCCATTTGCGCAAAGGATTTGAATCATTTTGTTTTCACGCGTTCAGTGCGAGAACCATCTTTTGTGACGTCACCCTCGAGTCAGTCCGCGATCACTTCTCTAAGGGTATTGGGATTGAAATCTTGTCGGTTGTGAACTTTTTTTGGTGGTTTGCAATTATCGATTTAATTTTGTTACTTATGCATCCAAATTCGAAACTTTAAATTATTATATAAACTGTTTTTTAAAGAAAAAAAAAGAAAATGGCCTTAACATCTACGCTAAGAGAGGAGTTTATTGTGGGTGGAAAGTATCGTTTAATGAGAAAAATTGGTAGTGGTTCCTTCGGAGATATTTATTTAGGAATTAATGTCAGCAATGGAGAGGTACGTGCGAGAGTAAATTATAGAAATTCTACTCTGGGGCGAACGGGCGCGAACTCGCGTCCTGTTCAACCCGAAATCCACCTCTGTTTTCATTGTGCAAACGGGAGAAATTCGAAAGTTTGCTTGCATACGAGGTAGATGTATTCCAGCCATTTGCTTTCGTCATATGTTCGACAGCCATTTTGATTTTTTATTCAATTATGATTTATCCCTGACTATTTGAATTTACGAGTTCTTCCAGATAACTAGCCAGGACACTGAGGGATAATTTGGAACTTTCCTTACGTAAAATAGTACACTGTTTGTTGAATGGGTTTGAATTAGTCATTGTGTTTCATTTGTGGAATGGGTAATTTTGTCCTTAGTAATAACCAAGCATCCGGGGAAAAATGTAAAGACAGAAATTGCATCATTTAATTATAAATTATTAACCCCATCAAGTTTTTTGTCCAGATTTCTTTACAATTGGAAGTTTAATTCATTTCCCCAGTTGATGTTCAAGGGAAAATTAATCTCTCATGAAACAGATTACTGTTGCCATTTGTCTGCTTCAGATGATTCTTTCTATTTTCCTGATGATTAATTCCAGCCTAAGGAATTTCTCAGTTTGCTGATGAAAAGGGACTCAATTATTGCTCATGTGTATGTAGCATATATTATAGAGTGTAGAGTGTGTTAGAGTTAATTCATATTAATATATTTTCTTTGTAATTTTTAAAAAACAGTATTGCTCTGGGTGTAAATTTTCTGTGTACATATGTAAATGTCACTTGACTTGACATTTTTTTATTTTTATCATGTGGTCAATTAGGTCGTTGAAATAAATAGGACACAAGATTTGTCCTGCTAAAATTTGGTACAAATGGAGAATTAGTAATAGTATTACTAATTTTTGTCACAGACTGCTATCATGTTTTAAATTTGGAAATGAGAAATTTAGTAATGATACCTTTTGTTACTTATGTGTGGAACTTTATTTGCTATTTTTTACATAATCATACATAAATATCTCAGCACAATTAAAAGAAATGTCTACTTGTTTGACTCAATCAAAAGTAATACATATATTTAGTATGTGATTATTGGTTTTTTTATAGTTTTCATTTATGAAACTCGTTTGTAGAGAACATTTGTTATCAATTTTTTAACAAAGTGAAACTATTATGAAATTGGAGTTACAATCACTTGAAAAGTTTACAAAACGTTTTGAATAGATTTTTTTCACAATTATAAATAATATCTGCAATTATAAAACTAATTAATGGAAAAGTATTTTTTAAGCAAAATGTTTTTAATCTTTATTTAAAATTAGTGTGCATAAAGAGCATATTATATGTGTGGCATTCCTTGGAGTACAAGGAGAAGAAATGGAAAAAGAATCATAATGTATGAAAACAAATATTTTCATTTCATATTTTACTTCTACCGAATATGCAACAAAAGTTGAGTGCATAATATTACATCTCATTCCATACAGTTTATTTCTTATTCATCATACAGTTTAACATACAAATTATGAACTGCTGTTTAATTTCTTGCACACTCTTCTTAAATCACAACATTATACCAAAAAGCAATCCCCTCCACATATCTGCATTGAAAAGTATATTCAGACTAAAAAGAATCAGAAACTACTGATGGTTGGGATAATGGCTTTTGGGCATGTGCTATTCATGAGGAGTAATAAATATGACCATGTGCTATAGTATTTTAGAAGCAATTACTCATGTAGGTAATTTCAAATGAGGAACATACATGTATCAGTAGTATTTAATACTCTTATATTGTACATGCTTAAATAATTTTTTAAACACAAACAACTGGTATGTTATTTAGTGTTTATTGGTGTACAATGTGATTGTGATACTTTAGCTCTAATTTGTTAGAAAAATTTTTTTTAACATATTGAATATGAAGAACATGGAATGATAGCCAATAAGTGAAGGCAAAGAGTTCATTTCAAGATGGACATAATAGTCAACCATCACAATGCTGAAATTTAGTTCCACATGACCAGAAAAATTTGCCTCTAATACACACCTGACTGTTTAATAAGATGACTCATAGACCAGATAGATGATTTAAATGAGGCATTTATTTTATCATATGTTTCTTGTCAAAATATGATCATATGGTCAAGATATGTGATTTGTAGTGTTGTTGTGACCATCTTAGATTGATAAAAATTGGAAATATTTAATTTTGCTACCATTAAAACAACAGAATAACGTTCGACTAGAAGGGACCGTTACTGTTTCAACAGATCCGTTTTATTTTGATTTTTTTTTGTCATCGGCCCCAGGTTAGATCAAACTTCTGAAGTAAGTGAGCCCATTCAAAAATTTAGAACATGTGAAAAACATATTGGTATATGTTATTAACTAATTCTTATATGAATGAAATGCTGGAAAATCTCGTTTTATTAGTGTAAAATATACTGTTTTTTTGTAACGGTGTTTTATTAAAACCCATTAAAACAATGAACAAAAAGACCTATTAGAGTACTATTAGAGTACTATTAGAGTTACAGGACACCTGACTTGATCGAACGAAATTCGAGCAATGCAGCAGGTAGTTGAAAAGGTTTTTTGATTTAGTATATATTTTTAAATTGTTTACATCTGATTGGATTACAATTAACACCTGAACGCACATGTCATATATATATATGTGTGTGTGTGTGTGTGTGTGTGTGTGTGCGTGTGTGCGCTTGTGTACGTATCAAACATACCCATCAGGAGAAATTATATTTCAGATTCCGTGTGAATACAAACAAACAGAAAGACATTTTTACTTACCATTATTTTGTTTCGAATAACACCGTGTCCTGTTTTGGTGATGGGGGTTACCTCCCTACCCAAACGTTTCGTCAGCTTTCCCAATTGCTGGCATCATCAGTGGTTAGATCGTCTTGTAGCGATAAATGTTACTTACTCGAACCGAGTCAAATAACTGAAAACAAAACAGGACACGGTGTTATTCGAAACAAAATAATGATAAGTATACATGTGTAGGCCGTGAAAATTTTAGTTCTTAAAAAGAAAGACATTTATATTATTATTCTCTAATAATGCTCTTGAATTGAACTGTTTGATTAAAATTTATTTTTATCTTATAGGAAGTCGCAGTCAAAATGGAATTTACAAGAGCTAGACATCCACAATTGCAATATGAAAGTAAATTATACAAAATATTACATGGCGGAATAGGAATACCACACACAAGGTAAGGATGGCTTCTGATCTCTGAGCACCAAGTCCCTTTGGTATTTGTAAATCGGTCGCGGCCCTCCATTTTATCCTCTTTAATTATGGTCGAGGCATACTTCTTTCTGTTTTCACAGGTAAAATCATAACGGTTTTTTAATTTTCCGTTTCCTCAGATATCACATCCAAGGATTGCGTGCTTGTTTGTTGATTATATCGAGCTTTCCTTTTTACGTGACGCTATAAAATCTGACTTTACCATTCATGGAGTTGTCATTGGTGTTGAGCCATCGTTGTGATATTGACAAATTTACATTCGCAGAAGATTTCGATAGAAATCTTGAAGTGTCGATACATTTAGTTGCTATTGACTAGTTCGACCTAGGTACCGACAGCAATGCTTGGATCTCCTGCAGAACCAACTTGATGAGTGATCTGATCTTCAGATCTGATTCGTTTTGATTTTGACTTATTGATGTGAATGAAATTTTAAAAAGCATTTAATTTTGGATTAGTGGCAAAAAAGTTTTCACCTTATCGGTTCGCTAGTTAATTTAACTAAAGCGGTCGTGGCTTCGAATCGTGGCTGACGAATCGTCACACTCCGAATCGTCATATTCCGTTCTCGCAACCTATGGCGACCAGTTGAAAAGGTTGAGTTACATAAGGAAAAGGCGAATGAGAGCAGAAAAATAGAGGAAGCGATACAATGCAGACCACTTTGTGTTTGCATAAGGAAATAAGGAGGGTGCTTTACTTACTTTCGAGTATTTAAGATGCAGATGAGGAGTACATTCCATTACTTTTTAAGATTGGTAGTTGGTCATCTTTTACAAAATCAATTTTTCTTCCAATTATTTTTTTTATTCCAATTATGTTTTTATAAAATAAGGATATATATTTTAGTAGTTTTGGTAATGTTTTCATTTTGTCTGAGAAACAGACTTGAGAAATAGACCCCTGACTTACTTATTGAACAAGTAGAAAGGTGAATTATTTAGTTTCTATTTGAATTGATGAAAGGTATCAGTACGAATTGAAACCGGGTTCGATCCGACCAGAATGAAGTAACGAGGGAATGGTGAATAAAAGGAATCAGGACGAGTGCGGCACTGTGCACCGTTAACTATTGCTTCACTTTCAAGCATCATGATGATAGGAGAGAAAGAAAAACTAGTTTTTAACATATTGAGTGTTCCATACGGGAAGGACGTGTGTGTGCTTGTGTGTTTGGGGAACAATGAAGACGGGTTTTAGCCCTGAGTGAGGTGTGAAATAAAGTACTCACACAAAATGGACATTATTACTGTTGGTAGAAGTAGGTGCTCCTATGTCGGGTAGCAGCTCTGATCCGCCCCATTTGAGTATCTAACCCATCTGTCCGGTCCTTTACATTCTCATTCAAGGTCATTACCATTTACATCTAATCGTTCAAAGTTTATTAATAACTTCGTGGTGCATTGAATTTGCTCAGATTTTATTCTTCCTCTTGTTCGAGATGAGTAACCTTGGTTTGTTGGCACCACTGGTGGATGTGATTCATAATGTTATGTTTTGTTTTTACAATTATGGTTTTTTTCTAATTTTTCTAATTATTTTTGACCCGTCTTACCAAAGTTTTTTTTTCAATTTACACCCATTTCGTGAGGTCAGTTTCAGATTGTGAAATTTAAAAGTGGGTATCGAAGGTACTACTGTCCAATCAAACAAAAAGGCCACTTCCGGTTTCGAACGGCAAGGAAAATTGCATAAGCTACCTGTTCAAAAATGTTTTGAATGTAGATGAAATTAACGTATTAAAACAAGTATTTCATCTAATTTGAGAAAATCAATCTGACCCTTCAAATGTCTTAGAACTCGTCGAAGGCGAGACAATGGGTGGAACTCTAAGTAGCAAACCTGATGTTATAATGGGTTTTCAAAATGTATGGTACATTGGGAAGTTTTATAGTTTTTCAAAAGGCATCTTTTTGAAACACTATTTTGTTTGTGCCAATTGAATTGGAAGTACTCGGCATTCTGTAATGGTTAGCTTTTACATCTTACGACAGCCCAAGTTACTTTTTCTTAAATTTTTAGTTTTCACACCTGCCCCAAATATTTTTCTTATCATTTTACTTGTTTACTGTACATTTTTTTACGTTTCCATTCCTAGTAAACGCATGTGATTTAGCATGAGGTAGTAAATAATTTGTGACGTAATAAGGCGTAAATATGGTGATCAATTAATCTCCTTCGTCTTCCTCCTTTTTTTTAAAGCGTCAAAAACACTGCAAATTTTTTTGTAAACTTTCCTATCCAATAAGCTACTGGAAGTTTTTTTTTCATCTATTTTGAATATGTAGCAGTTGAAGCAAGGTGTGTACGGAACAGATGCAGTGTTAGAATATTGACAAGAATGAGGTTTGCATCTCCATAAGGTATTATTTTTATTTTATCGATAGATAAGACGAAATTAAATTGGACATTTGATGTCACTCAATTTTTTTTTATTAAAGCTGGTTGGCAGTGCTTTGTCAGAAATTGCTTAATCGGGGAGCAAACAAGGTCACTATTTAATTGATATGTATTGTCATTTACTTATAGTAATAGGTTTAAAATTTACGGGGGGTAACAAGTACAACTTTTATCCTGACGCATTTGCTTCTGTGTCATTAGATTACAGATGGTGCTTTAAATAGGAAAGACGAAAATATTTCTATGTTCCTCGGTTAGTAAAATGCCGTGGTACTCAGTATAATTCTTGAACCATTCGCGGTAATGTTATATGACTGGAAAAAAACACAAACCTCAAGGGAACCGGGAGGATGATGGACTTAAAGGTCGGGCCAACAACATAATTTCTCACGTATTGGAGTTTCTATACATTGTTCCGTTGTGGAATTTCTATTAGCTAACAAGAGACTCCAAATTTCTTTTTCTATTTAAGTATCCACTACTAACTGGAGAAAGAAAACCTAAGCGAACCTATTTTTAAGTACTAGTCAACAGGTAAGTGTTCGTATGAGACAGGAAGCATGTAGAGTCGTGTAAAGGCCTGTGAGAAGAATGCGGTAGTCGTGAAGCATGGTGCTATGTTGTGACGAGCCGTCGATATAACGGCCAAATGATGCGATGTCCTTGTTGAAGTGGAAGTGTTGAATGGAAGTAAGGAGTCAACATGGACCTGCACTCGAAATTTCTTAGAAGTTGTCACTAAAGTTGTCTGGATTGTTAGTAGTTAGACAAAAATTAATTAAATGCTGGGAAGACACATGGTGCTTCGAACTGACTTCCCGATGAAAAACTGATTTTTTCGAACAAAAATTTATTTTGAGAGTGTTGCCTCATTCTTTGAACAGGTCCATTGGAAATCTAAAACTGAGATCGTGAAACAGTGCACTTAGCGCTCTTTTTATAGGTTGAATTTGGGGTAGAATTAAAAGTCACGCAACCCTACGATTGCCAAGTAAACAAAGCGGTCAATTAGTGCCC
Organism: Polyplax serrata; assembly: GCA_037055365.1. Taxonomy (NCBI): domain Eukaryota; kingdom Metazoa; phylum Arthropoda; class Insecta; order Psocodea; family Polyplacidae; genus Polyplax; species Polyplax serrata. The sequence goes on from JAWJWE010000006.1 coordinate 1,894,809, forward strand.
AATTTTTCTAAAAGCTTTTTAATTTTACAGAAGGAAATTAACGAAAGTTTCAACATAAGGCTTAGCTTTGTGCTCCTAAATCAAGAATGCAGACCAATGAATGATATGTATAAAAATATCATACTTTAAAATATTGGTATCCTTTATGTTGCATTGTAAAATATAAGAGGTCGACAAAACCAGAGATATGAATCCGAAGTGTAATTTATTGTACATATAAGTGGGAGCTTTTGCGAACTACATAAAAATAGGAAATGACGGAATAAAATGCGATAGATAAGGAAATGTATAAATGAGATAGATGAGACAGGTACCCCAAAAATTTGTGAAGTACATTAATATATCAAGTACCTTGTAGTTCCGGGAGTTTTATCCTCTCCCAAAATGGTAAAAATCAATGTTTTGTCGGAGCTAAGTTTTTGTGCGGAAACAAAAATTGTGAAAATGGCACAGGTGCTGATTATACCTTATCTACATCAACTAATGGAGAGCACATTTGCATATTGTGCGTTATCTCAATTCATGGCTTATTTATTAAAGAAAGAAATTTTATGTGTATTGTTCACAGGAGTCTGAATCGATCATTCTGTTTTCAGACAGTTGGGTACCTAGAAATATTTTGTCGTGATATATGTCAAAAATTTGTGTGTAGTTACTTCATTTTTTGTTTCAACTTTTATCGGCAGAGTGGACGTGACCTTTTTGTTGTAAAATTCTTCACTGGGAAGAATATTCACGCAATACATCAAACCTATGTATTCGTCAACCTTCAGATTGTTAGACAGAATAGGATTTTTATTAGAGAAGATCAGTACTTTTCTTACTGTATTTCGTCAAGGGCAAGGGAGTCTGGAAAACAATTTTATATTGTGAGAAAAATTATTTTGAGTAGGGAGGCTACTGTTGATCATTGTATTGAGAACAATACTGTATTATGCAAGTACTCATCTGTAAAATCTTTTTACGAGTGCTCGGTACTTGCACCTCCTGGTCTACCAATTTATTTAGACTTTCTCTTCTCATTGCAGTTGCGCAAATTCAATGTGATTTCAAGAGCTTTAAAAAGTAGGTCTAATAACATATTAGGACCGGTAATAATATAAGTAGTTCAAGGACGGTACTGTCTGTTTTAAAGACCAATTCTTTCCTTATGATTTGTGAGAAATTATTATTATGATTTTGGGGTTTCTCGGTTATTGTGGTCTTCATTGTTATAATTTGCAATGCATTTGAACAAAAATTTTGTACAACTTGATTGATTTTGAGAGTAACGAGTTCTAATGTTGATTCAACTTGTTTAAAGTACTCAGTTATTTATTGATTTATTTCTTTAATTATTCACTGGTATATGTGGTATTTATGTGGCAGCGTCGGGAACTTTTTTTAGTTATTTTTGCACCCGATAAATGTTATCTGATATTGGATCTAGTTTTATTTTGTTAGGCGCTTCACAATATACACGAATACAATGGCTTGTCCAGTCCGAGGGCGGACATTTACTTCGGACCCATGTTTGATGACCAGTAATAATTTGAGGATTTCAATAAACTTGGGTCTCTTGTGATGAGACTGAGAAGATTAATAAACAACGAGTCAGGTTATAATTATATCTAGCCTAGCCTACTTCATACCCTTTATTTTTTATTTATCTTTGTGCTCTTCTGTCCGCCAAACTATTTTTCATAATTTTAAGCTGATAATTTTGCAGTTTCTCTTTTATTTTAATGATTGTTATGTAGATTTGAATCATTTTGCCAAACCAAACCTTTCTCTTCCCAATACTTCCCTCACTTTCCTTCTACCTATTACAACATCTTTGAAATATACACCATTATTCCATGACCAATCTTAGAGCCTCTTCTGCAACTCTACTGCAAAATAAACATTTTTGATCCAAATTTGATCGCAATAAAATAATGTTGATGATTGTAGAAGTAAGTGACGAAATTGTCTGTCCAATATGACACAATTGTAGCAAAGTGAAATAGAAATCATGGGTGCTTGTTGGAATCCTGTGCCAAAGAAAAAATTTGCTATTGTAGAATGGTAGAATCATTCAATGACAAGATGGTATTTTTTTTCGAAATAAGGTTGAGAGTGAAGTGATAACGCTTCAAAAGTGCTTATGTAGAACCATTTGGCGAAATTTCGTATATATGGATTTTTCTGGTTACTTTACATTTTAAAAAATAAATAAAGGAACCCCAAAACTTATTAAAATATTCTTTTTATTGGATAGTAATATATTGGATGTAATATTATTACATGGATGTAATGTAATATAATAATTGAAGTAGTAATATTGGATAGTTCGGAAACGTTGGTTCCCATTGCACACTAACTGCATCAACAATTTAAGCATTTTTGGAGTATTCATCTGGACATTTGACATTTGTTGGAAATATTGCTTTGGATGTTTCCTCCTCCTCCTCCTCCCCAGGGAAAGCAACGACATGGTCATTTTATTTGCACCAATGAATCGTTTAGATTACAGTAACCGTAATTGACTTCCGCCTAGTGGGTTTCTTATGACCTTAATTAGGAGCTCTAATTTACCAAAATCAAGACGTATTTTTCTGAATGATGGGTAGGTCGATTGAAGAAAGCGTTTCCATGCTCAATTTCCCATCGATGGCTTTCAGTACAATTTTTCAAATGTTGTACTTTGCACATTTGTGCCTTCTTTTGAAATATTTAATCGATTGAATAAATAGTTTTAGTCAACCATGTAACTGTCTTTAATCCCAACTAAGTTTCGAAGTCTGTAATTGTTTTTTATGCAGTTTCCTGTGAGTCCGATCCCGTTTTATTTATCTTCGTTTTTATTGCTATTTAATAGTTTAATAAACATTTTGGTTTATTATTGGTTTATTATCCATTGTCCAGGAAGATGAAGTCTGTAGGAGATGAGAAGGGACGTAGGCATTGCATGATATTTTTGGGTCCCAGAGAAAGTTGACAATGTCGTTAATAAAAACAACAATGAAGATCAATACGCGGAAGAACTTTGACAGCCTCTTTAAAGAGTGCCTCTTTCTGCATAAAAACTCATTGCGTCAGACCATAACTGACAAGTTTCCTTTTTTGCTCCAATACATGTTTTTCTGTGGCTTCGCTGAAGCTGAGAGTTTTTGTATACTTAAGGCCGGGTCGCGAGTTGCACACTCATAAATAAGTTACATTTATTGACGTACGAAATATGTGATTAATGTAATATTTTCTGTACAGTTGTAAGTTTAAATTTATTATCCACAATCGTCAAAAAACATTTAAAATTAATGGATCGCTATCACGTTTAATATAGCGTAATATTAATATTAATACAGCAATGCTAAGTAAGTGTGTTTTCCTTAGTTAGTAGCAGTTGGTATTTTGTTGTACAACAATTAAACTTGGTGTTCAAAATGTTTCCAAGCTTCTCAAAGAGCACCAAGGAAATTTATATATCACTCAATTAGGTGAAGCAAATAGAAATATGCTGTATTGTACAATATATTGCACATCTGCACTTAGGAGTGCAACCGGAAGCCTTCGTAAAAGATGTATGGTAGAAACATTTGGTGTAGCTTGTACTTTTTTGGGACTGGTCATACACGCCCTAATAGAAATTAAACAATCTCAAAACATGGATATTTTTTTAAAAGTCTGCTTACATGTGAAGGTTAACTTTCGTTTGATAATTAAAAAATATTATCCTTCTGCACTGCGACAAACGTGAAATTTCAACGGAAATATTTGAAGTATTTCGTTCTGTTTTGCTGTCAACATTGTTACTTGAGGAGAACTCTGGTAATACGAAAATAATTCGTTCACTGTTGTTTTACTTCAAATACTTGTCTATTTTTGCCTTTATACTTCAGGCTGATTCGCCTTACATTATACCAGTAATCTACCTTTAAGCTTGCCATATTGCAGTAAAGCAAACGAACATCAATCTGAAGAAACAAGTCTTAATGTCTAGATGTTTGTTACTCATTCGCCTCGGTGATATCACCTGATGAACTTGATGATTCGATTTGGTTCGGCCTTGGTTAACAAAAAGTCTTCTGTGGAAAGAAAGACGATTCATATGATACCCTATTATCCGCAATGTCACTTTCACTAGCGTTGAGCCAAATAAATTTCAGGTCCTACGTAATGGATCTCGCTCGGATGTGTCTACTAGCGACTCAAAGGGAATACCAAACTTAGCAAAATACGTTGTTTTGCTGGCGGAAAGGCCGCGGTTTCCTGTTTGATCGAGATGGCCGACCGGGTCAACTTACAATGCGCAAATCTGAATCGTAAAATTTTTTAACCTCGTTACCTACTTATCAGACCGCGGAAATGGTCGTAAGAGCGGTCGTTGGTACTCGATTTAATTGTTTGGTCGAATATTTGGTGTTCGAGAGCTTTTTCTTATTTCCTTTGTCGATCTCCTTTTAGCAAGCTTTTGGGTTACTAGAAAATCGAAAGTTTGGAAATTGGGACATGTCCTCGATCACCTTTATTTCATTACTTGCGACACGGTTGGCTTTACATCTATTGGATTGTTATTCTTTGTATCCCCTGGATCCGTTCATTGCCTGTAGGTTTTAATAAAACACTCTTCCGATGCTGGTGAATTTGAAAGGGGTACAATTGAAAAAGCACAATAAAGCTTTTTCATGACCTAGGAACTCATTGGAAGTGCCCTAATGGCAGATATATTTATTATTCAATCAAATTCTTTTGCCCGGTTATATTATTAAAGTCTGGATTGACTTTGAACCTTCGAAACAATATTCTGACAGCAGCATCGATGAATGTGAGATATCGTTTGGTTCCACAACAATTTTGTTAGTCAGACAAAGAGAACCCCGAACATACATAATTTTGAATGATACTTTGAAATAAACCGAGACTACACTTGAAATTAACCTACAAATGTAGAGGTTTGCCAGGACTGAGCGTTAAAGTTTATTAAGAACAATTTACAAAGTTACAAAGTTATGTTAAGTGTTAAGTTATAAGTTATGTATGTTAGTTGTTGTTTTGAACAAAGTTATGTTTCGACCGTTTCTTGAAATGGTCATTGAATGGTCCGAGCATTTCTTGAAATTTGGATTAGAAAGAACCGGTTTTCTCTTGAGGTAAGGAGTATAAGGTTTAAATCGAAACAAAAGAGTGGTTGCTTCCTCTCCAACGTAGTGGTCCAAATAATGTACGCAATTCAATTTTGAATATTTTGAATAGGATCTATTTTTGCCATCAGACAGGTAGTTTTTTTCGGATTATTACTACAAAGCTTGGATATCTATGCTGACCTGAGTTTTGAAATAGACTATAGAAATAGATCTAACACTAAAATTGATCATCTTTAACTTGGGGATTGCCTCACTTTTGTCTTTCTTAAAGTCTGGTATTCAATCCTAACTACACCATTGTAGTATAATAATAAATAAAACGACTGGGGAAACTAGTGTGTCGGTGTGATAATTACTAGTGAAGTTATCAGGGCCCATTAGAGGATATTCGATACATGTTTATCTTTTCATGTTTTGATTTTAATTTCCTTCACGGCCGTTTCAATTTTCCAGTTCCGAATGTTGACAGGTTTTAAGTACCAGTTACTCATTCGACGAAATGCCTATTTACCTGGCAAGGAATAGCACTTTTCGGTAGAACTGGAGAATGTTAAAACTGTGTGGTCTTCATTTACACGTTCTACCTAAGTACATTTTCCCGTTGTTTCTGTTTCTTGAATTTAGTATCTCTACATAAGTTAATTTATTGATTTGATGGTTTCCCGTCTTTGTGTTTCCGAAATATGTATGAGCTGATGCACCTCCTATGTATCCGTTAATATGTTCTGCAAGGTAAAAAACAGTCAACCACCAAATAGACAGGTTTAGAATAATGATGGACTGATACTTTGTTGTTGTTTGTTTCGAAATCGAAGACCCTCCATAATCTTGGATAGTTGGTTGGGATGTTAGATGCCGCATTGCCTCGAAGAAAATTGAGTTTTGGGTCACTACGATTTTATAATTTTATAAATTTTATTCCTCATTCTGTCTTTTATTTCTGTTTCGGTTTTTCAAATGCGATGTTATTCGAACGAGCGAAATATCCACTGGATTCTACTTCTCTGATATAGTTTTCTTTCTTGCATATAAAAAAGCAAATTTATGAATCTTGCTGACTTTACAATGCCTGACTTCACTTGTATGTCTAATTCCCGTTATCTGTTTGTGTAACTACAATTGTCGTTAGAAGGCAGACGTTTGAAATGTTTCCACGAATTATTTAAAATTATACTGCGCCGAAAATAGACATCTACTCTGAAGAGCTTGTATTTTTATTTCACTCTCTCCATGTCTATCTTTGTTCAATCTATTTCTGCATTTCCCTCAATTGCTGTATCTGCTCTAATTGTTGGAAGTTTATGCTTTTCTAACTTCTATTTTCTAACTTAGTTGTGTGTGTCTCACTTCTGACAACTCAAAAAGACATTGTCACAAGTTTTACTCCTAATAATTCTACTTCAGAACTATATTGACTTCACACGTGAATGTACTTTCTGAACATTTGTGTATTCGAAGTAAAAGTGCTTACCTTACTTCTTCCAGAAAACCTAATTCAAATTGAATTTGGCTTCAGATACTTCTTCTCTTCCGGTTTCAGAATTATTGTTTTCGTCACTTACATTCTTTATATTGTTATTATTGCCATTCACTACATTACAGTTCTTTGTATTGGAATTTGAAATACTTCAGGACAGTGGGTTGCCAGTCAACTAGAATTTCTGTTTAATGATTTAACATATTTGTATCAGTGACTTATGTGCCCAAACAAATGTTCTTGTTAATCTGAATCTGACATTTTTCTATTTTTTCTTGCAGATGGTTCGGACAAGAAAAAAATTATAACGTACTAGTAATGGACCTCCTAGGACCTTCGTTGGAGGACCTGTTTAATTTCTGCTCCCGCAGATTCACAATAAAAACAGTTTTAATGTTGGCAGATCAAATGATAGCGAGAATCGAATTTGTTCACTGCAAATCATTCATACATAGGGACATCAAACCTGATAATTTTTTAATGGGAATCGGAAGGCATTGTAATAAGGTAAGGTGATACAGGGGTTGCGACTTGCACATGATACCTGCTTGCTCTGCAGATGCATTCGGTACCGAGGAAATACATTTGCTTTTTCCATTCCATTCTTCAATGGTCTTTGATTTTATTAGCATCCTTCACTTTCTTATTGTGGTTCGTAATCCACTACATCCTCCTGTTTTTCGTCCTACTAATTTTCCGCGTAGTCTACTGTCTAACTGTCTCAACATTTGCTTTCTCCTAATTGTCAAGATGGCACAAGTAAGAAAATTTTAACGTTATACTCAGAATTATTTTATTTTATTTTATTTTAATATAGAAATGTGGGAATTATGGATGTGGTCTTTATACCTTACGACTTGAAATAAAATTCATGTTTAATGAAATCAATGTAAATTAATTTACATTTACATTAACCCACATACCTAAGTGCAATATTTATTTCTTCGTGGTTATTCAGTTTTGAGGAACAGATTAGCGTTAGATTTAGGAATTTACTTATCACACCAGAGCTTTACTATTATAAGCAATGGAAGAACAAGAACATGTGCTTAATTGTTCTTATGTTTATTTATAAAATTTCCGAACCTTCTAACAAGTTTTATGTGATTAAGGGGGGGGGGTTAAAGGGACCTTATATTGCCCAATCATTTGTTGTAAAAAAAGCTGCCTCCTAAAAGGAGTTATTAATATAAATGTAATCTAAATAAGTATATAAAGGATCATATTTAGATATGATCCCTCCCTGTAATCCAAATACAAGTTCATAACATACAAGTAACAAGTCATCTCCAACTGTTTTAGCTTTTCTTGATCGATTTCGGTCTGGCGAAGAAATACAGAGATTTACGAACTCGTTCGCATATACCATACAAGGAGGACAAAAATCTCACAGGGACAGCGAGATACGCTTCTATTAATGCCCATCTTGGAATAGAACAAAGGTAAAGCTTCTTTGTTTACTTGTCCTACAAACTGCATAGACATACGATTGACGTTGTTTATTTGTTTTACAGTCGCAGAGATGATATGGAGTCACTAGGATATGTACTTATGTATTTCAATAGAGGATCACTGCCTTGGCAGGGTTTGAAGGCTGCGACCAAAAAACAAAAATACGAAAAAATCAGTGAGAAAAAAATGTCTACACCGGTTGAGCTCCTCTGTAAGGTTAGTAATGTGAGACACAGTGCAATGTTTGGATAGTTTAAGGTTGTATACATGAACCTTGAAGAAATTGAAAGTGGACGCTGTTTGAGTTTGAAACAAATGAAAATTGATAAACCAAGGGGGTGAGGAACACCTGTCGACCGTACCACCCTTACCTATTCTATTGATCCATCATCAAATTTAAGTCTTTCTGAAACGTTAAGTGGTTCATTGGATTGCCTTTTGCTTGGGTATAAGGTGCTATTTGACTGAGCGTCTTTACACAATGCCTATGACACATAGTAATTTGTTTTGTCGTCTACTTCCAGGGTTATCCCGCCGAATTCGCTATGTATTTGAATTACTGCCGAAGTCTGCGGTTTGAAGAATCGCCAGACTATATGTACCTGCGACAGTTGTTCCGTATCCTGTTCCGAACTCTGAATCATCAATATGACTACACATTCGATTGGACGATGCTTAAGCAGAAGACAGCGTCCTCGGCGTCTGGGGTCACCGGTGGCGGAGGGCCCGCTCCTATCACGCAGACACCAGGTAATACGACTGGTCAGAGGTCGAACAATGCGCCGACGGACAAATAAGCCAGAAGAGCCCAGGGCTCTTCTTGGTGGCCATCTTTTTTTCTGAACATTAAATTTGTGTTTACAATGGTGATGAAGATATAGATATTGGTAATTCAATGGAAAGCGGACGAGAGGATGGATCACTTTAGGACAGAATTTTGAGCGGCTATTTCCAACCGCAAATACCCAAATACCCGTTAGAAGTGAACTTTGTTCTTTTTCGCTCCCTTGTGGCTTTCACTTCCGAGGCCCCACTTAAGAGCGGCTTAAATTGTTTTGAGTGTATTTTGACGACGATTGATCCAGCGTCCAATAAGTTTGTTTGCCACCAAACAAGTGTGGACCAAAATCCACCCAAATTGGGCATAACAATTGGGTTTAAAATGGTTGCCCCACCAAAAAAACAATTCATTCTTTAAGCACATTTTGTGTTTTACCACCGTCCATACTGTGACATTTCTATGAAAGTTTTGCGACAAGGTTGACCCGAGTACTTTTTCTTACCGCTTGGATCTTCCAACTGGCTCTCTCCCACATAAAATGTCATATGAGCGCATCAATGTGCATTAATATCTTCTTCCTACAGTCCTTTACAATTTGATGGTATGAATAGCTAAAGAAAATTTACCGTAAATAGTAAATTCGTAAATTTACCTAACCTTTCATGTGTTTGTTTAGGCCTTTTCGGTTGGAGGTGCCAGTGCCCAGGAAGGCTTTCGCGAATTGTTACACTGGGGACAAGGTAGAAATCGTTTTCAGTTCAGTACTACTACGAGGTGTAACTGATTCGTTGTAGACGAGAAGAATGTTAAGTTTTATTGCTCCGTTCAAATTCGTTGCTATTCTTTCCCTTTCAAAAATATGGTTCCCAGGAGGCATCTTGGCACAAGAAGGATGATATTGGAATTGTCATCGTGTATCTCCTCCCCTCCATTCCTGTTGAAAAGGACTTCTTTCCGTTTCGTACACATAGAACTTTGCTTTCCAGTGACCACCGCGTGATATCCTGTTCTTAGGTAGCCTTTCTTTTCCTGACTCGACCCCATGGCCTTAACTACAAGGAGAAGTCAATGGACGCGAACTGACCTAACATATCTGTCTATGGATTCTCCTTGCTTTAAGCTTTGGTCAACGTATTTTGTTTCCCTTTTCTCTCCTCCTTTCTGCCACCCCTTCTGGGTGTTTTTCCTGCGTACTTGTGCGGTGGTATTTTTCCAAATTTGGAGGCAAAACGCCTGACTAAAGCTACCTAGAGCACTCAACCGTGTTAATAATCCTCACATGTCAAGTCGTAATTTGTAGTTGTTTTGGAAATGGTCAATTGCTACCTTAAATTATAACTTCTTTATTTTCATTCTCATTTTTATTTTCTCTTCGTTTACACCACGTTGGGGTTGTTAGAAGTATATCATGGTGACGAAAACTGATTCAGGTGCGCCAATTTTTCCCTTTCTGTCCCTCTTTTGTGTCTGGCAAAAAAATTCGGAAATTTTTAATTATTACTATTAATATTTTTTATTAATTGTTTTTTCCGCAATTTATGTACATATGCGAACGAGTTTCTTTGTTGTATAATCCACACGAGTAAAAGTGAGAAGTAAAAATAAGCAAAATATAAAACAAACTGTGAAGAGACATGTAATTTCCATGCAAAGTGATGTAATAATAATAATAATAATAATAATAATAATAAAGCAGTTTCTTGTTATAATGCGGAAAAGAAAAAAATATACCAGTAATAAAAGAGACGGTTAGGATACCGAGGCTGTCGCTGACGCTGACGCCGATTGCTGCAGAAGCTGCTTCTGTTGAAGGTGAAGTCAAGATTATGATGATAATGATTGTAAAAAATAACAAATTTCCAATTATAATGTAATTGTGTTAACTTTAATATTCAATAGATTATAATATAGTAAACGAGACGATATGGGATAGTTTTTTAATTAATTGAAGATCTATACACGATTGACTGACATATGTATCTTGACTACTTGCAATGAGTGGCTTGATATTTTTAATGAGAGATTGATGAAAAGTTTTTAGCCCGACTGACTGACTGACTGTTTCAAAGAATGCTTGATAGCTTTATTTGTTAATATTGTATTCTTTGACTGATTTATCGATTGTGTGTATTACGAACTGCTTAAAGGAATGACTGATATGTGCCCATCAAATTTGGGTGAATTGTACTTATTGTCCCGAGGGCTGAAGGAATGATTGATCAGTTGACTGTTGTGACGTGTTCTACCTTTATTTTCTCCGTTCTTACCAATAAGAATCCATTTCCTGTCCTCTGCGACTGTGTTGTTTTTTCTAGGTGGGGACCGAACTACATCCAAGCCGACGGTCGTCTCTTACAAAGAACGCGGCGACAAATAAACCTCAGATCAAGCGAAGCAAACCAAACCAAACAAGAAAAGAAAATCAAATCAAAAACAAAAACACCCGTGCACACAGTTAACAATTTAAATCGAGCAATCGAATTGCGTACCAAATAAGAAAGACAACGACGAAATAAAAACGAAGAAGACGATGAAGAATTGAAGAGTGGAGGAGAACCTGAAAAACCTGGAAATTCAATTTGCCTCAAACCGGTAGCGACGAGAAAGAAAAATTTTCCGGCATTTCACTCGAGTAACCTTTTCTATCCTTTCCTACGCTAGTTCAGCGGACGAGAATACGCACAAAGACAGTCAGAGTGAGTTCACTGTCAGGGTGAGCCTGGATTTTTGTCTGCGTATATCCGTGTCTGTTTCCACTTAAATATGTGTATATAATTTCTAATTTTAATTTGAACGATAGGAAGGTTGTCAAGGACGTGAGGTTACCATTTTGAGAAGAGAAAAGGTTTGAATGATAATTAAATTTAGTTTTTTTGTTAAAATTTTAAGTCGTTCAAAACCTACCATAGAGTAGTTTCAATATTGGCATGGCCGGGAGCCGTTTGGGTGATTACGCGACGGCCATTTGCTGTCTCTTTTACAAAAGCAATGAAAGAAGTTAAGGCAGTATCCTCGCCGTTCCATGAAAATTGTTAAACTGTTTTAGGGTAAATGACGGTACGCTGTCATATCCCTTTGGGACTAACAACAGCACAAAGCTGATATTGAGAAGAATCTTTTGAGAGACTGTGAAATAAAAGAAGGCAGTGTCCAGTGCGAACCTCGGCGTACACCATCACATACAATGTCATCCTCAGTCTGTCGCTGTGAGAGAAAACTTAGGTAAGAAGCACCATCTATTAATAGATACAATAGATGATCGACTTGTATTCCTAGGAGGCATAGGTAGACCACCAAACCCACCGGGTGGTGACCGAACAGTAAATACAGGAAGTTATAGGAAATATAATATTTTAATGTACATTATAATTATGTGTTAATGTCACTGTAAAAAGTTTTCTTTTTGGCACTTGAATGGTTGGACCCGCGGAAAGGCCTGTCACTGCTGACTCGAGCTTTCCGGTCTGGGTACCAACAAGCAAACGTCGAGTAAGCAGAATGTGCTCCGGCACATGGGGCAGGTGCACTTGGAGGAGAGCCAGTTCTCTGGCTTTTCTTGGTCTTGTCGTGAAGCAAACCATTTGCCCATGCAGTCCTGACACCAGAGTGGCTTACAGTAGCACATGGTACATCTGTTTACTCCTGTCGTATCGCCGCAGGAGGTCATGAGCTTAACGTTTGGACTATTTAAGAGACAGCCGATGCAAACGTCCAGATTCTGAAAGAGATTGAAGGCCATTACTATACTGTAAAATGGTAGACAGTTATGCAGCAGTGCACGATTCCGAAGAAGGGGAAGATGCTTTACTGGGGTAGGTTATTACTAACATTGATGAAAGTTACTAAATTTTGTGACACTACCCAAATGAAGGAGCACTTAAATTCTTGACCAAATTCTGATAGAATAATAATAATAAAAATTTAAATGTGGTGTACTTTTCCCATGGGAGTGCAAGGACCAGATTCAACTCACATCAGGTGCCACAACTGTTGGATTTTGCCTTATGTGCTCCTTAAACTCCTTTAAGAAACAATCTGCCAAGTTTCCATGAACAATAATGTTGTCAACAATGTTGATTGGTCTGATCATCTTGTCTTGAAGATCTTTAAAGTCAGATGAATTAATTCTATAATAAGACAACGAAATATTGATGTTACTTTTTAACTGGACAATTTTAGTTGTCTGTTGTGACTCACCTTATTTGAAAAGGCTTAACATTTTCCCTGGTACTCTTTACATCAATTGTCAAATACTGACTTCCCTCAGGTCTGTCAGGTACATAGAGGTATGAGTCACTTGAACTAACAACAAGGGTAGAATCACTTTGATGTGAAAAATTTACAGTATAAGGCTGAATTTGAATGATCCAATTATCTGTTGCTATCACTCTTGTCAGAGCATTGCACTTGATAATAATTTTGTCTATGCTGCAACACAAAGACTTGATTTGAATGAAGCTACATGTGCAACCCCAAGTAAGGAAGACAAGTGTTTCATTCACCTTCTGTATTCACTGTCAATGTCACTTGCAATTCTGTTTATGTCACTTTCTCCTGTTGTAAAATTTCTTAAATTTTTTGCTATTGGGTGACTTCTCCAGTTTTCAATGTACCATTTAAACACAATAACTGATGCAATGGTGGGGAGGATGAGTGCAGCCACTGTGAGAAAGTCCAAACAGGTGGATCCTTCCCAAGATGAAGCATCAGACAAAACATACCTTAAACCTAGTAGGTAACCTGAAAGTAATGTTGATAATATGAGCGGTTTTTACGCTATGCTGTGATGCAACAGAATTGGGACAGCATGTATACAAATTATAAACAAAGAAGTGAGTACCTAAAGGTATACAAGAGTGGGTTAGTAGGGTGGCAACCGTTCGTCTGACATGATGCCGCACGAAACAGTTGCCTTCATCTTTTATCCAAAATGAGAATATTGATTCTATTGTGAGTCCTACGGAGTGAACTTCGGGTGGTGGGAATATAAAACAAACGGTAAATAAAATGTAACAAAACGTAAACAGTGCGACCGACTCCATATCTGGTGTGATGATAACGTTTCATAGAGTAAACAAACGCTTTTAAATAAGAACCAATGGGAAAAGGTACCGTCGTCTGTCAGAGTAATTTATCGGGTAAGTGATATGTCAGAACAGTAGAAATCAATAGAAAGACGTAATAACTAAAAGAAACACGGAAGGATGGCTCATATTCAGTTCACGGATGAACTTGTTCGAGAATACCTCCTATTCAGAGGATTCGCTGGCGCTCTGAAGGCGTTCGACGCCGACTTAAAATTGGACAAAGACAAGGGTTTCAGAGTGGACCGAATCGTCGATCAGCTGCTTCAACACATATATAACTATGACTTGCCGGGACTTAGGGAATCTTGGAATCACTTAGATACCCGTTTATTTCTCAGACTCGAGCAGCATTTTACACCCTCTGTGAGAAAATTAGAAAATTCCGTGTTGAAATTTTATCTGGTTAATGCATCCGAGAACAAGAAACAAGACAAAATTACAGAGTTTTTTACAAGTCTAACAGCCGATTTGTTGGGCCAAAACGACTGGAAAGAATGGTTCGGTAACAGAATTTGATTATATCACAGGTTGCAGTCCTTAGGCAAATTTAAGGAGCCTTAACTGACAATGTTAATATATTTTTAGTCTTTCCATTCATTAAGAATCCAGAGGAGCACCCAACATTTGGTGTTTACTTCAGTAGACAGTGGCAGGACAATTTACTTGTCTCTCTCCACAATTTTCTAGCTGCAGTTTATCAAAGCATGCCCCAGCCAACTCTGTCAAATTTTGAAGAAAATGCAGTGAGAATGGCTGCATTACAAAAGGAAAATGAAATAATCAGGAAGGGTCTCATAAATTTAATGAACAATGAAAGAAAGGTGTTAGGGTCTGAAGCTGACTCAACCCTTGAATTTGAGAGTATTATGGATGATTTCTTCAATATTGCACAGTCAGTGAATTCCAAACAATTTATTTTAATCTGTGCAATTATTATTACTATAAAGGCATTCAACAGACTATATTTGTTACTTTCCTTAGGGAAATCAGGGCAAATGAAAATCAAGCAAACTTGTTGAGAACAATCATAAGGAATATTGGGTCAATGCCAACAAGTCCCAAAATGGAGAGTAAAGATCAGTTAACAAGAACTAGTCACAGAAAATACTCTGTTAAAAAAGCACCACAGACAAAGAGATCATTGTCAATTGATGCAAGACCAACACATTTGAAACAAAGGGAAAGGGACTCATCCCTGGATGTCACAAGCACAAGGGGTTGCAGTGCCAAAGACTCCTCTTTTAGGAGAGAGGAAACCCAACCTGAAAAACAAGAGGGAAATTTCTTATTTCTTAGCAGAGTAAGTAACTTAATGTAGTTCCCTTATTTTCGAATGTACAATGACTGCTGATATAAATGAATTTGTTTTCACAGGAAGAGTATAGTGAGCACAATTGTCACATAACCAGTATTAAGTTTAACAGCCAGGGAAATCTGGTTGCCTCTGCTGACAAAGAAGGCAATTTGAAAGTTTGGTCTGTCTCACCAGTTTGCAAAACAATTACATCCTTCAGCAGTAAAAATCCAATAACTTGTCTAGACTGGGTTCCAAATCATGAGAGATATATAATTTGTGGGACAAATCATGGCTTTATAAGTTTGTATGACACAAAAGACATAAAATCAAAATGGAGTATTACTATGGAAAGTGAAAACACAACATTCGGAAAGGGGTATTGTTATTCTCCTATTGTTTTAAAACAAATATTTATCAATATTTTTTTGTAATCATCCCTTTTTTGGTTATTGAACTTTCAGGGTTGTTGACATTGTTTCCAGTCCAGTTGACCCTACAGCAGTAGCTGTACTCAATGGTAAATTATTTGTCATTGATCTCAGGTCTAGAAAGGTTGAGGTGAGTTTGTATAAAGATTTAGTATGGTTTTCTTTTACTAAATGATACAAGAACATAGCCATATTTCTACACCACCATTCATCACATTTGTAACCATCACACAGCAATCTTACAATTGACAAAGACTTAGGCTTTAGTTAATCATCCCCAAATATTCATATTTCTTTGAAATGTAACACAGTTGATATTTCCAATGCAATTTTCATCTTATTTTTATTCTTATTCTTTGCATTTGAAGGAAACATAGCAGGAAAGTACTTGAATGGCTTTTCAATTTACTATCTGATTAAAACCGTGATTTGTATAAAAAATTTTTTAGATACAATAAAAAGACCACAATATTGGGGACAAATTCTCTCACTTACTGAACTTATTGATATCAAAAAATCAAGCACAATATGCCCCTCTATTCTTCCTTTATTTCATTTACTTTACCTTTTGACATATGGTAAAGTTTTATTAGTTCCATCGTGAAATTGACTTTACAAATTTTCTTTCAAAGGATTTACCAAATAAAGAAATCTTGTTTTTATTTTAGAAGTCATTAAACGTTCCGGGGGAAGCAACATGCGTGAAAATGAATCATAACGGTCAATTGGTTATGATCGGTACACAAGAGGGTTCCGTTGTACTTTTGGATTTCCGAAAAAATGATATAATAGAGAAGTGGAGCAATCACCATCATCCCATTATACAATTAGAAATGACAGTCGACTACACTCACGTTTACACTTTAGCTCGTGACAGGGTAAGTCTCACCCTGTTGATACCTTATAATAGTTTCCAACAATTCTTGGTTATTGATTTGTTTTCGTTTTAGATATGCTGTAGACCTGTCTACCCTAAGGGAAAGGTAGTAAACATAAATGTAACCGAAGAGATGAAAGTTCATCCTGAGATTCATGGTCGTCTCTGTTGCCTCGACAACACTGGAACGTTACTGTTGTCCGTGGGCATCAACAGTGGTGTCATTTATAAGGTAAGCACTTATATCATTGGTGTTTTTTCTCTAGTCTGTATTGTGACCCGCTTAAGTTTTCTTTTCAGGTATCAGATACGGGATTAATTAAATGCCTTGAATTGGGAGGACACAAGACAATGCTCACCTGTGTAGATTGGTCATTTGCCAATCAGTGTGCCACATGTGTCACGGCGTCCCAGGATGGAAAAATTAAAGTGTCAACTCTACTGGTCAATTCCTTTGGATAGCTGCAGCCCAACTGAAAGGGTTGGTCTGTATTATTGTGCCCGTCTTCAACTCCTGGAAACTCCACCATATTCCTCGTGCTCTCTCGTGAGCAAGGTGAAGTTTCTTAAACCTTAGTCTTTCAAAGTACCAAGTGCAACTTAAAGGCTACACCTTGACGTAATACCCGTCGCTTGACCTGTCAGCCTTCAACCTTTGACTAAGATAACGTAAATTCAGACGAAGTTATAGTGAGTACTAATATTTGGTTCTACCTCACGGTTGCTTCTTCTCGTTACCTTTTGTACAAGTATTATTGTAGGCTCTACCTTGTTGGGCGACTACAACCAAGATTTTGACTTGGAGACAATTATTTAGTTTTGCACTTTACTTTCGTTGTGGACTACTCTCGTCCTTCAGTTACCATTCTTTCTCTTCATCTTTCTCTTTTTCTGTGTGGCCTAAGGATCTGACATTAAATATCCCCCTCAACTTTACAATCCTGAGAAATGAATTTTATGACTTACCTTATTATATTTTACCAAATATTCCGTAGAACTTATATTCTACGTATATAAACGCACTTATATTGTAAATCTTCTATAATCTTCATTAGAGTTACTCATATTGAGAGGAAAAGAAATGTTGATACTTAGAAATAACAATAGAAATTCTCTCTCATAAGAGAAATTTCTTGTCTTCCAATGTTAGATGCGGTACAACAGTAAGTATCCTAACCTTTGTGGCACTATACATAAAGCGAACAAGCGAACAACAGCAGCCACCAACCCTTACTCAGGTTCCTTTGTACCTTGATCTGGTATCCGTTCGCTGGTTTCTCTTTCCCGTTTTTCAGGTTGTTGAATCATTAATTGTATTTATTTTTAAATATCGCTAGACATAAAATTAAAAGATTTTATTTCGTTGGTTGTTCGAGACCCCCATTTTTGCCCTTTTTAGTATTGTATGTATGATCCTTTTGTATCTGGTCCGTTTTGTACGGCCGTTTCAATTTTCCTGTTTTTGCTGTACGTCATCCATCTGTTTGATCATTCTGTAAGGAACAAAAAGGGTTCCCCTCCTTTAATTTTTGTCTTCGTCTTTTTCGGTCTTGTTTTCGGTAATTTTCTTTATATAGAGATTCTTTATAAATTTGAATAAATAGTTTATTACCATGGGAGGTTATCAACAAAGATCCCAAGTTACATTCTCAACGGACAAGATTTTGACAAATTTTCTATTTTACAAAAGGGAAGATTGCTACTTTGTCAATATCTTTTTGAATTTATCATATGGTCTAAATTGTAACTAGTTTATATCTCATCTCATAAGCCCTAGGTACTCGCCCCGGGAATTTCAGAATTATCGTACAAAACCAAATAGGTACTGGTCTTATCCGCTAATATGTCTAGTATTTACCTTTGAATAATAGAAATCATATATATATATATAAATATATATAGTATTTTTGCGTAAAATATGGTATATGGTTTCAAGAATTTTGTATCTTAATGCTAATTCTGTATGTTATTGCACATTGTAAATTTGCATCGAAAATGGAAAAAGATTATTCGTGAAAATGAAACGGGAATTTCTTTGCGTGGAATCATTTAGAAAGAATACATCTGTATTGGTTGAATTAGCATTAGTTAGTTTCTGATGTTAGAATCGAGACAGTCTTGGTTCATTTCTGGCAAAACAAAAGGTATTATTTGTAAACCATTGTGAAAATAACTTAAACGGGGACTAAATGGTGGCCTTCTTAAATAGTCAAAGTTTAGTTACTAGTTTAGTAAAGAATTTGATACATTGGTTAGAAGAAATCTAGGAAGGCAGAAAGGAACACAGGAGGTGCTACAAAGTATTATAAATGTATCCCGAAGAGATGAAAAAGGAGTACTATAAGTCTACATTCTTCAATGTTTAATCTGAATTATGTAGAATGACCGCAAAGAAGATTCCATCAACTAAAGGTCTACGAAAAAAAGGAAGTCTTACAGTAAGTTGTGACGATATGTCAGCTTTAGCAATACAAGAAGGATGTTGTGAAAATTGAACTTATGACGACATCATTCGTTCCTTTTAATGTCAAACACCCAAAATAATCAAATTGACAATCCATCCACAAATAAAATTGTTGAACTTACTCTTGAATGCTTTTGAGTCTGTTCAACTCGTTCTGCACCTTATCCACCTGCTCCATTTTCCACCCTTGCAGCACCTTGCGTATTTCTCCCTTGGGTATATTTGAGTTGAAGGTCAGACGTTTGATTTCGGCTTTCAGGTCTGCGTAGGCAGCCTCTTCACTCTAAAGAAATCAAACGAATTTAGTCCCGCCCAATGGCAGAAGCATTCCATTTTATTTTAGAGTAGTTTCTTGAGCTCACATTGGTGTCCTGAACCTTCATGGACTTTTGGTACTGGAGACTCTGCATTTCGGCAACGCAGTGAACCCTCTTGGAGGCCTTTTCCTTGTTTATAGCGTCGATAACCTCCGGACTTGTCAACACTTCAGAATAAGACATTGTTGGAGCTACTTTACTAAAATTTTTCATACTCGACCTGGTGCACATGTTTACATACGTTAGTAAGAAGAGATCGTAAGTTAAAGAGGATCGAAAGGGTACTGGGCTGCACTTACTTTGACCGCATGACTTGTTCCTCTTTGTTGCCTTCGAACAAAGTCCAAAGGAACTTTTCAACTTCTTCATCGGAATCGTCGAACATGTAATTGTTGGACGGAAATCCGGTTTTTGTGTGCATCATGTCCTGCAGAAAAGCAACGTTACGACAATATAAATATAAGGAAGTACTTGTGCAACATTTTAAAGCAAACCAAACATACGAGGTATTTCTTTGATTTTGAGACCGTAACGGTCAAGTCTCGGGACGAGTGTCTCTTACTGAGAGGGTATTCCATAGGAAAGTTGGTAGTACTCGAAGACAACATCGACAATCTGTCTAGTCTGGGGTCGTTGAATTGTCCTGGGAAGGAAGCAATAGTCCCGATATCATTAAAAGTAGATTCTTCAATAGTATTCATACCCTCAACGAAACAGTTTGCCCGTTGAAAACTTTTTCGAAGGGATTCCGAAGTGCTTTCGTAACAGAATGTTGTAATGCTTTGTATCCTTCCAGAATTATACAGGTAAATTATAAATAAAATGACCTGATGAAAATTTTTTATGTAGTACAAAAGATAAAGAAGTAGAAGGGAGCAATAAAATTAAAAAAATGAACTACAGTAGCCGATGATTTGTTCACAAGAAAATTTGTAAATAACCTAAGATTCATCAAAAGTGTTCAAAGAAGACAAATAATTTGATTTTTCCAATATTGAATCTTGTCATTAATCCTAGTTCGACTGAAGAAAAGCATGGTAAAAGTTTTATGACACCGAATTATAAATGGCAGCCTACTCTACTATTGCGTATTCAAACCCTAGGGTCAAGTCACTGATTCTTACCAGCTCCGCGGTTTATAAGCCTCGCGTAGAGTTCTATCAAACGATCCTGAATTTGCTTTAGGCAAACCTTAACGTCTGGAGGATTTTCTCCCCTGTTGTTTCGGATTTCCCTCAGAAACTCGTAAGCCCATTTCAAGTCATTGATATCTGTCAAAGTAAATTGTGCTATGTATGGAATTCGCAGGTGCAAAAATTCGAAGAAAATACTCAAAAGTGACAAATTACTTAATTGCGAGCGGTCCTGAACGGACTTGGATGACAGTGATCGGAACATGAGCCAGACGACCGCAATTGTGTGATCCAACAGCAACCAGCTGGGGGGCACAATAGATGTCGAGTCGATGATGGTCTGAAAAAGGTTAATCGAAGGTTAATCGGAAATAGGAAAACAGAGGGAGGCGCACATCCCAATGTAGCAATTCCCAATTGAATTTCAAACTCAACCTTTTTTCCATTTTCTAACTTAGTGAAGGTATACGGCATAGGTTCGATGACTGTTTCACGGATGGGGGAACATTCTTGAGCCAGAATAAGGCTCAGGTTTTCCGAATCAAAACTGTTAGTCGATCCCATTGAGTCACTCTGTAAATTTTTTCTAAAAATTCCGTTGGGTCCTGAAGAGTTTGGGCGTCATGTTCTGCACCGAAATAAAAAAATTATTTACTGCCCTAGAGATAAATTCATGTTTACTAACACAGATGGACGCTGCCTCCCTTGGTTAACGACAAAATTCTGATTTAGGACAAAATAATTGTGTTTTGGTAGCTTTTCTTTGATATCTGTGTTTCCGATTTTTTCAATGGTCTCATTGACCCCATCATCCTTTTCCGTCCTATTTATGAATTTCCTTGTTTGATACGTTTTTTACGTTTCGTGTTCATATTCTTATACTTAACCATTATGGTTATATTTACTAAAGATGCGAACAGAATGAGCATAATTCGAATTGCAATGAAGTCTGAAGTAAAAGGCATTGAAAGGTCTTCTGTTGTTGGCCTGTTATTGAGAACCTCTTTGTGAAGACGCCAGCATTAGAATTGCCTGGAAACGCGACACATCAAACTCGTGAGGTTGTTTACAGGCTTTGTCAAATTTAGACTTAATCATCGTTGGTGCCCCGACGTTGTTCGATAAGTTAACGGCGTCAGTCGTCCCAGATGACCAAAATGAAATTCACCAACTGAACAAAGGTTTACCTGCCATCAAAATCAAAAAAAGAGTACAACTTATTAACAGTTAATTGCTGTAGTAACAAGGTAGAAGAATGATTTCTCTTCCAGTTCCAAGGACAAATGCTCGAGTACGAATACAATTTTGGGTGAATCTTGTATTACTCTGATTTGCTGCGGACACTGGTTAACTTTTGGTGCGTAATTAAATAATCTGTGATTTAAATCATATTGACCCAATAATTTAATAACTTGTATATGAAGAGTGCAAGTGTCACAATAAATTTAAATTAATCGAAATTAATATTGAAGCACGAAACTTTTAACAGGAACAGGAAAAATGAGAAGTATTTATACCGATTCAATGAATCAAATGGTACGCGTGAAAGAAATAAAATCATAAAAAGTATGTGCTCTGCATCTGCAAAATTTCAAAATTCAGATAATAATTTATAACCGAGAGGTACTCGACGCGATTGCTATCATTTATTGCCGAAATGAATCCAGGCGTCTCATATAATGAAATAATAAAAATAAATGACAAAAAGACATTTGTCCAGGTCAGGCAGAACTGGCCTGAACAGCTCTTAAAGAAGCTATTAGGTACTGACAACAACAGCTATTGTATCAAAA
Source organism: Polyplax serrata (assembly GCA_037055365.1). NCBI lineage: Eukaryota > Metazoa > Arthropoda > Insecta > Psocodea > Polyplacidae > Polyplax > Polyplax serrata. The sequence continues at coordinate 1,917,020 of JAWJWE010000006.1, forward strand.
TTTCACATTAAAAAATAATCAAATCAGAATGTAAAACACAAGAAAAAATGAAAGATTCTTTTTATAATTTTTTGATTTCGCAGTAAGTGATACAACAGGACTTTTGTTCAGAGTTAAGTTGTCAAGACAAACGCCTACAAATGCATTTCGAAAAATACTCAAAGAAAACAAAACAACTGTTAAGGTGCGAGCGTCATGTGAAATTCCTCTTTGGGCCATTGCCGAACGAATGCCAATTAGTACGCCGAAGTACGGATAATGTAAAAATGTAAACTTCAACCTTCTCGTTGAAATTGACTTCAACAACATTGACTCGCTGGTTCATCTTTTTATGCGTAATCAAAAGTCCTGATCCGCTTTTATGAAACACAAGGTGCAAATATTTTAAAATATTTATTAACAACTTGAAATCCAAACTTATGCTACGAAGTATACCAATAAAGTAAAAAAATACGATGTGTGAATGAAAAATGAAATAAATGAAAAAAAAAGAGTACCTTGCATCTGCAATCTCAAGAGAGGACGATAATAATTCATGACCGAAAGGAATTTAACATTATTTTTATTAATTGTTGCGAATAAATTCCAGTTCGTCATAAATATTTTGACTAATAAAATAAAAAGAAAGAAACCCAAGTGAATTGCAGATACAACGTAATTCTGTGGCATTTCCAGGCAGACACCAAAATGCTGTCTTTGTAGGGCAACTTTTTACAAGGTGGTGTAAAATGCCTCTTCACGAACTACCCCACAAGTGCAAGAATGAATCCAATAAAGCACTGGAAATTATCACGTTCTCTTGGGGAAGTGGTGAATTATCTGAAGGTATCATCGCTTTATCCTGATATCTACTGAAATTCATCTTCTTGATATTGCTAAATTTCCAGTAAAATGACAGATTTTTCATTTTTAGTTAATATTTAGTAGAGGCAATTTATTAAGATATTCAATTTTGTAGAGCAAAAAATTCGTTTCAATTGTTTTGTACGGTTAAGATAAAAATAAGTCGATTAAAATAAAAATTAGTCCCTGTCCGAGTTTCGCAATGCAAACACTTTTGAGAATTGACCACTCTTTACGTGAAATTTGATAAAAAGGCGCCAAAGTTTATCATTTTGTTTTTCTTATTTCGTTTGAACGTGGCTTTAGTTGATTAGGAAGCCGTTCTACCACGTCTCTATCTTTCGTCTGTAAAATGTCACCAACAGTTCTCTTGAGCTGTTGTATTATAGGTAATTATACTTTGACAGACTTTACAAATAAAATGTAATAGAATTCAGTAATTTTCTTCATCCAATAATTCTGTAAGCTGCCTAGAAATCGTGAACAAATTGCCAGTACACTAATATTATTAATTGTAATAACACCTTAACAAAATTTAATTAACGAAGCACTATCTGTTTACTGCCTTAGAAAAGGACGTTAACAATGAGACATTACTTGTCTGGGCATATCCGTCGGTGACTACTGAAAAAAGGCAATACCTGCTTAGGAAATATCATGGAATCAATTCTCAGACAAATTTCTTCGTCTTTGTCAGGTACAATAATGAATGGTGCTACTTTAATGTGACTCAGGTTTTTGTGACAGACAACCTGCCACAGGTGAGTACTTAGTATCCAGTGAATTTTTTACCTATGTTATTGAGAAACTTGTTTTTATGGTAAGGCTTTTCTAATTTTTAATAACAAAAGATGGAAACATGTTATGCAGTATATATTTGCTTAGAGTGAAAAATATTTTCAGAGTTTGAAAGAAATTTAATCTTGATAAATTTTTTCAGGTTAAACAATTTGCACTAGTCATTTGGGCAAGTGATTACAATCCAGAGAAATATGACAATTTATGCAGAATATTGAGCAAAAGGTATTGCAAAACTGGGGACCCAACAGTTGTTCTGCAATTATACCTTTCTGTTATGACAGGAGGTGTTTGTACAACAGAGGAGAATGGAATGTTTTCATTAACTGATTTTCAATCAAGAAGGAAACCTGAAAACAGCGATATTAAAGGTATGAAGCTTTTGATGAATATTTAGTACATGTATTCTTGCATTTTGTATATATTTTCTCAATTTTGACTCCCATGTTTAATTTAAAGTCATTGTTTTATAAAATGTGTGCTCTAAACTACTAATTCTGTGGTTATTCCATTAAATTTAAGTTGTAATGTTTATCATTCTTTCAGATTTGATAAAATTATTTGGCTTGGAAATTATATTAATTTATACAACATTGTTATTAAACAAAAGATTAATCATTTATCATCATAGCTTAGATAGTTTACTGAAATGGGTTCAGATCATTCCTTATTTAATGGTTCACAGAAATTTTGATGGCATCACATTTCCTTGGGTTCATTTAGAAAGTGATGAACTATTGAACCTCAAGGTAAGTGCATTAATATAATGTGCCAAATTATTAGTTTTTTTCAAGTTTGTTTACCATTTCTTGGTATTTTAGTGTTGTGATGGTTTTATTGCTGGTTCAACAGACAAAGGAATCGAATCCCTGAATGACATGTTTGATGTGTTTGTTAATGTGCCAGCCAGAGAAGTAACCATTTCTCCCTACAGTAGAGATTACTTTGCTATGACAAAGACCCATAAGGACATAGCCCTGTTCATTGTTCAGCTTTCAGAGAATCCCAATTTGGAGGAGTATCAAATTATTACTGAAATAGCAAAGAAAACTCAAGAACTGCTGTCACAGTTAAGGTAATTGTCATTTTACTTTTAAACTCTAGAAACAAAAGCTCCAGAGTGGCTGATTTTATAATTTTCTCTTCAGATTGTTGGCCTCCGTCGTAACGCCAGATGGTCGCAAAGTAGTTTCAATTGAGACACTAAAGGAAAAGAATTTGGCACCAGCGCTAGAGAGTTTTCTATTTAACTTATCCGTCGCCGAGAAGATGATTATGCTGTAATCGAATTAAACATTTTTGAAGCCTATATATTTTTGTTTGACTATTGACACTGTGACAATTTTTTTTGAAATTCTGAAACCAGTTAAACCAAGTTACAAAAGGAAGATTTCCGTTCTTGTAAGATCTTTCTCTAGTGTACGAACACCATGCCCCGGATCAGACTCAATATTTTCTTGGGAAGTTTTGCCAAATTAAGTAAAGGAAATTTACCGGAAAATATTATCATCGGGTATGATGAAACTTTTGTAGAATGGCCGAGCGAGAATAAAGTATAAGAACAAAACCTAATGCTCGGATTACAAAAACAGACAAGCGCACCTGAGCACGTTGGGGCAAAAAATTATCAAATTTTGCACTTTCGGATGATTGAACGCTGTCAAACAACTTAATTATAGCTTCAGCTCAATATGGGAACACTAAATTCAGTTCTTCCTTCAGAAATTGTATCACTTCGAAATGTACAATTCTTGTCGGACTCCACGAATACAGAAAGCTTTTGTTCATGCATTGGATAATTCTTAAAGGGAAGTTTTTTCTTTACACGTACATGAATAATACACAGCAGAGGGTGGAGAAAAGATACAATAATTCCACACTTCTACGACTGTTTTACGAAAATGGTGCTAGGTTGGATGGCTTATTTCTGTATTAGTGATGTTCTAATAGTGGCGTTCTGATGTTCTCATATTATTGTGTCCTTCACGGATTTTAGGTTCTAAGCTAGTTTATATTTCATTGTTCTAAATTAGGTTTTAATTTTTAGATTATTTAAACGTATTAGTATAATTTAAATATAATTGTAGTTCCAGAAGGAAAAAATTCAATAAATTGATTATGTACACTTTCAAGTCACAGGACCTGCTCCTGATCATCCATACATTGATCAAGGAGAAATAGACAGTATTGTTAAAAACCTAAATAATCAAAAAGCTCTAGTAAACCAGGTAAAGATCCGGAGGCTACACATGCATTGCTCTAATCAATGAATTGTAAAAGTTCTCGAAAGACTCATCAACTGAAAACCAGTTTTTCGCACCCAACTATTTTGTTGAGTGCGTGAAAGCATACTTAAAAACTAAGCAGGTGGTGGTTACAATTTCTCTTGACGTTCGGGGAGCTTTAAATAATTGCAAACTAACAGCTATATTGAAAACCGTGAGAAACAAAAACGTATCAACATTTCTAATAAACTTCATTTACAATTATTTTAATGAGCGTCAAGTCCAGTCCAATCAGAATGCAACGGCCAAAAAGTGATTCAAGGATAAAACAAAAATTTTCAGTTACCCGGAAAACCTCATCTTCATCCTGCCCTTCGAGGAGAACAACCATCAACTGCATCAGTTAAGGTTCAGTTAAATGAAAAAAATGGGACTAGAGTTCGAGCCAAAGAAATCGTCCATCTGTTTAAGATTAAGAAAAAAGACGACAGGGTCGCAATGGAGAAATCATCAAAGACAAACCCATTCCGTACCTTTGAGTGCATTCCCATCTTGCATTGCTTTAAATACCTCGGGATACTTATTGGTAATAACTTAAAATTCAAAGAATGCATTGAAAGCATCGAAAATAAATGCATTAAATGTTATAATATTTTCAATACACTGTGGGGACAGTCATGGGGACTTTTCTCTTCTTTAAATTAGTCTTCTTTGAGAAGAGAATGAGGTAGAATTCAGCGTCAAAAAAACGGCGCGTAAATTTTTAGACGGTCCGCCATTTTTATTTACCACGTTTCAGCGTCATGCTTTGTCAACTTGGTGGGAAAATGAAGCATACTGTGGAGTCATTAAAAGAGTGTATGAAAGTTACGGAAGAAGAAGAGAAATACAGGAATGAAGATTTTAATGTTTCTGAGTTGAACTATCAAAATACAAAGTTCACGTGTACAAGATGCTCCAAAAATCTTCGCAGTCAAATTGAAGGAAAGCAAACCTTAATTGTTCACCCACTTCTGGATGTGCTTTTGTGCAAAAATTGTTGCGACTTTTACGGTGACGGTGACTTTTCACTAGACGATGAAGGCGAGGATAAATATTGCAGGTGGTGTGGTCGAGGTGGTACACTGTTTACCTGTTCTAAATGTATTTGTGCCTTCTGCAATAGGTGCATAAAAAAACATTTCGGTGTAAATATTCTGAAAAAGATTACGGAAGATGATAACTGGGTTTGTTATTTTTGTAACCCAAAACCTCTGTGGTACCTTAGAAGTATTTGTTGGTTGGCCAAAAAAATAAATGCCAAAGTTGTAGAAAAAAGCAATAACGTATCAAGCAAGGAGCATATCCTGGACACGTCTGGTGAGTTGCTTTTTTTTGTAAGTTCCACTATTGATTGAATGTAATTCTAGTCATGATTGATTATATAGCTCGCAATAAAATACTTTCCTTCAAGCTTTGTGTTTTGCTGCTTAATGGCTTAATTTGCAGCAGTAGAATCAATAAGCATTTGAATGAAAGAAAGAAGTTATTTTAGCTGATTTGATACAATCACAAATTTTAGAATAATAATGGCAACTCATGTTATTACCTGAACAAGTTTTTCTCTGATCTGTGTATTAATGTTTCAATGTCATGTTTTCCTTTTCCAGTGTTAGTAACCACCCATTTCAGGAATACAACTTTTAAAGTAAATTCAGCGCTCCATGTGAGATTTATGTGAAATATACCTTGATATTGTACTACAATAATAAGGCACCACACTAAGGTTTGCTCCTCTCTAAATCCTAAACCTGAATCATCCTCACATTATTCTTCCCATAAGAGACATGCTGAATGCTTCATGCTTGAAAGAAGCACAATGGAGATTTATGAATTACAGAGAAATAAGTGTTTGGGATGTAAATTGAGCAGTGGATCTGCCATTTATTGTTTCATACTTTTTCCTAAAGAAAATTTATATTTTAATTATTTTAGTGTTTCCTTATATTTAGCACAAAACATGATATTTTTAAATTATAAACCGAACAAAATTTTGCTTTTAATTGCAGATTCAGTTGATAGTGATGAAAGCACAAATACAAGACAAAGATTTAGATTGAAGAGGAGTTTGAGGAGCTCCAAACAGATTACTTATTCAAAATGTGAGTATTATTTGAAATTTTCCACTTAAGCAGATTTAACAACATTTAATCACAGAAATTAATATTTATTGTTCATAAAATTTAAGTTTTATTTGAAATTTTCTGTTCCTTATTTATAGAATCGTAATTGATTATTTATCAATAGTTAGGAAGTAGAAATTCTAAATTATTGGTCTGGAAACAGAAAAAGCTGTAGTAGTCTAACAAAAAAATTTGTAATTGTATAACAACAATTTGAGGAAAACATTTGTGAGTTGAAAATATCTGGAGCTAATAATATATGTAGTCATAAAAATTCTTTCAAATTTATCATTTGCAGTGTACATTATCTCTAGACAGTGTGAAAGGGTAGAACCAACCTTATTATAGATTAATTGTGTATCATGCCTATATGAGGATATTTTTTTTGTTATCTCTATTTTTTGTAAATTTGTAAGGTATCAACTTTAATTCTAATTATTTTCTTGTTTAATTGCGCATCAGGTCGTCTATCCTCTAGTGAAGAGGAAAAAGAGAATAAAGTAAATGAGAGGAGTCGACGTAACAAAATAAAGGCCCAAATCTTCGAAACTGACGAAGATGAAACACCAGGTACCGCTAGAAAACGCAAAAAAGTGAGCAATGATGTTGAGGAAGGAAGTGAGGAAACAAAGCAAATAGTTAACAGAAATTTAGTAATTGAAAAGTTTAAAGAAATATGGAAAATGTTACTAATAACGACAGAGGTCGGTTTGAAATGGAGCAAGAATCGACTTGAGATCTTGTCGAATCCTGACAGAGGAAAAATCATTGATGATCTCGGAAAAGAGTATAAACACCTTCAATCCGTTGCTGCTATGTTATCTTCTTCAATAAGCAAAGCAACTGATTCCATAGAAGCTTTAAAAGATGACTTGACCTGTAAAAATGGTAGGTATACATTTTTGGTACTAGTGTTCTGTCATTTTTTGAAAAACCAAAAAAGTTTTCCTTACTCCCGAAAACCTTGGACAGGTAGGGGGATTTGTGGGAATTCCTCCTTTGCGATATTTTTCACAAGTGTGTGTGTGTAAGGAACTGTGAAAATGTACGTAAATTCATGGGCCTTGAGAAACGAACTGACAATCAAATGTTGAATAATTTCAGTGAAAGATGATAGAGACGTTTTGCAAAATGAAGCAGTCAATATTAAAGCCCTGGCGAAAAAGTTATTAGACTCCTCTGGTGAGACTTCATTTCCTCAGGATGAACACATTACACATCAATTCGAGACGAAGAGAGGAACACATAAGAGTATTGAATTGGAACAGAAAAAAAGGAAACAAGGGAAGGAGATTGGAAAGTCGAAACCCAATGAGACCTCTGCGACACAAACTGAAAATGAATCCAGTAATTGTGACTCGTCTCCGTTATTGAGCTGTTCAGAGGGTGGTGTTGAGGTTGGGAGAAACTTGACCACCGAAGAAGCGACTTCGACTCCCAAGGACGAACCTCCCAAACCTATGTTGAAGGTTAAGTCATTCGCAAGAATGACATACGACAACCTTTTTGATAAGAAGCCAAACACCTTGCAGGTAAATGTCGAGAGAGCCAGTGGTTCTAATAAAGCAGACGAAAACGGTGGTAAGATACGAAATGGTAAGAATAAAACTTCGAGTGGTACTTGTGATAGCAGAGAAAATGGTCCTGAGAAATCAGATTCGAATTCAGAAATAGAAATGTTACCAAGACGAAGACGTTTGAATGTATTGCCGAGTGATGACGACATCGATGAAATAAATAATACTTCGAATAGTGATTCAAAGAAGCGAAATAGGTCTTCTGAAACAAGGTCTTCTTCAACGAGCGAAGGAACACGAAAGGTTAGAAAAAAGAAAAGGAAAAGAAAAAATAAAAATAATGTAATACAATCAGACGAAGAAATAGAAGAAAATATATCGAAACACCGGTCATGGGGAAGAAGGAACATTAAACCAATAATGAAGGCCCGCTCGTTAGAGGTTGACACTAAAGAAGCCGAAAAGAATGAACAGAAAAGAAAAAATAGAATAATGGAAAGAACGAAGCTAATGAAGGAAATGTTCCCCGAAGATTTCAATGCTGATGGTACAGCCAAACGACTAGTCTTGGACTTCGACCCAGAGACGAAGCAACCTATTGTATCGGTTAATAAAGAACTGTTAAAGGTACTAAAGCCACATCAGATCAACGGTGTGAAGTTTATGTGGGACAATTGCTTTGAATCTGTACAGCGGCTGCAGGTGGATGGTGGTTCAGGTTGTATACTGGCACACTGTATGGGTTTAGGTAAAACTTTGGAAGTGATCACCTTGGTGCACACCATTTTTACGAATGATATCGGGGTCAACACGGTACTAATCATTTGCCCTTTGAGCACGGTTACAAACTGGCTGAAGGAGTTCAAGAAGTGGCTTAAGGAACTGGACACCGAGCCCATTCCACTTTACGCTCTGCTGCAGCAGAAGAAAAGAGACGAACGAATCGCCCGTCTTAACGACTGGAGTGAAACTGGAGGTGTGCTAATTATCAGCTACGACCTTCTAAGAACTTTAACCAGGAAACCACCCCGGAGGCTTAAGAATACAAAGCACAATGTCATATTGAAGACCCTGCTGGATCCTGGACCGGATCTCGTTGTATGTGATGAAGGACATATTCTTAGAAACATTTCAACCTCATTGTCTAAGTGCGTAAATCTCATCAATACTTCGCGGCGGATAGTTCTAACCGGAACACCACTGCAGAACAATCTAATGGAATATCACTGTATGGTGCAATTTGTCAAGCCGAACCTACTTGGTACGCGAAAGGAGTTTTCAAACCGATTTGCCAATCCGATCAACAACGGACAGTTTGAAGACTCGACCGCGGACGATGTCAAGGTGATGAAAAAAAGATCACATGTTCTACACACTTTGTTGAGTGGTTGCGTACAGCGATGTGATTATTCGGTCATGATGCCATATTTACCCGAGAAACATGAGTACGTTTTGTCTATTTCACTTACAGAGATGCAAACAAAATTGTACCGACATTTCATTGATTACATGTCGTCGAAACAAATGGGAACTTCAAAATCTTCCGGTTTGTTCAACGACTACCAAAACCTGCACAGGATCTGGACGCATCCACGGGCCATGCTCTTACATCATCAGAGAGAAATGGAGAAATTTAATGACTTTATAAATGACGAGTCAGAATCTAGTATAGACAGCGAACAAGGGTCGACGACGACGACGAGCAGCAGGGATAGTCAGGATGCGAAAACAACCGTACCCAGGGGCAATACACAGAGGAGGCTTAGATCGAATACTGACAGTATGGAATGGAACGAAGAAGAATCCACCCATGTAACTCAGTGGTGGTCGGAGTACTGCAAGGAATCAGATTACGACGACCTAGCAGCCAGCAATAAATTGAAGGTTCTCTTCACACTGCTCAAGCTTTGTGAAGAGCGTGGTGACAAGGTTCTGGTATTTAGCCAGTCACTCTACACACTTGACATAATCGAACATTTTCTGAATTTGGTGGACGAAAAGTCTGGAACAAATGCACCCAACAAGGAGGGTTTCAATGATACTTGGGTTTTGGGAGTGGACTACTTTCGGTTGGACGGATGCACAAAATCTGACCTGAGAAGCATATGGTGCGAAAACTTCAATAAGGATTCTAACCAACGAGCCAGGCTTTTCCTTATTTCAACCGGAGCAGGTGGTTTGGGCATCAATCTTCATGCTGCTAACAGGGTGGTTGTTTTTGATGCGTCTTGGAATCCAAGCAACGATCTGCAGAGCATTTTCAGAGTTTACCGATTTGGGCAGAAAAAGGTTTGCTACATATATCGATTTTTGGCGGAGGCGACGATGGAGGAGAAAATATACAAGCGACAGGTTACAAAACTCTCACTTGCTCACAGGGTGGTGGACGAACAGCAGATAGAAAGGCATTACTCCATGTTGAACTTACAAGAGTTATATAACTTCGAGCCTACTCCGAAAGATAAGAGACAAACTCCAAAAGTACCCACCGACAAGATATTGGCGAATTTATTAGTGGCGTACAAGGATGAGATAGTCGGGTATCATGAACACGACTCTCTCTTGGAAAATCAGGAAGAAGAAAACCTGACGGAAGATGAGAGAAGAGCTGCATGGCAAGAATTCCAAGACGAACAAGCACAAAAAGAGGTTGGCACCTCTGGCATAACTAATCTACAAGTCTTGCAAATGCAGATGGGCGTATTACCGTATCCTAGTGGATCACACGTCATTAACCCTACACTGGCTATGCCCCTAGAATTGTTTAATAGGGGTCTCGCCATCAATGTTGTCCCTTACTATGGTGAAACCCCCAATTCGTATTTGACTCGGATAGTTCAAAAGGAAATGTCTTTAGGACAAAGTGTAAGAGAGACTTAAGTTTTTGGGCAGTGTTCCTTCAGAAACCAGTGGCAGCAGAATTTGTGCTTAAGTATAATATATTTAGAAACGAGTGTTTTGTTTCCGTTTTGCCTTACTTATTTTTTAGGCCCGACCTGCGCCTTTCAATTAATATGACCTTCAAATTCCTTTTAAAGATGTTATTTTTTTATTTTGATATTATCCTCAAAAGCCTTCTATGCATATGTTCCACAATGTTTATTTACTTATTTTTTTTGTGATTTCAAGCGACCAGTTTAAAAGAAATGGATGTCATCGAGTCTTCGCTTTGGTTCGAAATGATCGAGCGGTTCGTTCGATCGAAAGATTACAACCCGTTATTAGGACTCAAAATTCTCGCCAATGCGATGTATACAAGACTGGTGGAGCCGGAACTGAAAAAGGAGAAGAACTGCGTAACTCCGACCGAAAGCCTGCCAGTCCAAGGAGGTGATTCAGGGAGCGATACTACAATAAACAGTGAAAAAGTTGAGACAGTTTCACAAAAGTCGTATAAAAGTGCCGATCATGAAATTTCGTGTTCTGAAAAACGACAACAGAACGGGATAGGTGACATTCAAATCGCAGGTGAACAGACTGGAACTAATAGTTTCGATTTGAGCAACAACAAGGAACAGACAGTGACCTCAAATACTTCTGAGTGTAATTTATTCAAAAAGCAATTCTTTAGCAGTGATTCTGATGATTCATCTATCGATATGAATTTAACCGAAACAAAAACCGGGAAATTGGAGTCGGAGGAAAGTCAGATACAAGAAAACTCCAAAAAGAGGAAAGAACCAAAGAATGAATGCAAAGAAAGGGATGAAGATGATGAAATCGGAAAATTACAAAGTCTTCTGAGACAAGTCCAAGTGTCGATGACAGAGGGAAGTGGTAGCAACAAGTCAAATGGTGGTATTAAAAAGCCTGCGAAGCAGAATCGAATGAAGAAATCAAATACCGCTGAAGAGAGTCTCCTGGACTTTATGAACGACAACAATAAGCAAGTAGATAACTGTTTGGAGTTGGAAGTGGTGCAGGAAATGTCCAAGGAGAAGGATGAGAATTTCAATGCCCTAATCAAAAGTACATTCCTCCTTAGCTCCGACGAAAATGCGGCGTCCAGCGACGATGAAGACCCAGAAAAACCAAGGCCCAAGAAGAAGTTAACAGTGAATTCAAAGGGTAAAGCGGAATCGGTTGATTCACATGACGAAAGAATAGTAAGAAAAAGAAACAGTTTACCGAATTTCAATTTTTCTCCCGAAAGAGGAGCAATGAGTGTTAGTGATTTTGATGATGACAGTGAAAGTTTCACCGACAGTGACGATTTCAGTAACAATGACAATAAAAAAAGTAGAGTGGATAGAAAGGAGAAAAACAAAGTTTCCGAGTCTGGAGAGGTCCTCCACAATTTTAGTTCCTATGATTCTAGTGATTCCGATATTCAACACGTTTCTACAGTGAAAAGGCATGAAAATGAAAATTTGAATGACAATTCTATCGGGGTGGAGAATAAGAATACAGAAACCAAGAAAGAAGAAATATTCACAGAAAAAAAATTCAGCAGCAATCCACCACAATCAAATTGCTGTCTCGTATCAGACTTGGATCCTGCCGTAACTGAAGAACTGATTGTCGTTGAGGACAATCATCACAGTCCTATAAAGAAGAATCTAGAATCACCGGGTCGGCGGAACATAAACAAGATCCTTACCAAAAGTTCTTTGGAATTGAGCACGAAACAAGCAAGAAAGATGGAAAAAGAGAGAAATAAAAGATTGGCTGCAAAACAGAATATGTTAGCTGAGATCAGTAGTTGTCAGCCGGATTCAAGTTCAAGACTTATTCTGGACTTTGATCCAGTAACTATGAAGGAACTCGTTGTCGTCGATAAGAATCTGACGAGTAGATTGAAACCCCACCAGAAGGCCGGAGTGAAATTCATGTGGGACGCTTGCTTTGAGTCCCTACAACGTCTGAAGGAAGACAGTGGATCAGGGTGCATATTGGCCCATTGCATGGGCCTCGGCAAGACCCTTCAAGTCATCACCTTGGTACACACTCTTTTTTCCCATGACACCGGCGTGAAGTCTGCTATGATTCTTTGCCCTTTGAATACAGTCAGAAATTGGTTAAAGGAGTTCCGGACATGGTTGCAAAAGTGCCACGTCTCGGTTGCCCCTTTTGAGATAATAACATGTAAAACACAGGCGGAAAAATTAAAGAAGATTTCGCAATGGAAACGACGAGGTGGTGTCTTTGTAGTCAGTTACGAGATGTTCAGGTCTATGACGAACATGAACAAATCAGAGTACGAGCCCTTCTATCCTGCTCTTTGTGACCCAGGACCCGATCTGGTCATATGTGACGAGGGCCACTTGCTGAAGAACACGAAGACAGCTTTGTCCAAGTGCGTGTCTCGGATTAGAACTCTTAGGCGGATCGTCCTAACTGGAACTCCCCTACAGAACAACCTGATTGAGTACTATTGCATGATTCACTTCGTCAAGCCTAATATCCTCGGAACAATGAAGGAATTCTTGAACGGATTTGTCAATCCTATAAAAAACGGACAATTTGAAGATTCGACTACTAATGATGTCATCTTAATGAAGAAACGGGCTCATGTACTTCACTCTCTCTTAGGCGGATTTGTTCAGAGATTTGGGTACAACGTCCTCACCCCATTTCTTCCGGAGAAGTATGAGTACGTCATATCCATTTGCTTGACTCCGACACAGGATCGACTCTATCGTATGTTTATTAACAAATGCACGAAAGTCGAAGGACTGCTACAAGATTTCCACTGGTTACAGAAGGTCTGGACACATCCCAAGATAATGATTAATGCCGCAGAACAACAGAATGAGTCAGAAAAAATTAATGACATGAGAAGGAAAGAGCACTGGTTGCATATGGTTGAGCCAAATGAGTATAACAACCTAAGGAGTAGCGGGAAACTTGTTATCTTGTTTAAAATACTCAAAAGTTGTCGCAAAATTGGTGACAAAATATTGATATTCAGTCAGTACCTCAGTACATTGAACCTGATAGAGTATTTTCTAAGGAAGGCAAATGATGAATACGGTAAATGCCCACAGAATGAGTTTGTGGACACCTGGGTTTTTGGCGAAGACTATTTTCGGATAGACGGTTCGACAAATTCGAGCACTAGGTACGATTATTGCAAGAAGTTCAACGACGTCAAAAATCAACGTTCAAGGGTGCTGCTGATATCAACCAAGGCCGGAGGGATGGGTATAAATTTGATTGGAGCAAATCGGGTTGTTATTTTCGACGTCTCCTGGAACCCTAGTCATGACGTGCAAAGCATATTTCGAGTCTACCGCTTTGGACAGGTAAAACCCTGCTATATTTATCGGTTCATTGCGGAGGCAACAATGGAAGAAAAAATATATAAGCGCCAGGTGAACAAACTCTCCCTGGCTCACCGAATAGTCGATGAGCACCAGATAGAACGGCATTACAGTATGATGAACCTGCAAGAGCTGTACAACTACGACCCCGCACCCAAAGATAAATGGCGGATACCGATCGTGCCGAAGGATTGTCTTTTTGCGGAATTGCTCGCCTCCAGCCGAGACATCGTCGTCAACTACCACGAACACGACACCTTGTTGGAGAACAAAGAGGAGGAGGAACTGACAGAAGAGGAAAGGCGAGCGGCGTGGGAGGATTTTGAGAAGGAAAGGTTTCAATCACAGACCATCGAAAATGACAACCTGGTACATCTGTACGACATGCCCCACAATTCGACTTTCCCCTTGAATGAGGAGCATAACGACATGATTTCGAATGACAGCCAGAACAAAATGTGTAAGATTGTTGAGGTGCGAACGCTGATCAATCATCAGGCTGTGCAAGCCGGTGAAGACGACATCAGCCTCGTGAAGAATCTACCTTTAATTGAAGAATAGCTCCTCACTTCTTCAGAGATCAAAAGATGACAAAGGGTGTCGTAGAGTTTAAATCGCCAGATCACCGAGTGTGACAAGATTTTTTAATTTTATGAGTCAAATTTTTATGTTTACATTTTCTGTATACTACATTGTGTGCTTTAAATTCCTACACAATAAATGTATTGTTAAATGATAACTAAACGTGTTACAAATTACATTTATTGATTCGTACGTTCAACACATACGTACATATTTAATATGCAAGGGAGGAGACATTCGGGGTTGAAGAAATATTTCATTTCCACACTTTTATGACTCCATTGCGTGAAGATGTGAGAAGAAAGCATTGGGTTGCCTGGCACATTTCTATATTGGTAATGGCATCCTGATGTCCTGAAATGAGAAAACAAACAATTCATAGAGAACGTGATCTTAGGTCCATCAACTTATGTCCACGGATTGGAAAGCGAGATACCGGGATGGGGGGCTTCCGTTCCTCTGCCTCTGGATTCATCAAACGGACCCTTTTTCATCTCGTCAAATTTTGAAGGTTCGTCCAAACCGCTTCTAGGTTTTAAAGCTATCTCATGCACCACATTCATCCCGTCAATTACTCGTTGTCTAGAAATAAGAAAATTCAAATGAGTGCTCATAATCAAAATATATATAAGCACACATTTGAATGGTACTCACTCATAAGAAAAGGAAGACGAATTTACGGTGTCTAAAGCCGAAGGCACTACCAAATGGGATTCTGTAGAATTGGCCAAGTCCCAGTACCTCAGTCTCATGTCGGTACCACCCGTGAAAAGGAACGGTGACCTATCCATTTCGCCCGCGTACATCGCACATACGCTGGGACTGTTAGTGGAACTCTTCGATAACGGAGGTGTTGTGCTACCCCAAAGAACGGCCTGTCTCGTCTTGGTTTCCATGTTCCATACGGATACCTCGTTGTTCCCTTGAACGGCTGAGAGGATCCAAGACTTTTCTGTAGGGTGGCATATGACTTTGCGAACACGACCTTACGAAAAAATGAAAAAATATGAAACGATTCCCAGCATTGCATTGTACTTGTATGGTGTTTTCAAGTTTCCTAGATACCTGCAGGATGAAGCCAGTTGGCGATGGCCAACTGAAATCGCAGATCCCAAGCAGTGTGGTACCCACTGGAAGTCGCCACGGCAGCCCAGCACTGTTGTGAATCCAAACAGAAAGATGTGATCACACCATGTTTCAGGTCGTTGTCCAGTTTCCAGGCCGTACCTGGCTTTCTGAGATCCCACCCAACGAGAGATCCATACATGGTTGCATAAACAAGAACTGACTGTGAGCCTAAAATGAAATATAGCTGCCTATGACAAAGCTCTGGTCAAAAACACTCAGCATTTTGTGACACCCACTTGAATCCAAGTAGTTTATGTCCACCGCAGAACCGTCTTCCTGCATATTTAACTGTCTGGAATGCAACAAGGTGACTTTGTTCGAACTAGACTCTATCCTCATAACAAATATCGACCCGTTTGCGGACGCAGAAGCCAAAGATTCGTTGTTCTCGCAAAGGGTTAGTCCGATCAAAGCTCCGGTCTGTCTATTGTACAACAATTTTGATCTGAAAGAAAGACTGGTCAGGTACATCTACACAAGAAAAATCCTGAACCATGGCCCATCCTTACCTGTTAGCAATGTTTTTGCCTTCCATTTTGACACAATCCCATAGTCGGATGCAACCGTCATTGGAGCAACTTGCAAATTTCCCTTTCCCCGGAAGGGGAACTAACCTGAAACGAATTACGCTTTTAGATGATACCTGGTGTATACTTTTCCCTCTTCACAAAAGTATCCTTACTTGTTGACCGAACTTCTGTGCTCGTGCAGATGAGCAACCAGCGTTCCTTTCAACCTCCATCCCGGTGGAGGTATGTGAGGTCCCCAAGCAGCTTGTTCAGCCATCTCCCTCGCTCTTGTTGTCTTATTGTACATCTCCTGTTTTCTGCTTATAAGCTTCCTCAGCTCTGATTTGCAAGGAGCACACCTATCTAAACCGACAATACAATAAATGAAAGGAGTCTGCAATCACGTCATCATAAAACGTTAAACATATAGGACCTACATTGAATGTAAGACTTTTCGTGAAGGCTTTGGTCCGCATCTGAGATCAAGGAGTACAAGGGAGACACTGGTACGTCTAAGGTACCTGACGTGGTGACTGTTTTAGAGGATTGAGACACCTGTGCGTCACTCGTGCCAAACATGTGCTGCCACTCGGAGTTCATCCCGACGTTGCTCTGCAGTTCCGGAGAAAACCGACTGCCTTTGTCTCCTCTCTTTCGGTTGACATCCTGTGATAAAGACGGATCCTCTCAGAGGTTAGAGCACCATCCTCAGTTAAATGTCGATGATCTGATACTTACCTGGTATTCCTTTGGGTTCTCCGTCTTGAGGCTAGCGCAGTGCGCGTTGACGGCTACATTTAACAGAGCTAGGTTAAGACGCCCGTTCGTTTCGGACAGGTTGACCAACTTTCCTTCATTAGCTATTGCTTTATGTTTATGCATCTTTAGTAAATGCTTTCCCATGCTAATGAGTTGGTCTTCAACGAGGTCATTCATACCTTCCGAGATGAGTCGCCTGAACACCTAGAAAATGTTTAATTTTATCCCTTTAACCTTTTGCTAATATAAGTAATTTCTAAGGAGTGTGTCTTAGTCCCACTCTTCCTCCAACCTTCGTGTCCGTCTAAGAAATACTTACCGTCTTTATAGTCAATGGAATTGAGATGTACTGAGGAACATGACCGGCTTTAACCAAATTCCTACTCTTCTGCCTCTCGTTCAACGTGTGCAAAAGTATTTCTATGTCTTGACATTTAAGTACGATATCGTAGACGTCCCTTGGCACGGGATCGATCAACGCATTAAGTATCAGATACTGTTAACAGATAGAAGTATTCGAATCGGTATTCGATTCTTAGCATTTACTTTCGTGTTGAATATTTCATTCATTACCTCCTTGTTTACTTGTATGACTGGTGTTTTGAAGTAATTGCTCAGGTGATTGACAACCTTGCATTGAACGTCTACGGTGTCCAGAGTCACCGCGATGGCCGCAATGAATCCAGCCACGGCGTGCCTGATCCACAGGTTCGGATGTACCAGAAAGCAGGCAGTGTCTTGCAGGAGCTGATAAACGGAGGCCTTGCTCAGGAGGTTTAACTTTATAAGTTCTTTCATTGCATTTATGGATTTAACAATTATGAACTCCTCGGGATCAGACAAGCCCTGAAAGTTCCAAACTGTCGTAGAGAACCTGAAACACCCAGGTGGATTGTATGTATTGCCTACCTGCTGGAGAAGTGGCGTAACAATGGCGGAACTGTACACTCCGACATAGGAAACGACCCCGACGAGACAGTCAAAAAAAGATCCCCTCAACTGTTTGTCGTTCTTATCGTTCAAGAAGGTGATCAAATGTGACAGCAAAACGTCATTTGCTGAAAGAAATATTCAACTTGTATTACACGTGTAAAAAATGTAATGTATAGTACTTTTTTTTACCCTAAATACCAACCCTGCGATTTACATTCTTTTGTATATCTAGTTTTCTGGCACATCTCAATGCCTTTATTATTCTTGCCTAAGTCAAAAGCGTAGATTGTTTTTTATTTTTGTGTCTAAGCTTACCTTTCTGTTTTCCAAAGAAGACGCAGAGTCTAGTGATTCCGTACTCTGCTAATGTGATTTTTACAATGTTTTCTGGGTCGGCCAACAGCGAAGACACAGTTTGCTGGATCATATCGCGCAAAATTTGCAATTCAGCCTCATAGCTAAGCTTGGGCATTTCAGATGGTTTGAATGACTGATTGCTGTTCTGAGAGCTTTCTATGTAACTACAACAAAAGGCAAATGTTTTTAGAGAACAAAAAGCAAGTAGACGATTCTTAATGAAACCTACAAACCCGAGGGCTATCTCCGCGAGATCAGCTATGTTCTGAGCATAAGCAGATCTAACTAGGATGACTGGGTCGGTTGTGAGGGGAGCTAGGCCTGGAAGAACGTATTCTGGGAAGATATTGGCATCGCTGCTAGGAACATTTTTCACCAGACCCAAGACTTTGGTCAGCGTATGTATGGAGAGAATCCGAACCCGAGGAACCGGATCCTGTATCAAATGAAACTGCAAGAGACGCGTTAGATAAGGAACGTTAAGTAGGCGTGGAATCATGAGGGCATTCAAGTACTCACAATATATGGAACAATTCTATCTAAAATATTCTCGGTACTGGAGTACTTGGCTAACTCTAGTAGAACCTCCAAGGCCTGCAACTTCGAACTCGAATGATGTAGTGCTCTTATACATGATGTAACAAGAGTCGTTATTATTACTAGACCATCCGATCCTTCCTTAGTCTCTTTGTTTTGGTCTTTTTCTTTGCACAGCATTTCTACTACATTCTTAATGTCTGACTTAAGCCTGCAGAACATTAAAATTTATAAAAGTTTATAACACAGCAATCAATGCTTAAATGAAATAGAAAAGTACCCACCTTGCAATTTTTTCATCAGGAGACATGATTGGTTGAGCTGCAGAAAACATAAGCATATAACCCTGCAGAAATGAATAGAAATATTCTGGGAAAACTGTACCTCTGGCTTGGTCCAAATAAATTTCAGCAGAGCTTCTTGCAGATGGTTCTTTTTGTATCTGATGAAGAAAAATGTTAACAAAAACATAAGTCAGACAAATAATGTACATGAAATATGACTATAAATAATAACGATTCTGTAGAAATTATAAAACTTAAGTATATAAGTATTATATATATATAAGTTTTATAATATAAAAAGATAAGAATTGGAAAAATTAAGAATTACACAATCTTCAACAACTAATGATTTAAAATTGAGGGATAGAAATACTACACTAGTAAAATAAAGGTTTCTCGGATGAGACTTGCCATGTGAGTGAGTAGGTTTCTCATTCCCTCATCTTCAATTTTCTCTAAATGTCTTTTTGGATTGTATTCATTTACTCTGTATGAGAGTAACTGGGATAAATTAAATGGAGGCTGGCCTTCATTGTAGAGTTCAATTAGTGCACACCTGAAATTTTATAATATAATTATCTCATTTGTCTAAAAAAGACAAAATGCAAAATGTACACAAATTGTAAACCTCACCCAGCTGAAAAAATATCCATAGCTGGAGTTAATTCCCCTTTTACAAGACCCTCCTCAAAGAGGGTGCTACCTTTACTTAATTTATTATTAAACCTTTCTGGTGCTATGTAACAACTTCTTCTTCTAGATGTGTCAAAAAAATATGAATAATCAGCTGGATTATCCTCTGGCAGGTAACTGGGTTTATAGCTAGCAAAGTCAGTCAACAGTATCCAGTTCCAGGAAGTGACCATGAGATTTTCTAATTTTATGTCCCCATGGCAGACCCCGACTTTATGACATTGATGCAAAGCATACAGAATCTGAAATGTGAGAACACCCAAAAATCAATCAGAATCTGTCTCACTTTAAAATGACACAACTAATGAATCAAATGAAATTGTTAATTACTTGAAAAGCCATAAACTTTTTTTGTATACTGGTCAAGAAAGGTCTGGTAGATATTTTATCATACAAGCTACTCTTTACATATTCCCTAATTATAAAACCTGCTCTGTCTTGCAATATTGTCTTTTGGAAAGGTAAACAGTTAACGGCGGATGCTAGTTTCGTACGGATCTCCTCAATACCATTCCTATAGGTGGACAACGGTAAAGAGGGATCGTGGATGACGAACACCTTGACGACGACGAGTCCCTCTTGTGATTTGGCCCGGGCCACTTTGAAAAACCTCGTCGATCCAAGGCTGAAATTAACAAAAAAAAGCTGTCACTACTTAAGTTATCATATTCGCGCTGGCCTGAATTGCTAATAATTTCATCCAGATTTACGGTGGATCCGCACTTACTTGACGTCAAATTTCAAATCCGGATGATCCGTCAGGTAGTGTTCGACCGGAAATATTTGGGAGGGCGCTATGCCCACCAATTGGTTTCCCATTTCTGGAGCGTGTCTGGTTAAATTCGCATCCAGATGAGTGTGTAGTCTTTGTCTAACAATCGACGTTTCATTTTCTTACATATTACAATCCGATCAGCTGTCAGAGAGTGCGAAATTTGCTACTTCGTGTCAAGTCTGCTGCCACGATATTTGTTTACGTCGTACGTGAACACCACGGTTGGAAATTTAAAACATAAAGAAATTAATTTTTAGCGTTTATAAAATTAAATTAAATTTGCCGTTATGATTTTCTAGCTCTTTTATATTTGTTAGGAAGTTTCATCCGCAATAAATAAATAAAGTAGGGAAAATGACTCAAATCGATCTCGTCAAGCGAGAAATCGTTCATTTAAATTTGAAAACCAAAGAACTGATACAAGTAAGTTGACTTGAACAGCTGTTGTAGCAGATGTTGCAGTTATTAAATTTTGAAGTATTCATTGCCATGTGGAGAACCACTGAATAGCCTATTAAAAAAGAAATGATTCATGTGTCAAAACCATGACACTGATGGTGTCATTCTTTTTGTTGTTGTTGGTGATGTTCTGCCATGAGACATTGCCTAAAAGACTTTCAGAAAAACAAACTTGTTTTTGAATCAGTGTTAATTAATTACAACAATAACACATCACTAAATTAAAAAAAATAGACATTCAATTTAAATACAAATGTCTCAATTTATGTTAGTCAGTAGAGGGTCAATATCCTAAGTAACTGTTCAATGTAAATCAGTTTAATGGTTTCAGAGAAAATGCAGCTTTACAGCTTACAGCTTGCCTTACAGCTCCCTAATATGACACTTACAACTAATGTTTCCCCACTAACTCTCTTTTGTGGCTCAAAAATTTGTCCCACTGCTGTTGTTTAGCTGTAGTTTGCTTAAGTTGTTATTAATATTTAAAGCTCAGTAAGAATTCATTGACTTTTATATTTTAGGAAATACAAAACTGTGATGGACCATTAGAAGTATTAAATGAATTAAATCATGAAGGTAGAAAAAAAATATCATTACTTAGAAACAGTTTGAACTTGTTAAAAACATTGGCAAATGAGGAGGAGAAGCCAAGTGTACAAAAGTGGTTGTTGGAAGATGTGAAAACAAATGAAGATGAATTAAGTGCTACTGTTACTGCATTCCAGAAAGCAAATGTTTCAGCTTTGATGGCAATTGATAAGGCCAACAGGAGAGCACTCTTAGAAGAAGATGAGGAATCAACCCTTGCACATAGGTAACCAGTTTACTCTGTATTATTTAGGTTGTTTATCTGTAAAGGGTGGTGAGAAATTAAATCTATTGTATTGTTGTGAATACAGAAAGAAAAAAGACAAAGAAAACCTGGCCAAAATGTCCTCCAATGTGACTGAACAATTGCTTTCTATCAGTAGGACACTCTATGATTCAACCCAAAGGAGTGCAAATTCACTAGACACACTGGGTATTGGGCCATTTTATCCTCAGTATTTCAGATGTTTATTTTATTCAATTCAATTATCATATTCTAAACATTTTATTTCAGTTAGCACATCAACAACAGCAGATGGGACAAAAGTTGAATTGGACAATGCAGGAAATGTTATTGCTCAGTCTGGAAAATTGTTAGCTAAATATGGTAGGAGGGAGAAGACAGACAAAGTGTTGGTGTTCTTTGCCTTTGCATTTTTCTTGGCTTGTGTTATTTATATTTTACAAAAGAGGCTCTTTTAATGTTAGGTCATCTTAACGTTTATAGAAATATTGTAATTGATGTAATTTTGTCCATGTTTACTTGTTGATCATTATATTGTATATTTTTAATATTACTTTGTAATTTATAGTTTTTTGTTAAAGTTACATTTAACTTAAAAGTTTTCTTTTCCTTATGTGCTCTCCCTGTTTATTGTAGTCTCCCTTCAATATAGAACAAATTACATATTAGTGCACTAGGGAGGAACACAAGTTCAGGGAGAAACTGAAATGGCTCTAAAGAACTCATTCAGTATGGCACCCGCAATAAGAGATTTATTAATTTGACACATAACAACGTAAATTTGATTTAAAAAAAATTAATTAATACCAAGTTTGCTAATTCTGGCTATTGAGGGAAAAGATAAGTATGGGAATTAGAAACTTCTATGGTTTTCCCTGTTTGCTGCAGATTGTGCTGCCGCGCCTACACAACGAAAACGTGATTCTGGCAGAAAAATATCAGGCGGAAGTGAAAGGTAGAGAGTTAATTTATTACCCAACTGCGGTTGTTTCGACTGCAAATCAATTAAATAAATTATAATCGATTTTATTTATTTCCAAGTTGGATTCAACTTGAATTTTAAGTACGGCCACATCCCCTTGTTTGCTACGAGTCACGTACCAGAAATAGATTCTCAGAAGAACACTTCTGTAGTTGTTGCTGAAGGTTTAAATTATGCACTATTGAAAAGGTTTTGACCTTAGCCAATTTTGTGCTCGGTTCTCACCAGCATTCCAGCGAAGTTTAAGCACAAAATTTTCCATTTCTGCATTCTATTTCTGATTTCATTTATTCTTACCTACCTCCAACCTTTTAATTACACTCAAATATTTTTACAAGGCTCAGTTTGTTTAACAATTATTTACTCCACCTCGTAATCTTTTGATTCTTTGATATTGCATCTCTAGGTTGTGCGAACATCTCTTGTTTGATCGTTACCAATATTTAATTCTCTGATCACTGTCGAAAATTAATTTTAGGTCCCCTTTTAAGTATTAAAGTAAAGAACCTGTGACGGTTTGGTGAACGATCAAATAAAGTTTAAATGTTATTTGGAGGCAAGGCAAACATCGGAGAACAACAATTTCTAATTGTCATGTCTCCACGACATCGGACACTTCATGGTTCAACAACAAAAATACATCTTTATATTCGTACATTTAAAAATGGAAAAAAGTTCCAAAGCAAAGAAATTCATTGACAATATGTTATCAAGAATAAAACTTGAAGTATATGGAAAATACCTAAGAAAGTCGAGGAACGGTAGAATAACATCGGTAGGGATTCTGCGTGGTGGGACAAGGGTAACAGGTAAAGGTCAAAGATGAAAATATACAAGAAAATATACAACGATTTTGGTGGTTGGTGATACAATAAAAAACAGATTTAAAAGTCTTCCTCATTTTATTTGTTTTATATACACAAAATATTTGGAGGGAGTGGTCCAAAGAACAGAAATATCACAACACAAAAATTTATTTACACCAAACTCTCTTTGAATTCTTCCATTTTGTTTCCCTTGATAGAGGAATTGAATATCTTACAAGTCCGATCTTCTTCATTTGTGGGGAGAGAATTTGTGTTGCTGTCACTTCTGGTTGAACCAGAAACTGATTTAATGACCGGTTTTTTACTTCCGGTGATTTCTTCTTTGACTTTTGTAGCGAGTCTCTGGGTTCGGAAGTGAGTCTTCTTCATTGCTTGATGATGGTAATTATTGTTGTAGTGCGGCTGATGATAGTGGTAACGGTGATGATGGGTTTTCTTTTTGAAGATGCTGTCCATGCTTTGACTGTGCTTGAGCGGTCGAACTGGAGTCAATGGTGAGCCGTCATCCACCAGCAGGAAATCACTGAAGGATTTTCTTCTATCCACCTTTTTCCGGTTTGACTGACTCAATCTGAAATGGCACCTATCTGTTTTTTTCCTCTCGTAAGCCCCTCTAGTCATGAACCCCTTGAGCTTGTAGGCTTTTGTGTCCGTGTCAAAGTCCCTGGTGAACAATAGTGATTTTGAGCAACTATCACGCCGATCGACGAGGTCTTTGGTCTTATAGGAAGTGTCAAGAAACGATTTTTTCCTGTCTTTGTGGCAGTGATGATGGTGATGGTGATGATTCAGATCAGCAATGGACGGCCTATGTATGGAGCTAGTGGTGATGGCAGTCAGCGAGGACGTGTTAAAAGTACTCGTTCTAAGCAGACCTTTTTTATGCTTCCTGAAGTAGTTCTTCTTGATGCCACATAATTTTAGGAATCCGTTCCGAAACTTGGACGACATCAGATTGTATAGGATCGGATTGGTCGCCGAGTTAAGGTAGAACATGATGCGGCAGAAATATAAAAGACTATAGTAGCCCTCATTTCCGAGTTTCATGACTTCCTCGTGAGGTGCGAGTACTATCCAGACAATAAGCGCTCGGAATGGAAGAAGACAGACGAAGAAAAATGTTACGACGGTACCCAACATCATGACTACTTTCTTTCGATACCTTTGAGCAGACGTTGGGTTCTCCTGCGCAATAAATGATCAGCATTATTTCAGGCTCTTTCAGCACAAGGAATGATTCAACAAGTGAAAATACTCACCAATCTCCTGAGAGGTATAATTCCAGGATGAGTCATGAGATTAATTGCTATGACTGAGTAGAGCATGACGAGTATTGCTAATGGAAGAGCAAAAAATACGAGTGTTCCGCCGAGGAAGAAGGTTTTTGACCAAAAAGTGTCGGCTAACGTCTGGCAGACGCTTACATTTGAGCCATCCACATATTCCAAGTGGGTGTAGTCGGTCATACAGACAATGGGACTGAAAGGAGAAAGACCACTGTGAAAACTCGATGTTTTTTGTGTGATTTTTTCTAATTTCACAGAAAAGAGAAAAATAATTTGCATTAAATAACATCTTCCGTCTTTCATATTACTGCGAACCTATCTCACATGCTGGTTACCATTTAGGCTACCATTCAGGTACTCATTCGTCTCTACCTCCAGTCACACCACCACATTTTCTTAAACATATCATGCTGATTTGAGGTAACCGATTAAGTGATATTGGTAAATAGTAATCGCGAAGATGTATCTAAAAATGGGGTTTATTGTCAGTAAGTATGTTTCCCTTTTTAATGAACTATGGTATTTTGCATCTCACGAACAGAATTTCTCATAAATGGTAATCGAAAAGCGAGAAGGGAACGCTGACTGTTACAAAGTAATAAAGCAATTTTTCTCTTGTCATTGTGCAGTCGGGCAAAAAACCATCAAATGTATGCTTGTGATGTTGAGATGAAGTTTCTGTCGGTTAGTCACCAGGGCTAGACAACAAGTTATTTTGTAGATGGAACACATTTAAATATCTAAGAGACGAATGATGCAATGCAGAAATTATTAAAAAGATGTACGTTCTAATTTCTCACTAAGAGGTACTCCAGCGTACAGGCTTGAACCTCAGTAAAATAACAAAAAAGAAAAATATTGTACAGATGTAAGTGAACAGTATCTTCCAGAAGAAGATAAAGGACAAGTCAAACTGACAACAAAAATTTACAGTTTATGTTTAAAGTAAAGAAGAACTAAAAGAAATTCAGGAAGTCAGGAATCGGGTGGAACTGAACCCAATTCTGTTCCATTCCATCTCTATTCACAAAAACAATCGTCACCCAAAGAATTTGTAATGTATCTGCCAACTTTGTGAAGAAGTTTAAGTCACAATACAAATACACACTCTAATGGGAGGTAAGAGGACGACCACAGCAACGGCTACGTCTTTGAATTCCTGCCACAACAAGAAAGAAAATTCAGAAATCATCGATGTTTATATTGACACATAATCATTGGTCATGCAATCACTCCTTGACATTCAGTGAAGTATCTTCTTTATCAACAAGGAAAACATCAACTTTACCGACAAGAAAAGGTAGAGGCATGCTAAAAGCCCTGGAAATTTAAAAATATTTCATCTTATATTGAACAATTTTTGTATTTTTTTTTAATGAACAGAACAACATCTAGGCCACTTTATATTACAAGGCAACCGAGCTTCCTCCTATCTTTCTTTCACAGAAGATTCTGCTTTGCGTAAGATGCCAGACGGCCCTTACTTTTTTGGCGAGGCCCACCATAAATCACGGCATTACGAAATCGACATTTCATTTGTATTCGTCACAATGAAATGAGAAGAAAGAAAAAGAATTGTAACAAAGAAAGATTATCTAAAGAGAAAACAGAGATTTAGTTAATAATTTATTTGACACCGGAAAAAGGAATAAAATGGCGATCTGATGCCAACAGGATGGAGGAAGAGGCAAAGGGTCCCTAACGATGGACAAAAGTCAAAAAGCGTAAAAGAAGAAGACGAAGGAGAAAAACTCAATTAGGACGGAACAATCAAAAAGATTGTTTTAATTTAGATCGTTGTCTTCTGAAAATCAACAAAAATTAATGGACCTCAATTGAATTTATCTAATCTTTTCTTTGGTCTCCCACCCCACTTTTCTGGTTTGCGACGCAGAAAGAGTGGTTGGGACACGTAAAAAACAGAAGCAAAAATTTACCTCTGGATTATTTTGAACTGTTACAACTAGAACTGGGGTTTTGGGAGAAAAACGGAACGGCGAAGAACTGTTTAGAACAAAATTTTGGAAGAAAACGGCAAGGAAAAGTGAAAAAAAACGGAAAGGAAGATGAATACAATAATTAGCTGTGTAGCTACTGGACAAAAAGAATGGCAACGTGAAAAATGCTTCCTACTTAATACCAATCAATAAATAAGACATAAAGCAATTTCGGAAATGTAAAAATAAAAATAAATAAAAATAAAAAAGTAAAAATAAAAATAAAAACAAAAACTGATTACTCTACTTCATGTAAACATTACTTAAAGTCGTTCTGTGGGGTATTGAATAATTGAACTGAACTAAATAAAGGCAGGAAAAGATAATAACAATTTATAAAAAATGAAATGGAGAGAGATAAAAGGAAAAACAAAACATTTAAATAAAAAAAAATAAAAAAGAAAGCAATGTAGATAATTATACGTATAATAGTTCAATTAGATGATTCAAGAGAAGAATTATCAAAAAGCGTAGAAAATAAGGATGGGACCGGAAAAGGAAATTAAAATGACCGATATTCAAAATTGTAGAGATCAAGTATCAACAACAGCATTCGTTGATGTTTCCGTATAATAATTTATCTAAAAAAGGCGAACGAATGATTGGAAAATAGAGAAAGAAACTAATGAGAAAGGAAAGAAAAACAAAGAGGAAAATGTTTGACCCATCAAAGTTTCTAAAAGTTCTAGAAGAACCCAACTCTGCCGAACAAGTTATAAACACCTTCGGTGTTTTGACTCGTGCATGTTTGGTCAAACTACTCTTAACAAATAAAAGAAGATGTAGTCTGATAAGTACATTTGAGATGTGGATAGTTAGGGTATCTTAAGGCATAAATGTTACGTTTCACCCTAAGATTTTACACTAGGTAGATTTGGTTAAATTTCCCAGGTTTTACCACTTCCCTGTGGGTTCCCGTGTTCTCCAAGTCGTATCGGCTCTGTGTCTTGCTTCTTTTTAACATTTGTTAAATTATTTCATAACTTTTGGTTTTCTTTCATATTTTTCCTGTTATCATTTTCCTTGATTTCCCACAACGTATTTTTTCGTATACTATCCGCAACCTTTTTGCGTCATGGGTTCCAAGTAACGTACACTATTTTACACAATTTGGCTTTCTTCAACTAGCGGTTTCCCACCAACGGATATTCAAAGTGCGGACAGCCAAAACCTTGGTACTCCTGCGGTTCCTTCATTTCAAAATCTAAGACGTGTTTCCCAAAAGCAATAAATTAAATAAATGTCAAATTACTAGCACGAACCTGGGTTAGAACCAATTACTCAAAGGCGGATACTAAATTATAAAACGAAATATACAAAAACCGTTCCATTATTCTGGATTTAGCTGGATTGACGGATTAAATGGAGATCACTCAGAGCCAAACGTGGCTATCCTCCACGTCGCCGGACGCCCTTATCACCCGAGACCCAAGAGCACTTGGAACCTGAATCAGGTACTCGTCCAGCCCAGTCAAAGGGACACTCTTTGGATCGGTCATGTTTATGGGAACCAGTAGGGCGTCCAGAAATGCAGGAAAATTTTTTCCTCGGTCCGGAGGAATTTGTCGTTCGGACAGTATGCCCTCCTCTGATTTGCACTTTGACAATTGGAATTCGGGCCGTATAACCGAGCGGCTGTCGAAGAGCAGGCTCTGGGTCCTCGTTTTTTCATCTCCATCATCGGAGGCTGCATTCGTGGACCACTCCGACCCAGAGTTTTTCCTTCGTAACGTACCCCGAACATTCGGGGGCGTCACATCTGGCTCGGGCTCGGTTGTTGGGGAGTAAATCAATGCGGGAGGACATTCGCCGTTGGAATTCGCTTGCAGGACACTTCTCTTGGACGATTCCCTGTTGAGCAGTCTGGACTCTCTAAAGTAACTAGACTTCTTCTCGAAGAGATCCGGTGAGCCTCTGTAATGGTAGTGGACTGATCCAAATTGATCTCTCTCTCGGCGGGAACTCGAATAAGAAAATGAAGTTGTTTGACCCCAGCTAAAACACAACATTACCTTGCCTTACAGTTATCTGTATTGGTGCTGTTATTTTTGTGGTACCTGCCGGCGCAAACAGGGGCTACCAAGGAATCCTCAAGGTGCTACAAGGACAGATGTTTAGGTTTGCAAACAGAGCATCAATGATCAGCGTAAAGATGTGCCTCTCTCGCTAAAATGTCTCTAAAAGAGCGACTTATGTTATTAGAGGATCTTGAAAAAAGTGTTTTAAAAAGCCGGTAACACAACAAGACAATTTATGTCAATGTGTTTGATTGGGGTTACCACAATATAGTTCACTAAAACGGAGAAAAAAGATCACTGAAAGAATTTTAGCAATACATAAGAAAATGAGTAAGAAAATTTAATATTTGGAGAAACTGCTTAATAGGACAAATTAAAAACCGGAAGAACAGAGTCGTTAAAGAAGAAATAGGCAAAGCAGGAGTGACTCTCGGACAGGGAAAGACAATAACTGCAAATGTAAATGTAAAGTTGGTTGATCCTATAAGAGCGTTTAAAATTTTAAATTGTGGAATGTCGAAACAAAATATCAAAACAATATTTATTAACGGCTCTGACTCAGTAGGAAACAAATTAATTTCCGGATCCGCAAGTAAAAGGGTTTTCATTTCCGGAAAAATCCGAACAAGTATTCACCTGGACATTATAGTGTAAAATTTAATTTAACTTTTTTTCGGGAGATGCAAACTACTGTTGTAAAGAAAAAAACTGAGTTAACTACTCTGCACGGCTAAAAATGGCTAGAAGTGACAAGAACTATGGACAGTACAGTAATTCCTATGGTTCTGGAAGAGAAGCAGAATCTACGAGCCTGGAAGTTTGAGGGACCAGTGACGTTTGCAGTATCTACCGAATAAAATATAACACGTAAACTACAACTGCAACCAGCGTCTTAATTCAATGGACAATGTTCAATACTTTGTTTTTATGCTTTTGCTTAGCTTTTGACTGTTGCAAGTTGCGACACCAAAAGGATTCCTGAATTTGAGAACCAAATAAGGCTTCAAACAGCTCCCTATTCGCCTTGGTGGAATCCAGGAGTATTAGTGGTACGGGTCAACTCACTTTCTACCATGCATCAGAATTCTTCTCCTCTTCATTCCGCAGACCTTACAAAATCCGTCCCTAAATTTTGTCGACATGAGATTGTAGAGGACGGGATTGATGGCCGAGTGCACGTACGACATCGTCCTGCAGAAGTAGAGTATATTGAAATACTTCTCGATACCCAGGTTCTTAATCGTCTCTGCGGACGCCGAGATGTACCAGGGCAAAAAGACCCTAAAGGGCATCAGACACAAGAAGAAGGAGAGCACGACCGTCCCAAGCATGAGAATCAGTTGGCTTCGGGCCCGGTGACTGAATGTCTCACTGCCCTGGAAGAGAACAAAACCCCACGATGGTGCAAGACTGAACTATTCTACCAAACCAAAAGCCAGCAGACCATAACTCACCTTGAGTCCCGGATCCGCCATCAGGTGAATGGCTATGATAGAATAGAGTACGAGTAGGACGACGAGGGGCACCCAGAAGAAGACAGAAATGCTCATGTAGAAGAAGAGTTCCTTCCATAAGGTGTCGGCGGGAGTAAGACAGGCCGGCACCCAAGATCCATCACTATACTGAGCTAATTCGTACTGTGAGATGAACAACATCGGACTGGAAAAACGACACTGAAATTATTGGCGAGATCTGTTTCACGAAAAAATATATGATACGAAGCGAGAGCAGACACATTTGGTGGTAGAAGGTGCAAGGAATCGGGCCCGACGAATGTGCACAAACGAGAATGTTCCCATTGGCGACAGCAACGGATGGCGCAGACGAGTGCAAAACAATTGCATGAGTGTGAGCAAAGCGAACAACCAATTTGAAATGAACATAGTAAGCAGCGGTCAAACAGCAGAAAAAACGCAAAAATACCCTTTTTGCAGGAAGTTGTACATGTAACAAGCACAGTTAATGTTTAAGTGATCAACCATGATTGTCACCTGTTAGGAAGGCTGTGATGACGAAGCAGCTGTGTACCACCGTTGTTCAAGGTTAGCTGAGTGAAATGAAAGCACAGAAGACGTACATGTGGACTATTCTTTTGAGTGAACATCAACAGTCAAACCTGCCTGGGAATCACTTACTCCTTTACACAATGTAACATGCATTGCATACTATTGCATTTTCGGCCTGCACCACGTGAACAACATAGTGGCACAGATGTACGACTTTAACGCTGAAACATATTAATAACCACCAAAAGCAACATACAACATGAAACATGGAACTACAAATCGTGTCATATCATATCCACGTCATCATTGAAGTCGAGATGAAGTACATTTAAAACTTTGCCTTCTTTCGTGTAAACAGTAATAGAAAGAGGAAGATTGTTGTTAAGTTTTGGCCGTGAAAAGGAATTTCAAAAACACAAAGTGGTGATTGAATGGTGATAAAAGGTACGGGCCCGATGTCATAGTGTTACACATAAAAGAGGAAGAAAAACATATTGGTAACTTATAAACTGAAACATAATTGGAAATACAAGAGAGGGTAACATTACCCAATATGATGGCTTACCTTTCTTTTCCACGTTCCGTCATCGCACGCGTTCGGCCATTTTCTATTGTGACTTTTTAGACTCGTTTAAAAGCTAATTCGATGTGTCTCGGCAAAACGGAAATAAAAATCACAAAAAGTCTCTCGACGGCAACGGATCTTTTTCATACTCCAAACAACAAGACAAAAAGAAACGCACAGCGAGACGATCACGACGGTTCTGCCATTGAATTATATAGAACAAGACAAAAAGCGGATATGGAAACCGGAAGTAGTTGACCTGTTGGATATCAACCTATAGGGATGGCATTTAACACCAATAATATATTCGTACCCAAAGGCACAAACACTAATACTCGTTTAATTGCAATTAATGATTATTGATCTGATTAAGTTGTTGAGCACAATGTTGGTTATGTGTGGAGGAGGATGATTCTTTTGCAGATGTGACGAGAGATCTTTTTTAGAAATCACCAACCTGAATGAACCTGGAAAAGTACGAAGGTACCAAAAATGGGGGAGGGGAAACAATTCTGCCTCGAAGTAGAGCGGAATAAAACCAAAATAAAATCAATTTGCTATTACATAATTATTTATGTAAAGAACTCGTTGGACCTCGGCGGTTTAGGCTGTCTTTGCCATGAATATACGTATAAAAACATATTTATTCAGCCAGAATACAGTATTCATTGGATTTTGTACTAAACATACACTGTGTGTACAGTTCTGTGTTTTCCCCCGGCATATTCAACATTTCAAATCTACGAAACTAATTTGGAAAACTTAGCACGAGTACCTTGAGGTGAATAGCTTGATAGTTTACATGAATAATTTCGTGTTTCTTATTTTCATTTCAGCGCACCTTGATATTGACTTTCCTCACTATTTGAAATTTATTCATTGTATGAAAATAAGTACAATTTAGTTCGATGGCGATCAGCAATTATTAAAAATCGAATACGCCGTACTACTCTCATTTGCTTCCTTATTCATTTCTTTCAGAAATGATTTTGCGAGTCGGTTTAAAAAGAATCAAAGAACCCGAAAAACCGCAGTCAAGTCTGTCTTGGGAAAGTTACAAAATTATCGAAACAATGTTAGCCGTACTAACTCAGTTTCTGTCACAACTTTCTCACGTGAAGGTTTCGACCATTTCAACCTCCCTAGGGCAGACTATGTCAAAGTGGAATGTCAGTGCAGTGCCGTCATGTCCCTGGGGAGGTTATTGTCGGAGCGCGTTTAAGTCTATTCAGACACAATCTGGATTTATTAATAACAACTAAATTGTGAATCAAATGATATAATGGACCGGTGGCAATTTTCAGAGTTGGTCGAATGAATTATTGTGTGTGTGTTTAGTGATTGATTGAATCTGGACAATGAGAGGGAGACACAAGATGTGCGAATGAAACAAACAATTGACACAACCAAGTAATTGATTGATGTAATGAAGAGATCACTGAAAATTGTAAAAGAAAGAAGAAATGTTTTTCATGGATAGAGCTTGAATGAATGAAAGAAATAACACAGAGGAAAAATAAGAAATTATCCTTTTATTGGTCAAAAGGACTGATTGGAGTGACTGACCGATTGAATGTAATAAATGAAAATAAAGAAGCAAAACGAACAACAGAAGCTCCAGGACAACCACAGCAAAAGAATGTCAAAGGCTTTGACATTCCAGCGACTTCAAAGATACTCACCACCCTCTTTGACATAACACAACCTAACAAAAGCAACACCCCATAAAAAAAGAACAATTTTGTTTCAGTCAGTAATACCAACATTCGATGTCGTACTCACTCCGTCAGAGGCAGAATAACAATATTGACATTAACAATAATTTTAATTGACAGACTAGGAAGCCAGTAAACAAAGTAAGTTCAGTTCCCATGAAAGCGTCTCGGCCAATCACCAAAGCCCTCGGATAGTAATTTAGATAGTGGTAAGAGAAAAATAAGAGGAAAAATAGTTTTGACATTGTCGGTACCTAGTGAGTAGACCAGCCAGGAACCAGGCGCAGAGGCAGATGAAAAAGGCCCGGGTCTTGGTGCAGATGTAGCCGGCCTTGAGGGGCTCACAAATGGCGTAGTACCTCTCGAAGCTGATGGCAAGTATCGTCAGAACGGACGCGTGAGTGACCATCATTTCGATGAAGGGAACCGCTTTACCTGAAACGAAAACCAGCAAACATTTAAAGATGGCCGACAAAGTAAAAATGGAAAATCACTGAAGCTAAGAAATTTGCTTGTTGAAAGCTCACGATTTTCAGCAAGGCCAATGCAAACCAGATTTTATTGATGGAGACCATTTGTTTACTGTCAGGATTGCGCTTCGGACAATGAGATTCGCTTCCGGTTTGACGAATGATCGTGGCATTAGTCAATATGATAATAATTTCCGGTTAGGTTACACCTGTTAATTTGATGTCAATGCCGTGCGATTGGGAGCTTAGGTTCTTCCTTGACTCCTCGTTGTGAACTTCTCTTTTAAGTTTTTCTTTATATCTGCCACGACACTCGCGCCATTTAATTTTACATTTCAATTTTACCTAATTTTGTTTCACCTTTGTCTTATTCCGAATAAATTAATTGTAAATTGAATAATTTTTCAATGGCAGCAAATTACCCGATAGTGTTATCACCCCTTGTCACGTCAGACTTTTATCATCCAACTTTTAACGTTTACTCTCGGTTCTTTCTCAATTTTTTGCACCACCCGTTTTGTCTGATTGCACCACTGTCGTCGCCCCTGCGAATTTTTGTAAAAACCGAGCGCCTCAATACGCCCTCCTCATTCTGTTTAACTTTCATAACTTTCTAAAACTTTCACAACAATTTTCGCATTTATAATATTCATTGTTTTTTCAGTAAGTGAACATTCGGAGCCCTATTTTAGGGCTGCAAAGGCTGCAGGGATGAGTTTTGCTGGGGGTTACAAAAAGTTTAATTTCTATTCGTTTACTATCCCTCAAGCCACATTTTTGGTTAATGTAGAAAAGTGGTTAACAACGAGGTGGCAGGCGACGAAAGATGAGAACAAAGCTTTTGCTTCTAATTAACTTTTAACTTCCACTTGTTGTTGCCCATTTGAAACCCACAAATACCCTCTTTAGGGGTTTTTACATAAATTAATTCGGCATTTTAGTTTTAACTTTATTTTTTCATGAAAGTTCCGTGCAGAAAGGCTGCGAAAGGCCACATGTGGGTAGAAAAAGGATCAATAGATAGGTTATTTACTACAGTTTTGACATCTGTTACGCCTTTGCTGATTATTTTCAAAATAATCATAGAAATGAGGGAAGAGGAAGCGAATGAAAATTCAATTTTTGACAGCCAATGGCATTACATTCAATGGCAGTGAATGAAAGGTCATTGTACCCTGTTCTTTAATATGGTTAACTATTTATGTACGACTATTTATGTACGTTTCATCTTGTGGATAAATATAATGATGATGAGTCATATGTACGAAACATTCATTATCAGAGTCAGGTTTTGAGGTTAAGGAATCGATACTTTTATAGATTATTTTATATCTGGACCTGTCAGGGCTAGGCCGCTCACATGTTGGCTGCTTAAACTACCCTTTTGTCATCATCTGTCAGCCAATAATATTTCGTTTCCTCATTCATAGTCATTCGTATTCAGTTGGTTTTGTTATAACCATTCAGTCAGGACTCAGGACAACCTGGAACATAATAAGGTGTTGCTTGTGACATGTTTATTGATTAAATTCGAGTGTCGCTCCTTAACGTTTCCTTATAATAAATATAAATTACTATCACTATTTAAATGGTTCACCCCCGTCAAAAACTGTATTATTGCAAAGCATCCGATAAAAGCCAAAGACAGAAATAGGGAGACATGTGTATTTGTCTAGCAATTTTGCAGTCAGCGATTTAGAAGGCTTTTAGAAATCGTAATTCACTGTTAATTTATTTCATTCCAATATCTGTTTATTAATTGGTTCCAAATATTTTTTCCACTCTTTTTTCTTCAGCACTTTATTAATAAATTTTCATTAAATTCAGTAAAGTAGGACATTTTACTTTCAGTTTTTCTAGATATTCAAATTTCTCCCGCTGAGGGAGACTAATCTTGTTCAAGTTGCCTTTCAGCTCCGCGTACTAAAATCATCAACTATTTTACTATTTTACACATTTCAGTTAAATGTGTCAGCCTGTACTCCAGCTGTTTACATTCTAATAATTTTATTTCAATTTATATTCAATTTAATTAATTATCTTTTTCTGATGTACATAATAATATAGCGCACTAAATTATAATGCTTTATAATATTTCGGGTTATAATCTTTAAATAATTCTTATAATGGGCCATTTTTCTTTGAAAGTAATATAAATAATATTAAGCTGGTACGGCCAATAACACTGTAGCGATTCAGTCATTCATTTCGTTCATAATTCGGTAAGGATCATGACTAATGATCGTAAATACTACTCATAAATTCAATATTCTGCCAAAACCAAAAAACAAAAACTAATAATAAGGTACCGAGCAGACCACTTAGAATACCCGTCACAAAAATGAAGATATCTTTCCAAAGCCAATAATATTTTGTGCTTTCTTTTGAGAAGAAAGAAAAAAGGATATTGTGTCCACCGGGGTAGTCACTGAGTTAAAGAGTGGTCAGGAGCTAATGGGTACGTTTTTAACCAACACACGTTTCTTATTAACGTAACAGTGTATAGCAAACAGTTAGGCAATCTCCACCAACCAGTTAGACGCCGTAAGTAACAGAAGAGAACTAATACTTATAGAGAACTAAGCATAATAGTAAAGTGTGACGTGTTCTATCCGCATTTTGTCATCTTCATGTTCCACGTACGGCAGGAGTCCTCAACAGAATTGTCAACTCCTTCTCATTCTTTGTCGCACCTACGAGTTATGCGAGAGAAGACTAATTGAGTTAGCAGTTGTCATTGTCTCGTTAAATTTTTCATGGAATGGTTCGCTTTGCCTTTCATCTCAATTTGTTTGAGTATGTCCTAGAATTTGCTTCTGATTTGTTTCCATGTTTCAAAAATTCCTCAAATTTTGCTTTGGACCACATGTTGTAATTAGGACCAAGAATTCCTACGTGTTGAAGTCATTGCTGAAATTTTCTTGGGTCTTCCTTCTCCTGTGGCCCTCCATTTAATTCCATTTCTTCTTTTATCTTACAACCTTTTCTAAACGACTGAAAAGGATCCACTTCAACGCGTATTTTTTTTTTCTTGTGTTTTTGACATTAAAATTGCTCATTAAGTCATTTTGTTTTTTTAATGTCTTTCGATTAACTTTCCAATTTGTTCTTTTATTTGTTTGTTCATCGACAATAACGGCGACGACAAGGATGTTATTGCCGTTGTTTTTGTTCCTGTTGACTGTCTGTCTAAAATTTTTTTTAAATTGAAATTTTAATGCGTTTCCTCTACGAACTGACATAAAAGATGGAAAGACAACGACAGATAGGGGAAATTGTAATTTCCATTGCGGTTATACGATCGTTAATTAATCAATTAATTAGAGTATGTCAACAAATAGGTTTTAAAGTATCGTAAAAAATTAAAGGAAACGTGATTTGAATGTGAAAATTATTCACAAAAGGCTACAAATGAAATTTAGTTCGATCACTCGTTGAAAAGTCATCGACTTTTGCCAAAGGCTTTTGAATTTGGCCTCCAACTTAGGGGTGATTTAAGGCAATTGTGTGTTCAAAGTAAATTAACCTTAAGGTATCTTCGGGGTTTAAAATCTTTAGTGCTGGCACGTGTACACCACCCGGGATGCACAGAACGTCAAACTTGTTGGCTGACTTCTTGAACTTCTAAAAATCATCTTCCATGACGAAGTGACACCGGAAAGAAAACAGAAGTTCCGCGAAAAAGTAGAAGAAAGCACGGAGGTCCGTGAAGAAATCGTTTAAAAATAAATAAATAAATAAATAAATAAACGGAAGAAGGCAAAAAACAAAAGGAGGAGGAGGAGAAGAATTGAAATTTGTGTTAAGCGGCCGTCACACGTCGTTGCCCTTTAAGAATTATCCTCGACAGGTGTGCCAACATTTATTTTTAGTCTTCGACAATCGAAATATTTTGAGCTATCGATTGTCGAATAGATTTAGATGTAAATGCGATTCCCAGGCCGATGTGGATGGGGACTGACAGACGCACAAATCATTTCTTCATACAAGTGAATGAACATTAATTGGTCACGTCAGAACCCGCTGTACCTGAGTTCCAGAACGCCCCCTTAAGACTTAATACGACAAATTGGTTGAATGAAAATTAAAAATTGAACAAGTAGGTAAATTCAGGGAAAGAGAAATGAAGAGAGAAAGTTCCAATGTTGTAGTTCTGGTGAAACCATGAATCCTCCACTTTTTTTTACTCTTAACTACTCACAATGTAATAAATTAAAAATAAAAAGAACAACGAGCATGCAGCGCAATGATAGAAATACACAAGAAAAACAAAAGTAGGAACTGATGAATCCTCCCAAAATAAAAGGTGCAACAAAAGATAAATTTAGCATTCTATCAGGGCCACTGCCGTCAAGAATGGGGCAGAAGGCAACAAAATTTGAAATAGTTGAAAGCAATTGCTGACCTGAAAACCGATAAGGTTTTCCATTTGTTTCTCGTTATTGTTTCTGGTCTACCCCCCGGTCACCATCAAGTGAGAAAACAAGACTCGATGTACTGCATAGGATCAGATAAGAATGTGTCACAGTTGGGTAACAAAGTCAGTTTTCTTTGGGCAATTGACTACTTGCTGTGATGACACATAAAATGGTCTGTGAAAAATTGGTACAAAGTTCGTCCTGACGTAGTTTTGCGTTTAACGTTATTTATTATTTTTATTTATTATCATTCAATTGTTGGGCTTCAATCTATCAAGAACTAACATTCAATTCAAGCCGACTCTACTGCCCACTACTACAATAATAGAACATAAATCATGTCTACGCCTTGGTATTATGGGTGATTCATTCAGGTATCGATTGATGTTTAATGAGATCGGTGTGAAGACCACGTGATATCAACAGTAAGAGGCATTGAAAGAGAGGCGGAGTGGATAGGAAAAAGAATCAAAAGAAAGTACAAGACGAAGGGTAGAAACTGTTTACCTCTGAGGTGAAAGTAGCGCCAATGGATTAAGGCATTTTACAAAAATTTGGAAAATAAAAGTACTCAATGAGTTTCATGGCCCGTGAACGACCGGAAATCACCGGACGGGAAACAAAGAATGACCCCCCGCAGGTATTGCGGTTCGAAGTTTTCTTTTAGAGAATTTAAATTCTCACCCGGGTGGCTTTGAAGTGTGGAGACTTTGGCAAGAAACAGGAACAGCTTTTAGCTGCCGCTACCCTTGAAGGAGTTCGGGGGCTTTCACGGCCACCCCAATCGACTTGGGGCCCCAGGCCGCGTTTTTTGCCATTGAAAAACTTCCCAGCTTCGTTTTTAAGCGTTTTATTCTTCTTGTTGAACTCAAAAAAAAGCGATTTTGGTTTGCCTTGTGCACCAAAAATTTATGGCAACTTTCTTTCGTGTACAAATGAAAAGAAACGAAAAAAGCTGGTAAATTGCCCCGCCTGAACGTGACGGGGATTGGCAAAGGTGAGCTTACAGGGCTGGTTCCTCTTGTGGAGGAGATGGGGTGTAATGTTGAGCTTTCCAATGCTGTTGTCCTACCATTTTATCTTCCTCTGGCATTTTCACCATCTGGTCAGGGATGAACACAATTTTGTGGTAAGGCCAACTTCCTGTCGTAAATTCATCAATCGTTCAGATTCTTTTGAACTTGGCAACCCAGTTGTTAAAATTGCAAGAGGTTCAATAATTTACAGAAACTCGAGCCTCAGGAGTTGTAAAATGTCAACTTGACTATTTCATTATTTACTTTTCAAGTTCTGTTAAAGAACATTCACTTGTTTGAAGTAAAACTTGTTTGAATAAAAATATACAGGAAGTTGATGCAATTTTTATAAAATTACTAAGAAGCTGATTTTTAGAGTCCGACTACTGAGGGCATGAATGACAACCTTTTACTTATTGGACACCTTGTACTTCTGATGCGACAACAGACTTCGGACTTAGGTTTTTTAACACAAGAAACTTTCAAGTCATCAATTTAGCCGCCCAAATTTTATATATAATATTTCTATATATATATTTTTTTTTCACTCTGAAAGACTCCCATTTGTGGGCGCTCATATTTCACCAGGTATTCTTCAGAAGGAAAAGCTCTCTACATTATACTCTCATTCCATGCCTAGATACTCTTTCAATGTTTCCATTTAAAGTGATCTGTCAAAGAAGTACAAAAGAAAATTCTCATTTCTCTCTCTCTCTCTCTCTCTCTCGACTCCTCGTATATTGATCTGTTTTTCCCTTCGTACTTCTCCTCTTTCTCATCCATCCAGAGTATTGGAATTCCATTCGACTTCTTGATAATCTCTTTTCTTTATTGCCGAATAAGATGAAATTCAAATATCAAAATATCAAAAATTGAATTGTTTGAGAAAGATGGTTTCGTCTGAGTGTAAAAACGGCAAAAGCTCAATGGCGGAAAGGTTGAGGCTGGTCGTAATAAAAGTCCATTTCGTATAAAAACGAGCCTCTTCGGCTCTGTCTTTCCATCTCACCTAATTTAGCTTTATAAGGTTTCACGTGAATGATTTTCGTTGGGTTCGTTGCACCCATGTACTTTAAGTTTAATCTTTCCAGCATCTTGTAGACCGTCGTCGTGTTCATCGATTATTAGTATTGAATCCTACCTGAATTTACCTAATTTGATTCCTACCTGGTATTGAAACAAAGTTGGAAAACTCGCGGATGGAAAATTTTAGTATTGTTTTTTGCTGTTACCTCCGCTTATAATTTTTTTTATGTAACATACACCTGACAGATTTGTTTTTATGTACATTCTTGTATTATCTACTTGACTGAACATAAGTAAATATTTTAATACTGACGTGGGTTGCAGTGCTCGATGAAGTGGAAGAATGTAAGTAAACGGAATGTACAGAATGGGAAGCATTTGAACAGTAACTGTATCGGAGGCTTTGTTCTTTTACTAAAAAGCGTAAAATATTCATCTCTGACGAAGTTACAGGGAACACAACCGGAAACAATTTTAGGTTCAGGTTGTAGTATTATTTTATGTTAAATATTTCTTTCTATTCGGTTAAAAAGCTCAATTCTTTAATCAGTCATTTGCTATAGTTAATTTTGCGTGTAAAACCGCGTGGGTCCCATTTTCACATCGACGCCCATTAACCCAACATCCCTTGAACCATTCTCTGCTACCGAAAATGTTTCTGTGGTAAGCGGGGAGATTTATTTAACGGCTCCAAAACAAAAGTTTTCCTCCCGTTAAGTTATTAAGGCTGCGACGCGAGTTTAAAGACTCTGCATTTAACATCTTCACCCAGGATTTATCTCCACATCATTGAGAAGTATCCAACAGATTGGTTGGACGGTTGTTTGTTTCATTAAGTTGGTGAAAACTCATGATCAAGCGAGAACCACATTTATTCTCATAATAAAATTGACTTTGTTATGAGTGATGTTATGTATGAGGATGTCCAGAGTTTTAAAGTTGGTTTTTCAATAATATTACGGCTAGTGAAAATTAGACAAATTTTAGGAAGCGTGAAAACTGTAGGAGACCTTAAAATGAAGATTATAGACAAAGCGAAAAGATTATTTTAAAAGGATAAAAGTTACGCAAGTGTAAATAAAAATTAGTAAGGAATGAGGGGATATTTTTAATTTTAATGCATACTGCGAAAAGTCACAACATCAACACAGTTTAAAAAGTAATAAAAAAGTGCAATGAAATATAAGTAAGGTTAACTTATTGGGTAAAAAAGTTTAGAAGCAAAGTACCCATGCGAGTACTTTCACTGTAAGTTAAATGAAATGAAACTAATAGATTCAATAATTGGTTTTACGACAAGTCAGAGTCGTAAAAAATAATTAATTTTTCGCCCAGTCCGACTAAACTAATTAAGTAATAAATTAACTATGAATAATTAATTAATGAAAAGTTCGTTCCGGACGGTTTAGCATTCCGAAGTGTTGGACACCCAACGAGGACCCGAAGAGGACCCGACTAAGTTTCTTCTACAAATCTCACCAATGTGTCCGCCATATTGTGACGATCACCGTGCCAAATCATCACAGGCAAGATGTTGCTTCTCAAGAATCAACGCAAAAAATATGGAAAAGAAAAATTTGAAAAAGAATAAGACTGAAAAGGAACACATTGCCGAAAGATTGTCACGGGAGCAGAAGAAATTTACGAGTGCAAGCAAATTCAAGTAAAAATTCTTGCTTTCTTCTCACACTTGGGTTTCACATGGTTGGATTATTTTTCACTTACTTTTAGTTACTTCTTTCCCTCATATTTTTTTCTATTTTAATTATGTTAGTTTCGCGTACAACTCCATTAGTTTCTCATAAAATACTGTTAGTTTTCTTCTGCAAATAGCTGTTTTGGTGTCTGAATCTCGTTCTCTTTTGCAGTTATTTTTTCCAAAGAATACTGCGGATTACGTTCCTTTCTAAGTGTAATGTAGTCATCGTCTATTTGTAGTTTTTGGACACTTGAATTTGTTGTGCGTCCACTGTCTGTTTCAGCGTTCCTTTCTTACATTGCATTAATCTCTCTCTGAGTAGCTCAACATTTTGCCACGTTTTGTTTAATCGGGTTTAGTTATTTTTAATTGTTTGGTCTCCATCAAGTTAAGTTTGAAATTGGTGTCTGGTGGTTCGCAATAGATGTTGATTACTATTTATCAATTTCCATTCATTTTATTCATGAGTGTGAGTGATGCCTTAACTAGATTATGTTTAAAAAAGACCAGTAGGCGGTTTCAACCATTTGTGACAAGAAAAATCGAAACAGTAGTGCTTTTTATTCAGGACTACTTAAGTAGTTAGGAAAAAAGAGCGAGATAATTAACTAAATCGATTGCTTATGTTCACCCTTTTTTGCCGTCAGACTAATCGGCCGCGGGCAATCCCAGGAAAGAATCATCGGCATCATCACATTTTAATAAAAATTGGCAGTGTGACAGCAACAGCAGAAGTTTTTGCCCGAAAAACACCTGTTCAACTTGAGAAACAAACCAAATAATTTAAAAATGAGCTCTGTCAAAGTCAGTCGGATTCGATCCTCAATTAACATTTCAGAGGGAAAAGATGAAGATGAGGAGGACGAGGAAGCAGAAGAAGGACAAGAAGAGGAAGATGAAGGAGAAAGAGACGAGCAAATCAAATTAATTTAACGGAAATTGAATTAATGCAAATGAGAATGCGTTCATTTATTAGTGTGTTAATTGGAAGCGCGTGGCAACAGACGAAAGCAAAAGTAGACTTGGACGAAAGTAGCACCTGATGATTTCCGGTGTCTTTTGGGCCTCAGTTCCTCCTCGTGGAAACCCGACCGACTAAATACAATTTGTAGTTTGTAGTTTTCTGTTAGAGTCAACTTCCAATTAAAACAATCGTTTAACGTTAAACTTGGTTTTCGAACTTACTCATTGTTTCACTCCCCCATGAATTCTATCAATGACTACGTCAATGTTGCCGTACAACAACAACTACTACTACAACGACTACCACCAATACGTCAATTTTTTCTATAATTTTAGATTAGTGTATTCCTCCTTGAAGAAAACATTTTACATCCTGCACCTTGAATTACCTGTCTTTCACTAAACTGAAACTAAACTTAGTTGTACTTTATTCGTAACCCTTAGATTGAGGGTGCATCTGGAGTGTAATAGTTTCTATTTTAATTCACTATTGATTAGTTCTGTGTCTCTCTTTTGAATTTTACTAAATGAAGTAAGTTCTGCAGCCTTCATGCACAGACATGACTGCGTCTTATAAATACGTTACTTTATCTGTTAGGTTTATTTATTTGCATCTGGTTATTAAGAAGTGTAAATAAGCTGTTTTTTTTACACTTCTCATACTCATACTCAACTTGTAATCATCCTACATTAGGTTTTGTTTTACACATAAAAAAATACAATGTACCACAGTTCGATGCACAGTAGGCATACATTAAACTGGGTTGTAAATAAAGGTTGTAAAATAAATTTGTTTGTTATTTGTGTACAAATTTGTCCTTCACTTCATTTTATTCATTTTCCTTGACGCCATTACAATATTTATACACGAACATGTAAATTGGATGATCGTCATGACAATGACAACAACGATGACATAAATATTTATTGACTCTTCGTGTGGATGAAAACGAAAGAAAATTTGTGTCTTAGTTTTCAATTTTGGAACAAAACAAAAGTACAAGTTTCACTTTAAATCCTCAAGAAAGTTGTTTTGTTTTCAACCATTTCACTCATTCCTTCTGTATGTGTCTATTTTAAAAGGTCAAAGTTCAAATTTTGTAAATCCCAGAGTGAGGAACCCTTACAGTATCAGTAGATGGAAGAAGCCAAAGACAAAGATTGCCCTTGAATGGCCTTTTACTTTCCATTTAGTTGTTTCATATTTCCTTTCATTAGAAGAAGGAAATAGAGGGGGATGAAAGAAAGCAAAACTTAGCAGTGACTCCTGCCCACTCTTATGTTGAGCTTTCTCTCCCTCCTTCTCACTCTCTCTGTATGTATCTATATATAAAAATAGTTCACATGCATTTGTGGAAAACATATATAACGATTTCTCATCCCCAGGAAACATTTCAAAAGCGTTCTTCATGTTATAATTTTGAATTGCAGGCCTTGAGGGGATGAAATTAACTTAATTAAAAGTCGAAACAGCAGAGGCATTTAAGTCGTAACTAATCACTTCTGAAACTCAAGTAAAATATTAATAAGAAGGATGTTAAGAGTCGACATTCATTCAAGTCTGTGGAGTACATGAGAACAGAAATATCCGGAAGGAGTAAGGCATTACACAAAGGAAGTAGATGATCTCCAGGCTGTGACTAAAAGTCAATTTTATGGTTAAAGGTCGTGTCGTTTGCCCGGAAGTATCACACATCAATGAACATGCCAATTTCGTGAATAATTGAGTGTAAAGTTCGTTCAAAGCGGCCATTTCTCTTATGTTTATCCCAACTCTCGTATTTTTTAGTTGAATTCTTCCATATTACTCTCGCCTGGTGATAAACTGGTTTTGTGTCTTTGCTAAATTGATCCTCGCATACACTACACGATTCTGGTAATTGTAGGTTTTCAGTTATTTTATTCCGTGTCATAATCACGTATCTTTTAAGAAAGTTAGATTGTC
This sequence comes from Polyplax serrata, assembly GCA_037055365.1. Lineage (NCBI taxonomy): Eukaryota > Metazoa > Arthropoda > Insecta > Psocodea > Polyplacidae > Polyplax > Polyplax serrata. The sequence goes on from JAWJWE010000006.1 coordinate 1,961,609, forward strand.
ACTTGAGTATCATTTGTGGGCACAACAATCACAGTAATTAATACAATATACTCTTGCTTTTGTAAAGAACACGACAGAAATTGGATATCCGAATGATTCTATGTATAATGTATTTATAATGTATTTAAAAAAATTAAATCGGATTAAGAAATAATAAAAAGCATATACAATGAAATCGAATATAAAAAGAGAAAGATAATGGAGAAAAATCCAACAATAAAATAGATAAATAATTAGATGTAGACAAATAGACAGGGAAAAATAAAAAAAGGACGGAAAGGCTGATAAAAGACAGGACAGCAACCAATTGAATCCCCGGACAGTTCGGCATCGGAAGTAGAAAAAACACCGCGTTTTTTTAAATTAGGCGCCAAATTTAACCGGAAACGGGTTGGAACGGAAGGTGGCTCTGCTGTCGCTCTTTTCCCTTCTGCTGCACTTCCTCCTCTGTCGCAAAGCAAAATCTGCTTTTGCTTTTACTACAGGATTCGATTACAACCTCATTTACGCGAGACCTGATTGTCATCCGAGTAGAAAAATCCCCGTCCCGTTTTTTCCGCCTTTTTCGGGGTTATGGCGACCGAGCGAAAGATAAAAAAACGGAAGTGGAAGGTGACAACCGGAAGGCAAAAGCTTTTTTCTTATTTATTCGTGGGAGCGGTGATAATTGAAGAGCTTTTAATGGGTCTCAGAAAAGGGTTTTCTAGGTACGTGTACCTAAAACTCAAACTGAAAAATTCAGGGGTTGCTACGTGTTGACGATGCCACCTGAAAAGTGGAATTATTTTCCTCCTTTTTAATATGAGCAATTTATTTTATCACTATAGTTAAGCAGAATTCTTCTTCATTTTGTAAACTCCTCATTACTGGTGACTTTCGATTCACTATATAAATTAAGTTAAATAAACGAAACTTCAGATCTTGAATTTTTTCGGCAAGTTCCGATATTTTTTAAAACAAATTTTAGGAGACCTAAAAAGCCTGCAGTAGAAGTCGTAGTTGAGAAGTAAAGACGTGCTGAACTTCTCTCTGAACTGTATTGTAACTTTATACCGACTATCCTTTTTTTTCCGTTTAAAATATATATATACAGCTCCACGTGGCGGTATAAATTTATTTTGGCGTAGTGGAGAATTTTTTATTTGGCCTGAACTGTTTCTTTATTATACAAGTTTTATGTTATTAGTGACAGAAAAAATGTTGCAACAGGCTGTGGCTGTTGTTCATTTCCGGTTTTTTGCATGTGACAATGTCATGTCCCACAAAATAAAACGCATCCGTCACTTTACTGCTGTCGATATGTCGACAAGTTTTACAACTGGTAAAACAACAGTTTTTGCGGGAACAAAAGGCGTTAGCTGCAAATGGCGGATTTTTTCTTCAAAATCAAAATGTCGAAATTTAAATATTTTCAAGAACGATCGACAATAATTTATTTTAACGACTATAACGAATTACAACGATAAAATAATTTATTTTGTCGTTTAGTTTGGATGTTTCGTGGTTTAGGGGGGACCTGCAAATTGTTCGCTTAACTAGTTTTTAGTTTGATTGTTTGGATTTTATTTTTCGCTTGCTTTTGGGAATATTCTTACGGAAGAATAACGTTGTATTAGTACCTTAATAAAAGTTTCTACATCGATTACATAAAATAATTATTTTAAACAAAATTTTAAATTCAATACTGATAAAATAAATAAAAATTAACTGGTATTTGTACATTAGTTAGGAAAAAATAAATTTGACCTAACTTGATGTACAGTATGTGTGCATATGATAGCGAAGGTGTAATCGTTAAGGGTGATGATTGCCCATGTTTCATTTTAAATATTTTATATTAATTCACAAACGAACAATATTAACCACCAGGTAAGGTGGCAACCTTGATTTATTGTGGGAACCCTGATCGAAGAACTACCACTATTGCTCCCGTAGCATACATTTAGATATACTTAACTGGGGCAAAACCGATAAACGATGTAAGGCTGAAAGATTAGAAAAAGGAGGGAAGGGAAATGCAGAAACAGAAACACAAAAAACTGAATTTAATTGGAATTACAGAAAAGATCCACGCTGTTATGTATACATAAAATGAATATTCCAAATATATGGAATGATAAAAAATGATAAAACGGCAAAATTACAAAAAAAGAGTCAGTGAATGACTGAGCGTTGAAAGTTAAAAAACTCAAATGAAGTAAAAGGGCTGAAAAAGTGGAAAAAGATAGGACACTTCGAAATAAAACGAGAAGAACGTAGGATAAATAGGACGGAAGAAGAAGAAGAAGAAGCAAAAAATAAGTAGAAATGAAAAGAAAACTGATACGAAATATTCAGTGACATAATGAATCTCTCTCAAGAACAAAAATTGCGTTGGATGAACGGTGTTATATTATTAAATAAATCAATCAATAAGCTAATAAATAAATTTAAGCAATTCAAAACGAAGAAAACACTTTTGCTATCACTTATTGACATAATTCTTCGGTGAAGAAATAAACAATTAACTTTACTACCATGTGGCTACTAATTGTATTTGCATTGTAGTTGATAAGTCCAATTCTTTGTGTGTACGTGCACTGAGGTTGTCACATGTCACAAGCTGTCGGCTATCCTCCGGACTGCAGCTTTTATATTAAAATGTTGTAATAAAGGAAGTTCTTCCTTCTCCTGAATTTCCACTGCCACGAATTTTAAGAAGTGGCAGTAGAAAAATCCTGATTTGCGACGCATTTCCCTCCCAATAATCCACCTTTCATGTTTAATTTTTTTGTAATTTGCAGCCGGTGAGAAGATTTCGTTGGGAAGGACACGACAAGAGAAAGAAGTCGCCATTAAAGGTTGAAGATCGTGATCAAAATGAAAATGGCCAAATCTTTATCTCATCCCCTGAGTACAGGGGTGGCTTTTTCATTCCCGAAATTCATCTGTCATATTATCATTTTTTATCTGCGAGGCTGACTCTGTCTACCTTTCTCGTCTTTTCTTCTGCTCTTCTCTTCTCTCATTTTTAATTTTTATTTATCCCTTGACTTTCTTCTTTTATGTTTCATTCCTCCAACCGTTTGCCTCTCTTGGTTTGTAACAACACCTTTATCGTACCTAATTTTTTGTTGTATTTTTACTTTGCTCTTCTCTCACGTGATTTCATAAAATATTTTGACTCTGTTTTTTAAGCATTGCAAACCCTTTGCTCTTGTAACTGATGATGTCTTGTCGTTTGCAACATATTCTTTCACACCTTCGTTACTCATTTAATTTCTTTATTGGTTTACAGCCGTTTCATCTTTCACCATTCTTATTAACCTGATTTGTGCGTTACAACCCCATTTTTCCAACTTGTTCTTTATTATCTCACTTCGCTTCCTTGTCGTACCGGCCTACATCTCTTTTTATGACACACAAGTTTCTTCTTTAAATCGTCTTATATTTCGGCGTGATAAATTAACTAATAAAATTTTTATTTTAAGACATCGGACATGGGAGGTCTCAAATTTCGTATCATTTTGACAATTTGTTTCGGGTTCCACGACCCTAATTTAACGAGGACAGATGTTCCTCACAACCCGATTCTTAAGTATTGGTTTCACATAAGCAGTTTTCCTCAAAAACACGTTCAGGAGGATATCATACTAATGCTGTTGGGATGCTGTTTGTTCACTTGTGATATTCACTCCATGTTTAATAAAATTCTTTTCTTGATTCCATCTATCTCACCCTTCATCCTCATTGAACTGAAAAAACAGACATCTGGGGGTGGAAGAGACTTGTTAGCGATGATTTCATTATCTCTTGTGTTATGTGTCAGCACGTAACAGTTTGTAAACAGAATGCATACCATTGTGAAAAGTGTGAAGTGATGGGCATCCAAGTGGGGCAGAAGCCAAAATTCTCTCTGAATTTGCTTATATTTGGCACCTTTCCCACGGGCTTTGCCGTTTTTTTTACTTCAATAACTGAACTTTCCTTTTTGAACTGAAAAACCTTTTGCAAGGGAACTGTTGTTTTTCAGGTACTCAAGTGATAAGAAGCAACTACGGCTTGTCAATGATGTGACAAGTGCTAATAAAAACGATCAAGTTACGATTACGGCAGATTAAATTTTTGTTGTGAAACGGCCTTGTTCGATGGTAGAAAACTCTCATTGAGAAGCATAACGATGGCAGAGGTCGAATAAAAGATGATAGAGAAAAACATTAAGTAAAACTTTATGTGAAGAGAAGGAAACTGAAGCTTTAGGTGGTGAAAATGTTTTTCAACTATAAAGAAACACGTTGAGGATAATAAAACGACAACACCAACTACCTTGAGTCTTCAATGAATTCCACGAACGGTAGTTGGTGTGTTTGAAAGTGTTCCTTTACTACAATTCATAACATACCAATAATTTATTACAAGTAATGACTAATCAATAAATAAAAAATCTATATGTTTTGTTAGGAATAAAATAATCATTTCACTTCTCTCGTAACCGGTAAATCTTCCATTTTCCAAATTCCTTTCCAAGAAATTTTTAGTGACAAAATAACTTCGCCTCATGTGTCGGAAATGACTTTTATCATAATTATAACTTTCAAAATATCAAACACAACATTACCAGGTCTAACTCCGACAAGGAAAGGCCTACAAGGAAGTTACTCATTGCTTCTGCTGCTGCGAAGGAAGCTTCTTGGGTTGTTTCAGACAAACGTTTTAGTTCATTTCTGGTTTTTATTTTGTCATAATTATTTGATTCTTATTTTGTGTTACACATGAACTCTATATCTTGAACGTTTCGTTTTATTCTCGTTGCAGTTCCATAAGGCAATGATTGCCCTTCACATCTTAAAACCTCTTTCTTTCACTCGTTCTTTTCTCCTCTGTAAATATCTTCACACCATTTCTTTTAACAATATTTCTGCTACCTTTTTTCCTTAATATTCCAATGGGCCTGAGACATCAGCTACCTACAATAATGCTGTATACCGTTTCTTTGTGATTTGCATTTTATTAATACCAGTATTTTACGTAGGATGCAAGGCGCAGTTACCTCATCTCTCTTCTAACCGCGTAATAACATATATATATATATTGAACTTTTGGTTTATTTAGCATTTTAATTCGATGGAAACTTATTAAAACGACAGCACGAACTTTGGCCTTAACAAAATCAGTAAATCGTTTACATTACAAGTTCAAAATTAAGTTCGGAGATGGCTTTCACTTGAATAAAAATAGGAAGTAGTCATTTCCCAGGGTTAACAGTAAAACTGTTTAAATAATTTTACATATTTATATTAGTCAATTATGTAGTTAAGTCTCGGTGTATGGGTGAGATTTCTTGTACGTTTTGTGCGTGTGCGTGTGCGTCTGTGTCTATCTTTGTGTACCTCAACTTCGGGCCGAGAATTGTATTCTTGCAGGGAGGAACGGAGCCCAAACGCAAAGTTCAACCATTTACTGAGTATATTTACATTATATTACTATAACTGGACATAGTGACAAATTGTAATAAACAATTTTATACTATTCGAATTATTCACAAGCTGTTTAGAATGTGCTCAAAGGAGGTTGTAAATTTGGAGATTTACGCGAGTGGGCAGGTAGGAAACGACCAATTGGTTTCAAATCCGGCCGCGTACCAAATTGAATTCTTTTTTTTTTGGTTGTTTTTGTTGTTGTTGTTGCGAAAGGTCAAGCGAGAGGTCACATCGACGTTTAAACTTTGTAACCCTAAAAAGAAAACCGTAATTTTCAAAGTGTCAGTTTCCCTGGGGAAAAAAGTTCTCATTCCTGGGTTTCGTCCAAAAACGGCCCTACAGCGGAATGGGCGGCCTCTTTGATGGACCGAAAGGTAAGCGAATGATAAATTTCACACAGAACAACTGGAGTCTCCCACATTTCAACGTTTTCTTACTTAATTTATTACTCTCATTTTCGTTCTTAAATACTAACAGCTGACTTATTGCGATTGGCGTCGGCGGTGGAGCAGACCTTACGTAGGATTTTACGTTCAAAGCTAACCGAAAAACAACTCGCACAGGTAGTTCCTTCACTCGAGTGGGGTGAAGAACTCTATTGAAGAAGGTTGGTCCTATTTGGAACGTTGCCTAACTAATTAATTACAGTTTACATCACCCGACTTGGTGGTGGTGTGCTCAATGTAGTACTAATTCTTGGATTTAAAATGAGTTCTACATGAGTACTATTACCACTATGAGTGTGACAACGACTGTTAGATCATAATCTGCCCAGAACTTCTCGTCGTATTACCTCATTAATTTACCAATGTTACTGTCAGAAGCCGTTGCCAACAAACAAACGGGCACCTGTGTCGTGCACCACGCGTGTCTCAATTCTGCCTTCGACAGACTCACATACTTCCTCATTACAATTTCAACTGCTGATGGAAAAAGTTGTCATCGTCTTTCTGGTTTTTTAAAACCCACTCCTCCAACAATCACCTGAGTATATTTTGAAGAGGTTCTTGTATAATCTCAAGGACCAAGATGGAAATAAGTAATATAATTTATCACAAATTTGACTTTGTGTAATTTTGTTGAAAACCTTAAAAAGACACTTGCGTCAGCGTGGGTTTTTTTTATCAATCCAAAGAACCTGTCCCGTTTCTTTTATATTGGTTGTATCATTAGTCGTCCACTTTTGTTTTTTGGCGGGTAGGACGAGTTCAGAGAGAAATCTACTGGAAAATCATTAAATATAGTTAGAGTTAGATAGTTATAGACGAAGGGAGTCAGTCAGTACTTATAACCAACGGCGTGGTATTTATACAAACATATATTTTTCTTTTCCTTAGTTAATTAGCGCATTCAAGAACTGCGAGAGGCATTACTTTTTGCAAAAAACTTTAGAACAAAGTTATTGTTTTAGGAGGGTGAAATTTAAGGGAAATATAACACAAGCAAGACAGCAAAAAATATTATCGATACTTGACCATTGATTACCGAAATACATCAGCGGTGCCCAACCACTCTCACAGCATAAGAAAAAAGAAACCCTTTGAACCTTTTTCCTGTAGACTGCATACCAAAATTCCTTTTAGAGTACAAACAGGCCAAACCAAACACACAAAGCGGGTCTTTTCCTCCTGTCGACTAATTGAGCCCAAAGAAAAACGATTTTGTTTATTGCTTTTGCCCAAGGGTTGTTTTTTTCATTCCTCTTCATCCCTTATTTGTCATTCTCAACCCAATTTTCACCCCCGGGAGTCAAAATAAGAAAAATTAATGCATAAACAAATCGAAATTTCCTTTCTTCTTTTTTTCCTTCGAGAACTTGGCCGTTTTGCATTTGGCGACGCCATTTTTTCCTTTCGGCTCAGAAGAAAATGCGTTTCTGACGGTGGAAGTCCACGTCTGGGACCCAACCTGAACGATTCAGGCAGTAAAAGAAACAATTGTTTTATCATTTTCCTCCTATCCTGCAGATTTTTCTAAAATTTTCTGTTGGAATAAAAAAAGATTAAAATATAAATAGTTGCATAGTTGAAATAGATTTTTGTCGCTGTTCCTTGATCCTTTCGTTTGATCCTTTTATTCTTTACTACAATAATAATATAATTATAATTCATTAAATTTTTCACAAACTACAACTCCTTTGTTGCTGAATTTTAAGGATACATTCAGGATACATCCGTTGCCTATTTTTTTGTCTTGGGGTCTGACAGCTCCCTGATCCTTTCCACATTTCTGTCAATAGTTTTGCCTTTTTTACTTCAGTCTGACGATTTGTTTACGCTCCGGTACTTCAATATTTCTTTCTTTGTTTTTAATACTTTCACTTTGTATTCGTCTCATTTTCCAACATGAAATTTATCTTTGACTTTCTTTATTCGCTGAATTTTTTCCCTTTGCCCTCTCTGACTTTTCTCTTCTCGTGGTTTACTTTATGATTGTAATTTGTTGCCATGTAACATCTGTTTTTTTGTTGTGCGGCATCCCTGACGTTTAGATGGACCAAACTGTTGTAAATTTCAATTCTTTTTCACCATCTTTTCTTTGTAATGCCGGACTTTCTATCATTTTGTTCGCCCCCATTCAGATCGGACTATCATTTAGTTCAATCTTGCAAGTGAAAGTTGCTTAATAATATTGACTATGTGTCTTACAGAAAACTCATCTGCAGAGCTGTGGGAGTCATGTCTCACAAATTCTGTAAATTTTGTATTCGGTGATATATTGGGGGTGGGGGGTGAACGTACATCTCCACAGCCTTCCTTACGTTTAGGCCGAAGACAGGCTTGCAGTTTCTAAAAGGTCGCTTCGAAAGAAAAAGTGACAAAGAAGAAAATGGATGTGGCGGCGACGGCTGTGCTTTTTATTTTCCATTCCTCCAGGCCTGTTACACCACACTCCTGGAGCTTTTTCGCCGCAGGGTTGCCAACGTCCCGCCGAGTACTTATCTCCTCGCCAGGCACCATTTCCGGCAGCATTATTGCCCTGTTGTTTCAACTCTCGCCCTTAAATATTTCCAATGAATTGTCACTGTAACGTGGATTCCGGCCATGACGCCATCTTGTTTTTCTTCAGTTTTTTCTTTATGTTATTAACAGAAACAATAGCTGGTAATTGTCGACGGTGAAGCCCTTGTGAAGGTGACATTTAAAAAGCAAAAATTTCAATCAATGCAGAAGAGAAAAATGTCACAACCAATGTGGTTAGACAAGTAAAAAATCAGAAAAAAGTAATCTACTTAAAATTACTTGTACTGCAGAAGTTGCCGGCCACTTATTCTCAGTAGAACCCCGTTTGACTAGTCTGACCATGAATAACCAGGACGTAACTAACCAATAAGAACAACTTATCATGTGTTACTTAATGGGCCAAAGAAAGCTTTTGTTTGGCAATATTGTAACACCCGGTCTTCCCTACCTTCTCCTCTCATCCGCCAATTCTGCCCTCATTTAACGACAAGAATCCAATGACACGGTTCCTCATTTTGAGATAACCGATTGAATTTCCTTTTATTTTATTCCTTTGTTTCGGGGAAATGCTGCCTTTGTCCGGGATGGTCGTCTTCTTCTACTTTGTTTCCTGTCTGTGGCCGGCCGAAGCTTCTCTTTCTGTTGGACCCACCGCAGTCTTCGGCGTCAGAGTCCGACAGGAAACGACTTGCGGTACTACTTCCCCTCTTCGGTTTTGTGTTTTTCTATTCTATTGTTTCCTTTCCCGTGTGCATTTACTACGTCGACCGATGAATAATTCATGCTAGTCTTTTATAATTAGATCTTGATAAAGCTGGCTTTGTCATCTAATTAAACGGATTCATTTGAAACAAATCTACCGCAAATTCCAAAAGTCTTTTCTTTATTTTATATTCGACCTTTTATGTTTTTCCTCTTAATATAAAAGAAGAGCATATGGAGACTAAAAGTTAGGAAATTGGTGTACTCGAATGACATCAGGTCAGCAATAAGTTCACAAATAGATAATCATATCTGTGTTTTGTTAATTTTGATGTCTTGGATAACAAGTCAAAAAGTCCACGGCAACAGGAGAGGAATAAACACAACAAGATGTCTCCGAACCCTTCACAAGGCCAGCCTATAATCCTTATCGACTCATTGTTCTTGTTTTAATTAAATAATTTATGGAAACTATGTGGAAGTTGAGTTTAAAATAACACAGATAAATTAGAATTTCTCGTACAAGTGGCAGCAGAAGGGAAATCGTGGCGCGAATTTCTGGTTAAAAACGGCTCCCGCAAGGATTTCTCTTTGAAACGTGATCCGAGTTCATTTTCTTAACTGACGGTGGAAATTCGAGTAAGTTTTCCTACTTGAAAAACATTTCCGGTTCTGTGGCAGGGGTGCCAACCTGAGACGCGTAAAGAATCGCTTCATCCAACCGGAAAAACAATAAAAATCATCATAAGTACCAAATGAACAGTCACCTGCCACTGAAATTTTAACTGAAGACTCGTCGCATTTTGCTGCTAACCGGCCAAAAATTTTACGACAAAATTTTTTCTCACTGAAGAAAAAATTTCGTTTAATTTTAAAAACTAATTTATTTGATTTGTACGTAAATATTATTACGTAGTTTAAAGTTTTTCGACTGAATAAAGAGCTTTATGTCAAAGCATAATAATTAATAGTTTTAAATATAAAATTAATTTCGATATTAATTTTGAACGATTTTGAAACAAGTTTCATTCCTTCGTTTTATTGCGTTGATTTCCTTTGAAAAACGTCAAAAATTTGCAAAATTTTCATAAATATTCATATATAATTTTATTAATGAATTGCTTTTCTCTGAATTTCATCAAACGACAGTTCAAAATCAGAAAGTAACAACTCACGGGTGATTTGTAACATTCACAAATAAATGTAAAACAACGAGGAGGTAAAGAAAAAAGGGAATAGACGAGCAGGAGAGAAAATACAAAGTGAAGGAGAAGGAAAAATGTGACGAATTGAGAGAAAGCAAAACAAAAAGCAGAATACGTCGGGGGTACAGAGAAGTACGAATATGTAAAGAGTACATAAGGTGACAAAACAATCGCGTGGACTGAGAAAATGGGACAGTAGCAGGCAATGTGAAAATGTGATTAAAGGGGTCCGAAATAGTACAAGAAAATCAATGAACAGGGTTAACGAAAGAAGCAATAGACAAAGTATGAATAAATATAAAACAAAGAAAAGATGCAAAATCAAAAGGAAGTCTTAATTAATTGCAGCTGAAGGCTATTCGACCGGAAATAAATGAAAACTTTCTTTTCGAACAGTTACAATTTCCGATTTGCACTCTTCGGTGCTAAAGAAGGTTTAAGAATCAAATGGTTGAAGGAAAAAAGGCAAAAGAAAAGTCGAAGAGAAAACGGTCAGAAGAATCAATTCTCAGTGGCTGAGGAAGTAAAAGGAAAGAAAATGCCGGTCGTAAATCCGCGATAAATCGTTACATCCAACGATAAGCCGGATTTCGGTTTTATAAACTTTTTCGGCATTTTTAGGCGCGTTTGTTTTGAAACTTTGGCGTCTTGGCTCTTTTTTTTCTCCTTCGGAACACAGGAATTAAATAAATAAACCGATTTTGTGGAATTTGTGAGTAGCTTTTATATAAAATTCCACGTGCGAATATTTTCACCCTGAACTTGAAAGTGGAATTTTGCATTGAAATTTGTCGAATGTTTTGTCGTAGAGTCTCACTGGAAATTACAACTCCGCGCTGAATACTAAACAAACATGTAAATAAAATATATTTTAATAAGTTCTCGTTTTGTGGGTAAGAGAGGAGTCAGATGACAAAGAAGGACATTTCCACTTCTTCTTTTGCCACTCCCAATTTTATTTTTAATTGATGTTTTTCTGCTATTTCATTGATTTTCTTCTTTGACTCTGCCAAACATTTGAGTCAAAGAACATTTGCTTTATGCCTGCGGTCACATAAATTATGTCGTTGACAATAATTTATTTTTAATTTGTGTGTTGTGGCAAAGGGCATGTTCCAACCAGTGTGAAATCCATGTGATCGTAAAACATATTATGTTCTTCATTGTAGCGCATCTTGTCTAAATTCTTCTATACCACCCTTCCTTCCTCTTCCCGCCCCCGATCTTTTGATTTTCTCGTTTGTTCCCATTGTTGTTCAATACAATTTGAATTCTTCGCTCGCTTTGTTCTGCCTAATTTGCGCTCATTCAACATCTCATTAAGAGTCTATTTTTTTCTCTTGTCTATCGTATTGGATTAGCCCTTCTTAGCAAGGAAACAAGTAGCAAACGCCAAAGAACCGATAATCCTATTTATCAGAAATACTTTTTTACATGACACGAAACTATGTAAGGAAATCGGTTGAGGATTCAGGCGGGATCAAAATGGAAATAAACAATGGATAAACAAGTGCTAAGTGATGAGAAAAGGGGCTAAAGTATTCATGGGAGAAGCAAAAATAGAAGTGGGCTTAAGGCAAAATGAAAAGATTTACTGGAGAAAGGAAGAATTTACGGAAACAAAAAGGGAGAAGATTAATAAGAACGACAAATGTTAAGGTAAGAAGCAATAATAATGTGACGGTGGGAAAAATCAGACGAAGTACAAAAACATTTGGAAATGGAGTACAGTGAAGCAAAGAGGGAAAGGTCAAGGAAGCAAGAGAAAACGAAAATGGGTAAAACAGATGAAACAAAAACTACGGAAAGCAAATCACCAAAAAGAAAAACTTCTCTTTCTTCCAAGACCCGACGATTTAATCAAATGGTCGGGCAGGGGTTGATGAAGAAAAGACCAAACCTTCAAACAGGAAACTCCAGTGAAACCACTAAGAGGAAACTTTCAATGAAAAACCAAAAAAAGTGGATTTTCAAAGGAAAATTTGCGGGCGGCATGGAGAGAGTGGATGTAAAGGACCTCAGTAATCTTTTTTCCTTTGTGATTTTCTGATTGAGAAAATGCGAAAAGTGAAGGGAAAATCCGAGAAAAAACGTTGCTCGCTTGCAGCCATCGGACCGGGTATTTCCGGAAAACTATCCGTTTGAATCAATGAATTTCCGGTTTGAAACTTCTCACTAGATGTTCTCAACTTTCTGCAAATCTTCTCCTTTCCCCTCGTACGCCATATTGAAAAGAACATGATGGTGTGTCGTAAAAGTTGAAATTCGATTAGACCGAGAGGCGACACTTCACAGGATCGAACAACTCAAAACGGAAGTCGTCGTGTCAGAAGAACAAAAACAATTTTAATTAAAACTCAAATTTTCTTAGCGTTTTGAAAGATTTTTTCATCGCAAAATTTGACTTTACTTTTAATTTTTGTCAGGCATTTTGCAAATCTTCTAATAGGATCTGTCATGGTTGCTTGAGGAAAATTAAAAATGTTGAAGAAAGTGATGAAAGAGAAACACGAAAGTTAAAGGTACAGGAAAATATATCAGTGACAATGTGATAGTGTCCGTCGATGATCTCGTAGCAGCAGTCCAAGCTCTTTCAAATATTTTCCACACCCAACACCTCCAAATCCAAAAACTTCAGTCCCCGAAAATTTCAACGATCACAAGACGTCACATTCTGTTGTCCCCTGCCACGCCAATCTGCCCTGGACAAGCAGTTCTTATTCCAATGAACAGTCATAAAATTATCATTACCCCCACAGCTTCATACGAGAACACCAAAAACTTATTTCCAATTCTCTAAAACAAAAATTTCAGGTAACATCTCCTCCGTTAGCTCAGGATATTCACTTAAATATCCTCCGGAAAGCCCCTTTTGAACGTGCCCATCCCTCAAATATCGGCCTTCATTGGTCATCAATATATCGCCTCGACGGTTTTCATTTGGGTTTTGTGCTCTGCTAGCCACATCCGCAAAAGAGGTACCCATTTCACACTAAAACAAGCACACTACGAGACTTCTATCACCATCTTATTTGGTCTCGTGAAGGGAAATGAGTACCTCGAAGAAAACCTTCTTAAGTCAAGTTGCATATACCGCACAGCCACAGGTACCATTTTCTCCTCATTGTTTGTACCATACTAACCAAAGCTCGAGCTATTGTAAGGACAATAGCCTACAATACATTATATCTTTCCAAACACCTCAGAAAAAAATTAGCATAAATGGCGGCAACAAACACTGTTTGCAGAAACGAAATCATTGTCAACCTTCAATCGATGTATGCTTATTTAACCTACAAAAACGCACATATCACAATAAATCAACAATAAAAAATAAAAGCATAAAATAAAAATCAAAAAAGCTAACTTGTATTACACATCTGCTAACCAATGATTATCGTTTGATTCCCTTGTTAGTCTGTCCGAAAGTTAAAGAGGTGGGCTTCCTACTTTCATCGGTCCTTTTCCTTTCTGTTACTGATATTATTATATAACAGACAACCCCTTCTTCTTTGCTACATCGGATGCCCGTATCAGACGTAACACTCACCCCCTGTATCATCTGACACTCATCCAACCCGGAGGAAGCACGAGTCAGAAGAAGATTTATATATCTCGTGCTTTCGAGGCCGGAAACAAAAAAAAATTAAATTTTATATTGAACTTGGGAAACATTGTAACCTACCATATATCTTCGATATCTAAAAGATGAAGTTGGTAATGCTCAGTTTGTATGGCCCCGACAACAGGTGCTTACCTAACGATGCACAAAATTAAGCTGATAAAAACAGAAATCTTCTCCTTAAGAAGCCACCCTATGCAAAAATTTCAAAACTAATCTCAGATCACAAAAATTTATATAGTTTATTCTGCTTAGTCACGTCACTTGTACATTAACAAAAGAATTCAGGTGCTTGATTAAATGATTTCCAAAAACCACAGGTTCATAAATTTTCTTCCTTTTAAAAACTAATTTTTTGCATCTCCCAAATCCTATGGTATGATCCTAAAGTATGGTACGACATTATTTAATTACAAAGCGGAAGTCTTTAGAGTACAAGAACGCAAAATAAAATAAACATTTAATGGAAAGAAGTCGAATTGAATGCTCGGAAACGGAAACGCAAGGGAAAATTAAAATAGTCTACCGCCACGTCTTCACCTCGCGACTCAATTAAATTCATCAGAGCAGGTTTAGATAACTCGCTTTAATGGCAATTTATTCTGATAAGCGAAACCCTCAAATTAAGGACCCTGGAAGTATGGGGAAGGGAGGATGGGGGAAAGGGAGGAGGCTCTTACTCGATGGTGCAATGGGTCAATACCCGGAGGAAGTTAGCTCAGGTCCTTGCGATGGTCGTCGCAGTAGGAGGAAGCCCCCAGATAAGGTCCAACACTATCGAACAAGTTTAGTGTTAGAGTCAACAGTGCGAAGCCGAAGGTACTTACACATTTCCTCTCCTAGGACCCAGGTTTCAGGTGGGGAATTCACTTCCACAAGTACAGTCGGAGTGCAGACTAGAAGTACCATCAGGTCGGCGAGGCTCAGGTTCATCAGGAAAACATTCGTTGAGTTTCTCATGTCCTTCGATTTGAAAATGACTATGGGCACCATGATGTTACCGAGAACTCCAATGCCCATAATGAGAGAGCAAATGACCTGAAAAAAAAAGAATTCAATCAAAAAGGTCGAAAAGGTTGCAGGAAACGAGTGATTGTCGCAGGCATACCGTCGCCGTAGTCCTGATGTAGGGTGGGAAGACAGGTGGTGCACCATAGTAGCTGTCGTTGTTCGAGTAGCTGGTGATGTTGTACTGCTGCAGGGCCGATACAGTTGTTGTCGCGTTCATTTCTAACCACCCGGACGAGGCCAACATGTTTGCTGCGAACTTTGAGCGCTAAGTTTTAGTTCTTACTTCAACCGATAGCACTGGCATTTTGCCTGTAAGAGAGAAAAGTGAGATTTACTTCTGATGACACGGTAACAGCAAAATTCACTCGTTGTAAAATCTGTGGAATACAATTAGTGTACATTGTACCATCAATTATCTGTATTTTATTTGTTGCTACACTACGATTTCGTTCCTTGTTCGCGTTTTGATAAAAGTGCCACGAACCTTATATATAATATAAAATACAAAGGAAATGACTGGAAAAGGAGGAAAAGACTAATAAAAGCGAGAAATCCTATTTAAAAAAATAGAAAAATGGGCCAAGTAGAAAAATAAATGGTCAACAACAAGGGCTCTTCACAGATGAGATTTTTTCTCACCCCAAAATGAAAAACAAAATACCAAATAATAGAATTTGTGCGTTAAAAACCACAGCAAAAAGCTCGTAAATATAATTCTGTGCATCTCCTATATTATTCAATACTGAAATACGATATGACACTTAAACAACCGTTAGATGAAAAAAAATTTTTGGGCCGAGTGTACTGTACTGCCGAGTGTATTTCACCCCATGACTCTCACAAAAAAAAACCATAATCAAATGGGAAACGAGAAACTTGGCAAATGACAAAAATGTTGCGATTGGAATTGTGAGAGATTTGAGAAGTAAATACATAACGAGAGATGATCCTCGTGGGGTACGAGGGAGAATGAAAATCGTAAAGAAGGTAGCGAGAAAGAGAATAAAACAAAACAGAAGGCATAGCAAAGCGAATAATTAAAAAAGAGAAGGAGAAGGAGGATGACTGAAGAGAAGATGCAACTTAATAGAAATTTATTCTTTCCAGCATAAAAAAGAGGGCGAAAGATGAGCTTTGCCCTAGACGGCGGAAAAAGAAGGAGAAAAATGGCAGCGGAAATGAAAATTTGTTTCCTTTGATTTTCTCACAAAGGAAACGCCACCGTCATCATCATAATTACCACCATCACTAAATTCAACATTTTCATGTTGTCTTGCCGATTTTAGAGTCTCGCTTGAAAATTTACATGTTATAATACCAATCCAAGAAGTTTTCACGCTACTGTTCGGACTTGACAAGACCATCCCCGAAGAGGTCAAAGAAAGATAAAAACAAAAAAATAAAATAAAATCATCGCGAGAAGCACCAAAACATTTTAAAAATAATAATAAATCTTAAATCGTAAAAAATCAGTACCTATTAAAGAGATGCTGGTCGCTGATAAAACGATAAAACCTCCTGAAAGTCCTGCCCAACAAATAAAGTGGTTCAATCTCTGGTCAGAATAAATTGTAGTTCAGTTCAGAACGTTACAAAAGTGCAGAAGTCAAAAACAATAAGCATAAAATTACGTCAAGACAGGTGAAGATGTTAACTTCTTTCGAAAGAAGGATATTTAACAAAAAGATTAAGGGACAAAAGGTTTCGTGACCCCAAAAGTGGTGTCCTATTTACAATTCCTAGTTACAGGACAGCAGGGAGAGCTGCCACAGCGTCCGAGTCCGTGAGATGGGTTGGCATAGCAGGAGCAGCAGCACCAACACCACCACCAACAGTAGCATTCGTCTTTAACTTTATGGCCGGCGGTGGCTGAAACTCACTCCGATTTGGTAATTTTTTAGTGGTCCGATTAGCGTCAAAATCAACAAAACATGTAAATCCTCTGATAAATTGTCAGGGATCAGAGCTTGGAAGAAGCTCTAGAGCTTTTCTCCCCAAGGGAGGAAAGAGAAAGACCGAGAAACAAAAATTGAACACGTGTTTCCCCATGTCGAGCATAGAGAAGATGTAAAGTTTGTTTACCCTCGAGAGGCAGAAATGTCGACACACGTGCGAGGTTTTTATTTTTTTAATTTCTTCTGCTCCGCGATTAAAAAGAAATAAAAATGAAAGAGAAGAGGCGTGCTGGCGGGATAACAAAATGATGTTATTGGGAAGAGTAAGGGAGATTTACAAGAAAGTGGAAGCTATCAAATAGGAAAGCACAAGGAGAAGGAGAGAGAGAGAGAGAGAGAGAGAGAGAGAGAGAGAGAGAGAGAGAGAGAGACAGAGGAAGACGAAGAAAGCATGGCTAGTTAGAGAAACTAAAAAAAGTAGTTGTAAAGTGTTGTGGTGTAAAAGAGTAAAACAAATAATTGAAAAAATAGCTGAGAAATAGAAAACTAAAACGTGGCAGAAGAAAATTTCGAATTTTTGGGACATTGAAGTTTTAGACTTTGGTGCCCGTCGTCCATGGGGCGAGGACCAAATTTCTACTTTTCTTTTTGTGTGTTCTGCTCTCATTGTTCATTTTCCATTGTCCTTTCACATTCCTTTTCCTTTTCTTATTCTCCTCTTTCCAATCTGCCCCTAAACTTGTTATTTAACTTTATATTTTTCTTCTACCATTCGTGTTTTTGTTTATTATCCATTCCCTCTGGTCTTGTTTGGTTTCTTTCTTCTCCGTTTCTTTCCGCACTCGCAGGACTTGTCGACCGAACCAAAATTTCATTTCCATTCCGTCCATTTGAAACGCTAATGAAACCAAATTAGCAGTCTAATTAAGAGCATTTATAAGCTGTGTTGAGTCCTAATTCTGCCGGAGTTTCCGTCTCTCCTGTCGTCATCCTTTTGAAAACCATTTCTCTCCAACCCTACCTGACCCCTCTCTTACCTTCTGTCGGCATTTTTTCTCGTCAGCCGTAAAAATTTGCAAAAATTGGCTCGAATTTTTTCTACTCCATCATTTTCAAATTGAAAAACTTTTTCTTTCTCCACGGCTCTCGAACTTTTCTTTCCTTCGGTCACATCGTCTGGAAAAACCGCCACTTTCTTGCCTTTTGTCTCCTCCCCTCTTTTTTGCTCCTGTCCTGTCTCTTGTTTTCTCCTGAGGGATTTTATTGCCCCGACGGCAGCAACTTGTTCTCATACCGAATTTACTGTTTTCTTATTTTTGAAAATTTTTTTTATAGGTTTCAATCACATTTGTGATGATGTTCGTAACGTTATTCTATTTACTTCTTCCATGACTGTCTTTATTGTTTTCAACACTACAGCTCCTTATATTTCTCACGCAATTATTGTTCGCAGTTATTTTTTTATTCTTCTGCAGACTCTTTTTGTGCCTGTTGTCTTTCTTCTTTTAGGTAAGCACCTAAATGCAGAACCCACCCGACAACAACAATTGGTCGGGACGTCTTCTCCTTGGTTGGAGCTTTCCTCTAAAGATCCTCATCACAATTTTGAATCAATCTGGCTCTTACATTTCATCCATTTTCTTTGTCTTTAGCAGTTCTTCTTCCAGTTTTTGTTTACTTCCACTCAAGTCGGCTTAATTTTTTTCTTATACAATGGTCTTAATCTTGTTAGTCTCAGACTTTGGTCACTTCCTAACTTCTTCTTCCTCCATTTTTAACTTTCTAAAACACTAATTTTTGTGTTTCCTCGTTCCTCGCCTGTTTTATCTGCAAATTTCATCTGTCCAAAGCAGGTGTGTATCTTTACAATAGCGAGTTTAGGTAAAAATTACACTTTGTTATTCTTTGTTGCTTGATAGACAATGGACCACACATAGTTTCAACATTAATAATAACGCTGTAACTTTTCACTTCAAGTTGAAGTTTTTGTCTCTCGACGCTGTCGCTTTCTTTCCAAAAAAAAACTTCTGCCAGTTTCAAACTTTAGTTGTTTGAGTCTTCGTGCTGGTGTCGTCTATGTCTACGACTTTTAACCTGATTTATGGTTACCTTACTTTTTTAAATCCAAACTTCTCCTGCTTCTCCATTTTAATTGTTCTCATCTACTTTAAAGGACTTTCTGTCAATTTTTACACGCAAACCCAGCAGCTCTGTTCGGTATTCAGAGAAATGTGTACCTGAGCTTTCATAAAATTTGGAATGAAAAAGCTGACGAAATGACAAGGAAGGAATGAACATTCTTTGTGAATTTTCTTTTTTTCATTTGTAATTTTGAAAAAAGGCAGAGCCTAAAGAGCGTCTTTACAATCCGGTAACAATACAAACATTACCACAATATAAATAAATCCCTTGCTATAGAAAAACGTTTCAAAAGACGAGTTAAAGCTCGTAAAAAAGTTTCTATCCATATAAAGTTTCAACAAGTAGATCATATTTAAAGGGTTAAAGGGTTTAAGGAACTCATTTTGTAATATAAAGGTGCGTTGTCATTTAGTTCCGATGACGAACATAGAAGTTGTGAAAAGAAAACCAAAGTCAAACCGAGAAGACACATTCGAAAATTAATCATCAGCTGTAGTTTGAATCTTTCATTTTTACTGATGACTGCAAAGGGGTGAACTACTACTCTTCCTTGCTAAAAGTAAAAAAAGACGATACAAAGGTTACATTGATTATCTGTATAATAATACAATTGAGCAGACTGAAGCAGTTGTACCTCCGAAAGGAACTCCCTTGAACTATTTTTGGGATAATTTCAAATAATGATTAACGAAATAATAAAGCAATGAGAAAGTGTTGAGTATGACGTCAGCGTTGTACAGAAAAATGAAAGAGTCAGAAAAGAGTAAAATAAAAAATAAAAATAAATGAGGAATGGCTAAGAAAAGGAACAAGAAGAGACGTAATCCACCAAGTACTTCTTGTGAGCCTTTGTGTGTGGTCAAATACCCAGTATGGCGGTCAACGCTTACCGAACTAAAATCCCAACAAAGCAAACTCAAACAAGTAATTTTACAGTCAGATTCAATGACATCCAGTTGCATCTGCCGAACATGCTCACGGTCAGGTAGAGTTCCACCACCGGTGTTTCTGACTGGTTCGTAATTCAGGATTCCTCAGTCACTCCCATACTAACAGTCTTACAATAAATTCCTTATATAGAAAAGTCAGATGGAAAGGACGAGAGAATGTCATTGTTCAGTAAACTCACAAATACTCAATCCCAGGCTTTGAAAAAATGTTTAGAATTTTCTGTTTTAAGAATTTTCACTTGATTTTGAAGAAAGAAACCCGAGCTTTTTGGTCTTTTTGAAACTCTTGCCTCTTTACGAAAGTTCTTAAGTGGGGACACCAAAAGAAGGAAAAAAGTTTTAAAATAGCCATCGGTCACAAGCTGTTGCCTCAAAGACGTTATTAAACTGTTGGAAAACTTAAAAATGAAATTAAACTAAACATCTCACTCTCTGGGTTCCCAGGCCGAGTTTAAAACATAAAATTGAAGCATCCCACCACAGGTACCGTAAAACACCCAGAAAGTACAGTTAGAGGAGTGAAAAAAAGTTCAAAAAAGTATGTTAGTGTCGACGAGGAGACGAGTCTCAGGAACAGGTACCCGTGGTAGTGTGGAGTAACGGGTTGCACGCCAGATTTATGTGCATGTTATGAGGCGCCACAGCTTCCCACACGGGTACTTAATCTTCTAACCGTCTCCGACTAAACATGAAACGTTACATCATCATCATCATCATCATCATCTCATCTTTTTCCTATGACGTCAACTGTCACAGGAACTTGTAAACAAGACGATGTACAAGACTTCAGGTCTGTGCCTTCAACTGTAACAAATTTAAACAGGTTTAAGTTAGAGAAGTAAACGAGAAATGGCGTAAGAGAACTTGCTAGAAAAGACGTAACTTGTGACAGGTCAGGTGAACAATTGGTGAAAGAAGTACATCGGAGTAGATGACGGAGGACCAGTTGAGATTTCAACTTAAATAATACAAAAATTTTAAGAGGTCTCTGGCCCGTTGCGCCTTCGAACAGCCCACAGGTACGTATCAAGGTATTCGCCGACACAGGAATGTCGACAAATGTCAAATCAGGCATGATGGTTGATTAAACTAATTTAACTTGCGGAAATAAATGCAAATTTATGTTTAAACAAACAACGCGGGATACGGCGAAGATCGCGCGTCGGTACCTGCGGGATACCTGAAAATCGGACACAAACAAGTTTGGGTACAGTCGCGTGCTGCGTGGCAAAACTCAGAGCGAATTCTTCGCGTAGGGTCAAGGTCATTTTAAAAACACTAATGTTTTTAAGTGTCAAGGACAAGTCAGGTGCGTGAAAAAAAAGCAGAAGTAAAACTAGAAAAAGATGTAGAAGTAGACAAGTTGACATGACAGTTGGCATGACAAGCCTAACATGGCAGTTCCATTGATTTCTAAGTAAATAAATTTTGTACCGTTCGGCGACGTCAGAGAGTGTCGTCGTCTTTGGCTTTAGAATGGTGTAGTTGAAATATACGCACGCGTACATGTCCACTGCGTTTGTTTTCTCACTTACCGTCCCTGGGAGCTTCGTCTAATTGCAAAGACAACAAAAGATGCAACTCTAGCCAACATGTTCAGTGACAAGTGTCCCCCGGGGAAGCAAGGCCAAAAGGCAGGGAGGCAGGGAGGAAAGCCGATAAAACTACTTTGCTATGAGAGTATCTATGAGTATATTCTATTTCGTCTCTTTCCCCCACCCTTCTTGTACTACTCATACAGGATTCCTAGTAAGCGCCCTTATCCTCACATAAATTTTAATCCTAGAAATTTTGACAACCGTTATGTCGTACCTGAGGGCTTTTAATGGATTCTTGGAACACCTCTTTTTTCCGTTCTTCTCGGAATCCCCGGATACCTGTGAAATAGTCAGAAAATATCGCCTACTCGTAGAATTCAACTTTCTGTTATCGCGCAAGTAGGCGAAAATGACAAGGACAATTACCATAATACAGAAAAAAGTAGAGAAGAAATGAGTAGTGTAAAATCGTACGCAATAGAAAATAGAAAAAGATGAGAAAAGAAAGATAATTAAAATGTAAAAATAAGAATGTGAACTTTTGGGTGACCAGGTACTTCCCAGGTACTCGTTGGAGCCGCAGTCATTTTAAGCTTTTACCATTCCACCTCTTCTGTCTCTGGAATGACACCTGGGTGAGATCCGCCTACCTTTTCTACATTATTCTTCTCTCACTTTGAGACATTCTCCTGTTTATTTTCTACGAAATTTGCATCCACCCCAGGTGTCACTCACAGCAGGATTTCTTTGTCCGCAGGTAATTAGATACTCTGTCAAAATGACAACAAACAATCTTTCACTTTTGTTTACTTGATGAACAACATCGACGACCACCGTTGATACTCTTGCACCTGGTGTCTTCTCTGTTTGTTAAATTTGGTATAACTTTTTTGATAAATAAAGTTCCATTTCAAGTACTCCTAACCTGTGAGCCTTTCTGAAATCCAAGTGGGGTTAACCTCTTGTAATTCTCTGTCCGCCGGTACGACTGCGAGTAGCCTTTTACCGTGAGTTATGCGTAAACCCGCCACTCTTCCTAATTGACCTTAAGAACCCAACGGATACTTCCCCATTTGAAGTCTAACCTCTAGACTCGAGTGTTCTGGATCAAATCACAAGAGAGATCTTGAGTTTGTTGTTGAAGCCTCGAGTGATCTTTCTTCCTTCCTGTGAATGACTTGGATTACGGCTCTACCCTTCACTTTTCCACCTCACACAACTTTATTATATATTTTTCTACGTTTAACCTTTCGTTTGACTTCTCACTTTGGAACTTCTAGTCCTTCCATAATATTTCTATACCCATAATTTTGTCCTTGTACCTTCTTCCTTTTCCACCCACATCGTCCTTACAAACGACTTTTGCACTCTCCCTGGGTTCTTAATTTTTATTTCGACTCGGATTCCTGTCTATGCTGCTGCTGCTGTTGCTGCTCCTGTTGCTGCTACTGCTCTCTCTCTCCTTTTCTCTCTCTCTCTCTCTCCTTTTCTCCGAGGCGAATTTAATTTGAACTATCTTCCTTTTAATTAATTCTCCTAGTCGTTTCTATCTTCATCTAATCTTTCTCCGGCTGCTTTTGCGTTGTTTTAATTTTTTGCCTCTTCCCCACATCCGTTCGCATCCTTTCCCCGGGTTTTTCAATTTTTCTCATTCTGCATTTTTCTCAAAGATAAATTTTCGCGCGATCACAGCCAGAGGCACTTAAGTTATTTCGTTTTTAATTTAGTGTTCTTCAGTTCCTTGCAATGGGTCGGTACCTTGGCGTGGTAGGAAAAAAACCGGCAAATAAAAGCCCGGTTGCACACGCTGTAGGTGAGAGAATGGAAAGAGGTACAACAAACTTGCTGGTAGCACCTGGGAAGTTTTGCTACCTGTACCTGAATAATAAGGTGTGGGTGTGTGCGTTCGTCGTCAAGATTCTCTCCTTTCGTTTTTAGGCCATATTTTCCTTCCATTGATATTTTCTACTTTGTTTCTATCCTTTCATTCTTGTATGTTTTATGTTCGATTCTGTCTTTAGTACTTCATGTGTCACTTTTCTATCCTGTTTCAGTAACAGGGTTATTCGCCTACCAAAAAAACAGATGAAAATAATGAAAATGCATTTCAGGTTATTTACGGGCTCGTTTATTTTCAGCGATTCGTTATCCGTTTTGCAATCCGACATTGTGCATAAATTTAAAACGACGAATGGATGAAATAAATATTTTTTTTAGGGCGAGGGGGGCACTGAGGCCGAGCCCCCAATCGGCCCCAGTGGAACTCCAATTTCAATTCTCTCAATGTGAATAAAATTAGACTCTAAACCGGACGGATTTATGTCGTTGCAATTTGATTTCTTCGCCGTCTGCTCCTGCCACGGCTCCTCCTCTTTCTGCTGCTGCCGCTGCTTGCCCTTTCTTCGGTCAAACACTTTTCTACAAAATGTCATCTATTCGCTTCTCTTTCTTTCGCTTTTCGTTTTCCAATTTGGTCGCCCTGTTGGGTTTCTTTCACATTTGCATTCTTTCCTTTCTCCTAGCGGACGGAACTTTTACAAACGTATTTTGTCGATTTGAAAATTTCATTTCTTCGCTCATTTTCTTTTTGTTTATTGCACTGCATAAAATTACAGAATTTGTATTGTTATTTGATTAGACCGGCTTCTGTCTCCTTTATGTCTTCTTTTCTCATCGTACGTTCCTCTCTTGTATTTTCAATTTTCCAGCTTATCGAACCTTTCCCATGTCATCCTCTTTTTCTTCGTCCCCACCAATTGTACGTTTTTTTATCTGTCAAATATTTTCCATTCAACTCAGCTTTCATTCTCTTCACTTTTATTACTTGTTATCACACACGCATTCGTAAAAAGGTAGTACCACCCTTTCTCTCCAGCCGTTATTTAACGTTGCAGAACTTTAGGCCATCGTTGAAAGTACAACGTCTTACCTTTCTTATTTCCACTCATCGGCGGCAGCAACAGTCATATTTCAGTGTTTATTTCAGTGAAATTTTTGTAATTTGTATTCTTTTCTGACCACAGTTGGAACTCATAACGATAATAATGAACACCATTAATGTACAAATTAAATTATTCTCGTTAGGAAAGACGTCTAATGCCTCAATGAACTTTATGAATAATGTTAGGAAATTTTCTTGTAACAGTTGGGAAGAACCAAGGGTCGTAAACGCGAGTTACGCTTTCGTACAATTAAAATAGGTTTCTTTGCAACATGGCGGTTTAGGATAGTAGAGGAAGAAGCGCCGGATAAATGAGAGACAAAAGTGCAAATGAGAAGAGAATAATCAGTGAGAGGAAAAACTTAAACATTTGGGTTACAGCCTACAAGTTTGCACCAAAAAAGGAAAAACTAGCAAAAGGAAAAAATGAAACTTTCTACTCCCACGTTTTCAAATGAAAATTTCATTATCCGCCACTTCTCTTCTCTCGCTCCTAGTTATTTATTATTATTTTTATCACATAATCTTAACTACTGTATTAATTTCAAGCCGTTTCTCTCTGGAGTTGGAAATTTCAGAAATTACCAAAAAATGTGTTTTTACGACTGAGCCCATCAACTCTTGTGCGAAGACTCACTTTAAAGTGCACTTGTTGTTCATTTTTATTCTATGGAAAACATCAAAAAGTGGAAGGCTTCGATGAAAAAAAGGAAGCGAAAAATTCCCTGACGTTTAAAAACTGCCAGAATAGTTTCGCCTGACAGCGGTTTAGTGACGTGTGGCAGTTGCCCACCGGATCGGCCCTCTCAACCTCCCGTGACAGTCAATTTACGTGTGTTGCGGTAAGTAAACAGGTAGACAGAAGTTAACTAAATATTTATCAATTTTCAGTAAAGTTTTAGTAATTATCGCCCACATTCTGAAGAGACGGCTCTTTGTTTTGTTTCGTGCGTATTGCCCGAATCATATGTAAACTATGTAAACAATTCTTTTGTCCGTGGACACGGTTGATAATCCCGTGGTGAAACCCGTGAGGTGCAATGACCCCCCAAACGAGAGATTGGATTTGATAACCGGCGACCGATATCAACTAAAACTAGTAGTTGGTAACTGAGGTAACTTTCATCTAACTACCCGCATGCCGGAATGGTGTTCCACTAAGCAAAAACAATCTTTTCTAAAATATTGGAGGCGAACTTAAATGTCACCGTTCACTAAACTCTTTTGCCACCTCCCAAGATTAAAACTTTTAAATGAATATTAAAAAGAAATCGGAATTGAAACGTAATATGAAAAATAGGTATAAAATCGAATGCGAAAAAAAGTTACAGAAGAGCTTGGAGTGAGACTTAAAACTTAAAATTTTAGTACATACTTAAGTTCGGATATGTTTAAAGACATCGTTGTAATTTCGAGTGATGAACGAGTTGGGCCATCAACGGCAATTTGACCACTGCCATCGTGTCCTCAATTCCCGCGTTTCATTTTCAGGTACGTAGTATGAGTAAGGTACTACTACGGCGGTGTTTGGGTGCTTTTGGAATTAGAAAAATGCCAGGTACAAGCGACCGAGGTGGCATTTCACAAAAACAAACGCCTCCTCGCAACCACCCACGTCCTCCATTGATTCATCTGACTAGTTCTACCTCTTACCTCGTACCTTTCTTTTTCTTGTTGTGTTGCTTTTTTCTTACTTTTCACGGTGTCATCTGAATGTAAATTGTTCCCTCGTCACAGTACCGACACGACTGACGTTTTAATTTATCGTTTATTTATTATTATTTGTTACAGTTATAATTTAATTTGACTGACACTTGTCGCTTATAATCTTTTCTTCTTTATGTTTACCGCCATTTTTTGTACGTGAGTTTCTTCTTTTTTTTTAAGTGTACGTGGTATAATCACTTGTACTAATAAAAAATTTTACACTTCAATAAAGCAAGACAAACTTTAGTTCAACATTAAGCGACAGGAAACTCAAATTCATTTCATTAGAATTGTAGTGTGTGCATTATAATATTTTCAATATTTTAAAACTAGAAGGAAAGAATATGTGAAAAATTACGTATGACAAAAATTTTTAAATCTTATGGAAATCGTACTTTAATTTATATAAGATTTTGATCATGACTGATAGCTTATTATTAGCATTAAATAAAATTATCCAGTCCAATTGTAATGCCCAATTTCCTTTGCAGTTAAGTCATTACCAGACTTTTAAGTTGAAAATTGGCACGCCTTAAAAACAAGATGTTAAATACCAACAAAATTTATGTCCACATTGCATTTATTGTCATTGGTGCCATTCTGTACAGAAAGGTTAAGAAATGATTTACATTGTCGAAATCTAGTTTCTTATGACAGAGAGGTAAAATTTTCTCAGGTGTGCTGGTTTTAGTTTAGCAACAAAACAAACGATGGATGAAAAAGTATGAAAGAGACGTGGAAGACAAAGCTGAACAGAATAACAACTCAAAAGGAAAGAAATAGAAGATGAAAAATAGACAAAAATTGGTAGGTTCGATGGCAGCACAAAGAAATAATGCCAATAATAACAGCGCACTCATAGCAGGTGACTGCCACAAGGTGTGGAAAATGTAAAGTTTCCTCTCACAATAGGAAAGTTAGGTAGGAAGCACACAAATTTCGAGGAGGAAATGAGTGAAAACTCGTTGTAGTTGAGGGATGATAAAAGGAAACCCCCGAGAGAGTTTCATCAGGGGGGATGAGGCAAACCTGCGTGTTGAGTTGAGACAGGCCTGCCCCAATGCCGACGACCTGAAGTCATCCTTTCGTATTTTTTCTGTCAGCCGGAGTCGCCGCCACACCCTCTCCCCGGAGAAAAACTTTCTTAATTCTAGTTCAACCATTTCGCGTGGAAAATCTCCCTAAAATTATTCGTGCAAAAAAACTTCTCGAATTCTCGAAAAGTCGTCATAATTCACCAAAACTTTAGGAAAGGAGGCTTAGGGATGCAAAAAAAACAGTTAGACGGCAACGAAAAAGAGAAAGAAAAAGAAGAAAAGAATAAAAACGAAAAAGAGGAAGAGAAAAGAAAACGAGAGAAATAGAAGAGAGGACTAAAAAGAGATGGAAACCAAGAATCTTTTTATATTAAAAGTTAAAGCAGCGACTAAGAAAAAGGTTAAAAAAAGAAACTTTTCAGGACGTCAGGAAGAAACAGAAAGAGAGAGAGAGAGAGAGAGAGAGAGAGAGAGAGAGAGAGAGAGAGAGAGTGACAAAGGACATCCTCCCTCGTCGAGAATCTCAGGGAAGGGGAAAGAAAGAAGATCGAGTAGCGGAAATAAATTTACGGGTAAACCGTCAGAAACCGGAAACTTTGTCTCAAGCAAGGGCAACTAGGCCGAAATAACTTCTTCTAATGGTAAACTGGCACTAATTTGATTCATGTAAGGAGAAACCTTTTGAGGGGTGGGACAAAAATACACTTCTTATGCGGACTACACAGGACAAAAAGTACGGGGGCAGTAAAACAAGAAAAGGATACAAATTTAAATAAAAAGTTTCAGTTTTGTACTTTAGCAAAAAAGACAAATGAAAACGAAAAAAACTAAAATAAAAATATTGGTTTTCTGCTTTGTATTTTCTAGATAATTAATAGAGACACGATACGTCAGGTTAGAAATACACACGACTTTGTACAAGTCTCAAAACAACGTATTTTTGGATGAACGACTGGACACGACCCTGACAACGCTTTTTTAAAAATTTATGTGTGCCTGATTACGTTCATTTAGGTCTATTTGTACTTATATTTATCTCATCCTAGATCATTAGGAAAAACAATAAATTACTATTTTTTTTTCTAATGAAACTAAAAGCCGCCCTTTTTAACCATCTACGGTCCGTCTTCTTTTCCTCAGAATAAAAAATTACTTATCTCCCACGACACGTCGAATTTATTCTGTTTAACTTGTGGAAAATCGTAAATACAGGCAAACAAAAGAAACAAATAGCTCCGGGGGAGTGGACGTTTGTTGTGGGAGGAAAATTCGTGAAACAACAGTGGTAATTCCTTTGGGTAGTACCACAAAGAGCAGCAAATAAGTATGACGATACATAAATGAGAAGACATTGGTAGCATTGGAAGGACACTCCAGAGGACCCGAAATCCTGCGTACCTTCGGGAGAAAGTCCAGACACGTACTCTTCAACACATTGGATGACGAATGAGTTTTTCAACAACTTCCAATAAGCAACAAGAATCTAGACAAATAGATGGTTGGGATAAGAACTAGAGAATCAACGCGTAGCTCGTACCTCATGTTTGACTAGTTTTGCAACTTCATTTCGCACAAATTGGTCACGTTTTTCAAATCTTGTCGACTTGAGGTCGAAGCAGTAGGAATTCGGAGACATAAAAAAGTTCTTCTCCCGCCGTCCAGGTCAGGTCGAGAAGGATGGGAGGCAAGTCCCCGAGTGGTAGTCATGCCTGAACCCGACAACCAGGTTCATTGACATTGTTCGCCTCCGATGGACAATTGGGAAACGATGTAAATTAAACATTGTGCGATGAATTAGCATGTTGCGGAAACGGTGTCTGTTTCCGAAAAGGTAGCACAGGTTAAGTCAACAGTCTAAGTAAAGAGAAAAATGAAAAGCAACAAATAGAACAATAAGAAAAACAAAAATTAAATGTGTCCATTAAACCGCCTGAAGAGGAAGGAACCCGAGCTCAGAGAGTCACTTCAGAAGCCATCTGAAAATTTGTAGTTCAAAGTCAGAGGACAAAGTTGTTTAAATAAATAATAAGAAATTCAAGCAAAAAAGTATTATACAGAAAGGAAACATAGGATGACAGTTGGAAACATCTTGCACGTGCAAACGTACGTGCTAAGTGTGTTAACATACAATAAACGTCGGAGAGGGGGAATTGATCCAAAAAAGCCTAAAGAAGAAATATGAAATGTTACGTTGTAGAGAAACAAAAGTCACCATAAGTCGAGGAAGTGGCCCAGGAATGTGAACCTGAAAGGTCGCGTAGTCTGCTAAACTTCATACCATAAGTTGGTACTCTAAAGGTGACAAACATGTGAGTTTATGGGAGTCGGGATGTACACCAACCGGATATATCCATAATCCATAATTTTTTGTGGTAATCGTTGAGGTACCGTTTGGCGAGTATCCCTTGAAAACATCAAAATGAATCATCAAATCGCACTGAAGCTAACTAAATATCGCTAGTTTAAATCAACCGCCAATTTAAATCACATTAAACTCTTTTAGTGTGTTCCATTCAATTTACAGAAAACAATAATTCACGGTTGTATTTATGCTGCTCCGAGAAGTAGTTGAGTACTCAAAACTGAGTAAAATTTGACTTCATTTTTACTTTCAGATGTATAAATGCGACACAAAGCTCTGACACACAAACACACACACACAACGGTGAAACTAAAAAATAGTTCGCTGTAGTACATCTCGTCAAAAAGAAGTTAACAAATTAGCGGGTTTTTCCCAATTTCATTACAAAATAGTAGCAGAGAATGGAAAAGGGTCTGACTCGAAGTCGACAAGACTGCAGGTTTCAAAGTCATTCGGCCATCCGGCAAAGGTAAAACATTAGTAAACTTCAATTTGGCAGCGACGTGACGAGGCAGTCAGTCTGCAGAATGCTAAAGAGGAAGAGATGGACGTGGGTTACATTCTTGTGCAAACAATGTGAAAGGAAAGAATTCGTATTGAAAGAATTAAGGAAGATTGATGAAAACAAAAGAAAAGCATACAAAAAATTGAAAATTATTAGTAATGATGTCCCAAAAGTAAAAAATTACGTTAAACGAAAAAATTAAGAAAAGCCATGAATGAAAGGAAGAAAAAAAATAGAAGAAAGTGGAAGTCATAGAAAGCCAAGTGTCATCCATCCATCCATCCATTCATCGGTTCACTCAACCAACCAGTCAGTCAGTCAGTCAGTCAGTCAGACAGACAGACAGCCTGAGACTGCTGTCACCAGCTGTCAAAGTATTCCTTACTTTTTCCAGATGCTGGTTGATGTCCAGAATGGACTACAGGAAAACAGATGACATGTGATGTTACAAAAACTCTGGACCATTTGGGTCATTCCTGTCAACTAGGGTAGCTGCTAAAGTAGCGTTTCATCTTTGGGTGGTTAAATGAAATGAGAAATGCATGCGGTCAAGGCCAAATGGTCAAAGCTAGAGAAGAAGGTGAGTAAGGCTGAAAAGGGTAGGAAATGTTTAGAAGAATTAAAACAAAAGCAAAGACAAATTAAAGTAAAATAAGAGAAAGAATCCTCTCCGGGTTATCCACTCGTTCAATATACAATATAAAATAATATCAGACAATAAATAACACATAATATTCTAGGGTTTATATTACGCATACCGAGAGATTCTGGAAACACATAAACTGCTCTTCCTTCTACCATATAAGTACTTTATATGATAAAGCTTTGTATATAATAGGAGGCAATAATACGGTAAAAACTTATATTATCAGCTGGAAAGCTTGAATTATTTTATTATATATTAAAGTTTTTTTGTGTGACATTAAGAACTTGAATAATTTGGAAAAATCCCTACGGAAATCGTTGCTTGGATTATTATCTTATAATAATATATGATATAGTAATAAACGGTTTTAATAGACGCCTTATCAGTACATAGGGTAATTATCTATAATTGGATAATTTTCTGTCGTTCGTTTTGCCTTTTTTTACCGGTACTTTCTTCTAATATTCCACGTTTTTCGGCCCTTTCTGGTAACTACCTTTTACACGCGTGGTCACTCGCACCCTTTTCATTAGTCACTTCATATATTTGTATTGTACATTGTACTCGTATGTTCGGTGGCAGTACCTTCATATGAGTTCAGAGGCAGCACTTCAAATTTTTGTTTTTAAGAGTCGCCCCATTTGAGAGAAGAGACAAACTGCATGTGTCCTTTCAAGGATTAAGAAGTGTCCGAATTTTAAGGAAGGGGACCAACTATGACTTTTTCTATTTCTCCACAACGAAAGTCACATGGGAAACCGAATTATCCCTAAGAAAAAGGGGAAAATTAATATTAAATTAGCGAGGGTACCTAATTCATAGACACATAGTTGTCCAATCCCCAAAAGAATAATATCGCCCCGCCATAATTTTTTGAGTTGAATTAAATAATAAAATACAATAACCCAAATTAAAATGTCTTCCAATAAGAACAATTCCTGTTCCTAAGAACACACAAAGAACTCGGAGCGCTCTTTGGTGGTTTGTTATAATTAAACTTGTGGAAGACTCTGCAACAAGAGTACCTTCAATTAAAAATTTCTGGACATAAACTTACAAAATTAAAAACATACCTCTCATAAAACGAGAACTCCAACATCCATATACTCCACATAAATTTCTATGTATAAAAGAATATATTCACAGGGGCACAGAGCAACACTTTAACTTAAATATAAAATATCACACGGAAATCGCGTTACCCGCTCGCGTTAGGGGTAGTAATTTTGGACTTGCACCTTTGCTTTAGCCTTACAGTTACTCACGGGTACCGATGAAACCATAAAAACATTTGTTTAATTTGACCGGTAAAAACGCCGATTTCGACGAATCCGGCGATTTTCGTTCGTTGCGGCTTGCGGGCGCGCATCTCCTCGCGACGAAACGCGACTTGCAACTGGCCTTTGGATTTTATACACAAACGCTTTTATCAATGGATGAATAGATGGATGGACTGGGAAAGAGGAGGGGGGGGGCAGAGCGTTAGAATTCGAAGAAGTACCCGCGAGTAGTAACTGAAAGTACTCTGTACAAGAGTGAAATTAATAACTATGTAAACACTAAATTACCAATAAAAATCTCGCGAAATATACATAAATGGCGGTTACGGATGAATTTCCATCATTCTTTTTTTATTATCATCACATTTATTAAATTATTACAAATTCTAGTAAGTAATCAGTGGTAATAAATGTACGACAAACCAGACCAAAACCACAAAAAAATTTATTTTTCTAGTCAATTATTAACGTACCTGATCGTCCAGGAGGTACACGGGTACCTGAAAGTACAACTTTCATTGAAGGAGATTTTTAAAGGGATGAAGCCTGAAAGAAATGTAAAACACCAAATATTGAGAGCAGAAATGAAATGGAAAGTTTTGGGCAAGTTCATGACACAGAGACACGACAACATGCCAAAAATAGAAAAATAAAATAAATTGTACGATTTACACGAATAAATAGAATAAAACAAGGTTTGACTTGAACGTGTACTTCTGTATGTGTGAGCAAAACTAAAGGTGTTACTTCCTAAAAGTATACAAAACTTAAAGTAATGCGACTGACATTAATTTAATGTAATAGAATGAGGCTTGTAGTACGTAAACATTAAGCACCGTGAAGTAACACAGGTATTGATATACATGAATTTGCTAAAGTTATGTATTCCGATTGAATATTCAGTTTTGGTTTACATCAGATGTAATGAAATGCTCCGGTAGAATTTTAGTTTACGTAAAAACATGATTTTTGAAAATTTTTTCCGATTTTAAGGAAATTTCTTTTTTGAAAACAATTTGACTGCCATTAATTTTCTTGTGAATTTATTACCATTAATTCTGTTGGACGCATTGGCATGCTGTTGGCAGAAGGAAACTAAAAAGAGTTGTGAGTTAGCAAGCCCAAGAGACTTTTTCTTGGATCGGTCAGGGCTCTTACTACCCTAAATTTCCATTCTCATCTCATTTAAAGGTTCAATCGATCGCTTTTCAGTTCAATTCTTTTATTTTCCTACTTGTAATTCTCTTAAAGAATTCTCTTAACTTACATTTGGCCTACAGCTTTTTTGCTTCTTGCTAATTCGATACTTTTTAGTTAATAGTTTTTATGTTAAGGCCCCCATTTTGACAGGAGAGTGAGGGGGTAGGAGAATATCCAGTTCCCTTGTGGTTCAATAGAACAAGAGAAAAATGCCAAACCTTAATTTTCATCGTACATTACTTTTTAGAAAAGTACGGTTACGTCGACCATTTTGTTTTGGGTTTTCTCAGTTAAGTACAATTTTTCGTTGGAGAAAATTTGGAAACTGAAAGGTTACTAAAAGTGACCGTTCGGCATGTTTGATCTGTACCCTTTAAGAAGATGTAGAAATTAATTAATCAACTAAGTCTGAGAAATAAAGTGAAGAGTGGAGGAAACGAGAACAACAGCAGTAACGAGGATAATTAAAAAGTGAAGAAAGAAAATCAGAAAAAAATAAACAATGAGGTAAGTGAAAAAGCAATAGACATAAAAGAAGGGGTAAATACACATAAGTGTGAAGTCTGCAGCAGAGAGAATGAGCAAACAATGAAAAGTCAAGAGACATTTAAGGAGAAAAGAAAACATGCAAGTTTCACATTAATGTAAATGCAATAAAAACTTGTTGACGTAATCATTTGCATGTTAAATGCGAATTAGTTCAGCTAGAAATAGTTGCAGTTGAATGTTTAAGCAGTTGGCCCATTGACGGGACTAGTTTAATTACAATCGTAACTACAAATGTAAAATATGTAACATTCTGTCACATTTTTAAAAATACCGCGTTAGTCTTACTTCTTTTAAATTCGCCTTCTACTTAAAACTACTCTAACTAACTTACAAAACAGTTTGAATGGTTAAAATATTTTTTTGAAATTCACACCTTAGGGGATGACCATCACATTGTCATGACGGTAAATCGCTCTCCTTTCAGTAGCTTCTTACCCGAGAATTAAACGATCGTTTTATTAACTCTGAATGAGTCTTACTATATACACCTAACGAGGCTAATAGACGAAATAATCAAATATTACAGAAATTCAGAGTAAGAAAATTATGTTGCGGATAGGAGTGGATGATTGAAATTAGAAAAACGAGAAGCATAGCAATACGAGTGATGGGCTTTGAGTGTGAGAAGAATCCGCCAGAATGAAAGTGTTGCACATTTGAGCGGTCAAAAGCTTTGGAGGCAACAGCAATTTAGGATTTGTGCGAGGCATACCCCTATAAATTCGCTGCTGTCAACGACTGGTACCCCGTGTGTCTCAGCAGTCGAGTATTACCCCCATGGACCCTTAACGGCCACTAAAGTTTGTGAAATTTCATTTAAAAAATTTTTTATTGCTCCTTTCGAAAAGTTTCAGTAGTCAGAGTCCAAAATTTTTATATCGGATTGGTTATAGTTAAGAAATTCGCCTTTCCACCAGAAAATTCTTGTCGAGACTTTTATTTAGCGGTAATGATTTTTCTCTTTATCCGATTTAACGATTCTCCCCGGCCGATGTGACCCAAAATTTTATGTTTTCGGCTGACCTGAAATTTGAATGAGACGGTCACTGAAAAGAAAAAAAAATGGCGGAAAAGAAAGTTTCCGGAAATGAGACAAATGCCGCTTCCGATTGGTGAGACTGCATTTAGAGGCAAAAATTTAATTTGAAATTGCCGGAATGGATGGAATGCCGCCGGGTTAATTAATTTGGCTCGTTGAAACGTGAGATTTCGTTTCGTCTCATTAAATTTGGCCGTTGGCAACATCTGCAGGGTCAGAAAAAGCACATTTTGCCCGGTCTGATTCCTGTCCTGTCGAAATTTTAGATCTCTGCTGTTTACGATAATTTGGCCACTCTTTCCCTTTATTCTTAACTATGCTTCCAATTGAAGACATTAATTGTAGTCACTTTAAGTTAAATATTACAAACGGTCAAAATTTATAAACAGAAAACAGTTAGAAACAGAATGTATTTAAAGGATTTGATTGAGTGAGTTTCACTATAAACACCAAAGTTTCATTTCCACGTTCATCACAACGGCAATGATCACAAATTTTTGTGTGCAACCAATTTACTGAACTTTCAGTCACTCATTTCGGGTACATGTTGAACTAGAACCTTTGAATATGTTCCTTCTTGAACAGCAAAAGAGTATCACTACAAAAATGGAAAAGAAACTGAGTGACCAGGAACGAAATAGCTACACAATAAAAAGGACGATGATGAGGTGAATGAAAGAAATGCCAAAGAGGATTAAAATGACATTACTAAACCTCCCGTGAGAGGATAATCTGTTACTCGATAAAAGAGCTATTTAAGGTATACTACGAATGGTAAGTAATCATGATGCACCTGTGAGGAGGTAAAGTGAGTTGAGGAACCTTTCAAGAGTAACACAATGACACCACAAGCTTAAAGTACCTGCACCGGGTACCTGAAGGATTACTCCGCCAGTTATGGCGTTTGGCCCCCATCCACGCCCCCTGACTAACTCACTGTACCTGTGCGGTAGCACAAAGCCGATTATCACATATGGTGTCTCTGTGTGCGCATGTTTATGTGTCAGATTAATCAAACTTAATTTTTCTTTTAAAGTCACTTTTCAATCTTCTCAGTCTTCGTTCCTTTTAAATCATGCACATTTCGGTTTGTGGAATTGCTTTTACGTAGGATGAATGACGGAGCTTCTTCTCTCCTTGGCTCTTTCTCCTTCTTATGGAAAACCTTAAAATAAATTATTTGTATTATTATCAGCTATACGGAGAATGTGATGATACATCTCTGGTTCTCTCGACATACGCAACAAATAAATAGAAACAATCCACGTCGAATATTCATAATTTGCACAAATATCACCTAAGTAATAGCATAGAAGAAGACACATTACATCTATGTTTCACTATTAACATATATTTCCAAAACAGAATTGGTAGCTAAAATGAAAACTGGGTAATACAGCCTGAAAAACACGGAAAAAGACAGAAAATTGAGTAACTGACAATTATTAGTTTTTACACGTGTCTTCTATATGCAGTGAGCGTTTGAAAAATTAATTATCAAATCGTCAAATAATTTTGATGAAGGGAGCTGGCATATCGTTTTTGGCGATTTCATTTTATTTAAGTTAAATTTTGGGGTCAGCTTGACTTGATCGATTACAAGTTGTGCCGAAGATTAATCTATTTCTAATTTTCTAAATTAATCTTGCCGTTCTCGCACTCTCTTTATGCCTTCAAAAAGATTCACACACATTTACATATACACAAAGTCGTTCATATGTTACACAATTTTCGTAATATTAATGGTAGCAAAATTATTGTAATTCCATATATATCCTACTGGTTTTAGACAACAAGTTTACAATAAATTGGACTTACCAAGTAAATATCCTATTTTTTAAGCAATTAAATAACAAATTATTCCCGCCTGACTCTAGCACTACTTGGCTTATTTAAATATTTTTATTTTAGTAAAACAACGAATATGGTGACGGTAATGAATGGTAGGCTACATCACCAGTAAACACTAATTTCAATACTGTTTAGCATTGCTTTGTTATTATTATTTGCACCATTATTGGTGCACCATTATTATGCACCATTATTATACTATACAAAGAAGATAAATGACGTTGGTGGCTCTGGTTGGCTCTGTTTGTCTTAACATTCCTGAAAGGTTTCTGTTTTCTGGGGGTAAGAGTGCAACGGAGATAAAAATCTGGAGTAGTGACCGGATGTGATCAGATATTTCCGGAGGAAACAGGGTTTTGAGTTAGACATCAAGGTAACATTTCTGACTGTTCACGAATACATGAGGCACCTTTAACATCAAGCCTGAATACAAAAATTGTCCACTGCCAAAATTTCGAATTGTAAACGACTTGGGAGCTTACGAAGTTCAAGTTTTGACTCGAAATGTTCAAACAGCCTTGAGTAAATTTCTCATTTTTTTGTAAATACGTAATTTATTTCGTGAACCTTCAAAAACTGGAAATGTTCACCTAACCGGAAGAAGACGTTGCGGTTGCACGAGAATTTTAATTAGGCTTTAATTGAAATTGAAGTATTCAATTAATTCTTCTGTTAAGAGTGTTTTTGCAGACATTCAAAAACTTTATGTTTATTCCTACTTCCTGCGGTGGAGTGCGTTCAAAGTTCCTTTTCAATTTTCTGCTAGTTCAATTGTAATTCCTTGTTACTGACATTATTCTTCCTATATTCTCTACCTGTTATCTACAGTAGAATTGTACATCAATGTAATGCATATTAGAAAAGCCTTTTTGAATGAACGAAGACAGTAATTAATTAAAATGATACAAATACGGTCGGTCAAGGTTACGTGAAAGAGGGTAGTTACACTACTGACTAGTGTCATTATTAATAATTAGTTTTTAAATTTTTTAATTACTCTTTCATGATCTCCCACTCTATCTTGATCGACATTCAACAAGATCAGACAGAGTGCTGTCTACTTGTCCCCTCGTATTTTTAAAATATATGTAATTCTTTTTTGAAAATGGAAAAAAAAACATTTAGGTAAACAAGTAAAGGTAAACCGTTTAGTTTTGAACTAGAACCAAAAATAACAAATAAACGTAAAATGTATTTCATTATGTATATCAATCACGTTAATCAAAGTTTCAGACTTACAAATAATTTTAATGAACAGTATTAAATGTTGAAATTGTGATGGATTGAAGTGGATAAAGTATTGAACTGAATTAAAGTCGCAAGGTATGTTTATCAAAACACATTGAACTGTCGTCTGTACCTGTAATACCGCAGGCTTTACCGCCAGGTTTCTTTGCCGGGTGGACCTCCACGGGATTTCAACTTCTATTACTTAAACATAAAATATATGGACCGTAGCGACATAGACAAGATTTTTTTTCAGTATTATTGTAGTAGACGTATTCATTACCAGGAGTGTAAATAATTTGGAAAAACACACTCCTTTCAGCTACATATTTTCTTTAAAATATGCAACACATACAATGCAGTTGAACACAATGGCAACATTTTTCAAGTTCCTCTTTCCTTGAAAAAAAAAATAACAAAAAGATTTCAGAGAAAGTTAGAAGCACAAAGAGCCAAAAAAAAAAACAGTTCGAGTGATGTTTGATACAGAAGAATAGGTTGAATGATCGGAGATGAAAGGAAATGAAAAATTCGGTACAGAAGAAACCATACAGAATACAAAAATACCAGGAACGGAGTAAGTGAAAAGATCATAAATATGCAATGACAAATTACTTGGAATTACTTTGTTGTGTATAGTCCTAGTGTACAACAAAATATTACCGGAACACATCAGTGTCATTCTGAACGCATTGCATCGAATGTTACAAAGTGTAAGTCAAATATTTATATAGTTAGATAAATATTAAAAAAAGGTCCAAAAAGTCCGGGGGTAGGAGGCAGACTGTCAGACTTACGCTTTTTCTACCGTTCTCACTATAGTTAATTATTTTTGCTGTACCCACGTTTCCTTTTTTATATTTTACAAAAACAAATTAAATATGATAAATTTTGTAGCATTGAATCGAGATGTTTGCTTGTACAAATTCTAGCCACAAAGAAAAGCTCACAAACAAGTAGAGTAACGTGAGTATTTCTGTGTTTGCTGTCGACCAAATCGGTCGGTTTCAGCAATTTTTGCTGCAGTTAAAACCCGGAAATATTTTGATCATTTCAAATTTGATTTTTTAATAGTTAAAAATTTATGATGTGAATGTTCGATTTAATGCTGTCTGAAACTTAAATTTTGGCCGCTGTCAGAAGGGCCAATAAAATTATTTTCTTTAATGGTTGGCCACCGTAATTGCCTTTTTCTTTCTCGTTTCCTCTTTTAACGTCTAAATTCCACTCATTCGCCAGAAGTCTGATTTTGGTTAGTAAAGTTGTCGCCTCTTCTTCTTCTTCTTCTTCAACTGTGCTGGTCCGATCTTCCTCTTTTGTAGATTCTCTGGTGTGAAGTTTCTAAGTTTAGTTCTTAAAACTACATTTCTGTTAGTTTGAGACCACTTTCCTGTTTTCTCTCTTGTAATACAAATTTTATCAAATTAAATCTGAAACTTGTTAGACCCTGAAAGTATAGCAACTTTGCTACGGGTCATTGATCCAGGGGTTAAATCTCATTCATTTTGGTCCTGGAGTGTTCAGGCAGACCGCCGATTTGACAATGAAAATCACTGACAATGTCAAGTTTCTACTCCTCGATATTGACTTTTCATTAATTTTATTGGTACTCGTTTCTAATGAGTTTTCCTATATCGGAACCTATTCAAGGTCAAAATGATCAGCTTTCAGATCAGATCAGATCAGATCAACCTTTTTCACCGGTCTTCGCTTTTTCATGTCTTTCTGGTAACTTTCCCTTAATCTCTTTTTATCCGTCTTCTTTGGCAAATTATTTTCTTGCTCAATTATTTTATTGGGCTTAAGGTTCTCCTCCTTCAAATACTTTCTCTCGGTTCTGTGTCAGCTGTAACCTATCTGATGTGATCCTTTCAAGTATTTTTACCTCCTGTTTCTATTGGTTTAGAAGTATGTAAGGTGAATTTAAGCTAACCGAGTAAAAAATTCGCTTATTCTTGAAAACTGTTACGCATACTTTACAGACTTTATCTTTTACTCTTTGTAGTAATAACCATTTGAGTCTGCTTTGATTATGTTTACGATGTAATAAACGCGGCGAAAAGTAAAAAGCATACAATTGCAGCAGATCTTAACCGACAATGATGAAGCAACAATTGGCTTGTCTAAGTCGAACACCTAAGATTTGGTGAATATTCTAGAAACCGAAGGCATTCAATACAGGACTACCATGTGTAGGTCGGTCAGGAACAATAAAACGGAATGACAGATGTTGAGGAGGCATAATATATAAATATGCCTCTCATCCCGAGATTGTGCTACCCTTGCAAGACACAAGACGGCAGAAATGGTTTTTTTAGTAATAAGGCAGGGTGAAAAAGAATGAAGTGGTAGAAATTCAATAAAACACCCCCAGAGAGAGAGAGAGAGAGAAAGAGAGGTTATTGACCCTACAAGAATTCAGCAGAAGACAAATCCATCAGAGAACGTCGTCTATTCACCATAAAGTTAACTTTTCTTCTTTGATTTTCGTGCTGTCGCATGTCCTGCCAAATTTCACTTGAAATGCGTGTCGGTTCTAATTAAAATTACCGGTACTGGCGGTGTTGTCGGAGTCTCGTGATACCCGTCACATCCGGCGTGACAAAAACTTCCGACAGGACTTACCTTGCATGAGAAGCAGAACTTCGGTCAATCAGGGTTAACACTTTGCTTCTTGGCATTTCCTTTAGTTCTCTAGCTCTCTCTTTGTTCCTTCACTTCCACATCGACCCTCGTTTAGACCTGTTACACCTGTGAAGTTCAGTACTGAAGTAGTAAACCTTGTGTAATCCTGAGGTTAAATCTTTTTGAAAATGATTTTGGAAATGGTTTTGAAATGATTTAAAATTTTCCGTATAGTTTCCAAGGGTAATCCTTGGAGTCAGGACAATATTATATTATTTATCTTATTTAAAATGTGATCCACCAGCGTTTATATTAATTTTTTGTAGCTTTTGAAGAACTTTGATCTTTTTCTAGTTTAGGCGAAAAGCCAACTCTGTCACAGAATTTTGGATAAACGTGGTACGTTGGTCAAATATGTTTTCTTAAACACTTTTACCGTTTACACGCGACGTTTTTTTTTAAATTTAAAGTTAATAACAGACTGTGGGAAAGAAATTCTTCGCATATTTTTGAAACTAATGCGATCCAACATTTTTCTTAAATTTAAGTGACGCGTACCCGTCGGGTATCTGTTAATGTCGATCGTTTGAAATCCTTCTCATAAATTTGGTGACCCTTGCGGATCTATCCAATACTTAACTTTTCCTTCAGAAGTAGTTTGGTAGTAATCTCTTGTGGTTATTTATGTTACCACTTAAAAATATCTTTAAAATCATCAACTAACTCGAGCTCACCTTCCTTCCATCTCTCTTCCTGCGGATTGAGCTCTGTTAACGACGTTTTTCATATTTTTTCTTGTGCTCTTTTTGAGCCGCGCATTTCTTGCCTTACCGCGTTTACTAGCTACCATTTTCAATTGTTACCCGCAAGAACAAAACCCTCCACCCCCAGCATTCCGAGAAATCGGAGGTAAAACAATAATCTATGGAATTCAGTTTACAAAAAGTCATACACATTGAGTCACGCATCAGACGTCGACCGCAATAAATGCCTATTGTAATTTTGCCTTTCCTGCCAATACCTCAATAAGGTTTATAGCGACCGTAGCTACTCGTCAAAAGATCTAATCCAAGGGTTTATTGCCGGGTAGCCGGTCCTATTCTGCCTGTATCCTTCGACTCAAGTCCGACGCCTTCCTAGACAATAGGCTAGACCCAACCTTTCCTTGTCCTTGACAACCCTATTCATACCATAACCTCCGCGTCTTCCATTCCCGAATGAATGAAGCGCGGATGGCTATAAATACCAAACCTCAACCTCTTCACGCGTGCAGTCAGTGAGTAGGTGCAGTCAGTGAGTAGTCATTCTTAACCGTGCAGTCATTGAGTAGTCTTTCTTAACCATGGCAGTGAGTCGTAACCATGTAGTCAGTCATCATCAGCAGTGATAGTGTCAGTGAGTGTCAGTGTAATATGTAAGTGTACAATAATATATTTAATATAATATATTTCCAACATGCATCAGTGCAACGCAGTTATTTCACGCATTCGTACGCATCGTGAGGTTCCAGCTAACCTCCGCATTTAGGTTCCTTCGAACCTACGCACGCATTTATACGCAATTTCTTGAGGTTCCTCCGAACCTCCGCATTTAGGTTCCTTCGAACCTACGCACGCATTTATACGCAAGTTCTTGAGGTTCCTCCGAACCTCCGCATTTATACGCATTCTTGAGATTCCCGCGAATCTCCGCAGTTTACGCAGCATAAGGTTTACTACCTTATACGCATCATCATTACGGTCCTTCGAGTCATTTCACGCAACACATTTTATGGTCCTTCGAGCCGGATTCGGGTAACTACAATACTGAAACGCTTCAAGTGATAGCAAAGAATCATTCATCAACGCCGAAGATTCATCAAGAAGTCTTCAAATTGCTCAAAAGATCAAGTGAAACTGAGATTTGGTAAGTCCATTCCAATTTTCCTTCATAAACCCATTACATTTCAAATGGTCAAAATGGTTAAAATCAACAAGCTGGTCCTTAAGCGCGACCAGCAGATAGCATCGCTCTCTCGCATGGCTAAATTCATTGAAAAAAATACGCGCACCCCTGAATTTATCATGGAAGCAAAAGCCAGGTTAGAACAGTTTGAACAGATCTTCACGACTTTCACTAATGCACAAGATGCCATCGAGGAAGCAACGGGCACCACCGAAGAGCATGATAAAGAACGAGATAGCTTCGAAAAATTGTACTACGAGACATACATCCGATTTAAAAAGACAATTGAAGACACTCACACTCCAGACAAGGCCAGTAACGGCGGCTATTCCACCACTGCACCACCAGTGCAGTTACCATCAATTGATGTACCAAAATTCGATGGCAACTACCATTCGTGGGTAGAGTTCCGAGACTGTTTTCTAGCACTTGTTCATAACAATGTGCATCTTAACGACGTGCAGAAATTACATTATCTTAGATCATCACTGAAGGATGATGTTTTGGAAACGATCAAAGCCATTCCTATAACTGCACAGAATTACGCTATCTCATGGAAAACTTTAGTCGAGAGGTACGAACGAAACAACCTCATAGTAAATACGCATATCAGGAACATATTAAATTTTCCTAAAATTCACAAGGAATCTCCTAAGGAATTACGAAATCTTTACAACAACATGAACAACAATTTACAGTCGTTAAAAAATCTTAACAGACCCGTAGAATATTGGGACGATATTCTTGTTTTAATCATAGTAGATAAACTCGATTTCAATACCAAAAGGGAGTGGGAGAGACATTCTATTAATAAGGAAAATAATTCTTTGGTCGAACTTCTGCACTTGGTCATGCAAAGGTGCGAAGTTTTAGAAAGTATGGCGGTCTGTTCCACAAATCAAACCAACATTACAATTCTTGGTAAGAATGAAGGGTACAGGCACAGTCAACACTCCGTGCATGCGTCAACACCAAATAATAACCAATGTGGCGTATGTAAAGAAAACCATCGGCTGTTCACGTGTCCTTCATTTCTCCAGTTACTCCCACAACAAAGGCGACAGAAAACAATAAAACTAGGTGTATGCATTAATTGCTTAAGCGGATATCATGCCATTGAGAAGTGCAAATCATCGCATCACTGCAAACAATGTGGAAAAAAGCACCACACACTACTTCATCAAGAAACTACGAAAGATTCCAGAATCAATTCAAGCGAACAACCCAGTTCTTCAAACGCAAAAATTGAAGAAATTGCGGCTAGTTCCACAAGTTACACGCACAAGGACTCCGGTATCTTATCTACGGCCATAGTGTTGATCAAAGACGCACATGGTAAACATATTAAATGTAGAGCTTTATTGGACAGCGGCTCTACAACAAACTTCATTACAGAAGAATGTTGCAAAAAGCTTGGGGTAAAGCAAGTTTCCATCATCTGTTCATTAACAGGAATCGGACAATCCAACAAACTATCAAGAAGCCAAGTAACCTTACAATTAGCAAGTACTAACTTTAAGTACAGAAGACGCTTAAGTTGCTTGGTGCTAAAGAATATCACACGTAACATACCCCTAAAATCATTCAAGACGGAAGACATACACATTCCTTTCAATTGTCAACTCGCCGATCCAATGTTCAATGTAACGCAGAAAATTGACATACTCTTGGGAAGTTCTGTTTTTTGGGACGTTTTAGACACCCAGAGACGAAAGGTTCATGGAACAAACATGACCTTTCAAAAAACAAAATTAGGTTGGATCGTGGGAGGAAGCTTACCAAGTGATTCACATCAGTCTATCAGCTGCGTGGCGGTCAAGAAGCCTAATTTCGATCGGGAGAAATTTCGGCAACTGGAAGAAACGTTAAATCAACCTCTGTCCATGACTAAAGAGGACAAATATTGCGAAGAACACTTCAAACCAAATATCAAACGAGGAAAAGACGATATATTTACTGTCAAGGAACCATTTAAAGACAAAGTTCATCTTTTAGGAACTTCTTTTACGCAAGCACAAAAAATATTTTACGGCTTAGAAAGAAAGCTATCTCAATCGCCCCAGTTGTGGTCAGAATATGTCAAATTCATGCAAAATTATATTCAAATGGGGCACATGACAGAAGTTACAAAACAACCTACAGGAGAAAGAAATAAATTATCAAAAGCCTGGCAAAACAAGCAATCAGAAAATGCAAGGTGTGTTTTTTAAACAAACCAAAATCAGGAACATACATGATGGAAATTTACCATCAACAAGGGTGAACCCAAGTTTCCCTTTTCAACACATGGAAATTGATAACGCTAGTCCATTTCTTATCAAAGACAGATTCACACGCAATGCCAAACCAATCAAATCTTATGTTTGCCTATTCATATGTTTATGCACCAACGCAATTCATTTGGAAGCTGTCTTGGATCTAACCACATCATCTTTTTTATCAGCCCTAAGAAGGTTCATAAGCCGACGAGGGAGACCACTCCAACTCTTTTCAGACAACGCCAAGACATTTATAGGTGCCCACAAAGAAATACAACATCTTTATCAGTTCTTCCAGAAGGAGAACAACACCATTTCTAATTC
Source organism: Polyplax serrata (assembly GCA_037055365.1). Taxonomy (NCBI): domain Eukaryota; kingdom Metazoa; phylum Arthropoda; class Insecta; order Psocodea; family Polyplacidae; genus Polyplax; species Polyplax serrata. The sequence goes on from JAWJWE010000006.1 coordinate 2,006,591, forward strand.
CTTAGCCAACGAAGGAATTAAATGGAGCTTCATTCCTGCAAGAGCACCTAACTTCGGCGGAATTTCGGAGGCAGGGATAAAAAGTGTAAAACATCACTTAAAACGCGCAACTGCCAACGGCACATTGTCGTATGAGGGCTTGTAACCATTTTGTGCCAAATTGAAATGATCCTCAACTCTCGACCTTTATCCCTTCTGTCCGATGATCCTTCTGATCCAATACCTCTATCACCTGGGCATTTCCTCATTGGACGATACCCAGTTTCACTTCCAGAGCAAGGAGTAGATCAGCAAACCAACTACGCAAAGAGGTTCCACATTATTCAAGACATCATTCAACGATTTTGGATCCGTTGGAGAAAGGAGTATCTAACACAACTTCAATCAAGAGTAAAATGGCAGCATCAACCCTCTGTCAAATTCCAGCCAGGAACAGTCGTCATTCTAAAGGAGGATGTACCATATTCAAACAATCGTTGGCCGCTCGCAAGAATCGAAGAAGTTCACCCAGGAGATGATGGCATCGTCAGGGTCGCAACAATTCGCCTAAACAACAAACTACTCAAACGTCATTTGACAAAGCTGTGCATCTTACCATTTCAAGACTAAAAAACCGTTTACAAGTTGCATGTGTTTGCAAGAATTACGAAATATTTTTTTTTAAAATATTTCATGGGGCCCGGCTATGTTAACGACGTTTTTCATATTTTTTCTTGTGCTCTTTGTGAGCCGCGCATTTCTTGCCTTACCGCGTTTACTAGCTACCATTTTCAATTGTTACCCGCAAGAACAAAACCCTCCACCCCCAGCATTCCGAGAAATCGGAGGTAAAACAATAATCTATGGAATTCAGTTTACAAAAAGTCATACACATTGAGTCACGCATCAGACGTCGACCGCAATAAATGCCTATTGTAATTTTGCCTTTCCTGCCAATACCTCAATAAGGTTTATAGCGACCGTAGCTACTCGTCAAAAGATCTAATCCAAGGGTTTATTGCCGGGTAGCCGGTCCTATTCTGCCTGTATCCTTCGACTCAAGTCCGACGCCTTCCTAGACAATAGGCTAGACCCAACCTTTCCTTGTCCTTGACAACCCTATTCATACCATAACCTCCGCGTCTTCCATTCCCGAATGAATGAAGCGCGGATGGCTATAAATACCAAACCTCAACCTCTTCACGGGGGCAGTCATTGACTAGTCATTTCTTAAACAGTCATTGTAGTCATTTCTTAACTTAACTATGGCAGTGAGTCGTAACCATGTAGTCAGTCATCATCAGCAGTGATAGTGTCAGTGAGTGTCAGTGTAATATGTAAGTGTACAATAATATATTTAATATAATATATTTCCAACATGCATCAGTGCAACGCAGTTATTTCACGCATTCGTACGCATCGTGAGGTTCCCGCTAACCTCCGCATTTAGGTTCCTTCGAACCTACGCACGCATTTATACGCAATTTCTTGAGGTTCCTCCGAACCTCCGCATTTAGGTTCCTTCGAACCTACGCACGCATTTATACGCAAGTTCTTGAGGTTCCTCCGAACCTCCGCATTTATACGCATTCTTGAGATTCCCGCGAATCTCCGCAGTTTACGCAATTTAAGGTTTACTACCTTATACGCATCATCATTACGGTCCTTCGAGTCATTTCACGCAACAAGCTCTAAAACAATAAAAATTGATCCTTGGAAGGAAACATAGTGGATTTTCCCCCCTCAGTAGAGATCCATTAATTTTTGAAGGTTTAAAACAACGGAAAAGGTTGAATTTGAACGTTCGCGCTTCTTTTCAGCAATTATTACATCGCTTACTAATTTCCTAACGTTTAAGTTCGGTTGCTATCCCCCAGAAATCCCACTTGTGCACCACCTTCAACCATTTCCTTGTCGTCTACCAACCTTCTCACTGGTTCTGCTGCTCGTTTCCTACCATCTTGCTTATTATAAATTCATTTTTCCACTAGATTTACCTTCGCTTTTCACTCCGTCTACTTCCCAAAAGTTTTCCAAGCAATTAATTTACGGCAAAGTTGGCACTCCTCTGGTTACCTATTCTACTTTACTGCCACACTCGAATTTATGGAAAAAGGATTAGAATCGTCATTCCTCTCAATCGATGGTACCTCATCTGCTAAGGTGGGAGATTAAAGATCTAATCAATGGCTAGAACAACTATTTTCGATTGAGGATTACAAAGATTTCCACTTTGATGATTTTTATTCTCCTTAATGTTATTCAACGTGTAGGTAGGAAATAAATTTTTAAAATAAATTACCCACCACTTCTTTCAGGAACAAGAACATACTTTTGATAACAAAAAAGGTTCTGCTAGAAACATTTTCCCTTTATTACCTTTTGCAATGAGCATTTGGGTCATCACATTCTTTTTGTCAGGTAGTGTGGAAGGATAAAAATAATGGGTGCGATTTCGGGGGGGGGGTTTGTAGTGCAATCTAATTACTTTGTTCTAAATAAGAGTTCAGAATCACATGTAGCGAAAGTCAATTCAAAAACCTACAAAAGATTAAGATAAAGAAATAACATGTAAATAATCAAAACTTTAGTCTCCTGCCTGACAAAGGTAAAAAATAATCACTTGAAAGAATTAATGTTTGATTACAAATATTCAAATAAAGTTAGAAAGATGAATTAAACTCCCCTATGTTTCTTCGAAACCTGAACCTTCCTTTGGGAGGCATCTCTCGACAGGAATTTTGGACTCTGATTTAATTATGATCATTGAGAAATCTTCTTTTTGGACAATTTTCCAACTGAAGAGACCCGAGGTTATTAGCTTCCGTTTCCGGTTCGCCTTTCGCCGATTCCCATCGTATAATGCTCTTTTTCGGTGATTCCTCTGACTGATTTTTGTTGTAACTTTTGGTTTCAAAGACCAAAGGTTTCAAAGGCCAGTTTCGGTACCTGCGGCATTTTCTCACATGATTTCAGAGGTTTTTATGAGATTTTGATGGTAACTCGTAGAGATTCCTTCTTTTCTGTAGTATTTATATTCCTTTGGGTTTATTCTTCTGTCTTCTCTGAATTATTATTCTTTTAAAACTTTGAACGGGTTACCGTTTACCTCTCTGTTATTAATGTCTTCGTTTCAATGTATTTTATTATCTTCATTCTAAGTTAATTCCTACATATAATGTGCCATCTCATTTCTTTTTTCTATCTGATTCCTTTTCAATTTCAGTTTAGTTTTATTTTCAACCAGTCTGTTTTATGCAGTCAGAGTTAAAGAATTTCCATGACTGTAATAGTCACTTTTTACTTTGGATTTTTTTTCTGTTTCTGCTAGAGTCTAGTGGCTTCTACCTTTTGTTTAAATTTTCCTTCACAATGCGAAACAATCAAACTACTTTCAATAGAAATAGTTTTGCAGATCACATAGTTCACTTTGATGCAACACCAAACGACTTTCAACTCGCTTGAAATTTTCACGTGGATTCCCAAAATGGGACCGTCCTAACTTTTCTATTTGAATGCCAAAATGGATTTGTGACTAGTCATTGACTTAACAATTCATCTGTGACGTGGAAACAAGCTCTTTGTAGTACTCTAATCACTTTTCATTGATTTAATTGACACACGTGTAACAGGCAAAACGTTTTGTGAGTCAACCGCAGCTTAACGTTCCGCCGGGTAATAAAAATCCACTTTATTAAAACTCACGGTGGAAGCGATTAAAACCGCATAAATGCAGTTTTGAATGAGTTTCCAACAGACAAGGGAACGTAAAATGTAAAAGTTTTTTATTACCAGACAAATGAAAAACGACATTGAAATATCCACTTACTTGAAAACACTTACTTAGAAGGACATCACAACCTTTACACTTGTAAGTAATAAAATGACAATGGCATAGGTAAACAAAACAAAAAAGGTGCAGAATTATCAAGAATGGAGGAAAGGCCTACGCGTACTGCACCACCAGAATTAGAGTTATAGATCTTTCTACGTCCACGAGACCTGTAACACTTTCATGTCCGCCCCACAGAATTATTTATTGGGTTATCAATCTCATGTTTTAATTTTGGATTCCTACAGTCGTTGGAAGATTACAGGGGTATTTTCTATTGCCCTGGAACAATGCTGGTGAATTTAGTGCAGATCAGGGGTTTCCTGTTTTTTTTTCAGAGGTTGATCCCTTCGAAATTCTCTCACTAAACAACTGAAAGATATTAATGCCGCTGTCCCGGCAATCATCTAAATTCCAAAAATAGTTATTAACATTTGTAGGTATATTAAGGTACCTTTTAACAATTTTAATTATTGAAATACATAAAAAATGAAATCACCAAGGTCATTAGTTTTAAGGTTTAAATAAAAAACAAGAGTGCAATATAAATTAAAGGCTAAAGACATGAGTGTTAGTCAAAAGTAACATCAATAGCAGTTAATTAGTTTTATTAAAGTCGTTAAGTGTCGGGACTGTACGGTGTAACATTTTCCCCTTACTTAATTAAACTCGATGTAGTAAAGAAGTGAAAATGTACAAAATTAAACTGAAACCAAAATTCCATGTGTACGTGAACAGGTGATGACGACACATTTGAATTCCAGTCAAACGTACGAGCATCCTTTCGAAGCCAAACAAATTTAATTTAATTGGATTCAATTAATTAATTTACAACGCGAATTGTGAAATTTAAAAAGAAATTATTTCTCAGGTTCCCTGAAATGAAGTGTTGAATATTTCCATGGAGCAACAGTAGAAGCTCAAGCTTTTGGAATTTTCACAAGAATGAAATCTTGCCTAGCTCATTTATCAGGCCTGAAAAAATTGTCTCCTATTTAGTTGTTATTAAGGTTGTAATATTTGCAAAAATTGAGGTTTTTTCTACTGTCCTTTTACAAGATAAAAAAGCTATTGCTCTATAGTTTATGACTCGCTAAGAAATGTGTGGAATATGAAACACCCCGAGGAGAAAAGTTGCTGTTAAACTTATAAGGAGAGTTTTAATTTTTGGTAATGAAGTTGAGAATTTAAAACTTTCAAGTAGCGGACGTAATGCGGTTAGTTTGAATAATTCAAAAAGAAGGTAGGAGGCAGGCTCGTATTTTTCCGGACCAGTCAAAAATTCATTTGGGTGGCCTCAAACTTCATTTTGGATGTGAAGCTTAGTTTGACTTAAAGTCTGTGATTTAACTTAGTTTTAGAACTTACAATTAGAGCAACAAATAAATGTTTATATAGTAACATAAATAATCATAAAATGAAGCAGTAGAGACAAAAGCTTTGACTCAATTGACTTGTCTCGGTCCCTGACTGATTGTCGTTCACTGAGCTAATAAAGTTAAGTTGACGTTCATCCCCCGCTAGATCAATGAATTACAGGTTGTCAAATATAGGTTTATGGTATATCAAATATGCGTACTCAGATGTATCATTTTGATGTTCGACAGGATATTGCAAAACCTATACATAATGGCCACCTCATAGAGGTTTGAACTTCTTCGGTAAATAGTTTTTGGGTAGAAAAGAATATACCCTATCATATCTAAATATATACACTAACTGTCTTCCATAAAATTTTGTACCCAAACTTATTTGATTGAATATTTAAACCGCTGTTGAACACAATTCGGGCCTAGGCTAAATTTCAAAAAGGTCAAAACCGATTGATTTCAGCAAAATCATATCAACTCAGATTACTTCAGAGTATCACTGTTCACTGCATTTCTTGGTACTTCGTTTTAACAATAAGAACCAGGTCAGATAAAGGAAACCAGATGAATGATGGAATGATTTCTACTTGAAAAGGACATATTTCGAAAAAGAAGTTTTTGTTTGTCTGAGTTTGTCTTGGGCCAACAACGAAAACAACTGACAATTTTTAGACTTTTAATGTGGTTAAAATGAATGAAAACATCAACAACTTCAAATCCATTTTTTGGGTACTTGTTTTTTTTTCTAAAATTTGTCAGGATGACTTAAAAGCAAAATATTTTCTTTTTTCCTTTCTGAAGGAGTTGATTTCGCCCTTCTGTCGCATGACGACAAGACGTGAGAGGAGAAAAAAAACGGGGAACCAAAAACAATGTGCACGTGTCCAACAGCCACCGCAGTTATTTCAACTCCCAAAGGAAGGAGGTTAAACTGCTGGATGATGGGAAGTTTGGTGTGCACGAGTCGATTGCTGAGGAGCCTTTTTTAAGGATCCTTTTTTTTTTAACCTTTTCGTTTCGGGGCCTCTTTGATGGTCTCTCTCATTCACCACTACTTCCTCTCACCTCCCACATTCCCTTCGGATAAGACGCTTCTTGTACGTCGGACACGTGTTCTGCCTCACATAGGATGCAGCTTCTCTCTGGCACGTGTCGTGACATATCCAAAAAAAAAAGTCTTGGCATTTTCTTGTCTTTGTTCTCCGCATACTCGATTTGGACCTGATTTGGCCCGCAGTTTAATTGACGTTGACGACCTGTTCAGGTTAGCCCATTGCCCGTGTCAATTGAAAATAATTTTGTAGGTTGCCTTCAGGTTGCTTTAGTTTTTTTCCTACTCGCATTTCGTTTGGAATTTATTTATAGTCTTAACAACACGATTACCTTATTAATAGAAATTGATGTTCAAATAATTTATATGAAATGAAAGTGAAAAAGAAAACATTATTAAATTATCACGATCTCTCATACCTTTAAACATAGTTTAACCTTGCTGGATATTAAAACTTTGGCATAAAACATTTGACTAAACTTTAAATAATTCGTAAGACCACATTCCATTATCATTGGTATCAAAGTAGTTCAGTAGGACCAGTTAATTAATAATTATATAGAAAAAAAACATTTTGAATAACCGACGGCTTCAGCAGTGTGGGAATTATTGCTACTAGTTTTAGTTTGTCATCGGAGTTTGGGCTGACAGAAATTCCTTACTCCGAAAAGAATACTCTGGTTGAAACAGCCCTCAATGGTGTGGGTGGTGGGTTGTACGTATGCACAGGGTGAGGAAGGATTGACAGGATGACGAGCGGCAGAAAATCAGTTTGCTGGAAAACTGAAAATCCACAAGGGTAAAACTATTTTTTCAGGTCATAAGCTAATCTCTCAGTCTCTATATATAATTTTGATTTATAGCCGTACTATTTTTATGGTTTTTTTTTCTCTTTGGGAAACCGTTCACTACCAAACGAAAATCTTACACGTGTACAGTTGTATATTAGTTCTTAACCGAGTCGAAATTACTGACAATTAAATTTTTCCGCAAAAGTATTGAATTGATAGTAGAAGAAGAATTAGAACTTGCTGGTTTTGACCAAATTGCTGGTTCCTTTTTAAATGTTGCGTAAAATGAAAACTAATAAAACCAAAAACACATGAGACTTTTACAATATTTGTAGGTTTTATCATGTCGTGGTTGCAGATTTTCTAATTGTAACGTCCACTGCATTTGTGACAAGTGCAGTTGAATCATCAGTACCATATCATTCATTACCCGTGGCAAATCCCTTTCAATCACTCAACCATTAAACTTTTTTCATTGTCTCCACAAACTTCGAATTATATTCTTTCGGTGAAAAATTCACAGAGGACAGATTCGTTCCGTTTAATTTTCTTATCTGAAAGCTTTGCTGAGTCAAATTTAATTAATGTGTGTCCCTAAAACCTTGTACGTACCTGTGCCTCACAGGTGTTTGTATATAAGTGCAGACACGGTGCTCTGGGTCATTGTTGTGACAGTTCCACGGGTGCATAATGTTTCGAATATTACTTTGGAGTGTTACTTTCATGGGTACAGCTGTTTCCGTAAGTTTTCTGTTTCATGTTTTTCATCTTTTTCAAACTGTTACTCGAATTATGATGGTACTAATTGAAACAAATACTTTTCCGGAAATCTAAACTGTTTGTCATTATTTTGTAAATTTTGAATATTTTAGATTTTATTCTGCGTAGCACGGGTAGTACCTGTGTTCTTCATATTTCTTATTTTTTGGATTGTGTCCGAAGTATTTTCAGTACTCTGCCTAATCTTTCTTGTTGACTCCGTTTAGAATTTAATTTAATTTAATTTTGTTTTCAGACTTTCGGAAGAACGATTCCGAAATGCAAACCATGTCACTTGATGACTTCCTCGAGTTCGTTAACGTAAGTTAACAATTTGACAAATTTACAATTAAACAATATTTAACAAATTTAAATTTTTGTTAGGTTTGAGACAGAAAACTTTGAAGGAAGTGGACCTCAAACACCGGAAGTAGCATCATTCCTGACAGAGAATGGGGAGGTGTCACGTTTGCCAGATGACTGCACCAGCCTGTGCCACAGGGGTAACAAAATTTGATTGATGAATTTTTGACTGTCAAATATGAAATATCATTTTCAGTACAATAAATTACGGTAGTAAAGGTTTTATGAGAAACGTTCAAAGATTTTTTGCTTGCTGAGTCAAATTGTTTGGAATGTGAGAGCTCCACCAACGGGTAGCAAAATTTACAGTTTCTACATTGATGACACTTGATTCGTGAATCCCTGCGTACCACTTAACACACTGTTCTAATGTCATCTAAATGTTTTAGAGTGTTTAAAATGTTTTAAGTTTTCAATTCCACAGAAAAACAATTCCATAAATAGGAGTACATTTAGAGAAGCATAATATTAATAACTACCATATATACAAATGCTTTTCTTCATGTGGTCCATTTAGCCTGTTTTCATGTTGGGTGCAGTAGTCTTAATCTACATCGGCGTACGTGCTTAACAAAATTTCATATATTTTTTTGACGAATACCCTACTGTAGGGGGGTACTTGGCAGTACTCCTCAGTACCTTGGTAAAGACAGACAATCAAATTAAGAAGGAATTAAATACACTACTATAACGGTAGTGTACCCTTGTATCTTTCCAAAATATCCAAATGGGGAAATTATGTGTTAGGTGATAGGAAGGAGGGCCAGCCATCTGCCAGCTCTCGGTGTTCACCTCTAAAATGACTCCTTTCTGTCGATTCGGGACTTGTTCCGTTTCTCCATTTTCCAGTTCTCGTTTACAACTTTTCATATAATTACAATTTCCCTTTGGAAATATCATTTTTCCTTTTTTCTCTTCTTTGTCGAATATTATTTTCGCACCTCCCATGCATTTTTTGGCCTTGGAAACAACCAGAATCCAATTTATTTCTTTGAATCGTCCCATCTAATTTAAAAAGTTAGCTATTTCTTCTGGAGTATATTATATTTTTTTTCCATGGTGTGTAATTTTTACAATTTTCACTCTACCGGAATACCTTGTTTTTTGACATAACTTTATTGATTTGCACAGTATAAATATTAGTGTTTTTAATTTTAGTGTTTCGTTCCCCTCTTGTCACCATGTTTTGTCTGTACGTTTCTTTGTGTAGGTGTAATGCAAAATGTATTTATTTAACTGAAATTGTTATGGTGTTAACATTTTTTTAATGATCGTAGTGATCTTGGTGGTTAAAAGAATTTTGTTCGTTTACAGATGGTAACCACAGTACAGCAGTAGGAATGTACAAAAGCGTCAAAGACGTAGAGGAACTAGATTCCGTATGGAATATGAATTCTTCCCTTCTCAAGCCTGTGTTTGAATCCACAAGTTTCGGAAAGGCGTTCAGCAAAAGAAAACGCAGACAAACCAACACTGAGCAAACCACAGAGACTCCAACCCCTGTTACAAGTGTAATCCTTCAAGTTAATCCAAACATAACGCCAGGTGATTCGAAAAGTGAAATGGTTACTACGACGCAAGCTGCTACTTCCGTTACAGAAGTCACTCAAACTGAAGGAACAATAAAACCAGGTGTCACAACGGCAGACACTTCGATTGAACCTACAGAAACATCAGCAGTAATACTGGGAGTGAGTGTCACACCATCAGATGTAATCGTTCAACCTTCAAAAACCTCAGAACAAAATTCTGAAGTGGATACTCAGCCAATACAGCAAACTACTGAAACCCAAACAACTGACGAGAGCTCGAAAGAAGAGGATACAGAAGATACAGAGGATACAGACCTGGAAAATCTCTTAAGTTTTCTGGGAGATGAGATAGAGTCTCGTCTGGATTATCTAAACCAAGAATTAGAAAAAGCAAATGATTTAATGTCATGTCTTTTGGACGTTCTCCTAAAACAACTTTTAAGTTCTGTTGTCATCCCCGACAAACAGGATGCATGGAACAATTGCATAAAGTCCACTTATGGAAGTGCAGTATCCGAAACTGATGTTCTGTCAAAAATATTTCTCAATTTGTGGAAAGAAACGGGTAGTGAACCTGAAAAAATATCCTAAACGAAAATTCCTCGAATCAATTTTCATGATTGATTCAATATTCAAAGTAGATTGATTTTATGTAAAAGTATCTCTTTAAAACTTGTGACCTTTCAACTGACAAAACTATTTCTAATAAAGAAATAATTATTTGTTAATACTATTGCAGTGTTTCTAGTATTGTTCTGTGATTCCTTGCAAATGCATGTTTTTTTTATCACCATTTTTAAACTTCCTTACTCTTTAACATCTGCATGCTAACAATTTTTCTGTTAATCTGTTCTTATCCAATGATTACACCCTAGGCTAAAGAAAATACCTGATGGATAGTTTCCAGGGTTCGTGCCTCTTTCCAAATTCCTAACTTTGAAAATGCAATAGCCGATCAGCCACAAAAATTCATATGTTTTAAGAGAAATTTCCGATAACAGGCTTTCCTTAAAGTTTCAGCTGAGGCAGGGCTTTCGGGCAGACCGCAAAGTATCACTACAGCACAATCAGAACTCCATTCTGGGATAATGAACTAGAAGAAGATAGTTGAAAGTGTGAAAATAACTATCAAATGATTAGTTTCGTTTTTCTGTTTCACGCGAAGTGTCTGATCTATGAAAGGAGCCTAGGAAACTGACTGGCATTATCTTTACTTCTAAGTTTTAATTTTTGTGGATAACTTTGTACGAATTTTCTGTTAAATGAATGTTTCAATTACATCCTCTAATTTTATACATTTATCATATTTCAAGGCTTAATGGTTTTGCCAACCCACCTGTCACACCTGTGCTGGAACTGCGCGACTTTATCTAAAAAATTTTCTCAAAATTTTGCCCAATCAGTGGCGACCTCTAACGTTCGTTTGGACCGACTCGGCAAAATGTCGACAGATGGTGCCTTGGTTGAGCGCCCAAATCAAACGTTTATTGAGTAATTTTTATTACTTAATAGGTCTACTTCGTTTTATTGAATTAAAAAAATTACCTGATTGAATTTCGTAAAACTTTATGTGATTTTACCGGATATGCTTCTAGAATGAGAGACAATGAGAATTTATTACCAGAGAAATTTCTCAACTCAAGTGTCTCGTGACTTTGGTCTTACTATTCCATACATTCACTTCTTTATAATTATTTTCGCTGCTCCATAACAGTTTTTAGTTGTTCATTTATATTTACCTCTTCTATTTGATTCTAATGTTCGTATCAAACCCTAGTGTCAGAGACACCAGGTTCTTCTATTTCTATCTACCATGTCAACCATTTATTTTGTGCTAATCATCGCACCATCCCCACATGTCTAACTACTTGCTAAAATTTCAGAGAATGCTTTATGAATATTTATTTTACAATTTGATTCTTTTTTACAATTTACATTCTAATAATGTATTTTGTAATTGCTTTTTTCTTTATTAAAAGTTGTGTTTTATTTCTTACCTTATTGTCTTCTTCCTTTGATCCTTTCAAGACATATTTAAGAACAATTACCCTCTATTTTAATTATTGAATAATCTCTTACACGATCGCCACCGTTTAATTCGTAACTTGCGTTTTTATTGTGATTTCATCATTAGATGAATGTTTGAAGTTAACATTTTTACCTTTTCCTCATTTGTTTTGTGTGTCTCTGTACAATTATCATAAACCCCAAATTTCCTAAATGTCATTATCCTGCAAAAGCGACATCATGTGTAGGGTCTGCTACCCATTTAGTTCTCTAATTTTGACGGTTCAAATAACCAGACCTTGCAAATTACTCCCCAGAACCTGGGGCGTCATTATTTCGTACCACCAATTAACCTGGCTCCTTGGCCCGATTTTTGCTGATCAGAAACTTCTCGTCACCCTTGTACTTCTTCAAGGCGAGGTACCCTGGAATTTTCTTTAGGTCCTGCACATTTTGAGTATTATCCTTCCTTTCAATTGATAGTTTTATTTGGCATTTACGGCAGCTGATATTTTTGTATTGATTTCAATAACTACACGGTTACTCCGGTTTCTGAATGCTCTTGCTCGTTGTCAGTGTGCTTAAGCTTTCAGCGGTTAACTCAAGAAATTGCATTAAGTGCCGAAGTTTTGGCAATAATCGGGCTGTTAACAAGCGGCTTCCTTTGACGAGTGTTTGACACTGATTTATGAATGACCTTGTGATCCTTGAACTCTCCCAGTATACGTTTACTGAAGCTGATGAATCCTATTGCCTGTGTCATACATCGCTTCTGGCCGTTAGACAGATTGTCTACTCTTTTGGGTGGGTCTTACACTGTTGACTGATCACAGAACGACTCAATAGGTGTCAATTATTAATTATTAATTTTTTAGTGCTTAGGTATCCTTAATTTCTATACTTCTTAAAAATTCTGGTATTTCAGACTCTTCTTTTCCTCCTGTGTTTGTTTGCTGCCTGCTATTTGCAGTCTGTTTATTAATTTCATTCTTTAGATGGTGTAATGAATTACTGAAAAAAATTTAAGGATTTGATACGTGATACCGGGTACCTTGTCTAAACGACGTCGTAACAGGATAAGGAAAGATGATGATCATCAGAGTAACGAGAAAATTAGAACAATTACTAGTTAATCGAACCAGAACATCAGCTCAGAATATCAGAACAAAATAGATGGCAGGATCAACGAATGGGAGGGGCAGAAAATTTAATTTGTTGCAAAACGACCAAATGACAAACCGAAACCATCGTATGGAACACAAATAGCGAGAACTAAACTGTGCAGATAACACTGCAAGAAAAACTAACGAAAATAGTTTGATAACGACGCATGCGCCTGTTCGTTTCTAATCAGGTTCCACAAATTGGACCGAACTCTTGATCTAATGCACACGGCCTGATATCTAATCAGTATTTTTCTGGTTTCGTATCTAGCCGGTTGTTTTGTGGATTTGTCGCCGAATTGTCAAGTCGTGAAAAGTACCGACTGACCGGAGTACCGGAGTTTTGTGAAATTTTTCTTACTGACAGGGTGAGCTTTCATTCTATTTCTACCTACTTTTGTTTACATTCTACTTGTTAGAGTTTAGTTTCAATATTAGTTTATGTTAGTTAATAGTTCACTTTAGTTTGTCTTTTTTTAACTGTTTGTAAAGGACTCGGTTCATTTATTCTCTCATTCACCCTTATTTTATTCCATTGTGTCGGATTTATCAAATTTATAAATGATTAATTGCTGACTGTAGTTGAAAATGTTTTTTTTACTGTAAGGGCTGATGTAGTTTAACCTTACAAGTTCATATTTTGTGTGAATATGTGAATACTTCTATATTTTTACCCTTCTTTTTACTTCTCCCAGACTAAATGTCATGAAAAATTACCTTCATTTCTTTGTTTTCCAGCACTCCCGTGCTGTTTTAAAGAGCTTGTCTTATCACATCACATTTCAGCTTTTCCATCTCTTTGTCTTACTTTCTTCCTTTTTTCGCTTCCATGTGGTACACTCTGCGAGGATATGGGTGTTGGTATCCATTTCTGAGGGATAACGGTCACGTCTGAATATCTTGAACAGAAAATTAAAGCATTTACGTGAGGTAGAAGTTCAGAACTCCATGCGAATTTGCTGCCCAGTTTTCCAGACGGTTACAATTGATTTTTTGTTTTTGTTTTTATTTATTTCAGCTTTCCACATTTTTATGGCAATACATTTCTTTCTTAAGTATTTTCGTACCCATCTTTCGTTGCTCATTGGTACGTTTTTGTAGGTTGCAGTGTTAACTGCAATTGTCCATTGAGAACTTGATAACACAGTTTGTTCTTCTTTCCTGGTCCCTCAGAGTTGGCAGATGCCCACTAAGCATTAATTTACATTATCGTGTGCTTAGCAGAAAACAGTTATTTTAGATGGTAGCTGTGTATAAACTATCTTATCGAAAGTAATGTTCCACACGAAGCCGTAGAATGGACCTCTGTGGGACCTCACGGTAAACTTTCCTTTTTGAGTTGCTCCCCTATTATATCGGAAAGAAATTGTATTTATTCTTATTGAGGTAGTTATTTATGGTCCTCTTTAGGAAAGCTGGAGTTCGTATTTTATCGAGGACTTCTTTAACTGCGTCCCAAGGAATGGTATTGGTAAAGCATTAGTAATATGTCTTGGGTAGTTGCTATCCTGTGGTTTGATTGGTTAGCTTATTATTATATTCTTTTAGCTTCTGCTTGATGAATTCTGTTTGTTTGTTCTGTATTAACTTGTGATGAAACATTTCTCTTCACCTTTGTAAAATTTTTCCTGGTTTGAATGCATTTTTGTCTCATTCCCTTTATCTCTGTGTTTCACCAGTAGCTGTTTGTTTTTGTGTGCATTTTGCGTGTAACCGTCAATCATTAAATCAAACAAAAACGCTTTTAACGTTAAATAATAGTAATTTTAAAAAAAATACTCAACCAATAATACATAAAATTGGCATTTTACGGTAACTTATGATTGTATGTATATCCTACAATAGACTTAATGAATTAAAGTGCTTGGCTAAATATTATACAAATTTTTTCCGCGATAGAGTAGTATTTAAAGACGGGAACTCGCCATTCATTAATTAATCAATTCACCAATCGCTTCGCTGAATTTATGAATTACTTAAATAATTATGTTGTTTGCCTTAGTAATAACTTAGCAGTAACAATAAAAATGTTTTGGTCATTCATCTTTCACATTTTCTTGCCTATTGGAGAGCAGAAGGAACTTTATAATCTTCATTTTTTTATGCATCTTTATTATTATTATTTATTATTATTCAAAGTTTTTTTCTTCATTTTTTATTGTAACCATTCTGTCATTTAGTCATTAATTCTGTGATGCTCATCGCTACTCGGCTGGTATGCGGCACTTATATTCAATACCCAGCCGAAACCAAAGAACATTTAACAGGTAACGAACAGCCTAAAGAAAATAACCGTCATAACAGCAGGGATATCTTTCTAGGCCCAATATTCTTTTGTAAATGCTTTTGGGAACAAAGAAAAAGGTTATTGTATCTGGTGCATCCAGACAATCTTGTAACCTATCACTTCCTTAAAAAGGTTTCACCTTCCTTCCGTTATATATATATATATAACAAGTAATTCTTGCTACGTGTAACATATAACGGCCGATTATATTGTATACCGAAGGAGAGTGGGTCTACACATGCCTAGCGTCTACAGTATCTTCTAATTCTCTTCGCTCCACTCCAACTTTTATCTTTTACTTATGGGATAATACATTTTTGTTCTTGATGTTTGTTTTTTAGTACAGCACATTTTTTATGATGTTAGAAGGTGCATGAAGTGTATTGTTCACGTATTTAATTGCTAAGCGTTTTTAAGAAAGGTGTAGACTTTTATTCATGTCAATGAAGTCTAAATGTGTATCAGAGTGACATTGAGTATATATACCGAATAATAATTTGAACTGCCTGTGTAATGTTATTTCTTCTCACATTTCGAATTTCTGTAAATTAAGTCATCGTGACAATACCGCTGACACTCTTTTTGCACACACAAAATATGTTTTTGTTGTTCCATTTGAACACAAAAAGTTTAATTTTCCAACTAAGCACAATTTAGTTTCCTAGAATAATTACTTTATTACACATATTGTAAAGTAACTGTTACTTATCAATTGGAGCCATATTCGTGTTAATAAAGCTCATGATAAGACTTTTTGTCTGTCATAATGACAAGTATTTGTCGGACTGTTAGTTTTTTATTCGCCCAATTATAACATATACGTTTGGGCATTCAACAAGTACCCTTGCAAGGACCTTGGCATGGATTTCAAAGAAAATGGGTGTATCTTTTTTTTCGTTCTCTGATTATTGGAAAGGATTCTCTGGATTACCCCACGTTGATATTATGACTTAGATGTAATTTGCCTGGTAGTAAAGGTCGGTTCCGAACGTGTTCAAGTAAAATAATCTCTCACTAGACCATCATCTTAAGTCTAACTTCTTAATGCGTCACACCACACATTAGTTTAAGACAATACTGAACAATGAGAGTCCCTTTAAAAAATGAACTCGAAATATTGTTTCAGAATGATTTTCCCAATTTATTGGAGAGTTGGTTTCTGGGCATGAATCGTTAAGTTTGTCATTTCTGATCTTCTCAGTCCAGGGACTTCTACGAAATATTCATCATTAATGATTATCTTAATATTCTGATGACTGTAATAATTTTTTTTTCATGCAAGCCTTCTGAACCTTTCCTGTTCGTACTGTGTCCACTTTATATTACTTATTCAAACTTCCACGCGTGAAGTAACATCTACATCTATAATTTTTAGAACTGTAAATCTGTTTTGCAATAAATAATGAAAGTGAAGAGGCAAGATAAATAGAACCTTAACAAGTTTGTAGATCATAAAGTTGAGTAAATGGAAAAATTTGGTCAGGAGTTGCATCAAGAGAATACTAATAAAATACCTCAAAGCGAAATAAAGCAATTGAAAAGCCATGTTTTTCCTTTCAATCGAAAAAACAAACATTTAATAGTTGTTCATCAGATATCAGGTACTAAGTGATTCCTTTAACATCCCCTGCGACTACTGCGCAACTTTTCTAAGGCTGATGATTTGTAAACGGACATATTTAGGTATTCATTTCATAACCATGTTTTTGTGCAATTGTGGTTTACGGTTTGAAACCACAATTTACCACAGGTTTTAAATTTATATGTTAAAATAAATTTGTTAAAGTGGATAGAAATGACAGAGGCCGATTTAGCTAAGTGTTTCCGAAAGGAACACCAGATCAGAAAGATCAGAAATGGAAATTTTTGTTCTTTTCTTGGAAGTTCGAGATGGAATTAAGGGCCTCAAGGGCAAAAAAAACTGTAGACAGTGCAACCTAAACTCATATCATGCAACTGAAAGAACAGCTGTTTGATTGCCAAATTCAAATTTTAGGTATAAAATCAGGTTCAAGTTCATTCCTGAAAGATTTAGGTACGCCAGACTTTCAATAAATCGGTAAATTATTGCAATGCCGTATGCAAGATCACATACCTGGTCCCGGGGCCATTTCAAGACCGAACAGAAGAACAATCTCTCAGGTACCGCTGACAGTCAACATGAAAAATTTAGGTCGTTTTCACAAGGCCGCTCGTCAGTAGGATCGACATGGCCATGTGCTACGTAAAGGAACAGAGCCAATGCTCCTAAGGTTGTCAGCAACCTGAAGTGAGTCACTTTCAAGTATGTTAGCCAGATAATTTCATGTATTGTAAATTAGAGGGCTCTGCGGAACACACACTGTTGTATTAGAATGTCTGTGGGATTAACGTGTGTGGTATAATATCGTGACCTCAAATACCAACCAGGATTTGATTGGTTTGATAATGTTAGTGCTGGTTAGCCTTCATGTTAATGCTTCCTTAGATTTTATAAAAGTATAAGTATAATGTATACTCAACAATACATTATCGTATTAGAAATATTACCACAATAAGTTGGATGACAAGACATTCAGTACAAGCACTGAAATAAAGTTTGAGGAAACTGACGTGAGGAAAAAGGTAACACTAAATAAGTTTGGCAAAAATGAAGTGAGTGGAAAAACAGAAAGGAAAAACATTTAATATGCCTTAGTAAAGTATATCTGTGAATGTACTTTTATCGGGCAACGTTAGCAGCAACGTAAGCAACGAATCAAACTTTTGGTCTGAGAATAACAGCAGTTTATGCAAAACATAAAAGACAAAACACAAAGGTGTGTAAATGGGAAGTGTCACCAGATGGGATAAGGGAATACTAAAACCTGTGTTACGCATGCGTAATACGACAGCTTTATATTGTTACTATAAATATATCTGTATATAAATACGTTTATGAAACTAACAATTATTAATTTACATAACAACTGCCCAATTTATAAGTGTTGTTAGTGAAAGCCAGGGAATAATAACTTAATGGAAAGTCTATACAACAGTGATCATCAGGTACCGTTATTTGTCTAAGATTCATTAAAACGCGTTGGTTAATGTATTAGATGCAAAATTAATTTTACCGTTTCCTCGACCCGGTCGAACTGATCTAAATCGTCTCAGTCTAAAATTATTACATCACAGATCGAAGGAAAAAGTTGTTCACCTTGGACGATGATATTTACACATGTACGGAGAGAGGGAGAGAGCAAATTGCATTAAAACTACTGAAAAGAAAGAGAAGTCATTTTCAAAATGCACGAGCA
Organism: Polyplax serrata; assembly: GCA_037055365.1. Taxonomy (NCBI): domain Eukaryota; kingdom Metazoa; phylum Arthropoda; class Insecta; order Psocodea; family Polyplacidae; genus Polyplax; species Polyplax serrata. The sequence goes on from JAWJWE010000006.1 coordinate 2,025,003, forward strand.
ACAGCACCTACGGTTGATTGCCTCATCATTTTTAGTTTTTTTGGTCATGGGGTCATTGAACTTTCCACAACTACATGAAAATACCTATTGAACTCAGTTGGTACCGGTTGGTTCGTTTGCACTCAAACTCAAAATGAATGAAACCCCGAAAATATTTTGTCATTCACACTGTCGGTATCTGATAGAGATCGAAACCTTGCCTATTCACTTCCATCATATTTTTATCGTTCGTTCAAGGTAATCCGATCTGGTCTGATCAAATTACAAATAACAAAATTGAGATGTTTGTAATGTTAATGATGGACCTTATGAACGAAACTGAGAGTAATGCAGAAAACGCCACAGAATTAATGGAGTAGTACTTTTAACCCTTATACTTTCTAATTTTGTTTTGCGAATAAGAACACTATCGGATTAGTTAAAGCTTCTCTCATAGTCGTTGTCTTTCTCTAGATCTCATTATTTCTTGATTTGTTTTTATTGTTTAAATATTTTTTCTTAAGCCCAAAAAGTATGAATTATTCAATTCATGCAATTTATCTCTTTGAATACACTTTTCATTAATGCATTCCATGAGTTTAAATTATAACCCTTTATTCTTTACTGCACCATCGATTTCCAGTACAGAAGTTACGTCTGACATTTCTTCTGTTAGTGTAGAATTATATAACCAAAACACGGCAAAACATGAGAAAAAGCTAACATTTTACTTTTGTGAGCAGCACTCATTACAAACATTTAATTTTAATGTTTTCTTGTTTATTAATACCTGAGTTTAAAATAATGTTTTGCTTCTTCATTTTTGTGTATTACATTACAGGTGCAGAAAGAAAGTATGACTTCAATTTTGAAAGGGCCAAAGGCTCAACTTTCTTCGGGCATCGAACCCATTACAATTCACAGAGTGTTCGAAAACACTGTTGATGTCGTCGAGAAAATCTTTCAGAACAATAACAATGAAGTAAAAATAATTCATTCGGTGAGTTTCTTATTCTACGTGTAAGGCCCTAGTCTCTCAGTGTTAGTTATATTTCTGTAACGACACCCTCTGGGGGTTTGTATTGTTATTGCTACAACTGCATTTCCAAAAATAGACGCATTAGTGATATTGAGCAGTAGAGATGTACAAAAAAGTAGGCTTAGTCTAGATAAATAGAAGTTGATACTATCCTGTAGTATACATTCTGAGGAAGAATTGTTGAAATATTTAGGTGTGGTCTTAGGAAAATAATGGCAGACATAAGCTAGTCTTCCTATACTTTACAATCTATTACCTGTACAAATATTCATAAAACAGATAAATATTAAAGAATCGGAAGCACAACAAACAGCCCTGACAACCGAGGAGAACACCCTGTCCTATGCGGAACTCAACGAGTCGGCTAACAAATTGGCCCGGGCCATTATCAAAGCCCTCCCCAAAGATGCCAGTTCTGGAAACATAGACGGAGACATTCTCATAGCCGTATGCATGCGACCAAGTGAAGTTCTCGTAGTCACCCTGCTTGCTATTTGGAAGGTAGGAGCTGCTTACCTGCCTCTGGACGTGGAGTTCCCAGAAACCCGAATCCAACACATCCTAACCGAAAGCAAACCCGTCATGACAATCGTCGATGATTTTGGTGAGTCAAAATATATAACGGGCTACTTTTAGAGTGGTACACACATCAAACAACCTACTATGTATATTACAGACATGGGATCCAACTTTAATGTCACAAAAATATCTGAACTGAGGGAAACTGGCATGGACATGCCTGGGTACAATCTTCAGGAAAATGAAACACTTCAACTTAATGTACCCAAGAAAGATTTGTTGGCGGCCGTGCTATACACGTCGGGAAGCACCGGAGTACCCAAAGGTAGATTCGATACTCTGTGACTTTGCTACCCGTCTGATATTTATAGTTTGGGTACTTTTTAGGTGTTAGAATTCCTCACTCGGCAATACTCAATCGTTTGAAATGGCAATTCAGAACTTTTCCCTATGCGGCAACTGAAAAGGTCTGCGCTTTCAAAACGGCCCTTACTTTTGTGGATTCAATTTGCGAGCTGTGGGGTCCTCTTTTAAATGGACGGACAATTCTCATAATAGCCAAGGAGGAAACAAAAAACCCAGAAAGGTTGACAGCTCTTTTGGAGAAATTTGAGGTAATGCAGTCCGTGTAGTTCAACTTTAACCACCATGCGCCACGCCATGCAAAAATGAATTATTTTTCAGGTTGAGCGTCTTGTACTCGTACCTACATTACTGCAGGCCATAATCATGTACGGCTCTATTAAAAAGTCTAAAAACTATTTGAAGCATCTTCGTCTATGGGTTTGCTCAGGGGAAACTTTGTCTATTTCATTGGCCAAGAAGTTTTTTGAATGTTTCGACAACAAAACACAGTTCCTCTGCAATTTCTACGGAAGTACTGAAGTTATGGGAGATGTTACTTATCACGTAATTAGAAGCCGCGAGGAACTTGAACATGAACATGTGATACCAATAGGTAACTTTTTATTCTCTCTTTTTTAAATGTAATAGACCGTCAGGAATCTTTTTGATTCCTTGAACAAATGAACAAATTTTTGTCCTCATTTTTTCGAGTATCAATCACACAGCTCCTTAAGAGGTATGTGTCATTATAAAAGCTCCATTTTTCAGAGTTTAATGACTTTTATACTGCACATATTTGTCTTTTTTATGTTACTACTCTCTGTCTAATCTGTATTGTTTTTATATAAAGCAAGTAATACAGTCGTATAAATGTTCTATCAGTGGTATATGCAGAAAAGCATAACTGTGCGAACAGGTCCTTAGAAACTAGAGTTTTGGACTATAAAATAAAACAACATTTCACTGTTGTTTCAAATGGTGCACTTTACATCCTAAAAGTCATCACTCAAAAAACTGCTCAGACTCTTCTCCAAAAATTGGGAACAAATTTCTCCATAATTTTGCTCAATTTCAGGTAAACCAGTTGACAATTGCAACATTTATGTGTTGGATAAACATCTGAGGCCCGTTCCTACAAACGAAATGGGTGAGCTCTACGTTTCCGGCTTGAACTTGGCTTCTGGTTACGTCCGAGGCAGAGATCCAGACAAATTCTTACCAAATTCTGTAGAAGCGGACATTGGTAACTAACCGTTTCAATAGGGTATTTTGAAAAGGCAGTCCTTCAATATACGCTTGTATGCAATCGTGGTTTTTTCCTCGTACAGGACATTTAAAACTCTATAAAACCGGAGATTTTGCAAGAATCTATGAAAACACCGTCTACTACGAAGGCCGAAGGGATTTCCAAATCAAGGTGCGCGGGCACAGGGTCGATTTGTCAGAAATCGAATCGGCCCTTGCCAAGGTCAAGGAAGTCGACAGGTACGTCGTGTTGACGTACAACGCAGGAGAGACGGATCAGGTACGTGAAAAACGTGTGAAAAACCAAACTAGAACCTGACATGTAATGCATCCCTATTTTTCAGGCTGTTCTCGCATATGTCACGGTCAAGGGTGAACTTACAGGAGCCGAAATCGAAAAACACCTAGCCACGGTATTGGCATCGTATATGCTCCCCCAGGTCTTGGTGGTCGATCATTTTCCGTTACTTGTCAATGGGAAAGTTGACCGACAGTACTTCCTGAAGAAGTACAAGGACGAATTCGCTTCAGGTACGTCCTTTTCAAGTTGATGGTGCTGGTTGCCGGAATCAGACAAGCGGAAAAAGACAAAGTGTTAGACGATGACGAGTGATGACTGGGCACTAATGCGAGGTCACTTATAATGACGCACATGAAATTAGGCGAAGTATGAAAATGAAAGTATAAAAAAATGTAAAAACAATGCGCAAAACAGTCAGTAAATCGAAGAATGGCCGTTGGGACCTTCAAATGCCTGAGATGCAATTAAAATTTATACCTGCTCTAACCTTAATCGTTGTTTTACGCCCTGCAACATACAACCTCGATGGACCACTTTCCTTCTTAATTATGTGAACTATCTGTCAGGTTTGCATGTATTTTTTTGCACACCAACTGTGCGAGTTAAGAATCTTACATAAAATAGAGACTCACCGGGTCTGTTTCTTGAACTTTTGTCAACGCAATGGGTCTCAATACTAATATGCAACCCACAATAATTAACTGCAAATAAAAAATATCCAAGTGAACATTGAAAAGGGTAAATTTTATTAATTGAACGTTTTCAAGTGTGAAAAACACTTGTGTTTTCTTACAGAATACGATGTTTCAATTTTTTTTAAAATTTTACTGAGAACCCTACCTTTTATTTACTACACCATGCCTTCATCTCCTACTTTTCCCCTCTTAGATTTTCCAGCATGGAATTCATCGCTACTAATTTTTACACACCATCTTACTTTCCAATTAACATGGAAACTTTCTTATTATAAAGTTAGTTAGTTAGTTACCTAATTTTTCTTTATAACTTTATTTTTATCATTGTTCATTAATTACCGTCATAACAATCAAATTTATAATTTTATTTTACTTAAATCCAACATTTTCTGATTATTGGTCATCATTGGTTTATTAGATAAAGTATTAGTTCGTTTTGTCATACTAATTTCGGTTTCCTTCATTCGTTTAGCACTTACCAATTAAATAACATTCGGCTTCATATTAAAATTAGTATGAATGAAATAACCATAACTACAACTATTCCTACGATATGTTTTTCATTGCAGTCAGAGATGTTACAATTGACGAGTCAAAGGCTATAGACTACACGGATGTGGAAGAGCGCAACTTAGGAAAGGCGAAAGTCCTTTTTGAGACTATTCTCAATGTACTGGGCAAAAGCCTCAGATGTCCTATTGAAGGAAAATCAAACTTTTACCACCTGGGTGGAAATTCTCTTAATTCAATTTTTACTGTGACAAAACTTCAAGATTTTGGCTACTCGATAAGTGAGAAACTTTTGTCTAATGATAATTTGATTGACTTCAACAATTTCATTTGTTTTGATGGCAAAACATCACTTATTTTAAGGTATAAGTGATTTCATTTCGAGTCCAACACTTTTAGACGTTTTGGACAAAATGGTGGACAACGATACGGAAAAGGCAAAAATAAAGTCAAAATTTGTCAATGGGAATTATAAAATGGAGTTTTTGACCGAGAAACATAAACAAGATGTTTTCGAGTAAGTCTTTTTAGTGTACTCCTGCTGCACGGCTTCCGACTTTCTAAAACAATTAGTGTTCGTTTATATTGATATTAATTTATAAAATACGCTTTCATAGTTTTCACATCGATAAAATAACATTCTTGTGGTACACTTGATGACCGATTTTGCGAGGTGCAGGTATATTATACATCTTATACTTCAAAAAAACTATTTAGTGATATAAACAAATTGCGTTATTTCTTTCTTTTTTATGAGCGGTATTAATAGCTAATAAGACACACTATCAATCTACAAGATTTTGTAATTTATAAATAATGGATGAAACACGTCTGCTTAAAACGTAAAGAAGGTTATATTATTTTCATTAAATTCACAAAAACACTTTAAAATAAGGACATTTACTTTTAATGCGAAATTTTAATTAAATTTATCATAAATATCTGACATCCTAACATGAAATCACACTACTGAACAACTTTTAATGAAAACTCGAGTTAATTGTAGGTTGTGTGTAATTTGTATTATTATAATTGTTTTTAGAGTTATAACATCCAGCTTCTACGAGAAGGCCGATTTGGAAAGGCACTTGGTACCCCCTGTAAAGCTTGAGGACTACATAGAACTAATGGAAAATTTGTGGCCTCACTTACTAGAGAAAAGCCTTTCGTAAGAGATAATAAATCTAACTTTCTACCTAAGACAAGGTATTTGTTTTACAAAGACTGCTAGTTTTTGTTTGATACCTTATTATTTTCAGGTTTGTTGCAACGGATGCTGAAGGCAACGTAAAGGGAGCCGCACTTAATTTTGACGCCTTTGACGAACCTGAAGTTACTATTAGTCCAGACAACAAGTTAAACATAATTTTTGAATTTTTAGAATTCCTAGAGGGCCCCATTAGGTGAGTGAAAAAACAAATATCTGTTAGATTTTTCAGGCCAAATCCTATTCAAACGAATGATGTTTAACAATTCAGGTAAGATGCTAAAATATTACCTTATCATATGATCTACAATATTCAGAAAACAAGCGAATAACCCGAAATAAACGTTGCAATGTTGCCTTAATGGTAATTAGAAAATAATGAAACAACTACTATTTTCTATTGTATTTGGTAATTTTTCAGGGAAACAAAATTACCCCAAGGTAAAAATAAAGTCCTTCACAGTTTCATGATGGGTTCGAGGACAAATCTCTGTCCACAGGTCACCATCGAAGTCTTTTTCTACATGGAAGAGCAAGTGCTGAATATGGCCAGGACCAAAGGCTTCCAAGGAATTTTCACGTCTAACACGAACGCCCTTACCCAGGTACCCAGAAGTCCTAACTGGATTTTTGCTTTCAATTCTTACTTTTTTCATTACATTTCATACACTCTTTGTTTATTTCAGCAACTTGGATGCGATGTCAACAATTACGAAGCACTTTTAGATTATCAAGTCAATCAGTTTGTCGCCGAAAACGGAACAAAACCTTTCGCCTCAGCACCGGACAGTCAAAGGACAATCGTCTCTTGGAAGAAAATCTAACTGTCTTTGAACTGATTTATCGACCTACCTGACAATTAATTGGTCAAAACGTCTAGAGCTGTGATAATGCTATGTTTTCCTATTTTTTTTTAATTTTGAGGCGTTGATGATACAACTGTTTATTTTTATTATTTTTTATTAGTTAAGAAAAATTTTGTGTATTATACATTTTATTATTACTATTTACTTGTGTAATGTATTTCAATAAGAAATACAATCATTGTGAGATTTTACATCTTTAGTATGAAAGTTTAGATGTAGAATCCTCAAAAAACATTCCACAGAATTATAGGAAAACCATTGATGAGAAGTAATATCTAGCAAGAAACAGAATGTTAGGATAGCTAAAGAAAGAAGAAAGGCAATAATAGTTTGGTGTTAACAATTCTTCAAAATGAAAAAATAGACAAGGAAATTATTTATGTTATGTGAGACGTTTTTCGAATGTAGGCAATACCCAAAAAAAATGTGACTAAAAGTAACAAATTGCAAAGAAGAGCTAAATTGCAACAAGCAGTAGATTTGATTGACATAGAGATACCAAAATTATATTCCTACAAGTGTAACATAATATTACTAAATATTAGTAATATTACTAAATATTAGTAATATTACTATTGAGCTACAAAAACAGCCACAAAAATCAATAAACATACATGTTACCCTTAAATAATTTTTAACAGAAACAAATAAATAAAATTTTGAATGCTGTGTACAAAACTTATGATATTACTTGACTTATCCTATTAAACATATGCTGAACAAATTACTTACTCTCCTTGTACGACTGTTTTTACTGGGTCATTTTAATGATCCAATTTTTTCAAATTCAACCAAGAAAGAACTTTGTGTTCCAGTGTTCCCTTCACTCTTCGAGGTCTGCATCATCATGGTCCATTTATTGAAAGATTGAAAAAACTTAAAACAAAATTTCAGATTTACAAGTATTAGATATCCTTTTTTCTAAGTTTGAACGGTTTTTCAACTAATATTTGTGTAGTTTTGCATAGTACACATCAAGTGAGAAACAAAATAAATTTGAAACGACGACTTCATTTGCAGCAGGCCTTCTAATTGAAATTAACGGTTGAATGTCAAAGAATAACGTTTTTTTCAACTTAAGGAAGGAAAAGGAAACGCATTAGAAATATTCGATATGTTTACTCTATGACACCGAAAGCGTTCGCTTTGAAACTTGTATCCCAACGTATAGTTAGGAGTGTTTTCCCCAATTATTAGTTATTTTGAGTGGTATTTGAAATTTTAACTAATTAAAATGAGTAAAGCACATCCCCCAGAACTGAAAAAGTAAGTATTTTTTTCAATTTACTCATTACTGATTTAGAGTAAGTGATGTTCGATGAAAGACGGGACATTGTTGCAGGAACCACATTAGGTTAATACCAAACAAATTTTCGTGTGTAGCCAAAATGGTATGTGCATAAATCGTAGCGACTTAACTAATATTTCCGATATTGTACAACAAGAAGTGTTAGCTTGGTTATGCTTGAATTATTGATTACTGATGATAGAGTTTTTGTAAGACCCCAGACTTGTTGCCTAATATTAAGAAGCTTCCTTTTTTCAGTGGCAATTCAATTTGTGCTTGGTTATTTCCTTACATGGTGTAATGTTTAGGTGTAAAATGTGCTAAAGTAAATATTTTCTTTTGGTTTCAGGTTCATGGACAAGAAATTGGCATGTAAGCTAAAACACTGTTTTTATTTAGAATTTAATAATTTAAGATAGTACTAAAAGTCGGTACATTAATAACGTCAACATTTATTATTTGTCACAACAAAGTTTACAATTCATATTTTTAAAGTATGATTTTTCTTCAAGTGGGCATAAAATTAAGGAAATCTAATTTATACTCAGTAATATATAAAAAAATTGGAATCTTGTCTTGAATTTTTAGAATTTGTTTTTGCCATAAGCATTACTTCTAACTAGTATTTATGCTAATAAAGACAGCTCCTTTGTTTAATAATGTTTAAATTAAGATTGGTTCTCCAGTATTATAATAATGTATACTAATGTAATATTATATAATAATGTAATAATATTGTTTCCATGCAGTGAAACTAAATGGAGGCAGACAAGTGAATGGCATTCTAAGAGGTTTCGATCCATTCATGAACCTTGTCATCGATGAATCAGTGGAAATTTGTAAAAATGGAACTCACAACAATATCGGCATGGTTGTCATAAGAGGGAACAGTGTGGTCATGTTGGAAGCACTTGATCGAGTGTGATAGTCTGGATTTTAGTTATAGGCTCAACCCTTAACACTCTTTTCTCCATTCCCTATCCTTGGCAGGAGTGGACTTCAGTAGGCTCCCTTCCCTCACCTGATTAGGTTAAGGATAATGTATTTGTACCAATTTATAAGACAGGAATAAAGTAATTGAATGTAAGACTACAAATAAGTCTAATTTACTTTTTATTAATTTTCTCAATACTTTTTCTTATTTTGTGACAAACAATTCCAACATCAAAATTGTTCTTTCATGTATTTTACATTAAATGTATTTAAATATTCTATATTATATTTAAGGTTTTTAATGAAAAAAGAGGAGAAAAAGGAACATGAACAATAATTTCAAGAACACCTGCTGAACAGTTAGAATTCATTAAGCTTTTTCTTTTTTGACTTTTTTAATTGAAAATTTCAATGTGTAATGAACTAAATTAAAGTTTTATCATTGTTCAAGTGAAAAACTTTACTTTTTGTTTACAATATATATATATATATTTTTATATATTTATATATATATACTTACTATTATAAAATTGAAGCAATTTGTCAACAAAGTTAAAATTTTTAAATTGTGCCAAGACCAAGCCTGAAGGTGTGAAAACAAAAGTTCAAGTATAAATATTTATTGGTCTCTTGCTAACAAAGATTTACCATTTAGTAGATTTCTTACAGTCAGCAATATACATTGGGTGCACCTTGTTTGAAAGGGACTGGTTTTAGAAGTCAAATTTAAATACCATACTTTTAAATGGTAACCAATGAATTCAGTTCTGATAATTGCACTAACAAGCTATTAATTTCAAGACTTGTTGACTTAATGACCATGTCACAAATGAATGTCTTATTGCAAAAGATGTAAATTGGGCGAAATATGTTTTCTACATGAAATGTACAACAAATTGTGTAGATCTATCTTTAGTTTAGTTTAGTTTGTATTTAATTCTTATGTTTTCAAACCATCAGGCTCAGCAATATGCTTCTTTTTAAAAAATTTTCATATTTTGTATAACCAACGTTAATAATTTTTGTTTGTCCATCTATTTGTCTAAGTAATTGCAAACAGCACATTCTTACTCCCTTCTTTTATATATATATATATATCTATCTATGTATTTTTTGTATATATGTATATATGTATGCTTCAATTCGTTTATTCAAGCTAAGGCTTTAAATTATTGTCTTTGGTTTAATTTTTAATTGGCTGGCAGTCAGACAGGGAGAAGAGAGGTTCTGATAGTTGGGGAATGAGGCCCTTGTATATAATTTATGTTCCTACCTTTATTAGCAACTAGATTGTTTTATTCGTTAAGACTAAAGTTCTGCTGGAAGTTGTTTGAGTAACCTTGAAAACACTGCGATTTATTCAAGGTTCTTTATTTAACACCAACACAATTCCTTTGGTGTAAGTTGTTGGTGGGGTCATTCTCTATAGTTGAGGTAACTCGTATCTTATATGAAATTTTTTTTGTATAATTGGTGAATCCATTCTCTCAGAATCCTTTCACAGTAATTAATTTATATATTTCACACCCTTTAGTTATTTATTATGAGTTCAGGTCGAAGGATCAACAATGTACATTGACCTAAGACCTAACTAATATACGATTTACGTATTGTCTTCTAAAGGTGGCAAAAATCTCCGAATAGTACCTCATTCATGTTTTGCGATATTCGGCGTATTTCTTCCACAAAAGTAAATATTTGGCACGAGAATTTCAATAAAGTGAAATTAAGTATTTAAGCGGGTGCTTCATTTAAACTTGGTGTTGAAAGTTTGGTAAAAATATAGAGGCAAGAATAAAATTGTCCAACAGATAGTTTGCGTGGTCGGTTTGGGTAGGTCAGGGTAGCGCACGTTATGTTAGGCAGCCAGGGAAATTAATGGACCGGCTGGGTCGATTTCGGAATGGTGGTCACTTGCTGAATTCGGGGGAGTTAGCATCAAGAGGCAAAAGATCGCAAGGTCCACAATGAAGATGAAGCGGCGTCTTCGTCGAGGCACGATATGGCCGACGTGAACCTGTGACCAAGTGTGCCTCTGCAGCACTGGAAGAACTTCGGACCATGACTTGGTTTACTTTTATGGGTCTTCCGTTGTTTCACATCTTATAGATTCCCGTGTACCGTGTCATGCAATTGACTTACTTTCTACAAGTCTATTTTAACAGGTTCTAACAAATCATTCTATTAAAAGTAATTATTCGCGTAATTAAGGTAAACTCATCAGTCCGATTAAGATAGATTCCCTTTCTTCACATGGCATTCTAAATGATTTAAAAGTGTATTGATTTCGCGTATTTTCTGTTGGAATAGTTAGCCAGTATTATTGGATCTAATGTTGACAACTTTCAAAGTGACGGTTTTGTCATTTACATACAAGTTGAAAAATTTTAGACATTAAAATCCCATCATTTTCGTATCTACTAAGTAACATTAAAACACCCCAAGGTTTTGGTCATAATTTTATGTATAGATTTATTGACAATTCTTGAGTAACATTAATTGGATTTCGGCAGGTAGCACGGTAACATAATGTGGGTTTTCAACTATTTACCAACAACCATATGGTGATTGACACAATTGACGGCCATTTTCCCAGTCATTTGCTTTTCTGTCATTTAATATATCATCCAAGCACTTTCACTCTTAAGTGCTACCACTCTAATATATTCTATAAGATTCTACATACCTACAAACCTAACCTTTTTGTTCTACTTATTGTCATATTTCCAGACGGGAAGAACCTGTTATTATTTCCACTCTCTGTTTTCTCCCTATCTAACTGTCGTCTGTTTTCTACTAAATAATTCCCTTATTTTCATTTTAATACAGGCTCGGACATTCTGGTGGATTCATATTTCCGAAAACATTAAGCTCGTACAGACTGGCAAAAGTAATGAATAGAATGTACCAGACCATTAGTATGACACCGTATTTCTTGTCCAATTTCCATCCGTTCATATGGGTTGCGACAAGTAGGAAAACGACGGTCGAGAGCAAAGAAAGCGTCGAGTAGGATAAACCTATGAAAAAAGGTACCTCACACTAATTATTTATTTCTATAAGGCCTGTGCCGTGTGGTCCTTCTATTTCTAATTTACTAAAGATAATTGACGAACCGTTCACCCACCTTTACTTATCACATTGACATGAGATCCTGGTTTGATCAGAGCTGTTTGAATAAACCAGGGTAAACCGAGGCAGATTAAAATGTCGAAGACGTTGGAGCCGACTGCATTGGACACTGCCATGTCACCGTAACCCTCCTTAACTACGGCAAGGGAAGAGAGAGCATCAGGTACGGATACACCAGCCGCGACAAACGTCAAACCCATGACAGTATCTGGGATGCCCATGGTGCTACCTGTTGAAAGAAGAGGATTAATAAAGGTAATGAAGTCCGGATAAAGAATTTATCCGATAAGAAGAAACCGTCATCTTTCCTACGTACCACAGACTGTAATCATCCAGACCATTATGTAAGAGTAGAAGGATATCCAGATCATGGAGAGCACGAATGTGAACGGGTACCAGTTTTTGTATTTTTCAGACTTGCAGTCGGGGAGCGTTAGCATACACATGTAGTGTATAGGTACTGTCAGGTACCACGATATCAAGGCTACCTGACCACCATCTGTTGGTTTAATCAAAGGCGATACCTGCAAAAGAGGGTATTTTTAGATTGATGGGTTGACTAGCAGTAAGGGAGGTAGAAAACTAAAAGTACTCACCTCGGTCATTTCCGCTGGCTTCGGTCTGTAGTAATCTTGCTGTGGAGCGCCTTGAGGCACATGACCTGGATATGGCTGTTGCTGATTCGCTTGCTGTTCCTGCTCTGACACATTCAGGTCGCAAAATTGAACTTTGTCAGGACTTTGAGTGTAACTTGGCCTTCGTGATTTGTCTTCGTTCAATGTTTTGTAAGTGACTAACCCGGCCTAAATAATTGAAATTTATAAACTGTCAAATACTTTAATCTTCGAAGGTTCCAACGAATGGGTTCACAGAACTCAGTTCGTTGGCATTTACCTGTTCTTCTGGCTGTCTTTTACAGGGAACCGGCCACGTTTGAGCCCACTTTTCTATAATTGAATTGTAGTGTAGCACAACGCAATACACAACGTAGAGGATTAGCATAGTGAGTGATTCACCCCTTGAAAGCATAAATAAATCTATCAAAGATCAGGAGTTGCAAAAGAGACCAATGAAAAATGTCGTCAAATACTTGCCACGAAATCTTCTCATTGTAGATGGTGAAGAGCATGAGAAGAATGCTCAAAGCGTAGAAGAAGCAATCGCGGCACAGAGGCCACCAATTGAGGTATGAAACGGTCGAAGTACATAAAGCACATATCTGAAATCCAAAGAGGTGTCAGGTGCGGTGTGAAAGTATTCCTTGAAAAAGAGTGAAAAGCACTCTTTGTGGGATGGGGCAAGAGAGGTTTTACTTACTGAAATAACAAACATTATGTTAAAAACGGCCGAGCCGATTACTCCGCTCACACCGATGTCGTCTTTTGCAAAGAAGACCCCAATTACAACCGTAGCAAGTTCAGGAGCTGAGGAACCCGCTGCCATGAAGGTAGCTCCAGCCACGTCAGGAGATAGTTTGAGTTCTGCAAGCGCATAATGGCGGCTTATGAGGATAAAAGAAAGGAAGATGATCAATAATGTCAGCATACCTTCGCAGATCCTGTCGAGTGAGGATACAAAGTAGTCGTCACACACTATGGCCAGTGCTATGAAGGCATAGACAGCTACAAAGATGTGTATGATGATGCCGCCGTTTCTCCTGGCTGTTGGACCCATCAAGGGCCTTGGGAATTGTTCTATCGCAGGTGGAGTGCAGTTTTCGCGTTTTGGACGCCACGTAGGTACTGCTGTTGTGGCTGGTTTTGATTTTGTGGTTCCCTGGAATATTTTTCTAAGTTTCACACGTTTTTCGAGTGTAGAATTACATTAAATGTCTTCAGCATACCTCATTTTCCACTGTGGTCGTGACCGGTTTCATTGTCGTCGTCAGATCCAACGTTGTCATTGTTGCCGATACCGGGGGCTTTTCAGCTGTCTCTTGCACGTCTGTTTTGTTCGGGTCTGTTTTCGATGCACTGAGGACTAGGTTTATAAATATGTACAATGTTAACATTCCGACATAAGAGAAGATCTTGTCCCGGTGTCCGACTCTTCGTCGCGACATGGCGTAAAAATTTGCTCTCTGGTTTTCAGTCATGGTGTTAAGTACCTAAAAGTAGAAAATTTACTTTTGGTTTGTTTCTTTCATGCTGGGATGTGGATGGGAGGGGTGCCTGAGGTTGCAGTTGCGAACTCAACAGAGATGACTTTATATCCTCTTACTGTTCCTCTTGCCAATTCTCTTTGCAGTTGTACTGCAACGTCTTGAAGTTTTTTGTTCCTCTTCCTCTTTTCTGCCCAGATAGGAGCTCCATAAAGAGTAATACTTTGGAGTACCTGGTAATACGGAGTCCTGCTCTTCAATCCTAGAACTTTCGAGTTTTGTAGTAGTCCGGTTAGCATTCTATACTTCTTAACAAGGGGTATGTTTGATATTGGTGAAGTGTTGAAGGAAGGTATGTGTTGTCTGTGTTGAGTCCTAAGTATTTTATTGTTTACCCTATTGGTAAGTCGGCCTACAGTTTTTTGTTTTGTAAGGTTTAATTTTTCAGGTAGGCCATAAGAGGCATAATCTGTCCATAGTCGAAAATGACTTTACTATTCTCTTTTCTCTGTTAAAATTGGTTCACACAAAATTTTTTATAATTTTCCAATTGTTTAAATTATTATCCTTAGGAGAGACTCATTCATTTCAGGGGTTGAATTGAAAGTAACTATTTAAACAGTTTACTTTAAATTTATCTCTAACAACTTAAAGACGACTTTCATAAATCTCAAAGAATAATTTTACCAAAAATTACGATATTTTGAGGAAACCAAAATACGGAATTTTATTCAAATTTTTTTTGTTTTTAGCAGCTCCCTTTCTGTTCTGTTTTTCCTGTCGTCCCGGCCATGGTCATTTACCGTTTCCCATTTCGAAAAATCAATAATGAAAAAGACACATCAATCCAGAAAATGTGCAATAAAAGTAATGGTGTGCGGTGTTTAACATAAACCGCCACCCGAATTAATGGCTGTATATTTAAATGTATTCGCCTTGAATTTCTGAAACCTTTTTCCTTTGAATGATTTGCCTCTTATGGGCCGGGGAAAACAACGGCGATAATGGAAATAAACCTCAGTCATCCCAAGTTGGAAAGTCAATGAATAAGGAAAGTAAAGTAAGCTCTTCTGGAGGGGGAAAGTGAATGTTGAAAATAGAAAAAGTATCAAGCAAGAAGATTTTTCACAGGGAAGCTAGAGCAGCCAAAGATGCACTAGACAAGAGAACAAAAAATAGGGAGTTGTTTGGCGGACATCACACAGGAAGGGAAGTGAAACAATGAAAAGTTCAACTGACAACTTAATTAGAAAAACTGTAAGTTAGAAGAGAATATGGCAAAATGAAGAGTTTTGGATGTTACCTGATAGAAATACAAGAATCTGTGTGTCGTGGAAAAAATTGAGGGAGAATAAAACGAAGGCTCAAATTTAAATTACTTGAGACTGAAGACGCAAAAGTCGACACCAAACTACTACAAGCAGTGAAAAGATAGAAGATATATTCGAATTTCAGTAATAGAAAAATTACTTTGCGGTAAATTAAGACCAATAAGAAAAGGAGTTAGGAAAGTAGGAAACTAAAATGTGTGACTGCAGGAACAAATTCTGTTGAGGATCGGACGAACATAAAACCAAAGAAAAAGCAATGAACGGCATACTATAAGTAAAACAGAAATATACCAATAATATATAAGTACAAGAACTAAAGTAAAATAATGAAAGAGTACAAAATGAAAGAAGAACTCAGATGACTTTAACGGCCTTGCATGTACTTTCTCAGCTTTCACTGCAACTACCAGATACTACGTTTTTTAGGCCGCTGTCCTCCCCAGAAAAATAGTAACTCGTTAAAAACGATTTCCAAGCCCTTTTGAAGGAGATCAAAGAAATGTTTGATTGACTGATCATTGAACCAAGAGACTTGGAGAGAGAGAGAGAGAGAGAGGTTTTTATAGTAAAGTCTATGACAGTTCTAGTGCTTTTGTCTGCATGAAGGATAGAGAGTATTACGAATTAAAGGATAAGATGGAAGGAAGGCAGAGTAAGATGAAATGGCGGAGAATACGGGAGAGAGGAAATGGAATTGACATTATTATTGCTGAGAAACCTTTTTAAATAGCTTTCATTATGCCGTTCATAAACTTCATCCCCCGGCAGGCTCCTTGACTTCATTTCATCCCTTTGAAATGGAGAAAAAGTCAAGGGATGAAAGGAGTAGGATGAGAGAGTGTTTTTCATATTAAAAAGACGGCAACAATAATAGGGTACTTTGTCTAGAGTGGCACTCAGGTACGAGAAATTATTTTCATCTCAGTCAAGTTTAGTCCAACAGAGAAAGGAACTTATTTAATGCGAATGTGCACTGTATATTATGATGTAGGCATGTAGTAAACGATTTTACTTCTGCAATACTACGCTGCTGGGCATCCTCGGTACTTGTAAATGTAAGGTTAGCAAAAGTGGGTTAAAATTTAATAGATTAGTAAACTAAATAAATTAAAACAAATAAGATGACTTAATGTAGTGAAATAAAGAAATAACACAGTAAATTTTTATGCAAGTAATTGAGAAAATGAACCTAATATTTTACTGTACTGTACTGTACTGAAATATTGTACTGAATTTATAAAAAATTTATTACGCGAAAATGAAAGAATTGCTAATTGCCTGAAAATATTATTCGTTACATAAATAAAATATATAAGACAGAAGGCGTAGAAGCAAAATAAATATGAAAATAGAAATAAAATAAGAAGAGTTTTGTAAAAAATTGTAAAAAATATTTAATAACAAAAAACCTTTATTTAATTATTTTTCATGAAACATTTTTGAGATGAAAGTTAACTGCTAAGCTGTGTAGTAAAGTAGGAAATAATAAAACATTAATATAAACTACAAAAAGAGCAATAAAATTTTTGTAAGGTTTAGAACGACACTCAGGAACTTGAAGTACATAATCACAAGATTTATTTGTAATCTATTAATGCATAATTTGCGTATTGCTGCCTATAGTAGGCACTGGTGTAAGTAAGCAAATATCAGGGCAGCTAAGGGGTATGTGTTTAATGATAAAAAGATTATTATTACGCGTTTATCACTGCGGACCAAAGTGTAACAAAAAATCGATAGGGTGACTAGTAAACCTGGGGGGGGGGCTATCAGCTAAAACCTTGATGACCTCTCTGTGGTACTTTTCGTCGTGCACTCACCAGGGACAATCAGGTACGATGGGCCTTCTAACTCTCCTCTTCCAGGCGAGCAGTCCGGGTCTTTTTGCGGTCCTCGTGTGCACACCCACGCGTCTGCATGCTCGGTTACCACCCTTTGGTTTCACTTGTGTCACCACAAAATGCCGACACAACACTACCACCGAACCAAAACTTGCTCGCCAAACGCCAACGAAAAGTTAAGGAAACCAAAAAGAAAAAATGAAAAAGTTAAAAGAAAACAGGCAGAGTGCGACCGTGAAAAGTCCCGGGAAGCGACTGGTTTCTGGTGTTCTTCCCTGTCCTCGTTCACAGGGGGTTGGTGAGAGAAAGCAGCAGAGGTGGCTTGCGGGGATGAAGGGACTTGAGGTCTACGTTCGCACTCGCTTGCATTATCCGAACGGAAAACATAAATTAAGAATTATGACTAGAAAAGAGGAAAGTACTCGAAACCGGTGAAGGTACCCTTGAAGGTAAGTCCTCGCTCTGATGGTAGTCTGTTGCTGTCTACTGCCGTTTGATGAGTCGCTAGCCGGTAACCGAGGGGTAGAATACTTATTCTACCTGACTTATTTTGTCCTTCTAATGCGGAGCCATTTTTGAATTCCTATGTCATGGATTTTCTATTAAACACTTTTGACTAACTTTTATCGATTTAATACTTCGGAAAGTACGTTACTTTCTGGCAAATTTGCCTTCCATGTAGTCGTCAAATCTTGAGTAAGAATTTCAATGAAACCTAAGACCCACGGAATTTGGTCTCCTGAAGGATACTAGTAAATTTAAATTCTACAAGTTATTGCATCTTCTATCGGGTAGTACCTATTTCATGAAATATTGGGTAATGCGTTACATTTAGATAATTAATAATAACTTTTGATTAATTAGGTTATTTTTTTTACTGGTCACATACATTCTGTGACCGAAAATTTTTGGCTGTTTGTACTCTCCTGAAGGAGTATTACAACCTTAATTTTCTTTTAAGCATTGTTTGTCTCACTATTTTACTTAGTTTTTCATATTTTTCATAGGTAGGTGACTTCTGCAGTTCACGAGACGTTTTCTAGACGGCCAGTAGAAAAGTGGAAAATGAAACAGTGAAATCAGTGAATCAACCCTATTGGAATTTGAATTGCGCAAGCTCTCAATGGTCCCCCAAAACCTCCACGGGGGATCCTCCACACAAATTCTTTCTTTCGTTTTCGCCTTATGCGCCGGTCACGCCTAAGTAGTCGTCTGAATCGTTCAACTCTCGTTTCTTCCTTTGGAGTAGTTGAGAAATTAACAATGATGCTCGTATAGAAATGTCAATTGGCAATAATATATAGGCAAACAAAGGAGGCTGTTCGCGTCAGAGCAACACGAGGGTAACAAGCGAAAACAAACGAAAAAAAGCCCCAGAAAGAGACGAAGTTACACACTCTAACGGAATGTATGGGAACGAAAACTAGACTACATTTGAGGATCATGTTAGGGTCGGTCAACATCCATTAATTAGTAGTTAAAAAGATATCAACAAAAAGTCTGGCATGGAAAGCCTTGAATAGCTGTTGCAGTGAGGTGACGACAAAGGAAATACTAAAAAATCGGTCCCAGTGCATTCAAAAGTTAAACTTCTGGCTGTCCTTGACTGTACATAACCAGGAAAAAGGAAATAGAAAAAAACAATACATATATATATTTTATGTGTACTCTGTACATTATATATATTATATTGTATATGAAATAAATAGGCAGTTTTTAGAAAACACAATCATAAGTTTATATTATGCGCATATATGGTATTTACATATATTTTACTTTACTAGTTTCATTAATATATTTTTTATACTATAAAAATTGTTTTCATAAATTTAAATGCTACTGAGAGAGGGGAATAGTGGGGTAATCGGTTCGGACAGCTAAAATGTCAAGCGGTTACATCGGTCTAAAAACCTGAAAAAAAACAATAAATGCACATTATTAAAATATATATATAAATGTGTAATGGGTGTGATGGTGTTTCGATAGTTTTGGTGCTGAGCTTACAAGTGGAAGTTATTACGATTCGTACAATCTGGAATCTCTTGCTGTTGGCAATTTACTTGTCGTATTAGTCCCATTTTGTTGCCCATCTATGTCAATTGCTACAGCAAATTCCTACGGCAGATTGCTTACCTTAGAAGCTCTCTCAACCTTTTAACTTCTAAGACAATATTGTTCAAATGTTCGTTTCGCATCTTCTTCAGCTGCTTGAAATACGTAGGCTCTGCATCTTCCCATCTATCTGAAACCAAAAAATTGTCGCGTTTTCACATTTCTAGTAATTTTACATTTTATTTATTTTTTTCACAGATGACTTTGCGAACGGATGTGACGTTGTCTACAAGCTTTAATGAGTTTTTTCTAAATCATCCAATTTTCATTTCTTGTTTCCTTTCCTTTCCTGTACTATTTATTATCACTCTATTTGCCATGTTTGTACCTATTCTTTCTAACAGATCTTTTATTTTACTGATCGCCATTGAGTGTTATTTTCTTTTAATAAACGATTTCCAAAATTCGGGATCGACTTGTCGACAATCACAAAACACACATAGAACGAAGGAAAAATGATTTCCAGGTGAAGGCGGACGAGCCCGGATTTTTGGAAGTCATTTATCAATCGAATATCGATTAACCGGTAATAAAGTGACCTTTGAGTGAGTTGATTTGGAAATCGTTTATTATTTGCACTTTTTGACAATGAGAATGACGCCGCAGAGGGCCATCAGTCCATAAGCGAAAACGGCAAGTGGGTTGGTACCCCTGAAGAAGGCCTCGACCTTGAGGCGGACTCTCCTTCCGGTCGGCGGCGACTTACCACTGCCGGAAGTGGGTCCCCCCTGGGGGCACCTGTCGTCTTCCGTTTCCGGGTCTGAGTTTTTGATGGCTTTTGTCCATGGGGCCCGGATCCTCTGTCCTCTGTACGTCTTCTCGTCGACCAACGCGTCCGTCAATTTTTTAGCGATTTTGATCGTGACGTCGGATGACACCGCTTTGATCGGATTGTTTACTATGTCCAAGATCTTCCTAGCGTCGATCTGAATCTCACTCGTTTCCGTTGTGACCGAGTCCTTAGATTTGTATGAGGACCGATGTCGCTTCTGGAACTCGAGGCCTGTGGACGCCTCGACTCTTTCAATGTACCGGTCGATATATTTCTTTAGTTGCTTCAGGTGGGCTGCCTCGTTTTCGGCGACTATGCTGTAATTATCAATAGATTAAATAGATCAGACGACTGATGAACCAAATACAAAGAGGTTTAGGATCCGAGCCGTTGCACAAAACAATGCAAAAATATTTGGATAGTACAAGCGGTAAAGGCCCAATAACCTGATGAACTTTTTGTGGAAAATTTCTGTCCAGATTGCTACAGAAGTGTTGCTTCTTGTTCTCACCCTCTTCGGCTACCACTGTATTTGTCGGAGGGACCTACTCACCCAGGAAGTGTCTCTCTGAGGAGCTTCATCTTATCCTCCAGTACAGTTTTCTTTGATTTTCCGCGGCCCTGAACCTTTTTAAATATTTTTTCTTCCAAATGATTTTTTAACTTGAACATTTTCTTTATGCTGAAGTCGTTGAGACAGCTCTCCGTATCATCTGTAACCAACGTTTTCTTTTCTGTTTTCCGGCTCTCTTCCTTCCCGTAGTCATCTTTCTTTGTCTTGCTAGGGTTGATTTTGAGCTTTCCCACAATACTCTGAACTGACATGTTCTCCTTTACGTTGTTGTTCTCTTCGTTTAGAATTTCACTGGACGTTTCAGAGACACCTTCGTTGCTGCATGCCTCTGCATTAGTCCTGCGAAATAGGTTTTGTAGGTTTTCTGATTCCTCTTGCGAAATGGCGCATCCGTTTTCCACTAAGTCTCTGAAAACTTCCGATATAAGGTTTCTGTCGGTCTCCCTGCCATCTATCTCATTGTCTCGGACTCCGTTCGACCAACTTTCTGTTATTCTTCTCATCGTCGCTTCTGCTTTCTGTCCCACGCTAATTCCGTCGCCTGCGCAATTGTCTAACAGTTTTTTTGTTTGCCTGACCGTTTCCGCCTCAATTTTATTCGTTTGGTCCGCATTATCTATTTTCTGCTGTAGTTTTCTCATTACCGTGCTGTTGTCGCCATGTCCCAGCTCTTTGAAAATTGTGGTTTCTTGATTAATTTCTCTGAGATCCTCTAGTTTCATTCCCCAAGTCGACAGATGCTCTTTTGCTTCATTTTCTTTTATCTCCTCCGGCGGGAACTCTTGTTGGAGTTGCTTCAGGAGACTGTCGTCTGGTTCTCTGAGGCCCAGTTGTGTTTCTTTGAACTCTTTGGCCTGCTTGTTGAGTGCATCAGCCATCGCCTTTGATTCTTCATTGATTTTCTTCATGGGTTTGTGGGATCTAGGGGAAAGAATGTTGGAATGCCGAAATTTGGTCAACCACGAGGACTTTTCATCTTCCTGCCCAGGATTCTAAAATGAAAAAACGTATCGATGACGTCCGCAAGGTGAACAGAAAGCATTTAAAGCTGTTCATATTTTCACTTACTTTCATTTGCCCCTCAACTTCTTGGAGGACTTCTCTCTTATCATTTTCTTCTCTTTGTCTGCTTTCCTCCTTTGAATTCTCTTGTTGTTCATTGAACTGTTCCGCATGCTTCTGATACTCGTAGCTCGACAAAGTCTTATAAAATTTTTGATCAGAGGTTTTCACTATTTCGCTTACGTTCTTGCTAAAATGTGCGAGTTTCTCGTCTACTTTCGTGTCGTCCCTGGGAATAGATAGGGATCCAACATGTTAATCTAAGCAAGTATTAATGGATTTTATTGTTGAAATAAATGAGCATGTTTGATTAGTGGTGTTGTTTAAATAATTTTTTTAATACATTAAAGAGCACTTTGAGATTGTGTTTTATTTATGTTACTTACCCAGGACAAGGAAGCTCTTTGTCAGGGTAAGCTGTCTCTCGCGGTTCTATAGAAGGCGGGTAGACACCTTTGGACTCAACTTGCATTCTTTCATAGCTGCAGGAAATATATCGACAACATGTTTAATTGCTTGAATACTAGTGTAATATTGGAGAGATTTTTGTTTTGCTTGCGGCATTCTGCCAAAGTAACTGTACTCGTTCACACCTTTTATTTGCTGGTTCCATTTCATTCATTTCAGAGGCTTGATCATTTGTCAGTGTCCGTTTATTCTTTGAGAAAAACTCCGGTCCCTTGGGACCCATGACGAGGACACCAACTCTTTCATTTCTGCTTCCATCTCTGACTGTCAAAGGAAGGAAACGTTTCTTACAGTGTTGAACAAACCAAATTGTTGTTCTTTTTAGTTTTGAAGTGGCTCACCTGTTTGCACAAATGCTTTCTTCCACCCAGTCTTCAGCCGGTTCATTCGCGTTCGACGTGACCTCATCTTATGAAACCACAGAGATGGTGGAGTTCCTTTGTTTCCACAATGCCAAATCGACTGGCATGAGTTGGTCAGATTGTCTTTAACTCTCAATCCAGTGAATTCAGCAGGAATTCCCTGGCTAGAAAACTTTGTGCAGGGCACTTTGTAAGTTGAGTCGCTGAATTGCTCCTGCTGTTCTTGCACAGCCTCCAGCACCATTTTACTCTTTCTCTGGTCGTAGTACTCCTCCGGCTGATAATAATGGTGGTCGCCTGTCACATGATAGGCAAACGAGTCGAACTGTTTATCTCTGTAGGATTTCTTGTAGCCCTTTGAAATATTTTCGTCAGCCACATTTGGAGGGTAGCAGATATGCTTTCGAGTTTGTGGAGTTGTTGGCTTTGCCTTCACGTGGCATTTCTTCCTATTTCCTTCCGAATGACGATGATCCATTTTGTACTGCTGTTGCTTTTTAACTTCTTCACAAATATGATCCATATCTCCGTGAGGCCCACAACCCTTGTGATAAACGAAACTTCCCTTTCGCCTGAGTCTGGACCGGGATTCCGTCACTCCTCCGTCATACTCCACCATACTGACTGGTCTTCTTTCTGCTCCCAAGTCCAAATATCCGCTACTTCTCTTCTCTGGGCTCGATTTTGGTCTACCATCGTACCTACTGTCGTAACAATCAACGGACTTCCATTTGGGGCGGTGACCAGTCCTCGCATGGACCATGTTAACTGGTTCCTGGCTGAGGGACCGCCGGTGGTCCTCGAACTCATTTTCCACCGAGCTCGTCTCTGTTGATTCGATGACGTAGTTAACGTCGGAATCCTCAAACCTGACATTTCTCGACCGTTTCATCCAATTTAGACCACGTGGATACCTCCTGCTGTCCGGAATTCTGTCCGTGAACTCGTTGATGTCATAGAAATTGTCTTCCTCTTCGTCTGTGTCGTTTCCACTGGTTAACAGTTCATCCTCGCAACTGATGCCCAAAATGTTGTTTGAAAAATTTGATTTATAGTCGTAACTGCTTCCACAAATACCTTTGAGGTCTGTAAATAAGTTGAACATTTATTTTAATAACAAGATAGTCGGTGTAACTCACAACGTTTTACGGTTTTAAGGTGGAGGGTACTGTATCTAATTAACAAGTTTAATTCTAATTGGAGGAAAAGGATTGAAACATGATCCGATGAAAAATACTTAGAACAAAGAAGGCAACTAGAGAGAAAAAGAGAAAGGAAAAGGATCAAATGAGGATGAGATGAAGTGAAAAACAACTTAGCAAATTATAAAAGGCATTAACTAGGCAAAAAGAAAGCTTCAAACGAATGATACTTCTACAGAAGTGAAATACTTCTCAGGCAGAATGGAGTGATACTCCTTTGAGTGGCCTTTCAGAATTTCAGGCACTAAGCATTCACTTATGGTAAGCAAATATCTGCAAACAGAATGGGGTAGGGGAACTTGCACAGATCATTGAAGAAAGTGATGAAGAAGAAGTGAAAGGACCACAAATAAACTCCCAAAAGGACTCTCTGGTGCAACTGTGCTACTTAACCACGAGTGTGGCGAGTACTACTGACAAGGGGTATTTGTCTAGAAACTGCACGAGACGTCGAGTTAAAGCAAATGTGATAAAATCTTGAAGTGTCACTTAGTAGGCACGTACCTGAATAAAACTGTTTCGATGGGTCCTGTTTCAATTGAAGTTCAGCGTCAAAATTTCTCCGATTGCCCTGCCTGTATTGGTCCTGAACCAATACCATCCTCCTCTTCGGATTATATACTCGCTTTACTATGTATGTATATGTATTTGTGTAATAACAATCACTTGTCAATTTAACCCCCTTTTGTATATCTAACTTATCGTGCCTGATTCCCTTCGAAAACCTGACTATCTTCCCCTAAAGATGTGGGTACCTAAGTTCATTTATAGGAGTGCGTATTTCTATAAATAATTCTGATTATGTGCCTTGGACAATGAATTCCTATATATGCTTATAGCTGTTCGAGGTTCAGGTTTAGGTTTGACCACAGCAAGCGTTTTTATCGCCACAACCCAGTCATTTGACTTTGGCAGATCGGAAGATCAAAACCGTTTCAGGCAGTTCTGTTATTCCTCCATTTTGACTTTTTCTTGTTGCCCAGTTTTTGTCTTTTTCCCCGTTGTTTTCTTCTAATTTCTTGCTCTTTCAGGTATTCAATTTTGTGTTGTTGTCCCTTTGGAGGGCTTGCTGTTACGCCATTACTGTTTTCGTGAGTTCTTTTTTTTCTCCGTTGTTTCTTTGTTTCTTTGTGACCGTTGTTTTGTACTCTCTGACAATTGCCGGGATTGTTTTCTTTACCCAAAACTTTTTATGTTTCACGTTATTCTGTATTTACTGTAGTATTCTGCTTTCTTGTTGTTTCAGCCGAATTCTTTTGCTTGTCTTTCTGGCTTCTTATTTCCTTGTACTTTCTTTCAATTCGTTCAACTACCTTCATTTAAATACCATTCATCGTAATTTTGCAACATTCTTAAATTACATTTAGAATAAAATACAGACTCGTAAAGCAATAAATCAGTTACACTAAAGAATAGTTTTAAAAATGTTTTATTAAGTTTTAGGTTCGAGGGGAAAACCGTAATTTGTATGAAGTTCTTGAGATTTCAGTCAATCGAAATAGATTATAGTTGCCCTGTAGTACTTGACACTTACAAAGAAGTAATTTCCTGTGGTCCTTGCTATTGTACCGTCAAATATATACACTCATCTTCTGTCGCAGAATCAGAAAACGTGTACTTTTGTACAGGCACAAAATCCCTTCTGTACGGGTGAGAAATCAGAAAGAAACAACAATAGAGTGAACTTCTTCGTTCTATATTTGTACTACACTACACAAATCTCTACAGTTTTCTTTTTGTTTTATTTTGGATAACTGACCATTTTTCTAGGAACGTATTCTGACTAAAAAGTTTTACAAATAGTAAATAATGTTGTAAATGGTTGGCAACTCTAAAATAAAGTAATTTTTTGTTTATATTGCTACTGTGGAAGGTACTGGAATCCGACGTGGTGATGATAGCGTTGCAATTCATTCATGCGGCGTGGCTATGAGTGAAATGGAAAAGATAGTTGCTCATCTTTTGCGAGTACATGAGGTACCTCCTAACCAGACCATAGTTGCATCGACCGCAGAATTGCATTCTTCCTGACTCTACATCGATGACCCTCTGAATGACCACCCGAGGATGTCTCCTCCTTTCATTGGAACTCATCCGGCTCTAAGCGTATCAGGTAGTCACGGCTATGTATTGGTGCCACAATCTCTCATCTCGCAGACGGTGTACGGGTCTAGCCAACTGGACTCCAGAAGTCCAGGGGCTGAAAGTGTGCGGAGTATGATATTGCCACGGTCCTGTAACGCGTCCATATCTACCACGTCCATGGTACTCGTCGATGTCGGCAGGTTAGACAGGGGCAGTCCAATGCCTGAGGGTGAGGCCTCTGCCTGGTGGCTGGGTTGCTGCTCCGGCAGTGGATCCGTTAGACCCGAGACGGAGGTTTCCTTTTCTAATGTCTTTCGTTCGACCGTTTCTGTAGAGAAAGCTTTCTTAGAGATGTTTTTTTTTGGAAGGAAGTCTGTTTTACTGTCTGTCAGTCTGTCTGTCAGTTACTTTGGGACTCACCGGTACTCGAAAATATTTGAGCGGACTGCGCTCCAGAAATAACAAACTGGAGTACTATTTCGTTGTTCGTTTGAATTGTCTGGAATCCCTGTTTTGTGTCTACCATAGTTTGTCCCACTAATATGGGTGCCATCTTGTAGTATGCTCTGTTACAAAAGGAAAAAAGTGTCAGATTTTCGTTTTTTTCTACTCTGTACTTTTTTCTTTTGCTAATAATTAATATCGGTTTAACAGGTAAATGAATTTTATCTGTCGATCTATCTATTTTTCAAATTATGTTTTCCTTCTTTTTAGTGTGCGATTCCTTTGCTGTCTCATAAACTTACTCTAGTTGAGAATCTGTCAGGATATTCTTCAGTTGTTCTGGACTTGTGGATATCAAACGATGTGAAAATCTATTACTTCCCTCCGATCGCTTTGGTGAGATTGTGTTTGGTTTTTGAGCATCTCCTAGTTGAGTAGAAACAAATGTTTTTAGATCTGGTAGAGATCAGCTGAATCCTGAAGGTATCTAACAAAGATAGTGAGTTAACCTTCGGCATTGTTGGCTGATTCTTTTACTCTTGTCCGATTGTCTTCGTAAACCGTCATGCCGTCCTCTCCTATCCTACACGTTTTTGTTGTTAGCAGTCTGGTTTCTCGATCGCTACCTGTGTCATCTGAAAGGAAATTAAATTTAATTAGATAATTAAATATATATCATACAAAAGGCTAGCCTTCTCCATCTAGTCGTTCTTGATTCTGTGACTGACACAGTTCAGGTCCTTCACTATTTTGTCCCTAGAGTTGTTTTCACCCTAACCCTTCCATTCAACCTTTTGTCTCAGGTTTGCATCCAACCGACTTCTAATTTTTTCTATATGTTGAACATTTCAACTCACATTTATTTCCCGCTCTACTCTTCCATTCTACCCCCATTCCTAAGCTTTTGTTTTACCTTTTTAATTATTTCCTATCGCCCCCACCCCTCACATTTTTGCATTCTCTTCATTCTCTGTCATTCGTTGCAGAACATTTTTTCCATTCTTTTGCCTTTCTTTCTTTTCTACAACTTCCTTGCTATTTTTCTACACTTCTATCTCACTTTGACATCTTATTCTCCTGTTTTATTCTACTGCTTTAAAATTTTCACCTGTTAAACTTCCTTTATTAAATTCATCCTTCAGTTTTCTCTTAACTTCCTGGTTGACCAAATTTGGATTCGTCTCTCCAAAGGCTTTCAGCGAAGTCTTCAACCCGACTGAACATATCAAGATAATATTATTAGAAAGACAGTACAGGTGATTATTTTACAAGGTAAAATGTTGTCATACCTGAACTCGGTAGCTCCTGGTAGGAGGTATCAATTTTTTCTTCAAGTCCACAGCTGTCCCTCACAGGTACCCGCGTGGTGTCATCATTGACAGTCACATTGTTCTCCCTTGGTAGCATCACACGAGAAGAATAGTCGAACCACCTCACCGAACTTTCCTGATCAATGTCTAGGCTTATTGATTCCCTGTATCTGGGTCTTATGCCCCTCAGACTCTCTTCTTTTTTTCGTATCCTCAAGTATGCTTCCCTCTCAATTGAGTCCAAACCTCCTATCCTGTCGGACAGCTTTACAAATTCACTCGATGTGTGGGCTGTCAGATTGTGCATTGCCTTGCGATTAAACCGAATTGATTCTTTGCTGCCCCCTGGTGTTGACGAGTCCGTTCGGTGTCTTTGATTCACATCGACCAGTCTGATTTCGTCGGGTATCATCGAGTCGGAGCTATTGCTTATCGAACCTCCTTCCAACATCTTGTCTGATCCTTTACGCAGGAACAACTGCTGAGGTTTTTGGGTTCCTTCGAATCTTTTTTCACTGTACTCTCGTTTAGAATCTTTTGAATTTGTGCAACTTGCCAGGGTTTGACAGCTGGATGTGTCAACTCTTTTGAAAATTTTCTTTAGGATTTCATTGGGCAGTTCGTTTCCTTCTGAAATTGGAGTGAAGCAAATATTAAAAAATAAATTTTCTCTCTGAGGGTGAGGTTAAGTCTGCGATACTAAGTCTTACTCACGGAAGGTTGTTACTTCTTGCGTTTCCTGCGGGTTACCTCTCAGGCTCTCCTTCGGATCCGTCAGACTGGTGTTGCTCGGTGCTGTTGTCGATGTCTTGCTCATATAATTCGAATCTGTGTCCGAATTCTTCGGTCCGAGGTGTCTTTGATAGATCGTTTGAATCTCATTGAAGTTGACATTTTTTTTTATTCTTTTCAACTTGTCCTCGCCCTTGGATTCATCGTAGGTGGTCCTCAAATCTTGCAAAACTGTGGCCTGAGTCTCGTCAATTTTTCTGTAGTTTAGAAGAGAAAGAGCAAAGTAAACCGTTAAAATAAGCAGTACGAACCCTCAGAGACATCTGTTGTCCCTCTACTCGAATGAAAATTTGCTTTCTCCTGCGTCTGCCGCAGATGACGTCACAATCAAGTTTTGCTCAAGTTGAGAATTCCTGTCGTTTTTCTTCGAAGTTTGGCTTCATCATTGAAGTACCGTTTGCATCACAAATATATTTGATATCTACTCTAACAGTTCATAGTCTACTTATGCATTTTATTGCTGTCAGCCCCTCTATTTCTCTTTTTTATTTTCGTCACCTTCGTCACTGAAGTTTGTCAGTTTTGTATTTTTCGCCTGAGTCCTTCATTCCAAGTGCAGTTTTCGGGTTTTTCGACTCAGGCTGTGTTTGTCGCCCTTTCAATTTATTTTCTACGTTTTTATTGACAATAAGAAGAATACCAAATTTATAAACTCTTTGTTAAACTCGGTGCCTTCCCTTCCCTTTTTGTTTGTTTTTAAACATTTCCCGCTTGCACTCTTTCTCACCTCACCATGTTCTTATTTAGATTTCCTTATTTGTCAAACTTTCCATTTCGTTATGACATGTTTGTCACGGTTTCTGCTTTCCTGTGGTATTTCTTAATAATTTCGTAACACTTTTGTTCTCTTCACCGGTGTGCGAGTTGTTTGTTTATCGGTTCCGGCAATGTTCCTCTTACCTGTCAATATTAGTGACTCCGTACAAGTGCTTCTTTAGCTCTTTTTTCAGGCACTGATTTTCCAGACGGAGGGATGCGTTTTCGAATGCCATGCGCGAATTCCTTTGGACGAGTCTCAGGTACATGGCGTTTGTCGAATGAAGAGGCTTCTTGAACTTCTGATCAATTATGAAATTGAACTCTTGTCGAGCCTCATCTATCTTTTCCATTAGATTTGTGATCACCTGCAAGTGAGAGATAACAAGAAAATTACTTTCTATTGAAATCATCTTTGATTTCGTACCATTTTTTCAATTTCAGAGGTACGGACGCTAAGCCATAAAATTATGATCCTTCGAATGAGAGTTAAAGTGAGGGGGGGATGAAAATTTGAATTCTGAATTTTGAGGTTTTGGTCACGAATGGAACCATAGTAAGTCAGCCATTGCGCCGACTCTGTTTCAACCGTGGCGATTTAAAAAATTTAATTTACTCCGAATCAAATCACGTCAAATCGAAATTTTCTGAATAATTTGCTGCGGATTGGAAGAACCAGGGGACTACTGGCAACGGGAGTGTTTGAGGTACCCAAAATGAGGCTTTAGCGAATTCGACGAGGGGAGGCAGAATTAATTAAAAATTTCGGCTCCATCACGAACATGTCAATTTCAATTTCGTGGCTTTCCCCTTCTTCGGTCAAATTGGCGGCCAGAAATTTAAATTTAAATTTTATCGTTTTCGATACCTGCGTACATCTGAAAAAAGCTCCTGTCTGAAAAATCTGATTGGAAAATCACAGGGGCTTTCTGTAGGGTTTGAATTTTTTTTTGATTTTTCTATTTTCTAAGTATTTCCTTCTTCGGTCATCTTCTACTTCATCACATTTCAATTTTTGTTAAACTTTTTTAATTTCATTCACTTTTTCAATCCTTGGCCTCTCGGCTCTCAGATCGTTTTGCTGGTTTTCATTACTGTCCACTTCATTTTCACTTCCAATTTTCACTCGTCTATTTGCCCACGATATTTGTATATCTAACCTTTTGAAAAATCAAATAATTCGTTTGAATATGTTGGACGTTTGCATTTCCTTTTGGTATCACATCTCCTCCATTTTTTGTTTGTTTTATCACTTTTTCTTTTATTTCCTTCATTTCCTGCTGTCTTCACTGATTCTTGGTTGGTTTTTGATCTCGTCCTTTTATTTCTTTTCTGCCTGTCTCGTTGACCCTTCTTACCGTTTTATTCTTAGCTGAATTATTGACATTCAACAATTATAGTTTAATATCGATTTTTGCAAATCAATCAAACTCCTTAGAATTACATCGATTTTTCAAATGAAGGATGGGTAAAAATTTGGAGAGGGTAGTTTTTTTGCTCCTTGCTGTGTTTAAAACAAAGTTCTCTCTGGGAGTAACACCCGACGGGTGTCATGTATTTCAGTAAATATATTTCCCATAATTGTTGCATATTATTGATATCAAGAACTCAAGCTATTATTCTTTTGAAATAATCTTCTGGTCCATACTCACAATGTATATTTATAAGAAAAATAATGTTTCATAAGTTTCATGTATTCATTATTAATTGATTGAAGGACTTACCTGAAGGTACTCATTTTCCAAGTCCTGAAACCTTGTTCGGATATCGTTCTTGCAGTGTTTCATTCTCAAGAACCTCAGGCACAGCTCGTAGTTCCTCTCGTCTCTCTCGCATATGATCGATCTCAGCTTGGCATTCTCCGTCTTGAGCGCAGCCATCTGCCTGCCGGAACATGTTCATGGGGAATGAGCAGGAAAGCACGAGAACAGGGCCCTGAAAAGATCAATTACAGGGCCCTCTGAACCCCCATTCCCTCGACAGGGATGGAAGAGTATAAATAAAAACTCGCATGGAGAAAGTTCTTGGAATTTTACGGATCGACGGCCAGGGAGGAACTTAATTAGTCTTTGACGTTACCGAAGGGGGTTTAAACCACCCCTCAGAAGCAAGTAAGGGTTGAACGAAAAGGAAATTTCGGCAGGAGACATGTCATTTGCTGATAGTTTTTGGGGCCTTCCCAAAAAAGCCTTTTTCCTTTCCGGCCCTTTCCCAGTTCGCCTTTTCCGCTGCACACACCCGTCGTCATCTGTTTGAACTTTGTCAGCAAGTCGAAGCTGACAGCATGTCGACATATAAGTCGTCATGTGGAGACTCTAATAACGTCCTTTTTTACATTGGAAAATCAGTTTTCCTTGTCAGATTTCAAAGGATCAAGTGACACCTGCCCGGTGGCAGTGTTCTTTTGACGAATGTGAAGAGGTGGCTGTACAGCAAGTGACAGCCCACTTTAACTTGTCGCTTAATACTGCTGTAGTCACATAAAATCCCAAGTACTTAATCCCGTTTTCAGGGCCCTAACTACCGTAACAGTTATTTTCGAATAACTAGTAAGTTAGTTTTGCAATCACCTGGTGCACTGTGTCATTAAAACACTTACAGTGACAAGTCTTTTCCTTCGTACAGATGAAGACTTTCAACCGACGGGGATTTCTGTAGCTGTGAATCACTGTAGGACATGCAGGGTGTATTAACCCGTTCTTTGGGTTCGTGACTCAGCTTCTGCGATTTTGAACTTTTCAAACGAAGAATTCCTCGTTGGTCCGCAAAGTCTCCTTTTTCCTTGTTCAAATGCCATATGAGGGAGTGCTGACTGATGGGCAAGTTCCACTTGCTTGTTTCTTTCTTTCCTTCCACCGGCATTGGTTTCACCTCTTGCAACCGTTTTTTGCACTTTGTCATCTCCTCGCAAAACTTTTCTTTTTCCTCCAGGTAGTGGTTTCGTTCATCGTTTAATTGTTCTGTAATTTTCAAGTGTTAGAAAATAAAAAGAAGAGTTTGAAAATGAAAGATCCAGACACTCACGTCGCAATTGTTTGTTGCTCTTCTCGAGACGTCTGATCTCACCAACAGCTCTATCCTTCTCTCTAGCTATCGTTCCCAAAGAGTAGTCCTTGCTGTCGACCGACTCCTCCAGGATTTTCAGCTTGTGTCGCAGTTCTTTGACTCGTCCCTGAAGCTTCTTCAGCAGGAGTTCCCTCTCCTCCGGTGACACGGAGCTCGTGCTGTCCGCCTGAAGCAGAAAGCGGCACGTCAACCCCCAAGTTTATTGCAGAACCGCTTCTGCTGTCGAATAAATTTCTACCCTCTGACCTTCATCTGTATTTCTGTATGCCCTCCCTCCCCCTACCTGCGCTAAATGCACGTGATTGCCTTGAGGTTTTTCCAAGGGAGCTTTCATGCTTTGCGGCTTTTCCCGCTTCTGATTAACGATTCTCCAACTCTCGCTGTATATAACAGTATCCATCAAGTTGTCTCCTTTTTAAACCGCTTAGCTTAATATTTCTCCTTCACCCCTTTGGGTTTTGCCTGCCTAGTTTGCAGACATTTCTCCTTAACTACGCTCATTTCATTGAGTCGCTTGATATTGTATCTTTCGAGTCGAGTTATTTAGAATATGCTGTTTGCGTGTTTACTTTGTTTTTATAGAAAACACGCATGTCGCATTGAAATGGCCTCTGTATTTTCACAGAAATTGGAAATCATTACTAAAAAAACTTATTATTTTGTGTAATGCATATTTAGTAGTACTTTAAGTGTTCCATAGCATTCATAAAGTAATAGCCAAAAAATAAAATTAAGTGAAACCTTTTGATATTCATCGAGTGCATTTAGGAAGAACAAGTTTCTCAAGTGTAAGTACCTTGCCATACCTGCTGTTTGATGTGAGTTTTTCCAACTTTAACATCGTCTTCGGATTGGAGAGGAGAATTTCTATGTGAAGAAAGGCTACTACTGTCCGAAGACGGTTGAAACGACTTTCTGTAAGTAAAATTATGCGATATAGAAAGTTAGGAATATACTGGTTGGATTATATTGGTTTACAAATGGTTTTGCTACGTTTAAGAGCCCAGGTATCTCTCTCTCTCTCTCATATCATCAGTCAGCTTTGACAACCTTTTTCAGTAATTATTTCTTGTCTTTTCCCCAGTCTTCCTCCCATTTTAATATAAGTTTGATCTATAATGGTTTATACACGAGACAGTTACTTCCATCCGACTTTAGTTGTTCCACAGCCCGAGTTTTATTAATAGGACCCGACGTTTTGTCTGCTCCACGTGTGTTTCCTCACTTTCACATAACTTTTTTTTCAGCTAGTCAATTACACTTTATTTTTGTTTCACACACTGCTACATTAATCTCACCTCCCAAGTTATTCTTCGCGCTTAGTGCCTTTGGAAATTCGGTCCTCTACGGTTTCTCCTGTGACATTTCTGAATTTCCTTGTTCTTCATCTCTTCCATATTCCTTCCAATTTATTTTATTTTCATTGTAATTCGCGTCGCGTTCCATATTTGACTCCACATAACCATTTTTCTCTGTCACTTTCCGGCACTTTCACGTTGACCTTATGACACTTGAGAGTTTCCACGTTATCTTTGTCACTGGCACTTCCCAACTGCCTAATATTCACTTGATACTTTTGTATATAGTTCACGTTTCAATATTGACATGTATATTGGGCACTTTTCTTTTCCATCACTTTATAAAGCTTATTATCCTTCGGTTCTTTTCTTTCTGCTTCTCTCTGTTGACATAATAACATTCAGTTTGTTTTGCTCTTATTTCTTCATTTTGTTTTATTTTTCCTCCCAGTTTCTTCCTTTTATTCATATCTAACACTTTGTATTTTTATTTTTGATAAACTCTGATACTCTTTTACATCTTCACCTTTTCTCACTAGTAATTTCATGAAGTTTTATAAATTTATTAAAACCTTTTCGCTTCTTGTTTCTTGCCTAACTCTATTTTGCAGTGACCAACAGTGGCTAAACTGACCCAAGATGTAATTTGTTGTGTTGTGATATCGATTACATAAATTTATTGTAATGTCTTGTCTTTCTTAGTTCCAGGCTGAAAAGTCTGTCTACTGAAGTGCGGCAATGAAGCGTGGCAGTCACAGTTGAAATGTTCTGAAATAATGGAAGGTCTCCTTTATGTAATATTTTTCACTGTTGTCTTCTGGCACATTTGTGTGGGATTCTGTAAACGATTGTTTACTTAGTAACATTCTAGAAGACGGCCTATTTTTCTCTACTTTTCTTTAATTCAGTGCCGTTGTGCCACTGCTCCTTTTTCAACTCACTCCAAGCCTTCGTTCCTAGTTCTAACTTCCTCGTACGAATTCTTCCTTATCCATTTATAACATTCCGACCGACTGATTATTCGTAATACAATGAAATTTTTCTAACTCCCAAAAATAATGAGATATGTAGTCCTTTTCGGAGAGAATTTTCCAAGAAAAAGAAATGTAAATTCACAAAATATGTGGGAGAATATATATTGAACAGGTGCTTATATATTCGTAATATATATATGTGGATGATTTTACTAATGGTTTCTGTGTCTTCTTCCCACACTGTGTGGCATCTGTAAAAACTTTCCAAGTTCTTTGACTATGTGTTTCTCTTCCTTTGCGGAATTGTCTCTCCTTTTACATAACCCTGAAAGAAACGCCCGCGGCATTCCGTTTGGAAACTTTCATCCCGACACCTACCTTTTTTATCTTTCTTCTTCTTCTACTTCTTCTTCCTCCTCTGAAGGATGTTGGTTTCTTTGTGGATTACATTTGCGAGTGCACTTCTGCTTTCCCCATATTTTTCACTTGGTTTAAGTGAGGTTCACGGAATGAAATGTCCAAGAAAGGTACCGCGTTACCAGTGACAGGTATGACGTGAGTATACAAGATGGCGTCCGAGTGTAATGTCCGTGACTCTATGATGGCTCAAAGTCTAACCCCTAACTCTTACTATTCCTTACCTGTTCAATTTAGCAGCCTGAGGACTGCTGCCGGCAAGTTCAGACGTCACCCTTTTCCCTTTCGCTACATTTCCCCCGTTCCTGTTCATCATTTCCCAATTTTGTTTACATAACATAGGAATTTGAGTTTGTTTTATTTCGTCAATGGAATTGTCGTTCCGGAATTTCCAGTCCCGCATCGAGTAAAAAAAAACAATGAGGGTAAACACATGCCGAAAGTGACGTTGGCAGCTTGTTGCGACACTAAAACTACACAATGAACCGGCAGAACCGAAAGAAGGAGAAGAACAAGTAGGAGAAGGAGAGAAGAAAATTGAACGACAGCGATTGCAGAAAGCGGAAGATAATTAATGTTTTTACGATCGTACACGGTCAGATGAACCAGAAAAATAAATAAATACGTTAATAAAGGTAAATAAAACTAAATAACTTTTTCTTTCCTCGGCCTTAGCTGGACATTCTGACGGTTGTTGTTGCTGTTGCTGCTGGTGTTGCCTTTATCATTAAAATTAAAAGTTTCCTTTGAACACCTGCCACTTAACGTGCTTTCCTTTTACTAACGAAACGAGGCATCGGGTAATGGCCGATTGGCAGAAACAAAACAAACAAGTAAAATAATAAAATTGGCTCAGAATTTAACCGGAAACGGTTGTTTTAAGGAAAAAAGAACAGGAAGCGTCACGGGATTTTTCTGCCCTACAGGAACACGCGATTTTTTCGCAAAAACTCTAGCAGAAAAGCAAAATAGAAGGACGGAAAAAATGTCTTTCCACGCAAAATTTTGGCCGA
Organism: Polyplax serrata; assembly: GCA_037055365.1. Taxonomy (NCBI): domain Eukaryota; kingdom Metazoa; phylum Arthropoda; class Insecta; order Psocodea; family Polyplacidae; genus Polyplax; species Polyplax serrata. The sequence continues at coordinate 2,061,042 of JAWJWE010000006.1, forward strand.
AACTAGCAGAAGAGTTTTTGTTTTGTTTTTATTGTAGTAAACGTCGAAAGGAGTCGAAAGACCGGAAATAACATCGGCGAGAAATAGAATCTGAGGTCAAAATTAACTGTAGTTGTTTACGTAGTCCACTGAGACTACAACCAAACTATTTCCGGTGTCCCTCTTTATTTCCGATTATCTCGTAATAATAGTACATGTTACGTATGTTGCATCTACGAAAACATCAGGTCAGATGAATTGATTTCCAGAGGTAGACAAATGGATGAATTACTTCCGGTTTTATCCCTTTTCATTAATTCTTTTGCACTTTTCTTTTCACTCAACTATGCTTTTCTCTCTGTAGTTATCTCCATTCCTCAACTTTCTTTAAGCTTCTTACGCACTTTTCGTATATTTGCGACGTGAATTTGCCACACTGCGACGTGCTCGCATTTTCCGTCACACTTTCATAATTCAACTTTAATGCTTCTCATTCCTCTCCTTCTCCATGGGTTGTTTTACTCAAAATAGTTTGTTTGTTTTCCTCTCTCTGTGGTTCTCTTTTTCTCTTCTTCTGATTTTTCATCTCCCCTGGAGTCAACAATCCAATATTTCACCTTTCATTTCTATCTAATATGTTTCCGTTTGATATAAAAAAATAAATTTTCCAAATTGGGGCATTAATTTGATGGGATGGCTTCATTTTATTTTTCAACTTTGGAGAAAAGTTTGTCGGATTTCTATCTTAGTTTCTATAGTTGTTCTTCTCCTTTCCTAATAGTCCCACTCTAATTTCCCAGAATCTCCCTTTTGGACTTCTCCACTTTCAGTTTATTATCATTACGACTCACTCTTGTTTGTTTCTCTTTATATTTTTCTTTCTTCTTATTTTAATTTATTATCCTGCTTTTAGTTGGTCTTTCGTATTACTTTTAACACAGTGAAGTGTTTCAATCTTTCGATTTAACCTTTCCTTCACCGTCTAACTTTTTCTCGTTTCTTTTTTTTTGACGGATTGACATTTGACTCCATTCTTCGGAAGGACAGAATTTGTGTGGGAGACTCAAATAAGTCAAGTCGTGCAGGATTGCTAGAACTGTATTGGTTGCCGAGGCAAGTCAAAGCCTTCAAGTTGGGGCTATCGAGCCCCAACAGAAGACATTTGGAAACACAAAGTGGGACAATGTGAGCAGTAGAGCAGTAGTTGTGACGTCTCCTGGTTGCACCACATTTATCAGGTGGGAAAAGCAATCGGGAACTGCTTAAACGATCTCTGACCTTTCTTTACACTTATCACACCATTGACTCGATACCAGCAAGAGAGAAAGACATCATCAGCCAAGTAAACAAACATAGTTTTGCTGACGGGCGCTTTCAATTAATTTATTTATCTGACTTATTCTTTTCTTTCTTCGTTCGGACAAACACACATTCATTACACCTTCATCATCTTTCTGCATGGGTCGGGACGTTTTATATGCAAGAATGTTGCCAATTGGGTCGTGCTGACTCCATGAAGTTGAAAATGGGACTCACAACCCTTTTCTGAGCGGCCCCCTCCCTCAAGTCTGATTGCCAACCTGAAGACCAAAAGGATCAACTGCAAACCGAATTTAATTGTATATTGTTCGTACAAACTTCATCCCTCATTACCTTTATTGTTTGTATAATTCCTGTGAATTGACATCTCATTTTCTTCGTATTCCATGTCATTTTTGATGACAAGAATTTGAAAATGATTCGATTCCATTTAAATTTTTTCTTTATTCTCCTTTCTGTCCTTTAGTTTTTGTTCGTCTACGTTGAACGTTGTAAATTAATTCTTCCACGTGTAAAAAGACTGAAACTGTCAAATTCAAAGAAGGCGATACTCACACAATATTTAAGAGAAATGAAGAGAATAGAATTGGCATAAACACACATAAATGACGTTGTTATATAAATAACAACTTAAGTTACAATAAATTTAATTCTGAGCTTATAAATGATGCTGTACAATGTGGTGTTCGTAGGCGCAGGATTGCACAGTGAAAGTAGACAACAGTAGTCGAAATATGCGAAAGCAGAAAATCTCATTGGTCTTCTCCAAAACAAACCTTTTATATAATTTTCATTAGAGTTTCAACTTTCAATGGTTTTCCACGGGTCGTGTGGACGACAATGCGGCATTGTACTTTCTCTCCTGTCCGCGTGGACTTTCTACTTTCATTTCCCATCGGACTGAACCGAATATTTTCTCAGAGAAATCAAACCTTCCCACACCAAGCGGTTTGAAAAAACCGGACAGAGCACTTTCCTCTTTTATGAATTCACAAGTCTAAAATAAATTCATAAACCCATTAGAAAATCCACCCTCGCTTTTATTAGTGTCAGGTTCGGTTTTCAAAATTGATTTCCGGAGGGGAATGAAAAATCGCTGAATATTCATTTTGAGAAATGAACCCGATCGCGGATGCATCGTTCCAGAGAAATTGAGAAAGAAAGAGAGAGTGTGGGATAATGAGGCAAAGAGGAGGAAGAAGGAGTAGCACAGGAAAGAAAATGGAATTTTGAAAGAAAAGGAGGAACAAGGAACACGCGGCAGCGGAGAAAGGTACGCCAAAGAAGAAATTAATGAAAGAGGACATGAGTGAGTGAGAATGAATGAATGATACAATTAGAATGAAACTCAAGAATTGAAACAAAACAAAAGAAAAATCTGTCTGGTCAAAGGTCACAAGTCAAAGGTCGAATACGACCTATCCCTCAAGAAAGACCAGAGTCTTTCCACCTTCCTCTGACATCTTCTGCCTTAAACGTGTTCTCTTTTTCTATCCTCACTTTTTTTTTAATTCTCTACTATTCAGACAAACATTTTGTTTACATGTCAAACGGTTATTTTTTGTAATTATTTTTTGATTCCTCGTGTCTTACTGAACTATTGTTTTTCTGTTGTATTTCTTCATTATTTCTTTCTCTCTCCCTTACAAACTCTCTTTTATTAAAATTGTTCTGCTTCTCCTCAATTTCATCCTCTTTACTAAATGATAAAAAGTTTTTTTTTACTTCCAAATTCTACGCATATTCTTTTTCTGATCTGTCCATCCCGTGATTGTTCTTGGCTACTTTCTTTCTATAAAAAAACTTCAAACTCATCGACCTTTTTCATCTTTAAATTTATTTTTACGGGTGCCGGCAAATCAACCTGTTTTGTTGGTTTGATTTTTGACCATTTTTAGACGTTTTATAAAATTATATAATAGTTTTAAATTTTAATTCCTTCTGTTCTCTGAGTATTCACTTTTGGTAATTTTCAATTTTAAATTTTGAAAACCCTGCTGATGCATGAGAATGAGGAAAAACGATAGAAAAATCTAGTTAAATTAAATTGAGAAAAGGTTTCTGAATTTTGGCTGAGGATTTTTGGGCAGTTGGACTAATAGAAGAGTTGGATCGATTGAGCAACATTCGCACCGGTTAATCCTTTCCAATATAAAACCGAGGGAAGGTTCCTATCGAAGGTTTCTCTGTTTCTTTTCGTTACCTTCAACCTTCTCGTTTTTTCTCGACATTTTTCCCGCTCATTTACACAATAACACAAATTTTTTGGTTTTCTTTTGCCTCCAGAAAAAACCTAGCAAATGTCACTTCAAATTATTCTTATTCGTGAGCCGATCGCTTGATGATTCTATGGAGAACTCTTACTTTCCATCACCTGGATATTTTCCAGCAGAATTAGAATATGTTGTTAAGGATTTTTTGAAATTTAAAAGAACCTGTTGTAGCGTGAAGAAAAGTTTTAAAATTACATGATATTCATAATCGTTGACTGCTTACAATCGCTTTCTTTGACTGTCTTACAGTCGCAGGTTACGTGTACTGAGTAATAAAACAATTTGTACACAAATAGAATAAAAAACTGTCCTGTGCAGGGCACTGAACCAGGATCTGAATTCACAAAACTGAGTCAAATTATGAAAAATCAGTAAAAATATTGTATTTGAACATCTTCTCCATATGAAAAATTTCAACGAACTTATAGAAGGCTAATTAGTCTCAGTAGTCAAAAAAGCAGTTAGAATACCTGTGACAGGCGAACAGGTAACAGGTAAAAGAAAGTATAACGGTCATTACCCAGTAATAAAGTTTGCAATTTATTAAAACTATAAATACATCATGTCCATTTCAGGGTTTTGCAGTTTTCGTTGAAGTTTAATTACAAAAGGTAAATGAGACTGAAGTTAGGCATCCATTGTTTTGTTTCTTCTGCTCTACGATTGTTGTTAGTATGGGCCGTAGTATCCGCCTCCGAATTTGGCGTTTTGGAATCCGGCGTAGTTTTTACCATTGTTGAAACCGTTTTGGAACCCGTGATTGTAGCCAATTTTGGCCAATTCGGAGTTTCTGATACCACCAGAACCACCGTAGTGGTCGGCATTGTTGTAGTAGCCGTTCTTTCCGTAGTAATCCTTGAATCCCTGGTTGTGAGCAATGAGTTTGCCATTACCGATGTATCCCTTCTTGGCTTCTTCGTCAGCTGTGTATTCGTTGAATTTCTTGGCTCCGGTGACTCCGCTCAAGAAGTTGTTGCCGTATTTGTCACCATATTTCTTGCCGAATTCGTAGTTACCTGAAGTAAAAAAAATGTATTAAACGCATTACAAGAGACCGCGGCGTATCGATAACTCGCTCATACAAAAAATACACTTGGGTACAGTTGGAGGTTTAAATAACATCAGAACGGTGCTTGACAACCACAAAAACAAATGAACAATTTTAGAAGACAAAAATCATGAGGTAGTGGAAAGAAATACAAGAGCAAGTACCTTAAGTACTCGAATAAAAGGAGAAAAGGAAATAGCTTGAAAGAGAATGAGAAGTGAAGGTAAAAGACAAGAAGATTGATTCACATTCTATCCATCAATTTATCTTTCTCTGACTAAAGGATATTGAATGCCGGTTTCGGACGTGAACGGCATTCAACAGTAACGACAGGAAAATTAGCTGCGACAGGATCGTGGAAGCAGACAAACACATACAGAAAGAGAGGCTGAGAGACACCCGCCATCTTCTCGTCGTCTTTCCACAAAAGAAAGAAGTTCAACAGAAGAGTTGAAATTATTCTGTTGGACGAAGCCGTCCTTTTTGTCAGGTCTTGACTTGAAAGTTTAATTTTAACTAGGGGAGGGCAACTAAATAGACAAGGTCTTTCAATTTCACGAACGGCTTTTATTCTTAAATAAATTGCTTGTCTATTCTTTGGGAAATTTGACCGATCTTCTTAATGAAGCGGAAAATAATATCTGATTTTCAGGATAATCCCACGACCTCCTTCTACTAAAAAGAACATCGTTTAAGTCATCTAGGGCTCGTCTCGGTTACCTGTCAGAAAGTCTATTCTCACCCAAATAGTTGTCTATTTGGCGTAATAGACGGTTGTTATGAAGGGTAATTGTTTGTTGGCGTGCAGGTAATTAAACACCGCGGAGAAGAGAAGTGATAAATGGAAGAATCGACGGGCAGAAGGTTAGAACAAACGGTAAAGTGTGAAGTTAGCAAAACGAAAAAAAAAACTAGTAAAAAATAGATAAAGGAAAAGTAAAGGTAATTGATAGTTCAGGGTTGGCATCAATTTCTGTCGACTGGTAGGAACACGGAAAGAGAAACAAAAAGGCTGTTAAAACAACACCTCAGCTTATTAAAATAAAAATGTCCAACAGCAAATGAAGAACATAAGAAGTAAAATTTACCTTCGTCGTGGTCAGAGTCGTAGTAGGTCTCGTCATTTCCAGATTCGTCCTTGTGGTAGGACTTGTGGAAGCCAGTCTTCTTGTGACCCTTTTGGTATCCCTTGAGTTGGTTGTCACCGAGAGCGTTGTAGGCATTGACGGCGTATTCCTGGTTCTTGTCGTAGATTTCTCCATTTCCTGCAAGAAACAGATACGTCTCGGGTTCAGAAACTGCTACACCACTAGACATCATTTTACACATTACATTCTGTACTCACCAAGGTCGGATTTTCCTCCTCTGACACCGGAGTAGTAGAGCTTGTTGGCGTGGTCATCGGCCAAGTGGTGTTTGTTGTCGTTATAGGCTTCGACACCTTGGTATCCGCCGTTCTTAAATCCGCCACCATGGTGGTAGATTCCGTCCTTGAATCCGCCATCAATGGATTCCTTGTAGATTTGTTCACCTTTGTTACCTTTGAAAAGTAAATTGTCATCAGAAATAAAACAATATGGTATCGTAATACGTCGAGTTAACAGAGCTCAAATGTTTTAATCCAATGCTGGTCCACCTACCGAGAGCCAGGGCTCCTTCATTGAGTCCAGATTTAACGAAGCCACCCTTATAGCCACCTCCAAGGTAGGGACCACCGATGATGGGCTTGCCAACGAGGCCGTACCCGGCTCCAAGACCTGAGATGGTAAATACGTTAAAATAGAGTGGTTCCTTAATATTAAAAAGTTCGTCTAGAGCGAGTAGTAGCGACACTTTGTTACTTATAGACAGGCGAAAATTTTTAAGTTAAGTTACTAGAATTTAAGGTTTCTAAGAAATTCGACCCAAAAGAATCTTCAACAGTATCAAACTTCCAACTGTCCACCCGTGCCATTTTGGTGTTGCCACTGAGGACACCAAATCTTAGCAAAATATTTTCCCTTCAACTTTTCTGTTCCTTGAGGCAGCCTTTTCCCAGGGCGAACCTTTCTTTGAATTCCTTCTGCTGTAATTAATTCTTTCGTACCTTAATTTAACAGGAGAAACTTTCAAGGCGAAAGGTTTCGTACCATTTCTTGCCTTGGTTCCTCTCCTGCCCCCCTATAGTCACCTTCAGCGTCCCTTTTTGCTTATGTTTTTTTTTTCAAATCGGAACTCCCCGTCAGAAAATAATAAAATTAACAGTAAAAAGCTTTAAGAAGCTTTAAGCTTTAAAGAAAGAATTTCTTCCTCATACTAATCTCTTCGAAAGGCTTTATACTTATATTTTTATATTTTGTACGCATTTCATATTATTATATTATTCGCATAAATTTTGCGTCGTGTTTTCCTTATTATTATTTCTTCCCTGTTTCATCTTGATAACAGAGAATAATTTTTAAGTGCTTCCCTGTGCAGGGATTTGCTGCGGGCAGGTGAGGGCGAGGGTAAGCCAGGGGTTGGTGGTGGCGGATAGACAGAAATACTTCCGGTAAAACTTTCCGCTAAATTATCTAACGACGACAGATTTCAAAGTGATTTGAATTTATGGCCATTAAAATGTACTCTGCTTAAGTATTTCCGGTTGACGGTAGAAAATTTGAAATTTACCGCCACAGCCGCAGATGTCTCCCATCCCAACCGTAGCAAAACCTATGACTTGAGATTGTTACGGCTCCTAGATGAATTACTTCTCTAAAAGGAATTGATTATTCGTGTGGGATGAGGCGAATGACAAGGCATAAAATAGATCTCTCTAACTGTAATGATCTGTTTTTGAAATTTAAAATGAAAAAACGGTATGTAAAGAAAAGAAGCGTCTTCTGCAACTTCGTGTGGATGTAGTAAAGTTCTTTTTATTATTAAAAAATTGAGTTGTTTTCCTGTCGCTCTATTACCGACTATCTCATGATTAATTTACTATTTCCTTTTTACAAGTGAGAAATTTTTGATTCAATTCTTCAAGTCATTTTTGTTTTCGGTTTTGCTTTACATTCTACAACAGATACTATCGACGAATAATTAAACTCTTATGTTCCACCTAAAGTTCAAATTTCTGTCACTTTCGATATTCATAATTCAAGTGCAGCAGCGTCATTGTATATGTAGTGTAGCATTTTTAACATTAGTAATTTTCCTCTAACAGTTTTATGCTTTTCTCTTGCTGTTGGGGTAATAACTTGATGTAAAAATCTGTTAACTCACCAGCTCCATAAGTCAAGGCTTCGGCTTCGTAGGGTCCGGCGTAGAGGGCTGGTTCAACGACAGGTGCGACGTACCCCTCAAGCGGTGTCACAAAGTGTGGAACTCCACCGTAAAAGTGGGGTCCAACTCGAGTTTCGGCCGGGGCCAAATCGGCTTTGCTGTCGCCGTGTACGGAGGCGACTAACAAAAGTCCAAGAGTTACGCACTTGAGCAACATGTTTTTAATTACAAAAAAGCACTGGAACAAATAGAACAAAACGAATTGTTGAATGGTCGCAAAAGAAAAAGTAATAAAAAAAAATAAAGACAAATTTGTAAGAAAGGCAAACAATAGAAAAATTTTAAAGAAACACAGATGTGGAGGCTGACATTTTGAATTTTTTTTAAAATGGCGCGGGGGACCCAAAATGTCAAAATGGCTGCCCCCAGATTTATCCAACACCCCTGTGCTTTTGTTTTTCACCCTCTCTCAATGTCCAATTTATGTTTTTCACATTTGCCTTTTCCTTTTCACTTGTTTCTTTTGAAATAAAAAAACAAAAATTTTCAAAAAAAGTCACTTCACATACCACTTGTGTTCACTGGTAGCCCTGTTTGACGTCTTCTGGTTTGTGGACTCTTGTATTTAAAGCAAAAACCCGGATGAGTCACTTCCAATTCATGCGAAATGTCCTGGAAAATGCCGTTGAATGCCATAAAACTGCCAGAGCACCCCTCCATCTAATGGCAACTTTCCTTGGCTCCCACTTTTTTCCCTCGCTGGTCCAATGTCAAGTTTAACAGTCTCCCACAAAATTATTCACTCGAATTGATTTGTTGGAAATTTGGCCGATGGAAAATTTAGAGTGGTTTCATCTAATTTTGCCTTCTGAGGTGACGCGGTTTCACCTTACCCAAAATTAAATTCTTAATTAGTTGGAATAATTAATTTTGTAACATTTACAATTTTTTTTCTTGTCTTTAAATTTGAGAAATTGAACTTGCAACGTCTCAATGACTTGTCGACATGGGGCTTGTTCCCAGGAATTCCTATTTCGTCTACTTTGAACCGGAAATAGAATTTACAAGTTTGACAAGAATGAAGCCTTAAGCACTGACAAACGCTTTCGTCAATTTTAAAGGATCAAAAACTCGAGTTCAAACATCAGCAAGCACGTTAAGGTCGTGTAGAAAGGTCCGCTGTAGGGAATTGATGTCACTAAATAGTTTTCAATAAACTATAACAACTTCTAACTATTTTTGGTTTCGTGTCCGTCTTGCATGAATGTTTTATTAAATGTTTTAGTGCTTCTTGTGCATCATTTGCTATTCTGTTTCTGAAACGTTCTTAATTGAAACTTCCTATGCCTTTCCTTCAAAATTTATTTTTTATTGTATCGATTGTTTTCTATTTAAATGTTATTTTTCCGTTAGATACATAACTCTAACCGCAGTCGTCGTACTGTGAAAGGTTTTGCCAATTAGTATTACTTTATAAACATTTCATATTTCTAAACTAATTATATATACAGAAATGCCAAATATTGTTTTAACGTGACATTACGTACATATTATATTATTTCCTATAATATAAAATTATTAGTTTTGAAAAAAAGAAACAGTTTCTAATTACGACGGTGTAATGATGCCGCTACATAATTAAACAGCATTCATTTTGTGTTGTCACGAAAACGAAAACCTTCAATATTGAAGATTATAAAATAGTATTCATACAAAATAACATAAAAATGGAAAATTAAATCAAAGACTACAATAGAGAAGTGGTAATGTTTGTTAGGCTCTAATGAGAACCTTTGAAAATTTATTGGGACCATCAAATTTGACAGTTTTGAACTTCAGACAGAGACAAAATTTGGCAAGTGTCAAAATTTATATTAACAACTCTTCAGTTTCCAATCTAATCATTGACAATTTGATTTTTTTCCGGTTGATTAAGACCTGGCGAGTCTGAACAAATTTATTACGACTACACAGAGTTACATGTTAGTGACCTTCGGTTAGTCAGGCAAAAGTTTCAGGTGTTTTACCCTCAGGTACGAGGTAGGTCACGGGTGAGCGGAAACGAATTTTATTGCCTTCTGTTGCATAACTCGGTTAATTTTTGCCTCGTCAATTTCAAGAGTTGGTAATTGAAAACCAGGAATTTCGACAAGTAACAGTAACAGTTTTGGGTTGCACCTTTGACTCTGTCGGGAATTCAAACAATTCAGCAGGTATTGACCAATAATTTTCAATTAAGCGATTTTTGGTTTGTCAACCGACGGCAATTTAAAGTCAAGTGGTCGAACCTCGTGTGCCCGTCGAAAGTTTCGAAATTTAAATGACCACAGCAATTGAAATTCACGTATCTGTTAGAACAAGCCACCAACTATTATTCCAAGTTCATCACCATCGACAAAACCATCATTTTTACTGTGTCGGAATTTTATAGAGAGGGAAAGCATAGCAAAAGTGCGTAACTCTTGGTTTGACAATGAATGTGAAGAATCACAAGTGGAATCACAACCACCCTTACGACTGAAAAGGACAATTCTTTGCGAGAGAATGATAGAAGATGTTCTGAAGGGAGGAAAAGACTGAACGTCTTTGAGCTATTAGAGTAAGCAATGCGAGACAAAATGTTGTAGTTGATAGGAAAAATGTAGAGGCAATTGGGCAGAATCCAAAATGCACAAAGCAAACGTAATCAACTACCAAAGGGCGGACCTTCTGGAATGAGAAAAAGAAGTAGAAGGAAGGTAAATAAAAATAGAACTCGGCGGAAAGGTTGTCAGTAATTGAAAAGCCCACAATTTAAAGAAAAAAGCGAAATGAAGAAGAAAAATTGCTTAGAAAAAAAGGAACAAAGTTGAGTAAGCCGATGTGGCTGAATGGAGTTGTCGATAAAATAAATTGATGGTCGAAATGAGATGTGCACTATGACGAATATCAGCAAAGAAATGATGAAGCATTAGTTAGGATATTATTTTGTACAGTAACGGCGTGTTATTATTATTTAAAGCACATGTGAAAGGGTGAATGGAGAAAGACAAAAGTATAGAAATTGGAGTAGAGAGAGAAAATATCAAGACACCAAAAGAGTTTTATAGCAAAACTCAATTAGCCAAATGAATGCAGTGTAATCAATGAAAAAAAATATTGAAACAACAATGAAATACATATAGGTTTAAGTAAATCAAATAATGTGATGTATATGAAAAACCGGAAGTAGTATTTAACGTTAACCAGTTTCACTGAAGTGAAGTAGCAGAATTATGTGAAAAGTGTGAAACAATTTAAAATTGGGAGGAGCAGTGCAAGTCAAGTGCCACGGCAAGACGACCGCTTTCTCTCTTGAGTGTGCGGAAACGGAAAGATACAAATTAAAAAACCTTTTTGGCCGGCTTTGCCTTAATTTTATTATTCAAGGCAATTTGCTTAAAAGTCGAAATTTATTTTTGAATCTGAAAGGAGGTTCCGTCGAGTACAAAACCGAACTCACTTTTTCGGGGAGAAGAGGCAACCGAAGAAATGGCATCAGAGGAAAAACAGACGGCCGGACGAAGAGAAGGCCACTGAAACTCGTTTGAAAATGTTGAAATTAAAACTTAAGTAGTAGGATTAAGGAGAAATCAAAACACTCGCTGGAACGAATTAGATTTTCGAATGGAAGTAGAACAAACAGAGAAGCACAAGGACGGTCCTGACAAATAAACAATTGTAACAAGCCTCTTTAAAAAAAGTAAACCGTTGAAAAAGAGGCAATGAAGTCAACGGGGCAAAAGCTGAAGGAGTCCTTCTTAGAAACAGCGTCTGCTGCCACGACTAATTCTTTCTCTACTTTACATTTTTCAATGTCCGTGTCTGTTCTTCCTTTCCCATTGTTTTCTCGAGCTATGTTTCCACAAAATCTATAAAAAAAAAATATTCAAAAGGAAGTAAGAATAAACGTGCATGGTATGAAAACTGTCAGTTGATGATAATGCCGGGCCAGACCGACATTTAAAATCTTAAATGACTTGACTACGATTGCTCCTCTCATTAAATACTGTAAATAAAAAACAATATTTATTAATATGAATAATAATGAAATAGTAATGAAAGAATAAAAGATGTCGACTTGGTACTGCGTATACTTGAAATTGAAAACAACAATGAGGGCTGGAAAAGGTCAACAAAAGGCATTAAGAGGCAGACCAGAGGTTGGTTGTAGTACGTTGCAGTAGAAACACAAATTCAATTGTCGAACAGTCGCCCAGCAAAGTCTTTTGAGTCCGGAGGTTTAAAAGACGTGCAGCAAGAGTTTCGACATCAACAGCGTGGCATTAGAGGAACAGGTCAAATTTCACGTCGACTTTTCAAAGGAAAAAAATGACAAACCTTACGGGTGGGCCACGAGAAGCAACGGCAACTCAAGAAAACTTCTAATAATTTCTTTCTTTTCTATTTTAAGAGTAGAAATAAAGTTTTACAAATATGTTTTTGGTTCAAATGGCTGCTCATTCTCGATTTCTCTACATTAGAGAAAAAAATTGTTTTCCGTTTCTGGAATTTGGAAACGGCTATCCGACAGCATCAGAGCGTGTATTCTGAGACGTCACGGGAGTGAAGCCTCCCTCACCCGTTGACAAATTTTATGGGAAATCATTACTGTACTATTTTCACTAAAATATTAAACAAACAGTCTGTTAGACGCGTCCGACGTAATAGAATGGCGATTTAGGCAAAATAGTATAAAAATTAGAGTAAAAAATGAAAATTGACGAAAAGGCGGAAAATAAACAAGAAACCCAAAGATATCTGATGAATTGTTGGCAATTCTTGGAATAATCGAACACGACCTAACGGTAAATCTCGATCGATACATCGAACGTTCCTTTGACACCTCAGACTCTTTTGATTTTATTTGTGTGTATTTGCCTGGGTTTTTTTCCTTTGTCAGGTGGTGCTTGGTGTCAGGTTTCTTGTTTCCTTTGACTGTCGTGCAGGCAGCTGTCCACCAACGGCTGAACACAGCAAAATAAAAGGCTTCGTCCTGCTGGAAACAGAGAGAGAGAGAGAGAGAGAGGAAGGACGAGGCCATTTTATTTCAGAAAAGAATGCTCTTTTTGTTGGTTAAATGCCGGGGTTGGAATCGTGATTTATGTCATCTCCAGATAAATGGCTCCAGTTTCTGGACCGTTGCAAACGCGTTCAATTTTGTTTTTCCAGGCTGGAGAATTGGACGAACCACTTGCCTTTGCATTCAACCTTTTTCCTTTTTTTCAAAGGCTCGTGGCCTGCTCGTGGCCTGCTCCTTTCCGGTCACGGTCTCCCTCCACTGTTTTCTCTTTCTTCGGCTGGTTCTTCTTCATTTTCCTTTGGCCAGGTGTGTGCCCCCTTTGCTCAGTTCCTTTGCCCTTTCTTTCTACCTTTCCTTTGACACTCCATTGCTTTGCTTCTTTTCTCTCCTCTGATGTTTGTGACTACTTGTCATTCTTTCTAGGCAGTTATTAAAACTTCTCATCTAGTCTGACATAACTTTTTAGTTTTTCTTCTTCATTCTTGTTCTTTCTGTCGGGCGTTTAATCTTCAATCATTCCTTGGATGTTTTCACCAACGATAAGTTTTCTTTTCTTCTTCTATCGCCATGGTCTTTCTTAGCTCCGCCTTAATTTTTCATGTCTACTCATCTTTCTTTTTCCGTCAATTTGCATGGTTCACTTATTTAGGGCTAAATCATCCACAGCCCCCCTTTCCCAGTTCTACCCATTCACGTCTTTTGTAACCCGTTTTTTGTACTTTCTTTAAGAATCTCTGTGTCTTTCTCTGTTTTTTTTTATTTTCTTTCACTCCTAGAAGAAGTTTTTTAATTTATTTCGACTTATTCTCACTCCACTTTCCGACCTCCTTCCATCCTCATTGATGTTCTTTCAACTTTCCTTCACGATAACCCACTCTGAGACATCATATTTTATTCTACTGTGACTGTACGAAATGAGTCAGCGGTTCTTCCTTCCCGTCCTTCCTGCCCTCGAGACTGATTAGGGAATTCTAAAAGGGTCATTAGTACTACTTCGTTTCCTGTCCGAAAGTCTTCATTGGTCGCAGTTGGTTACCTTGCAAAGTGACCCAAAAATCCGGGGAAACGAATTGATGGCAGACGCGATCGATAGCTATTTCCGGTTACCTTTCGATTTCCGGAAGGTCTTGAATGACCTTTCGATGTCTTTCAAATTTTTACTTACCACTTTAAAGCCCGAAAGAAAATTGTTTCTGTTTTAGGGGAGGGGGCTGACTCTCTGTTGCCGGTTTGTAGTTTCAATACCCTTAAAGCTGAGACCTTCGTCTCCTTGTTCGTTTCGTGAGTTAAATGTCAGCGTTTTCGCTTCCATGAGACTGAATAAATCTTTTACCTTAGGGTGTATCCCTTGCACTGTGTCCTTTCTGTGTTTACGTTAAGTAAAACTCTTTGTCGCTCTCGTACTTTTTTCAAATCAGAGTTAAACTTTCTTCTCCGTGACAAAAGGAAGGATTGCGTGTCTCAAACTATCTCGTTCGACATTATTCCTACTCGTCCTTTGCTTGAAGTGCAACTCAAAAGCTTAACTCTAATCCCACGTGCATCGTTCTCAATAATTGGAGCTAACTTTATTCCTAGCACTTTGTAATCCTTAAAATTTAGCTCCAGTCTCCTTTTCTCATTGAAATAAATTCCAATCAAAATGGGTCACATAACTTTATAATTTCTTCGCTAACTTCATTTTCTTTTACCTATTTTAGTAAGTTTGGCCTAATTCACAAGTTCAACCAGGGTATCTTTTCACAGTACGATTTTTCGACCATCCCGTTACTTTTTAATTAAATCAATGCCCTACTTTTGTACTTATTATTGAATAACAACTTTTTCATACTAATTATGCTTACAGCCTAGATTTTTCCAATGTTAAGTTTTTGCTTAGCAGTTGTGTTAACCTAGCTTACTAATGTTACTAAAGTTACTCAGACACCTGACTTTTGTTGGTAACTACAAGTTTTTAAAACATTTTTAACTCCACATCCTTCAATAAATAGAGTAAGTTTTTGTGTAACTAAGTATTTCAGAAATTCACTACACCATGAAAAATAAATTCACTACAAATTTTTAATATTTGCTATTAATATTATCATATGTGTGACACACTGGGGTTCAACCGGTCATTTCCACACTATCAATTACGTTTGGAGTTTTCAAAACATAACAATAACAACAAATTGGAAAGGGGCGAGTAGTTGCAGCTACCCAGAACACGTCCTCTCATTATCGTTTATTATTTACAACTTGTATTCTCTCTAATGACACGAATAAAATTTGTATTGTTTGCTGAGGTAAAAACTTCATCAATTTTAGACGATTTTTCATCGATTTCTTCACGTTTCTTTCCCTTTTGTTTGCCAATTTCTCTGTCTTCCAACTACTTTCACTGGTTTCTGGTTGACTATACACAAATTTAACACGCTTTCAGTTTTATCGACTTTTCCACCCTTCATTTGAGACAACAAAAATTGCAATGTCGGGTTTTCTGCTGCAGTTTTTCTTTTCTTCTGTTGTCGCGTTGTTTTTTTTTTGTTCTATTCGATTCGACCCTTTCCCTCTCAGCTACAACAATTTCAATAAAATTCCTTTCAAGTCCGCTCTTCACAAAATATCCTTCACTTTTCTGACAGGCTCGTGTAATATAATTCTTCCGCTCCCATTTTCTTCCCTCCTCAGTTATTCCAATCAATTTTTTATTTGTAACATTGATTTGTTCGCGATTTAATTTAATAATAATAAACTGAAATATTGGTTTTTATATTTTTGATTAATAGAAAAAGGTTTTCGGCTAGGTGAGATGTGGATGCGTGCGTAGCTATATTCTCAGTCGTTGTAATTGAAAGCAACTATGAAATCCAATAGAAAAAATGAAAAATTCTGATTGAAAACGTCAACATATGTCAGTATTTCGTGCCGCTATGATGAGAAGACGGAATTTTCGCCCCCTCGTATACCGCCAGGCAGCCATGTTTTATGGTCATTTCCGTTTCCGACACCATCCAAGTTGACTTACGACCCATCGGAAATCGACCGATCAGGTAGACTGAAAGCTCAGGGCGTCAAGTTGCGCCACATGGCAGGCGTTCATCCGTGACGACCTTGCAAGGTCGAACGAACACAGAGGTCCTCTAACTACCTGGCACCGTACCTGACACCAAGTTCATTGGTGAGAGTGCCTGCCTTAACGGAGAGGCAAACCGTAAGCCGGAAAAAAATCAAACGGTCTAAGGTGTGGCGAGGTTTTTTTGCGGTTTTTGGCCAGGCGTTCAGGTGAGAATAATCGATTTGCTGGGGACAATAGGAGAACGGTTGACTAAGTCTCACCCGGTGTGTGTGTGTCTGTGTCTTTTTTTATTCGAAAATCAATCAAAAACGTCGGTTTTGTCAAATTAAACTCCTTGGTGTAACGTGCTATGTAATTGCTCTTTTCGGGGTTTTCATTTTTAATTTTCTGCCCCTGAGATTTGATTCTTTGAGTCGATGTCTTTTCTTGTCTTTGACGTCACAATTTTGTTTTCTTCTGCCACCTCATGCGGGTAGAAATCAAATTTTCTTTTCTGTTGGTTTCCACCATCATAAAAACTTACCTTCTATCTCTCGCCAAATCGTTTTGGCCCGTCCTTAGCTTCCCTTTATAATTTTCCATTCTTCGATGAATTTCATTTCTTTCCACACAGTAATAAATTACTCTTTGACAACTTTAAGTGACTTTTTTATCGCCAATATCTATGTTATTCACCCAATAGATTTTGATTCCTTTTTTCTAATATTCATGTTAGAGTGTTTGTAGCAGTAATAGTTAGGAGTGGTCATTGTTTGACTTCCAATTCACCGGCTGCCACCTGGAAAATGTCAAAAGTCTAAGGTAGGTGATAGACAAGTTAATATTTAAATGAGGTTCACGAGGTAGTTCAATGTGTGGGCGTGTGATAACGTCCGATACGGAGAACTTGAGACCTTTCGAGACATTGATGAGCAAATATCGATCAATTCCAATACTTCTCCTTCTCTGTTTCTTCCGTGCCAATCGTCCCGGATGAAGTTCTACTTTCAATCAAAATTATATATTCACTTATGCAGCACAAGTCAATTCACCATCGTTCAGAGAGAACGGGTGGGAGAATACATAAGAATCTATCGGATGATCGGAAAAGAAATATGGCGACGACTACGCCAAAAAAGAAGAAAAAACGACTAATTGGAAGATTCGTCTCAATTTCTTAATTAATTTTAACGATGCGCGGCTGTAATTTGCGACAAGAATAATAATTAACGAAAATTGAGCCATTTTTCCATTTTGAAAGAATATTTCAGTTGGGGCCTCAGGCCCACGTGGGCCCCCTGAGCCTTTTCTCTCACTGGAATTAATTTCCAATCGTTCGATACTCTACCACTTATTAATGCATTGCATAACCGAATTTGCCCGATTTGGCTGTTTACGTTTGTAATTGGTTAGCCTCGTAATCCCGCTGAATTTATCGTCCGGTCAGCCATTCTACCTCCGCCATTTTCCGGTTGAATATTTTGTAGTCATTTCTCGTCAACGAGAAAGACTCGTTTAAATTTTGATTTGTACGAGAGTCAAGGGACCCCAGCCGAATTATTTTTTTGGGGGTCTTTTTTTGGAAGACTCAAATCAACACGAACCAAAATACTTTGACAGGATTTCCATTTTACCACTCGCATTTGCTGTTGTTTCGACAGCCCAGGCAGCCGTACGCCTAACATAGAAACTTTGGCAAAGAATATTTTTTTTGCATTTCAGGTTTTTTGGCATTCGTTTCAGGTTGCATCCACTGTTGGCTGCTTTTTATCTGATGAAATTTTCTGTCCTTTGGGAAACTTCCAGCGGTTTTTTTTCTGCCGTCGCCTCTTTTCTCTCCTTTTTCCTATTTACACTTGCCTTACCTTCCGCTCAAAAGATTTATTAATTTTTTATTTTGAGTTACCCATTTTTATGCTTTCCGTTGTAATTTTGGGGCAAAATCTTCTTTTCAGTATTTGTCCTCAAACATGAACACTTTTCAGTAGCAGAAATGTAAAAGTTTTGCGTTCCTGTAATCTATCGCTTTCTTCTAGTATCTTTTTAGCATTGGTTTTATTTTGAAAAGGAAAATTAACGACGTAATTATTTGAACCTTGTAGTGAATTCTGCAAGTATGCGTTTGAAATTTAAAGCAACACTTCTCTCCAAAAACTTAAAATAATTATAAAATTAAAAAGTGTTTTGTTACGTGACAAGACAGAAAATTTTAAAGAGAATAAAGAAGCACTTTGGGAACACAAGTACGTAGTTTCTGGTACTTAAGAAGGAAATGATTTTATAAACGGCCATGACCGAAAGAACTGCAGGAACACCTGTGAAACCACTTAATTACATACAAATTTTACAGAGAACCGCCAACATGTGTCTCGTTTTATGCGGTTCAACTAAAATTAGAAACAACTTTGAACACTCGGCGGTTTTTCAATAGACCCAACGATAGTGACAGGTGGGGAAACCGCAGTTAGGAAGGTCACAGGCTCGGCCCTAGCAAGTACAAATCGGTGGGTTGAGCTTTAGAATGTGAAATTAGAAAAAAAAAACTACCTCAAGAGGAAACGTAAAACAAGGCGATGTTCAACTCAACTCTTGATGAATTGAACTGGAATTTTAATGCTTTAGATACTAAGGAACATGGGACAATCGCCTTCTGACGATATTTATGGAATATATGCGACTAATTTTAAATGTTTCTCTAGATCATAAAACTATTCTGTTTCTTCAGGTGTCTTCCCTTCAATCCAAATATTCCTGTGTCGCATAGGCCCTGTGAAAATTTCTTTTTATTGACAGTAAAAAGACACATTAACTTACTTGACAGTGACACGTCATTTTCACAATATGAGATTTGACGCGGTTGGTTGAAGACGTGGCAGAATCACACCAGAACCCTTTGGAACCGGAAGAAGGAAAAACATGTGAAACTTAAGATTGTACAGGAGTCATTTTATTTTTACCTGGGAGCGATAATTATAAATTTTATAAATATTAAGTAGTACCTGGAGATTCTATACAGACCATTGGTAAATGAAAATAGAAAAAAAAACTGTAATAAAAAGACATAGCAGCAGAAGCATACTGAACGAATTGATAAAGTATTATTTTTGCTGCAAAATCGGTATTTATGAATTACATTTGTGTATAAATCACAAATCTACAACACAATACAAAAATTTTCAATTTTCCGGGAGACCCAAAATTTAAATTTAAGTCCCATGAAATTTTGTGACCTATTTTTTCCGGTCGAAGAAAAGCTCTCTCTCTCTCTCTCTCTCTCTCTCTCTCTCTCTCTCTCTCTCTCTCTCTCTGTTACATAACTCTCTAATTTGATTTGATTGATTTGCTGCGGTGCGCCTGCTACGATCCAACAGCACCAACAGCAACTTGGCGAGCTTTTGGGTACTCCGGGCAGGGTAGTTTGAGGGCAATCCAATTTGGAGATTGTTGCTAATGGAGTGTTAACGACTTGGAAATGACCGCCGAGCACGCGATGCGATCTTGTAAATTTCCCCAACCGGAAACGTTCAGAATTTTCCAGATTTTCTCTCTCCCTCTCACACACACACACACACGAAGAAGCAAAATTTTTGTTTTTTTAACAATAGTGTGGTGTTCTCCATTGCGTGAAACATGTAACATTTTGTCCGATATGGTCTCCGTAGTTTATCTGATAAGTGACACAGAATTCCACACATAAATAATTGGGTTACATTAAAATTTTTATTTGTTTCTACGCATGGGTCTATTAAAATGGAGCAGGGTTGGTGATATTTACAAAATTTTGTCTGTCGGATTTTTATTATTGTCTCTCTCGGCGGAACATAAACATTGCCTTTTTGTTGTATTTAACAAACAATAAATATAATTCTGAACGTAGAAATAGAAAATAAAATTCTGTAGTTATGCAAGATTATTGTTTTTGCGTAAAACAGGAGAGAAGAAACTTTTGCCGGAGATCAAAGGATTACGATTTAGGATTACAAATTGTGTATCATGTCTCATTCCCCAATTTTGTATTCCCAGAAACAATTTTGCTTACATTTCTTAAACCAGTTCTCTTGATTTATTATTGCAGTTAAAGTATTAAATTATAATAATATAAAATTGTATCATGCGATGTAGCAGTGAGTTGAATATTCCCTAATTTGTCATGTGCAAACTCCTGTTGGGGCTAACGGCAGAGTAACTGAAAAACATTAAAGTACACGGAGGAAAAGTACAAGTGAAAAAGAAATGAGAGTATGAGATAGAGAGAGAGGGAGAGAGAGAGAGAGATGATTGTAACGGAAACGGAAGTCAGAAAGCTTTCTATTTGGGTTCGAGAAGCAACGCGCCTAAAAACCACTTCCGTTTCCGGCGTTTTTCTCTTCAGGGTGGTGTTGAATTATGGAGTTGTTGGAGACACAAAAACCCACGCAGGGCGGTGGTGAAAAAGCAGAAGACTCTCTTATCGTCTGCTTTATTGTGGTCTGGCTTACTCATGGGTGAAACTTTGATAATGCAACCAGGATTTATTTCCGCATTAAATTAATTTTCACTTATTTCCCTTATTATTTATTTATTTATTTATTTATTTTTTGTTCTTGTTACGCCTTCCATTATGCCCACTCACGGCTCAAAATCATTGTTGTTATTCCTTCAAAATTAATGCCCTTTACGTTTTTTAATTACTTATTTAACAAAAAAATGTAGTCATATTGTTTTTTTGTTTCAGCCAAACAATATTAGAATAAAATTATGCGTTTCACCACCTGATATGTTTTCCGTTCATAAAATATTTGTGTTTTTTTAATGATTCTATTACGTTGTTTTTCAATCTAATAAATACATAAGGAGGTAGTGAACGAATACATCCACAAACGTTAAGTTTATGCATTATTCACAAAATATACTATTCTAACATTTACATAAATAATTTTTTATTACAATGATTCATACTCTAAAAATAGAAATTTAAAGTACAACAATATCAAAATTAAACCAAACGCAAGGAATAACATTCTCAGGTTTTATTTAGTCAGAAATATGTGTAACAGGTTGTAATTCCAAACAAATTTTTAGCCTTTCAACCCTAAAAAACCATGACGGAGAAGGAACATCGAAAGGAAAAGTAGAAGTAAGAAGTCACATTTCATTCATTCAATAGGTACAATTCAAGAGCTTTCGGTTCAACAAAGAGCCGACGTTTTAAAGATCAAACGTAAGAAGTTGGGAAGAAATGCTCTCTGAGAAAATCTAATTCCACTCTTGAAACGTAGCAGAATCGTAATTAGTTGAAAGAACAATGGGAACAATTAATGCGAATTATTAAATAATATAAAGTAGAATATTTAATTGAAAGGAAGAGTCGGGCAAAGTGGCGAGGTTGGGGGGGGGCAGACTGACGGCAACGGGGGAGCGTCGTGTCAAACACATGAAAAACACAATTTCTGTATATCCGTTTCCTCTTTTCGTTGTTTTCTTTTTTAAGTAAATTTCACTTGAAGTTCAAAAATGGAAATACACGAATGAGAAAGAAGTGAGCAGAAGTGAGGGAACTTTTTATTGTCTGCTGCCACGTCAGGGTGGGAATCTCCACAAACGTGAAATCTCTTATTTTTCTCCTCATTTTATTGATTGTATCGAACAATAAATCTAAACGAATGTTTCTGATCGTTTCGTTCCATTTTGAAGTCATTATATTACGATTGAAATATATGATTATAAATATATACATATAACTAATTAGTGTATACGAATAATGAGCGAGGGCGGTGGACTGGTACGAAACGAAAAAATGCAAGAAGTGAAATGTTTCAAGGACGTAGGCTAATTTATTTGGTTTCGACATTTGTACGTAAGCAGAAGTACAAATACAATGACAGACGAAGAATGAATGGAATGGAATACACTGAAGTGCACTTCAACGTAATGTACATTATTGTGCACATCTGACGTTGGGCGATTCCTTTATTTGATTTTATTAAATTGTCGTAATGTCGATTTAAAATAATTCAGGTCGTATTGAAAGATGTTAAGTAGACGTGGGAAGATGTCGCCACGGCCACGTAAGTACTTTAACATGAAAAAATTAATCATCTGTTGGCGAAATAAACTTTCCTGAAGTGCGGAGAGTGGCAATATGAAACAAGTACTCGAGAACTACTCAATGTGGGAAAACCAAAAAAAAATTTTTGGTCACAGCCTTCGTGATTTGAATGAAACCCCCGCATTTAAATTTCCGGTTCCGGACTGAATGCATTTCCGCTTTCAAAATCAGGTACTTCATATGTTCAAATTTCATTCGTTTGAAGGAGATGAAACCAATTGAGAATTTATTTAAAATGGGGTAATAGTATGACAGTGGTTGAGGGATGGAGAGGTTGTCAGGTGGTGAGGGTCGTTCAAAGACCAATGAGGACATTTTCTAGGAAGGAGAAAATAGAAAACCAGTAGATTTTGTCGGGACAATCTCAGAGAAACCAAAATTTTCTCTTCTTCTGCTTGTCTACTTTCATCCTCTACATCCTCGGCTATTGCCTATCCGCTGCGACATTTCTTCTCTCTAATGGTCTGTACTTTTGCCAAGATTTACCCCTCATCTGGTATTTATCTATTATTTCTAACTCCACTTTGTCATTTTCTTATTTTCGCGTCTTTTCTCCCACCACCTACTTTCATTAGACTACTTTCTCTACTCCCACGGCTTGACTTTCTCTCTCTCTCTCTCACATTCTCATAAATTTGAACTGGTTTCGTTCCCCTTCCATTCATTTCGCTCTCCCACTGCAGTAGAATTTTCCCCGCTGTTGTGTCCCGTGGGGATTAACTGCCTCTTCCTGTGAAGCCAGCGTGTCGTACCGCAGCTTTACAACACAACACAGTGCTGACAACCAGAGAGAATTCAAATTGCTGAATATTTTCACCTATTCTACCATTTTTTTTTTTGGAATTCTTCAGAAGCTCGTGCAAATTTCGGAGATCTCTCCGAGATGTTTCTAACGTTGCTGATCTTTCAAGAACCCCTCCATTACATTTTCAATAGAAATTCTTCAAAGTCCTTCCAGATTCAATTCGAAATCTTTTTGAATTGTCTGTGGCATTTTGGGATTTCGTAAGATTTGTCAGACATCTCTGTGAAGTGATCCGGACGTGTTTTACATTACTTAGAGATCTCTTTATTTATCGAAGGTCTCGTACATGGCGCTTTAATTTTAATAAAATTATTTTATCTGTATGGTTTCCTTTCAGGTACGTTTCCTTTTTCTGGAACCCATTCAACTGCAGTTGCTACTGCTGCTGTTGCTGCTGCTGCTGTTATTTGCTGCAGATCTTGACTGGAAGCTGTCGGTCCTCCCTGCTTTTTCCCTTTCGTGATTTCAATCACGCCTTGATGTGATCTAATGCTCTGGTCGTGCGCCTTTTGTTCAACTGTGCACTTGACCTTGTTCTATTTTCATTTTGTCCAAATTCATTCCCCGTCTTTTTTCATATTTTTTTTGTCCTAACCTCCTTTTTGTATTTTTCTTCAGCCGCTGTTTCACACTCTTATCACATTATAGTTTTGTATTTTAGATTCTTTTACCGTTTTTTCTTCTAGTGACACAAGCCTTTCCTTCCTTTTATTATTATTTTTTACCTTTCAAAGGTTCTCTGCAATTGTTCCACATTTCAAATCTTTTCTCCTTTCATTGTTTCTGTCTTTGAATTCTACCAGTTTATGTGATTTTTTACTTCATATCTTCTTCATTTATAAAATGTTCTTTTTTACTCCATTTCTATCATTGTGGATATTTCTTTCTCCTGCAGATATCTTTATTTGTTTTTACTCGCTCGTGCTTCTATCATCTCTCTGCTGCTCATTTGGTGTGCAAGTTTGTTTTGTTCGTCTTTTTGTCTTGAGGTTCTGCCAGGGTCTCCATCTATTTTCTTTTGTTTCTTTTCTTAGTTTTTATTGTTAAGAAAGAAAGGGATCTCATACATCTCTTTTGGCTTATATGACCATATTTTCTTTGGATGTTTTGTGGCTATACCCATTTTTGCAGCATCCTGCCCGGTTAATTTTTATTTCAGCCTGTGCAGCATTCTAAAAGTTTCTGTTTTTAATTCTCACTACTTACTTATTTTTCTTTACTACATCTTACTTAAAATTCTTACAGAAATACTTTATGTTATTACTGCAGCGACTATTGCCACCCGGGTGACCAAAAAACACAGTGATTCACATTATATTAAACAAACACCAAAACCTGAACTGGGAATTAGAATAGGGAGGGGCTGCAGCATTTTTTCATTTCATGCGATACCTAAACATTTCATTTTCTTTTAGACAAAAGAATCATTATGATTATTATTAGACTTACCTCAATATCTCAATACGCTAAAAAGGTTCACTTATTTTTGGCCCCTTTTGTGGGACCTCCTTTTCATTGATTCCTGGGTAGCTGACTCTCAAGCTAGTGGAACTATTGCCTTCCGGATTTCATTATAAATACGTGTAGTTAATCAATTCTGTAGAGTTAGTTTGTTCTCACCAGAGGAAGAATACAGTAAATCTGTAATTATATATGTTTATTTGGTGACCTAGACGGACGAAAACTATCAACGGAGAAAAGAAGATGCGTTTTAAGCTCTCAGTTTCACGTACTTAATGGTACAAAAAAGTTTTGAAGATAAACACACGAAACAGAACATAACAGACGAGGAAGTACACAACACAAAAGTTAAATTGATAACCCATGTATGCGATTGTCACGCAGCAATGCTATTCAATCTGCATTTGCATACTCAACATTAACTCACTGGACTATAAATTCAGCACACCTTCAGGATTCAGGTTTTCCCTATTCAATCACTGACTTTTTTCCAAGATTAAAATGTTTACGGGAATCCGGACAGGATTACTTCGAATGCAGAATGGTTACTCTCTGAATGAATAAAAAATATATTGGTAATAGAGGAAGAAAGATTAATGCGATATAAATGATCAGAAGGTTACGAAGAAAGAGTAAAACGTCTTATTGCCCATTACATTAAAGCAATTTTTCATTTGCTGTTGTGAACCCATAAATTTAATTATACAAATAAAAGCAGAAGACAGACCTTCCCTGAAGGTGAACAAGTGGAAATGTAACCAACATTGAAAAATATAAGCAATGTACTGCTGGAGCTCAAGACTTGAGTAAAGATCATATAAAAAAAAATTGTTCTACTTCCATTTCTAACTGTTTTTTTATAAAATAGGATTTTTCCATTTGCATTGGTATGGTGAGAATAGAATTATTTTGTACAAAACAAGAGAGTATGAGAAACAAAAAAAAATCAGATAACGGTAGATAAAAACAGGATGGAAAAATAAATAAACATAGAAAGTGGTAGTAGGCAAAAGGTCGGAAGAATGCAGAAAATATAACAAAAAACAATTAATTAAAGGCACGGTGAATAAATAATATAAAAAGAATGTATGAAAGAAAGTAAAAACTCCAGAAGAAGAGGGTTACAAAAGTCAAAGAAACAGAGAGTTATCGTGAGTGGTTTTGTACCAGTAATCGCATTGGCTGAGAAATATTTCATAAATTATGTAAGAAAAGTTGCAGGTAGCAGCATTGGTGGTTACCGCCCGTAATAACATTAATAATTATAAAACCTCAAATATTTAGTATGTAGTAGAATGATTGTATCTTGACATGAGTCGTAAACAAAAGGTTGACATCAAGTTAAACAGTAAATAATTTTAATTGGTACTTTTTATAGTTTTCAACTAGTTTCGGTCAATTCATACAAAACTATTAACTACAATTTGTAGTGCTTGTTCCTTCTGAAGGTAAACAATACTAAGGTTAAAGTTGTACCAATTAAATTATATGTATGTTAGAGGTATAATAATTTATTATTGTTTCAGTTGGAACTTGTACAGATTCAAATATTTATATTAATACTAATGAACATATATGTATATGTAAATCTAAACTTTGCAATCATCTTGAATGCCTTCAACAACTTTGGTGAAGTGCACTTGAAAGAAGTAAAGTTTAAAATTACAAATTCAAGTTGAGGAAGGAAAATTTGGTTTTGTCAGGTCAAAAGTCAGCTTGCCAGTCGTAACCTCAACGCAGGCTGTCACCCCCCTCCATTCCTCCAAAAAGGAAAAAAAAATAGTGTCATTTGCAGGAATTCAACAAATTTTTAACCCGAAAGGAAGGAGAGGCAGAAGGAAGGAGCAGGTGGCGTCAGATGGGCCAGAAGAAGCAGACGACGGGGCGAAAGGCCCTAAGAGAGAGAGAGAGAGAGAGAGATTTTCAAAAGTTTCCAAATGACCTCCCCTCTCAACGTCCGGGGATTTCAAATCGATCGAAACTCCATTTGAGGGGGTGGCGTAGGGGGTGTAAGTCAGGAATGGGCCCAATAGGAGACAGACATTTTGCAGAAGATGTGCACGACGAATGCAGTCGATTCAGAGGAAGTAAATGATTTGCTTGACAGCCATATTTCACCAAAAGCAATGTTGAAGTTCGGAATTAGTTTCTAGGTCTTAATCAAGCCGGATTTTTAATGTGAAAGACGGAAGCGGAAGTAGATGTGAAAGCAGAAGAAGAGGAAAGCGACACAGGTGGAACAAATCTCGTGTAATTTTTTACTTTTAATGAGAGAGACTTGGCTCGCTGAGTTTGATGTGTAAAAAAAAAATGAAAATGTTGATGGAGTTAACTTCAAGAGAAAGAAGGTAATGTGAAGAGTTAAAAAGGAGAGACTCTAAAGACTCATAGTTTTCATCTACGCTGAATCCAGAGGGAACTGTTAGACCGAAAACCTACCTGGGGCACAAGTTCCACAGTCAAAACTTGTGATGAAAGCGAGAAGAAATTGACTGGAACGTGTGAAAATCCACTGCTGCCGCTGCTGCTGTCGCTGCTGCCTTACTTATTTAAACTATTAAACTCCTTGATCAAATCTTATTCGAAATGTTTCAATGTAAAATTTTCTCGATTCGAGACGTGGTAGAAGAGAATATGTGTTAAAACATGGAGTAGTAGTGTTAGTAGTGATTTACTAGGTTGTTGTTTGGGATCATAACTTTTTTTGTGTTTCTTATTACAATAAAAGTGTTCAATACGTTATTAGGTTATTGCACACAACTTAATTATTTTGTATATACAAATGCACTTTAATGAAATTCAACTGCTATAATATCACAGAAAATTGACGTTTTTTTACCTGGCGAGTAATCGCATGATTTTCTGTTTCTATGTGAGAGAAAATGAACCGACTGACTGGCGTCACCCACAATCACTCAAGTCACACGTCAGAAAAAAGGAAATGATTAAACAGGTAAAAATCAGGTAATAATAGTAATAATATTATTATAATGGAACACAATTTGTATGTTCATAAAGTACAAATAATATTCAGTGTGAATACTTTTAGAATTTTATTGAGGCATTTGTAAATAAGAAATGTTTGAGGATTTCTTCTTAGGATTGAGGACATTAACCTATCAACTTTTTATGTGATCCTTCATCGTTAACATTATTTTGTATCAATCGCCAGAGCAGCAATCTTCCACGTTCTTTTGAGGCTTCTTGAAGAAGCTCGTTTAATCGAACCGTCAGGAGCAGGACCATTCAATCCGGACAGTTTTGACAGATTTGAATGGACAAATGACGTCACACTGTGATTCCGACATATAAAATACAAAGAGAACATCGCTTTTCTTTTGCTTCTTGTCGTTTTCCTCCAAGTCGTACTTTGACTCCACAGTTGACCATGGCTTGGCGACATAAGCAGCCAGGAAAGTTAGCTCTATGTTACAAATGTTAAATTTCACATAATTACATTAATCAATACATTGTTCTTTAGGAGACATCTTTGGTGTTATTTTCAAGTATAGAAAATTTGTACAAATACTTGTATTGTACATTTATACATTGTATGTATTTACAAGTTAGTTATTTTGTTTGCAGAAATCAAAGTTCAATGTGCAACAAGGTGAACGCAAATTGTCCATCAAATGGTTTTTTGCTCCTTTTCCTTCTTTTATTCTCTGATCCCTGCTTTTCTCCTTGATTCTTCCACCTTATGTATTTACCAACTAAACATACTACTCTTTATGAGAAATTCAACTGTCCTACAAATGTATTAGGTAACCTTTAATTATGGTAAATAGATATTTACTATGATGTTTTTCTAGTCACAGGTATCTTTATTAAACTTTTTTTTTCTTTTCTTTCTTTCGTGGCAAGTCCCAAACTCTACTCCACGCGCCTGAGATTTTCATTTTTCTTACCCTTCTTACACTCGGACGTAACTTTCCACTTGGCCGCTTTTCTCAATCCTGGAAAGTTCCCTAAAATTCCGACTCTCATTTTTCTAAGCATTTTCTTATTTTCCTCTTACGTATGTCGAGCTTTCGTCTCGGTTTAACGGTAGGCAGAATATCAAATATCGAGCTATAAATTAATGAGGATGTATTCGAGGGAAATATTTCTGTTTACTTGTGGGAGGATTCACGTAGAGATTTCTATTTGTACTGCCTTTGTTTGCTGTTGTACCTTTGTTTGAATGTTAATGAGTGTGCCTGCTCTGTTGATGTATGTTTCTGGTTGTTGCAGTCACGTGTAGAGTTGCAACGATATGTAACTCACTGTGTAAATGTAGGTGCTAATGCCTGTAAATATTTGTCTTAGTGGACGTGTGTGAAAATCTGTGGATTGTTGTGCAGAAGTACGGAAATGCCTGGGCCTGGTGACTCCTACTGGTGAACTTAACTTTCCCGTAATTCAAATACAGTAAAAGCCGTCCCTACAGTCCAGTAATCCTTCATTTATGTATCGTTATCCTGTTGAATAATTTATGTTGTTTTCCAGGTTCTGCCTTTCGTATTATTCAATTCCCACAGGCTTCATATCTGCATCTTTTGTTTTTTCCATAGCCCACCTGCCAGTAGTGTGCCAAGGTATGAGGAATCGTTCAAAATAATATTTCATTTGCTCCCGTAATTCTTCGCAAATATAAACCAAATGAATTTTAGGTGGTTTTTCTCAGAGGGTAGCAAATTTTATCGCTCCTCTTTACCCCCACCCCAAAACCTGCTTCCTCGTGTCCCACATTTCCCCTTTCAAATGTTTTTAAAATCTTGGTGTAAACGCCAGCAAAAGAAACACTGTCACCCAGGTTTTGAATTGTTTAAATTTTGCATGCTTTGACTAATGACTTTTTTGTGCCGTCAAAATGAGACTGCACTTGCTTTTCCTGTCTTAACGGCCAAGAGAAACTACGTAAAATCTATTAAATAACACTTGTCGGTCTCAAAAACAAATGGGAAAGTGTGACGGTAAAATGCGGGAGACAGAAGGAGGCCACGGAGAAATAGCTTAATAATGAACAAGTTGGGGATAAAAAAAGAGAATGTCAGAAAAACAATTTTGAAGAACAAAACATGTCGAAATTAGCACTTCTAAATTTTAATAAATTTTTCAGGAAGTACTCTACTAAAATAATACAATTTTTACAATTACTATAAATATTTACTGTAAATTAAAATTAACTAACATGTTTAGTAAAAACCCAAGTATGTTATTGACACATAAATGGTAATCAGATCTGGAGAGGGTGGCCGCTCTGACAACAACAAGAAGTTCACAGGTGTACCACATACTATAGGCTCCGCGTACTTTAGCAGATGACCTACCTTGGGGGTCGTGAGACAGACGTAATGTGCAGTGCGTCTGCCAGAGAGATTCTTCACAGCACCAACAGATAGAAAAAGAAAAAAAAAGTCAAAAAAACTTGACTCCATTGATAAAATCTATGGATTCCTCCTCCGCGTCGCCGTTGTCGTCAACTCTATAAACTTTCATTTCTGTCCCGCGATCTTTTTATTATCAAATCTAATTCCACCAAAATCGGAAAGTGGGGAAACGCTGGGTTGGGAAAGAAAAGAAACGGCGAATCTGCAAAATGAATTCTGCCATTCATGCTTTCTCAGGAGGAAAAAACTTTCCGACAGAGGAAGAAAAATCACCGGACGAGCGGAAACGGAAACGGAAACGAGAAAGTGCACGGGTTGAAATGCACCGTCCGAAAAAATGAAATGCAAAAGTTTGCTATTGGCAGGGAAAGGACGCTGCCGTTTTGCGACAGGAAACTTAAAATTAACGAGAGGCCTAGTAGCAGTGCAATTGGTTACTATCCACATAATATCGTACAAATAATGGTAAAAATTCCAGGCTTAAAGGACATTAGGAAATTAGTTCCTCTGCGGTCTATTTCAGGTCAGTTAGATGGAACGCTCGTTTACCATTGCCATCAATAAATTGTGTGTCAAGTTTTTGCCTTAATACGGTTTATTGGACAACTTCGTCTAGTTCTGGAACCAATTACATATAATTCACTTTTTGAGTTTGTTCATTTATATTAATCGACATATTGGACTATGTTTAAGTTCCAAGTGGCTGCAAACCTCGTGTCAGACAAAGGTAACTATGTCACCGACTTCGTCAACTTAATTTATTTTAGTATAAACAACATACGTTACTATTTAATATTTTAAAACAATCGGATATTTCTTCATTTGGAAGAGTAACTTCGTCTGTTTATAGTTTTCACACATTAGTCTGATTTTTTAAGAAAGTCTAAAACAAAGTATAAAATTTTTCAGAATGTCTGTCTAATGGAAAATAACAATTTGAAATTTTGTAAGACAATTTGCTAAAAAAAATTGCAAAACGTGACCCCCAAAACTTTGGAATATGCAAAATGTTAAACTTTTTGCTTTTCCACATTTTCCAATTTTCTAATGTGAGCCAAATGGAAGTGTGAAGTTTTGATCATGCACTGGATAGAAAAAGCATTGAATTCTAACGATTTCGTTTTAGACTGGATTGACTGGGGTGGCGACGGCGACAGTTGCTAATGCGCTGTGGGGATGGGGTGCCAGTGGGACTGGAAGAACGTGGCAACAGAAAAGAAGAAGTGAGGGAGGCAAGCAAGCAGGCAGGCAGGCAGGCAGGCACTTAACAAAATTGGAAAAGATGAAACGAAATGAGAAATTCATCTACCAGTCCAGCAGAGTTTGAGCGTGGTGGTTGCGTACCCCCAGGTGGAGTACACCTCAGTGGAGTACCTGCTGATTTCGTCTATTTTGGCAGCCTTCAATTAACACTTTTCCACATGAAAAGTCGTCCACAAGTCGTAAAGCGTCACCTGACTTGTTTCACTCAGACAGGTAGCGATCGGTTCTGGGTCCTGGAAACAAATAACGATTGAGTAGTGTTACCCTGGGTAACCGCGTCACTAAAATGCCAAAACAAAAGGCCAAGAAGTTGCTTGCTGACCGGTACAAGTTCAATTTGAAGGAGTCCAACTTGGTGATTTCTTTCGTGGTCTTCCACAGGGCCTCTTATCTTCTGCTCCACACACCAAAAAACCACGTTTTTGCCTTCTCTTTAGTCCTCGTCTCTGCATAATTTTGTTTTCGCTAACATCAAGACTTACTTTATTTTCCCTCTTAACGTCCTCCTCGCATAGAATGAGGAGGTAATTAAGTCTTCTTTCAGCTGCTGTTAATTCTGAAAATAAACTTTTCACAATTTCAATCGACGAACAAAAATAAAATAACAAAGTCTTTAAATTTAGAAAAAAAGTATCGCAACAAAGTGAAATTCTCCTCCTTTCCTCTTCTCTGCCAGAACGGAAGTTTTTCCTTTTGACTTACACAACTGGCCATGTCTGGCCTAGATATCTTTTTATGTGCAGAATCTCTAAGATTTTATTCTTTTCATCAACTGACGTGCTAGATTTTAACTCTTCACTTTAGAGTCTTCTCTCGCTCTCTCTCTCTCTCTCTCTCTCTCTCTCTCTCTCTCATTGTCGACACAAGTTACATTTCTTAGTCTCTCTATTCTTGAGGATTAACAGAATCTCTTTCATAGATTCGTAAGCTCATCTCTTCTTGTTGTTGCCGTAGTTACTCTTGGTTTATTACCCGGAAACTTGTATTCTCAGTCTTGCATTTCCAGTCTGGTCGTGCTTTGGTCCTGAATCTGAATTTATTGACTTTTATTTGGATACTTTTGTTTTCAATTTAAATTTAACGTAACCTAAATAAATGAAAATTGAGATGGGATTGTGTCTACTGCTCTAAGTCAATAATAAAAAATAAGCAAACAACAAATAATAAAGGGAGAGGAAAATTATGAAAGTCTAATGGAAAGAAGATAAAATAAATAAACAGAAGCGACGACATTCATGTCAAACTCTTTAAAGATATCAAGGAAGAGAGAGAAAAACCGGAAATGGTTGTTAGTTTCAAATTTTTGTTACGACGAACATGCCAGAAACGAATGTCGGACTTTGAAGGTAAACTAAGAAGTTGTTGTTGTCAGCTCTCCTTTTTTCAAATTAAACGTTCAATTCAATAAAATTATTAATATTCGTTGATAATGAGCAGAAAAATACAAAACAATAGGGGTAGCCCTGCTGGAAGCAATGAAACACTCGGACAAAAGAAATGAAGTCGTTAAAAATTTCCGTTTCCGGTTTTTCCATGACAAAAAAAATTACCCGAGTGACTCGCAGCATGTGAAAACCGTCTAATAAAAGTCGCGAATCAAATTTACGAGCGTGTCAGACGTCCGGTTTGCCGTTTTCAACTGTTTCCGGTTGCCCGGTTGCCCAGGGCCCAGGCAACAGAGGGCCCCGACACTGAAACACATCAATGTTTATATGATTAAATTAAACCAAAAATGACTGGGTGTTTTGTTCAATCGGGAATTAATCGGCATTTATATGATTTATTGATTGATTGATGCACTGACTATCGAACGATCCATCAGTCTTTTCTGGATCTGGAGCAATTAATGAAAGTCAGAAGCGATTCGTTCCATCTTGGAAAATTCTTCTCGTTTAATTATTTCACGCTACAAAGGAAAATAAATTGCCTAAATAAAATTAATTAAACATAAATTTATTGATAACAATTAATGATAATTAACTTAGGAAATAAATTCATTAAACG
Organism: Polyplax serrata; assembly: GCA_037055365.1. Taxonomy (NCBI): domain Eukaryota; kingdom Metazoa; phylum Arthropoda; class Insecta; order Psocodea; family Polyplacidae; genus Polyplax; species Polyplax serrata. The sequence goes on from JAWJWE010000006.1 coordinate 2,093,976, forward strand.
CGGATGGAGTGAAAATTAATTTTGACAATTAATCAATTGTTGAACGTTCTATCGAAGTCAAGTGATGAATTAATGTCGTGCATGCATCTTTCGGGGGCTCGAAGGAGATGGGCGGAGGACGTTAATATAAATCATATTTGAATTAAAAACGGCAACTTCAATAGAGATTCTAACCAGTTGTGAGATTAAATAACGACACGCGTACTTACCTGAAAGACATAACGTGAGAAATTTATTGGTCAATTGTTTTCCCCTCGTGTTTCCACGTCTTCGCTCTTTTCTGCTTAAAAGTTTCTCTTATAGCTTTTCTCAAACGAAAAAAAATTATTTGAAATTGAAAATGTTCGTTGTTGCATTGCTCCGTCGTGAAAATCGATTTGAAAATTAATTTTCAAATACGTTAACAAATAAGTTATTTCTTTATTTATGTCACGTCGTGCGGTCAAGTCCATTAAATACCTATTTTATTTGTAATTAACACTTACTTGCGTTCGTTTCACATCTGTGATCACCCACGAAGAAGTCTTTAAACATTCAAGAGATCCGTAATTGCACGACCAGTTTTGTCTACAACTAACGACTGTTCCTAGTAAATTTATTCTTCATTGAGTGAGAGTAGTTGATAGAAAAGTCAATTTCAGCAATCGTAAAAAGATGAAAAGGAAAAAAGGAACAGATGGTACAACAACAATTGAAAATTAAAATCAAACTCTTGACCTTTTTGGTCTGCTTGCCCCTTTCGTGGGTAATTAACTATTTTGGGAAAAAAGCCAATCGAAGGAACGAACGAACGAATGAATGAATGACTGAATTGTAGCTGAGGTGGAACGTTCACGGGTGAACCAGACAAATGAACAATTGGGACAATGGCTGTTGAACGTGAGACAATGGAAATTCATCAAAGGACGAAAGAAAACGGTCGCATGAATGAGAATGAAAAAGGAGAAAGACTGAAAATGGGAAAGCAGCCCGGGAGTTGAAATTAAGCTCTAACGAAATTACCAAGGAGCAACGGCAAAGATACGACAGATAATAAAGGAAGGTGACATTGGTAATTGGAATAATTTTTAAAATAAATAAATAATTCTTGGAATGTTTAACGGTTCAAACGTAGCAAAGTCCTCAGGTCTTTCACTTCCCTCAGACGGGGAGAACAACAAAAGAATTTCAAGAACAAAAGTAGATTTCCTCTAGGAAGAGAATCAAAGGAAAGGAATAGTAAACACTTTGAATCTTAGTGACTATGTGACAGAAATTACAAGTATCTATGATAGAAGAAACTAAGGTCACCTTTTGAGTTAATCCTTGAAACTTATTCCCTTATTATTAATTCTCTAAACTAATTTAAATCCTCTCTCCAATTCCATCGTGAATTTTCCATACATTTTACCATTGTCACTCCTGCTATTCTCATTAAATCAAATATTATTCCTTTCTCTCCGTTGACTAGTTAAAGACATGTTATTTATTTCTTTATTAGTTCTGCTGTGCAGTACTCGTCAAAGGCATCCAATGATCCATTCAAAGCCAAGCTATGCCTTCTGTGGCTCCTTTTGTCATTACATTATTAATGTTAAAAAGTGCTAATGTTTCCGTAAGGTTCTTACGCCTCACTGTACATTACGCCTCTGTGTGTTTTTTTTTTCATTTTCTCCAAGGTAGTAATTGAAATGGGTACTTATTTACTTTGAACAAAACAGAATAATAAAAATCTGTCCTTTCAGAGGTTTTAGCCAGTCTTTCTCTTTCTGTTAGGAAACTTCTTTGTTTGGAACTTCTTCTGAACTATAAACAGGTGGTGCACCCGGTCAATGTTGCTCCGATTCACTTTTTATTTTTTTACCATGTACCGTAAAAAATAAAACATTATTACGATTTAAATTGTAACTTTTTTAAATAGTAAAAAACGACGTAATGATTTACCACAGGTAACAGCTAAGGAAATTGAAAACCTTCAGTCTGACCATGAGGAGAAAGAAAAAAATCAGACATTTTCTAAACAGTAGAAAGGTAAATATAAATGAAAAACAAAAAGAACTAATTTGCGTCATTTTCAAGTATAAACAGAAAAAAAAATTCAAAAACACAACGCAGTGGTCTTTCCTTTGTGCGGGTGTGGCTGTCAGCACATTGCCACAGCCTGCAGCATTATGAAACAAAAAAGAACAATTCCGAATGGATTCACGAAGAGAAACACCAAAGGGCGTGACCCACCGAATTATTTCGTCTTCTACGTCAGGAGGATTAACAGACGATGAGAAAAAGAATGAAATAAACGGACGAGGTAGATAAAGGAAGAGTGGATTAAAAAAGCGGAAACAAAGTATAACCGGAAGATGATGAAGAACAAAAGGGAAGTACCTGCAGAAGGAGCACAGGTGGGTTGATGAAATGGTGGGCTGTAAAGTTGTTGTCATGCTAATGGAAAAATCGGAAGTCATTTGAATTTTTTTTTGTAGCCTTTTTGTGGGTCGGTTAGGAAAATCTCAAAGGGAGAGGAAGAGAAGGGAAAAAACCAAACCGTTTCTATTCCTACAGTCTTCTGCAGTAGGAGAGCAACCAATTCTGCAACCAAAAGTGAAACCCGTGAGTGGACTGCCAGGAAACTTTCTGATTGATCTGAACAACTGCAATGTCCCGATGTAGTCAGGAATCCATCGAACAGGGTGATAAAATTAACATACTAAGTGGTGGGATTAAGGAGGATCACGGGACTCTTTATTAATCCCCTGAGGATTTCTACTAATTTCTCATACTAATAATCAAATATTACTTTCTAGTTGAACTTTCCAAATTTTGGTCATACTGTCACTTGTAAACCTGTCTCACTTTTTGTTTAGTTTACTTTCTCACCATTGGCTAACATTGTGAAGTGAAAGAAAGTTTTTCTTATGGATGTTCAGGGGCGGTAAATGACGACACGACCTCAGCCTCACCAGTTCAAATCAAGGCCTGCGCAACGATAACTAAAACTATTGTCTTACTTGTTATATGGTTTCATCTTTTGCAATGGGGAATAATTTGTCATGCTTCTTTGTTTATTGTAGTTAACTTGTTCAGTCTTCAATTTTTAGTACCTATTTCTTAGAATCAGTTCTTATATTCTCATATTGACAAGTTTACTAATTCACACTCCCTACTTTACACTACAATCCGTAGTTTTCCAACATTTCTGTGTTTTGTTATTTATTTTTCTTTTTCTTTTACTCGATTTCTTATTTTTATACTTATTCAAATTGAATTATTAAATTAGCTCTTAAACTGTTACTGCGTAACTGTACTTTTTCGAGAGGTAAATAACTAAATTATTATCTGTTTACAATTTCCACTCCACCACACTTCTTTCTCATTCTTTAAACCTTTTTCTGTCTTCTTGACATTTTTAGTTGCTTTCCTTTTTCATTTGTTTCAGTTACTCCTTTCTATTATCGAATAGCGTGATTCAAAGTAATATGACGTTGAATACTTGCGTTACGCCTCTTCTACCCCTATCAAAATTCTACCCATATTAGCCTTCCTTCCGGTCAATTTCTAACTGTTAAGGCTGTAGTTCAGTAACAGAGTACACTACTTTGGTAAAAGAGAAGTTAATTGAGTTAATGTTCTCGAGGTGGGGCTCAAAAACTCCTCTCAAAAACTGAATGTTACAGATAAATTCACCAAATAAATCGTTCCATTTATCATTTTGTCCGCTGAATCCTTTTCTGTCTGCTGCTCTCTGTTTGCTGGAAACCATCAAAAAGACTTTGTGGAAAACCACAAAACGCAAAAATTAAAAACAAAACAAACTACAAAGAGAACTCGTCTCATTAAATTCTCTCAAACTCAAAAAAGGGGTACCCGACGAAACCTTCAATTTACCTTCTAATTTGGCAAAAAATTTATCAAATCATTAAACGGTTGGTCAATTAAATAATTTACCTTAGAAATTAAGGTGGAGGAAGACCGTGATGTACACGTAAGGGCACAATACGAGAGATGCGAGGTGGAATCCGAAAAAAAATGAAAAACTAATGAACGAAAAGAAAGTTAATTGACAGAAAAAATAAAAGGAAATAGCCAAGACAAAAATAAATTTTCGTAGCCGTCTGACGAGAAGAGAAAGCAACCCAACAGAGAACTGCCTGAACGTGGCAGCAGAAAAACCAAATCCGAGCATTTCATCCAGAAAACGTACCTGGTTGCAGCCTTAAAAATGTTTCACTTAAAAACACGGCGAATGTCGAAAAGCAATAATCAATCTATTTCCGGAAGAAAATGTAAATTCCTTTTCCTTTACTTCTTCTGTTCCTTCTTTCCAACCAAACGAATTCAAAATGGCGGAAAAGAGATGAGAGAAACAGTGGAAAGAAAAATGAGATGGTGGGTTTCGTTGCTTGGGAGAATTTCAAATGAACCTTTCCGTGTGGTCACCCGTCGAACGAGGCAGCAGAACATCAGCAAAAAAATAAAGAATAAAGTAAAGAAGATGAAAATAAATTAATTAAAACGACAACGGAAGAAAGAAATTGAAAAGAAAGTGAAAACGAAACATGTGAAAAAGAAAACCGATCGGAAGTGAAGAAAAAAAAAACAATCGGAAAAAAACCGGAAAGGCCCAACGATGATTTCTTATTCATTTTCTCTAGTAAATTTGAATAAAAACAAATTTTGCTGTTACTCCGGCATTTTTCATTGAAACTGGCAGTCGAATCGATTTACCGGAAACGAATGTTTTAAAAATGTTCCGAGAAAACTCCTTCCCTTCTCTTTCCTTTAAAAAAAACGGCCTTGTTTGAAAAAAAAACGTTTTTTGAATAACGGTTTTTTTTCCTTTGATTAAAAGGAAATCTCAATAGCCGAAAAAGAAAAACAAAACCGGAAATTAAACACCTGAAAACGAAAGGATAAAAGGGGAACGAAGTTAAAAGTAACTAAAAAGAAAAACTCTTTTGCCGGAGGAGAAAATTTCGTCTTTGCAGATGGAGGCGATTGGTCAGTAAACCTGAGCAGGTACAGGGGCAGTCCACGCAGGTTCAGGGTCTGAGACCGCCGGTGGCACAAGCCAGAATTTTTTTTTATTTTTGATTTCTTGCTTTCCTCGTCATTCTCTGACCGATTGGCCTTTACTTCCGTCTCATTTCTTTATTTTTTGTTTTCTTCTTTCAGGCAACATCCCTTTTGATTATTTTGATTATTTCTTTTTTCATAATTAATTCTAGGTTATTTACAAAATTTTGTGCTGAAATTTTATTAATCGCCTGAGTGCAGTTTTTCTATGCTTAAAATGGGCACTCTCCCTCTCTCAGGTGCAGTTGCAATGGCACTTCATTTGCATTTTCTAAAGTTGAATTTTACATTAGCATTAATTGTTTTTTTTCTGTGAGTTTTTGTTGTTGGTCTTCTTCGCCCGAACGTTCGGCTCCTGCTTTGTAATTTTTTTAATTACAATATCAATTTTGAGAATAATTAAACAATCAAATTTTTATTTAAGTGACACGGTTGACGACAGAAATACGGAAGACAAAAAAAATATGTGGAGTCAAATGTAAAGGAAAGAAAAACAAACAAAAAACCAGAATTTTATAACGCCATTTTGATCCTTCAGCCTTTTCATCCAGTCAGTCAGACAGACTCAAACTAAGTAGCTGAGCTTTTTCCTATTTCTAATATAAATTAGTCTCTGGGGCTCCATTTTTCTTTTCCTTTCTTCCTTCAACCGTCGCTTATGAATGGTGGGAACAAGTTTATATTTTCGTATCAAACTAATATAAGGAAAATGAATGAAATGAAATAACAAGAATTCTTGTTTGACACAAAGGCACAAACAAAAGAAATGAAGGTGAAGGAAAGTTCCGCAAGGATCAATTCTGGGCCCATTACTCTGGAATATGACATTTGACGAGGTATTGCATACCAAGCTTTCACTGGAAGACAGACTAATCTGCTATGCAGATGATACGCTGATAATAACGACTGGGGAAAATCCTCAAGAGGCAAAAAGAAAAGCTGAAAAAATATAAAAACGATCATAAAGAAAATAGAAGACATGGGGCTCCAAGTGGCCCTGCAAAAAACAGAAGCAGGCATATTTACTAAAAAAAAGGGACATGAAGTTAAAAACCTACAAGTGGGGGGACACGTCATACAAATCAAAACGCACCTGAAGTACTTAGGCCTGACAATTGACAGTGACTGGAACTTTGGTACACACTTCCAAAATCTCAGACACAAGATACACCGGACGACAGGACTCTTGAAGGGACTTCTTCCTAACAGAAAAGGGCCCTCCGAGAAAAACAGAAGACTGTACGCAATGACAATAACGAACGCATTGACGTACGGTTCCAAAATCTGGAAAGCAGCCATCCAGAGGAACCACAAACTAAAGAACCAGACGTTACAAATACAGAAACCTGTTGCCATCAGGACTATCAGGGGACACCGAACGATAGCCGCGGACACGGCGCTGCTACTCGCTAGGACGCCCCCTGTACACGTAATAGCCGAGGCAATAGACCAGACCGCAGGACTACCAAAACAAATAAAGAAGAAGATATACAAGCAACAAATACTTAAGGAATGGCAAAAACATTTAACAACTAAGAAGAAACTAAATGCCCTACAAAAGGCACTTGCCGAAAACTTACAAGTCTGGACGGACAGAAAACACGGTGACCTAACACAATATATGACCCAAGTCCTGACGGGTCATGGACCTTTTAACAGCTACCTGTATAAAAGATCCTTGACCGAGGACCCGACCTGCCCCAATTGCAATGAGGGCAACGACACAACAAACCACCTACTGGGCGAATGCCCAGCCTGGGACACAGAACGGAGACAATTGAGGACACAATTAGGGGACCTGAACATAGGAAACATCATCCGACAGATTAGTCAATCCGGAGCCAAATGGCAGGAATTCGAAAGATTCTGCCACTTGGTGATGAGCCGGAGAGATAGGACAAACAGACAAGGTTAGGGAAGAACAAAGAACTCAGACTCGTAGGAAACCTATTGGTAATCCGAGTTTGAGTTCTGCAAGACATGGGAATTACTGTAAAAAAAAAAAAAAAAAAAAAAAAAGGTGAAGGAAAAGTTTTTTTTTTCCGCTGACCGTCGACCGCGTCTTTCAGGTACGAGAAAATGTCAAAAAGAGTGCAAGAAGTAGAAAGTTTATTTCCGGTCGAAAATAAAATAAAAATTGAGGCATTAAATAAATACAAATAGTATATAATATAATTTGGTTGGAAGAAGCAACGGTTTCACCAACCCCCATCCATTTTTCTTCCTCTCTCCCAACTTGTTTTTCTGCTGTTGTGTTTCCTGCGACACAAAATTTTCAACTTCGTCGTCTTACTCATTTTAGTTTTGCCATATTTTTATTTTTCTTTCTTATTTTTTTATTTCACTTCACATTGTTTTCCGCTCATTTTTTCTCATCTTCTTCTAAGCATTATTCTTCGTGTTGTTGTATTTTTCACTCCTCTACTTCTTTTTTTCAACAAAAGAAAACACTCCGTTTCTTTGCCTTTCTAACATTTTATTTATTTATTTATTTCTAATTTATTTGTTTGTATTAACAACCATTTGTCGGACGCAACGACTTTTTTTGTGTCAATGACTTAAATCCCACAACACGTGACCGAAGGTCTTCAATGCTGTTGCCATGTCAAAGGTCGCCTAAATTTTTTTTTTTTGGTTTTTGTCATTCAAAGTTCAACTTGCTCCTTTATCTTTGTCTCCATGGCCTAGGAATAGCGGAGGTACTCCGATACCACGAAATGAAATTTTATTTTCGTGTCCACAACGTTCGTCAACCGTTCGTCTATTTCAAGTCGATATTTCACCACTGCACATCTGGAAAATGAATTTAGCAGATCCACAAGACAATTCTCCCGTTACATAAATTTAACTTTGATTTTAATGACAGGAGTAATTTCAAAAGATTACGGTGATGCTTTTACATCTGTCTGTAGGTCTGTCTGTCTGTCTGTCTGTCCGTCCGTTTGTTTATTTGGTTTAGTTAAACTTCCAACTATGTTTAAGAACACAGGTTATTTTGTGGCTGCTATTCTGTTGAATGTTTCGTATTTTTCAACATGTTCAGTTCTCCTTTAATGCCACATTTAAAATACTACTTATTTACTTAGTGTCCATCGTTTTGCTGTTAATATTTTTCATAAATCTTTGCCTCCCTGGTGAATTCCTCATTTTGTGTTTTTGGCCAACATCATCGTCTGTTTTAACCAATTCAGTACAAGTCTACCCTTTACTTTTTTTTATTTTTCCGATTTATTCTATAATTCAAATTTATTTTTACTGACATCACGATATTTTGATCTTCTTACCTGGTTAATGTTAAAACCTGTTCTTAACGTGTGTTGGAATTTTTCCTAAAATTTCCCTCTCTCTCTCTCTCTTCCACATCGTCAATAGTTTCAGTCTCTCTTTTACTTAATTGTGGTCTTCTTTTGTTTCCCATTTATTCTCGTTTTAAATTTTTGTCTCTCTTATCTCTGTTATGCCTTTTATCTGAGTTTATTTTAGCTTTCATTCTTTCTCATTTTTTTTTCAGTTCTTACCACATTTGATTCTGTCCAAAAGATCATGCTTATAAACTTAACTTAATGTTACTTTTTTTTACTTTTTCCAAATGAATTGAATTTTGTGTTTGCTGCAGATAAGGTGGCCGGCAGTCCTCAACGATTTGTCTGTCTGAAACGCCAGCAAAAAGATAAAAGCAAAAAGACGTTGAGGTTTCTTTAATTTTTTATGGAAAAAAAATTTAAGAAAATTTTCTATTTCTCTTTGTCTTTCTTTTTCTTATGTTTTTACTTTCACCAGGTTTTCTTAGCCTTTCTCGCTCTCTTTCTTTTACACTCACTCTTTCACTCCTTTAATGTTTCTACACCATGCATATCCAGGCCGGTTGTAACACACGCGCAGTAAACTTTTCTATCTCTATCTCTCTCTGCCGTTCCCGTTTGCTTTCTCTCCGTCTCTCTCTCTCTCTTTCTCTCTCTCTTCCACACAAACTTTCACCCCGCCACTTTCTCCAACTTCCGCTTTCTCCTGCTGACTTCCCTTTATCCGTTCCCTGGTCTCCCGACTTTGCTTCTACCGCTACCACTCTTCTCCTCTCTTCGTCCGAATTGTCGGGGCGCTGAAAATTTTATTTAATTCAAAGACTTGGCAACTCAGTCAACGGTCCGTTACGAACATCGCACGAACTCCTGCTTTTCCGGCTGTCGCACCTTTGTTTGTTTGTTCGTTTGTTTTGACAATCGCGCGACAAAAGAGAGAAAAAGGAAGGAAAAGAGTGAAAACCCGCAAGAAAAATTATTTGTTTGTTGGTTTATTTATTTATTTCGCCGACGATCGGAAGGCAACGCCGACATTGAAATTTTCTTATCAGTGTCTCTTGATAATTTTTTCGCGCTTTCCAAGTTTCATGTTTTGTTAAATTTTACGCACAGATCTGATGCGTGCGTGCGTGTGTGTGCGTGCATAGGTGACCTTCCGTGTGAGGTGGTGTCTACGTGTTCTTGTGTGTCTTGTGTTTTTTCTTCTTGTGTTTATCGTGAAAATTCATTCAATAGGAATCAATCATTCTCATTCCCATTATGGGACACCTCATGACCTGACCAGTAAGTAAAGAAATGATTTTTCCCTTGGGGCCCTCGGGGCCCTTTGGGCTCATTCGTTTGATTTTCCCTTACCTTTCTTTCCAGGAAAGAAACTGGAATGTTTTCTCGTCTGTCACTTAATCACTTAAATTTAAATTCATGGATTAAATGAGTCCTTTGCCTGGAATTTTCGGGGGCGATTTTTCTCTTGTTCCTTCTCGTGGGGTGTGCAATGGACAATTTTTCGGAAACGATTAATTCACACTTAATTATACCTCTGCTGCGGTCAGAACTTTATTTTCTGACATTAAACAAACCGTCTGTTTGACGTAACAAAACCCAAATTTTTCTGCAACCTTTCATTACAACGGATTCAATTAGTTTCACATCGAACGATCTCCATCAAACGTAAGTGACAACCACATAATAACAAACTTGTGTTATGAGTTTGTTGTTTTAATTGGAATTATTCCTGCGTCCTGCAGGATGAACATTCCGATAGGGCAGGTTGACCGAAAAATAAACGTACCCGGATCATTTTAAATAGTTACAAAAATTTTCTAAATAATCGTACGGTATTGTGTTACCGTACTGTAAAAAAATATGTTTTTTATGGGCTGCTCAGTTATCGCACATAATTTAAAATTTTCTTCTTTCAATTACATCAAACTATTATTTATATTTTGTACTTGGAAATTCATCTACAGGAAAACCTTTTTGATTTATTTTCTATTGTATTCTGAGGTTTCTACCCTTTTTCTATTTTCTTGGCCGTCGAAAATGAGTTTCGTCGACACATCCGAATACCTTTCAGTCCCAGTCTTTCGTATCCGTATACAGCAGATTCAAGGGTTTTATGTATATTTTTGCTTTTAATAAATGATTAAATTAAACACTAAATAAATTTTGATAAAATTTAATAGTTGTAAATAGTTTGTTTGGTAAAAACCATTGGAAAGCTTTAAGATAACTAAAGTTTTTCAACATCTTTTTCGTTATAATATTTTTTGTATAGTTTTTCTTCATTTGGCACTTGGGTTAACTCATATTATGACAATTTCACATTATATTTTACATTACACAAATAATGTATAATTTGTTGTACAACTTTATAATCGCTGCCAAATCAGTTTGATTAAATTTTGAAAACAATGACTTGCATTCACTTTTTCTAAATATAAGTAAACTACATTTGGGTAAAATAAGAGTCTGCAATAGTACGTGTAATTATGTTAAAATTTCAAACTTTTTCTGGGTAATAAAAATAAAAAATATAATATTCATACTCAGAAAGGGGTGTCTAAATTTGTGCATAATCTCATTAAAAGTGTAATTGAATCAATTATAACACATTAACAGGCTGTGCAATTATCAATTCGTTGACCTTTAACATTATGTAATGAGAAACTTAATTATGTTATCATTCCAAACCGTGTGACTCCAAAAAAGTATCAGTCTCCTAATTAAGCAATTAAGTAAAAACAAATTTTCATTAATTTAGTAGTTTAATTATTGGAAAATCAGAAAATGGATAATATCTATCACATTATGTAAAACACTTGGGACGATCATCCGGTGCAGATTGCTGCGAATAATTTACGTAGCCCCACGTCAACCTCGTTTGTAGCAATTCAACCCCCTCCCCAATCTGCCCCATTTTGCCTTCCAGTGTGCTCCAGTACATAACTTTACATAAGTTTATTAAAAGCCTACGCGATCGTTTGCAGCACACGACGGGTCTGACCCTTCTCGCTGTGTCTTAACTCAGTCACCCTTTGTCATCCCTTCAACGAACAAGGGGGTGAGTTCTCCACTTATGCTACCTGCCTTCTCATCTTGTCGTAAAACGATGTAAAGTTAAATTAAACTTTGTCAGACAAATTGGTATGATTGAACGGGTACCTCTTCTACCCTTTTCCTCCTTTGACAACCCACAGGAGTTCTGAATTTAAAAAAAAAAGATTTATTATGAAATAGCATTGAATACCATAAAAATAAAATTATTAATGGAAAAAATAATTAATGTAGCGCACCTGTTTGTTCAAAGATGATGGACTCCTCTTGTTTTTAACTTTGATAATTTTATATTCCTAGGAAAATATTTATTAAGCTGAAACTACCATCCAGAGTGTTGCAATTTGATTTCATTTTTCAATTTCCAGTTTTGTAAGTTCTAGTTATTATTTTCAAAACGGTATTTATTCCCATAAATACATATAAATGCGGACATATTTATGTTCATTCCTATGTTCTGCTTCAATATTTCTGTGTTCATTTTATTTCAGGGTAAAGTCATATTTAACTGAACTTTGTGTTTATTTTAAATTGATTCCCTTCGTTGTGGCATTAATATTTGACATGGTAGCGAGGCAGAAACTTTTCCATTACCTGCGGTGTTCTGCTGTTTACGGTACTTTATTTTATTAGACAATACTTTGATTTTAATTTCAGTGAAATTTTTTGGTCAAGCTGACATTCCTTCCCCCTTTACTCTTGTATTTCCATATTTTTTCTATTAATTTTTCAATTTTCTCAATTCCTTTCTGGCCGTTGATTTCATTTGCTCAATAAATAGCTTAAAACTTGACCTGTTTCTTACGACCTTGTGTAGATTTTGTGTAGATTACGCAGAATTATAGGAGCAGCCCAAAAGAGGGTTTGTACTACAGTAGTATTCAAAATACAAAGGATCCTTCTAAAAAATACACTTTGTGCTCACCAGAGCAACTTTGTTAGGTAGAAATTTCTAACTTTTCTTCAATTAAAGAACATCCTTGATGTCTCTCTCCTAGTTTTGCCACCGTCGAGGTGGTTTTCTTTCAAAAATCCCATTCAAATCCACGAGGACTTTACAATTCCTGCTTATTTGTCTCGTTACAAATCAGTTTAACGAATGCTATTTAAACTTTTTCACTTTTCTATTTTCCCCTACTACTTTCTTTGTCAGCATCAAAATACAATATTTCTTCATTTGGTTTCATTCCTGGGGCTCGTATTCTTACGAGTCTACCGCAATCCATGGCAGTATCCACCAAAGGAAAAATTATAATTCCTTTAAACGTGGCTTTACTTCAACTCTGGCGTTTCATTCAAACTTTGGTCTTTTTCTTATTGTTTGTTGTTGCTGAGTTTTGCGCTCGGTCACTTGACTCTTTCGCCAACAGCAAAAATCCTCGCGTGTTAGAATTGCGACAGTGACGTCATTCCGAGTAAATGAAACGTGTTCGTTGACCTTATGTATGACCTAAAATGTATTTTAGCTACTGAAATTATTATTTTTTCCATTGTTCTCACACCGCTGGTAAATTATTTATGCACCTGCCACGTAGCGATTCGTTGAAATGAGTTTCATGATGGCAATCGATAAAGAAATATCCTATTTATTGATATTGTGTGTTGGAATTGAAAGGAGCCGGTTGGAAAGGGCCAATTTTTCACCCTTCCATCTTCAATTCACTTAGATAATTTCATTATGAACAACAATATGCATACAATATTATTAAGCTACAAATTAAACACTACATAAAGGCCAATTATTAAACAGAGTCAGAAGCTCCTATAGAGCGTTCTCTCGATTTAATATACAAGTGTCAAGTGAAACAAAAATTTCAGTCACAATCTCTGTAACTCAACTTTAGCGTTGTACCCAGGTGTTTGTTTATTTGTAGTCAGCAAAGGGACTCTTTTTTAAGTGAGTAATTTATAAAATTTCTCTTAAATAAGCGGATCTTTTTTTTTTGGACCCAGGAAAAAATGCCCACGCACAAAGGACCCCGTTGGGTCGGTAGTCCGCAGTTGTGTGGAATCCGACACCACTAAAATAACTTGGGAAACTCTATACTTCTTACACGGTAGAGTGGAACTATCGGAGGTTCGGAGGTATTGTTCTCGATTGCTCCAGAGGGTGGCCATCGTTTCTGGAGTGACTGGATAAGTGTAATAATACGTAGAATACATAAGTGGATCACTGAGTAACCAATTTGTACCTAAGAAAGTAAGCAAAAAAACACACATATGGGAACTTAAAACATTAGAATAATTCTTATATCTCAATTTTTAAATCAAAAATTTTATTTTATTGTTTTTATATTACCAAAGTTTGATAGTTCTGCATTTCTGTACAGTTTATAATTCAATATTTTGATCATGTAAACCAGAAATTATTTAAAAAATCAATTAATTAACCTTCTTCAATATAACCAGGAACGAGGGAAACCGGCTAAGTAAAAGAAACTTGCTTTTTCAAATAGAGATATAAAAGAATGTGAACTAATATACGAAAACTGCTGAGCCGAGCCGGGAAGAAGTAGAAGTTTCAAAGCATCCCCCCCAAAAAAAACACAAAAAAGACATCAACTGGAACTAACTGAAAGATAACAATCTGGTAATTGAAATTGATAGAAGAGAGGACTGTCGGACTCACAAGAATCCACAAAATGAAAAAGAACTAAAACTATTTGACAAACTGGTTGGGATTTGTAACTTCTTCTTCTTCTTCTTCTTCGGGTAAAAATCAGCAAAATAAAAAGACAGGACACATATACATAAAATAAACTCAATTAAAAAGAAAACAGTAAAATTTAGAATTTTAAAGGGAAACTTATTTTATGCCTCCAACTCATGAATTCCAAATCGATAAATCTGGCATTTATGAATACGTACAAATTGAAAATGGATAGTTTTGTATATTATTATTTGTCGTTTTTAGGATTATGTTCCAGTTTAACTCTCGCCCCCTACCCGCTAAAAGATTTAGAAAGGAAAAATTAATTTTTTCTATATTTTTATTTTTATTACTGTGCTTTTCTCCTTTTATTGCATTTTTTGTTTTGTACTTTGCAGTTGGTTTCTTCGTTTTCATTTTAGTGTACTTCCTTCAATTCATCAAACTTTCACATTGTAATCGTTGTGCTTTTTGCCATCCTTCGACCACGGGCACTTTGCTTCCACTTAAACTTTTTTGAAGGCCCGGTGGTCAGTGAGATTTTACGGTTTTACAAGAGCAATGTGGTGGCCACTTGATGGCCACTTCACACGTCGATTTCAACTTGATGAATGAAGAGTAACAAGAAGTCTGAACCCCTCACATTCCTCACATTTTTATACTTTTTAACCACTGATTTTGTATTAATTTACTGCAACCTTTCTTTATTTAATAATTATAACCTTTTGCTCATTTCCATCAATCATGACATAAATTTGTCTTTCACTTTGTGCCATTTAGTTCTCCTTTTGGCTTTATTTCATCGCTTTAAACGTCAACAATTATTTTCTAAAAATGTTACCTAGAAACGTACCATTACTCCGCATCAGCGAGTACTTCCCATGAACATGTCGTCGCCCTCATGGGATCCATGTAATATTCTGAACTCAACCTTTAAAACAAAATTAAGCATAGCAATTTCCAACGAATAAATTCTCAAGAGTTTCTCTTACGCAACGTCCAATTGACTCAATTTTGCATAGAGGAAACCTACACGCAGAGGGTCTGACTCTGTGGTTGCGTAACTCTTACTTATTAATGATTGTGTCTATTTCTGTTTTTCTATTTTTCTGCTTGGCTAGACGTAGAGCCTTGTGTGGGAGTTGACTCACACCGGACGGGTGTGTTACCCACATTCTCAGAACTCGATGAAGATTTCGATCTTTACCTGTAAGACCCGATGAGGATTTAAATAATTGCCGTCACGCCACGGATTTTTAAGTTCCTAGTTCAAATTCCGCATGAAAATTACTTTCTTTTTTAATTTGAAAAATTACCCTGAAGAAAATTTTGTCGTGGCAGGAAGTTGTGTAAAAACAAGGCTACTGCAGCGTGTGACCCTCGGCCATTTAACTCTCCACCGTAAAAAGTCTTAATCCGATAGCGCGTTCTTTGGTTACTTGGTAATTATTGCAATTCCCTCTCTAATAACTGGAGTGATAATTTCAATTAAAATTCCGTTTCTATGTTATTTTATAAAAGAGTTCAAATCCCTCTTGTACCGCTGAAAGTAAAGTCAGGTTCTATGGCACTCGGCAACTTCAAAAAAGAAAAGGATTCCGTTGCCGTACGATGACAGGTGAACCTCAACTAACATTATATATTATAAGTCGCCTTAACACTGCATTTGAATTGCGAGAATAAAGAGAAAAAATATTTCTTTTGAAAATATTAAAATTAATTGTAACGAACTAAGGAACTGTAAATGACGAGATGAATCATAAAAATTACAAAATTCGTTTTGATTTTATTTATGTATTACGACTTTTACAATTAATTGAGTTAAATAAATAAAATGTTAGGAATTGGAGGGACATTTTCTTGTGTAAACAGAAATATATAAATGAAACGCAGCCGACAACATTAAAGTAGAATCGAGAATATTGAAATATCGTTAAATATATAGTAGTGAACATGGAGTACAAAAGATTACATCAAGGTAGTTGTACTTCAATCGGGCATCACTGATAAATAAATAATGTAAGGCTTCTTGGAAGCAATAATAGAAGAAGCTTGAACGAAATTTTCAATGTTGAAATAAAGAAGAAAAAATATTGAAATATTTGATGAAATAATAACATTTGTAAACGACAATTTTGCACAATTTTAATTCAAACATTTAAATATGTGTACAAAAGGAAAAAGAATATTAGAAAGAATTAGCAGATTTTAATTTCAATTGAGTTTATAATTTATTTGTAATTTTTCAATTATTAAAATCCGTACAAGGTCACCGTTTCCTGTCATGAAGGGATATATTTTATTATAAATCTATGCAAAGCTGATTAAAACTTATCACCTTGAAATTTCTACTTTACTTGACAGAACAGAAACTAGAGAACTGTGCTTCATATAGAAAAAAATACAAATGTCTTTTGAGTACCCGTGTGATGTTCATCAACAGTCAGATTGATCTGCTGTAAAATTACCTGAAAAGTACACAAAAGAGTTTTTCTTACTCGAGAGAGAGGGAGAGAGAAAGAGTCGGACAGAAATCTCAACACAACTTAATAAATATTGTAAGACGTGGGAAATTCACTTTCGCCTTGTGACGTGGGCTGATGTGAAAAAGCATTAGAAGGAAAGCCCTTGTTCTTCGGTTTTTAATGAATAAATAAAATTTTATCCTTTTCCTTATTTATTCTTCGTTTCTCTCTGGCTCTCTTTTCGTATCTCGTTCTCCCTTTGCCATTTGGAAAATGAGCTTAGAAAAAAGGGTTTGCAACATTTCCACGGGCAGTATCACATTTGCTCTATCCAAAAGGTTACTGACCGACGTATTTGTACCGAATGTAAAGAACCTGAAGTGAAACGTGACGAGAAGAGAAAAAAAAACAAAGTGATCAAAAGGAGAAAGAAATGAATCAGAAAATATATATAAATAAATTTAAAAAAACTCGAAACTATCAAAATCAATGAATTACTCTAAGCTGACAATTTTTTCTGGGCATTCTCTTGGTCTGAACAATGAAATGAAAACGATGAAGAAGAAGCAGAATTGAAAATTGGTACTTGTTTGTTCCCAATGGGGCGGAATACAAAGAGACAGGTGAAAACAGTTGTAAATCAAATTTCAAATGAGTCAAAGGCACAATACAAGCTGTTCGATGAAATAGATAACAATTTTGTAGTGAATAGTGAGGAGTAGGAGAAGCAAAGAAAAAGTGTCTAGGAAGTAGTCAACTTGTAAAAACCACAAAACCAACAAAAAAGTTAACTACAACAATAGATATATTATACATATAGATATATTATATACAACAATATTAACTACACAAATATACATAAGTTAAATTGGTTTGCAAAAATATACATTACAAATTTAGAAGTACGGAAGCGAAAGAGGCAGAAATATTAGGTTGAATCGATTTAGAAAAGGACGTTGACACTTGAAAAATCAGAGTGAAACTCTTTGTTTCTTGGTCCTCAGAGGAATTTTGGACACTTGGCAGGAAAATGACAGGGTCTCTGAGGAACCCAAAAAAAATTATCTCTTTCTGTGACTGCGTCACTGAATATGTAGAAAAAGAGGAAGAAGAGAAGAAGAAGAAGGTGGTGAAGAAGACATGAATGAGGCAGGGCACAAGTAGCTTCCTTCAGTCGATTTTCTCTACACAATTTCAAAACTATTCCCTTTCAATGTTTTTTTTAATAAATTAAAAACTTCTTATCCCAAAGTTTTGTTATGATGAAGTATTTTTACAGAATAATAACGAACGAAGTTGATGCACAAGACGTGTGAATTATGTTACATGAAATTATTTTATTAATGACGGATGCTACCTGTTTGTTTATTGTCCTGCTTTCAAAAGATCTTGTCGCTCGCAATTTCACATTTATGTTTAAACATTCAGACTGGTATATAAGTAATTTTGTTTAACGTGAAATTTATTTGGTTGCCCTACGTTTCCCGTAAATAATCGGTAAAGTTTCGTCTTCTTTGCATTCGCCATATTTCTGCTTACGTTATTTTCTCATAAATTTCTCTCCTTTGTTGTTGGTCCTCATCATATTACTTCATTTTATCATAATTTCATATTGTTATATGTGCGAGCAGATGCAAGGAAACGAAAGCATTCGTAATGGGAGAGTGAATAAAAGAGAAATGACAAGTAGGAGAAATGTTTGTCTGAATGTAAAAATATTTCCAACAAAACGACTTCCTTAGCATTTAATTAAATCATATGAGGATTTCATCTGGGCTTAACAAGTGCATGGTAATAAACCTGTACACACTGGTTGGAAGGATCAGAGAAAAATGAGTACAATAGGAAGAACGAAGTAATTGTTAAGTTCTATACAAGAGACCACAATGACTGGGGTGCAAGATAATGGAAAATTAAATGGCGTTGGCATTTAATTTAAAATGGCAAAAACCGGGAACGCTAAACCTTTTTCAGATTATTTGGTTTTAAACAGAGGACACAGGGTGAAAGAATTAAAAAATCGTTCCAGTCATGGTGTAACAAACAATAAAAATTCTATTGTATTCCGTTTATTTTCTAAGGTACCTTATTATGAAACAAACCAATTAACCCACTGACACTTTTCCACGCCTTCCGAAAAAACAAGTTTAAAGTCTAAGAGAAAGGTTTCCTACTTCAAGCAAGAGGCTAGAGGTCCTCGAAAATTTATTCTACTTCTAAAAAAAATATTCTGTTTAACTCTTCGTGTCTCTTTGCGAACACACAAATTTGGAATTTTTATGATTTTGACTTTTGCATTTTATTACAATAGGAAGAAGAATATTAAAAAATAATCAAATGTATTGATTCTCTAAAATTTTCAAGCTTGGGTACACTACAAAAGGATCATGAAAAAGTATCTTAAGCGAAAAAATGAAATCGACACAAGAAAGGGATAAAGGTAACAAAGGTTTTCCTAGGTTGAAAAAGAGGAATCAGGAGGTAGTGAGACAGGAATACTTAAAAGTGATGAAGCATGGTAAAGAAGATTAAGGAAAATTAGACAATACAAATTAATTGTAATTTCCATATAGGAAATTGAGAAATCAAAAACGTGCTTCAATGTGAATAATAAAGTTGAGTTGAAAAAATTAACCTTTTAAAAATTAAAAAAGAATATAAAAAATTTATAAAATGATACGGGAAAAAGTGAAAGAATGTGACAAACCAACAGCAGAAAATTACAAAGATAAATCCAACAAATAAAATCAATTAATTTAAGCTATGAATTTTCTGTTGGTGGTCTTTAAATTGACAAACTCAACTGAAAACGAATGAAAGGCGAAACTTAAAAGAGAAAGAAAATTTGAAAAACGTATTAGACAGAAAACCTGAGATTAAAACTGGAATAAAACAGTTTAAAAAGTTAGAAAGACGTTCTATAAAGAAATTTAAGGACCACGACAAACTGCTGGCCAATTCCGGTCGTTCCTGTGCCTGTTGGTGCTGTTCCCTTGCCGACCAGGTCAACAAACAGGTAATAACAGTTATCCGCGACAGGAATATATATTTAAGTTGTTGATTTGCAGTTTTTCAGTTTTGTTTGTGTCCGGCTTACATAAATACCTTTGTTATTCACCATCTATTGATATCGACCCCGACGTCGGAGAATCTTAATTGCAATTATCAGAAAAGATGAAGAAGGAGAAGAAGAGGAAGAAAAAAAGCGGGCGAGAGCAAAAGTATAAAAAATACAAATTTTTGCTTTAAAAAAGAAATTGGAAGGGCACAAGATGGGGAACGTCAGAGCAGAGACGAACAGAGAAGCTGAAACTTTTTAGGAGATTCAGGTTCAAGCGTAAAAGCCAAAGTTAATAACTTAATTTTCAATTCGGCAAGAGCTGCTGGCAAGCTGGAAAAGTTAAAAGCGACTGCGGTAGAAAGAGAATGAGAGAGAGAGAGAGAGAGACATCGAGAAGGGCGGACAAATTCTGGGGAACGAGAAAAGTAAAATTAGACTTGAGTAAAATGCTATCAAAAGCTGTCGTCTAGAAATAATTTTTCGTGAGACAAGCAAGTCACAAATAAGCGAACAAGAAATCATATTAGATTGGTCAGAAGAAGTCGAATAAACTGAAAAACTGGGATCCCGAGATAAGAATCTGAAACGTGATGAAGAAGAAATGTTCAAAGTAGATGAAATAAATTAGACGCCACATCATAAAGCCAAATGGTGAGGGTAAACCACTTCAAACCAATGCAAAAATGAAAATTATGAAAACGTGTAAAAAAAAAAACATTAGTAACGAAGGAAAAGTTCTGAGAAAAGAAAAATAGAACAGCAGAAAGCTGATTGCAAACGGCGCCATTCTTCTACAAATATTTTCAAATTTCCCGCCAATTTTCTTGTCTACCGTTTCCGGTCACCTCAAACTTATCGGATTACATCCTGTTTGTTAGTCTCTCTTATATTTCTGCCTTATTCTCATTCGTTGCAGTTGCATCGTTCACTTCCATTTCCAACGATTCAGTTTCCCCTCCGAGAGAATATTTTTGATTGTTACCTTTAACATTTCCACGACGAGTGTTCGTGACTGTTGCCCTCTCTTTGTCACCGTCTGTGTCGCCCACATTCTGTCACTCACTCTTACCTCCTTCTCCCCCTATCAAGTTTCTTTCCTAGTGAAACTTTAAATTCATTACCGAAGCGAATTGCCCCAGAAGAATTTTCCAGTCTTCTTATTGACGGATGAATGAAGAGGAAGTCCCTAAAAGTCACAAGAATTTCATTCAAAGACATGCGAGGTTCTCTGTCAAAGTGAAAATACATGAAATGTAACGCCATACATAAAAATACAAATACAAAGAGCAAAATTTAAATTGTCGGAGCTGCGGTTTGGGATGGCGGGGGGAGAGGGGGGGGGTGGCTAGCCAAAGTTGGGGGGACGCAAACGTTTTCCAATAAACTTTTGATTAATTAATTGATTTTCATTTCGCATAAATCTGCGTATCCGGTTTCATCGGTTTTCCGTATCCGGTCAAGAGTTTGACAGAAAAAGAATGCAAACGTTAATTAATCTGGGAAATGGCCCTCTAAGTCGATGTCTCCGGATTTTCCGGATGTTTTCTTTCTATTTATATTTTCCGCTTTTCCTTTTGCTGGCATTTGCTGTTTCCGGTGACGACGTCCCTTACTTCCGGTCATCTGACAGGACAAGAATTCAGCCCCTTTGTCTGCACGCTCTTTCCCCTGACTCCCGTTTTTCTTTCTTCGACCGTCTGCTCTGATTGTGTCAGCTGCGATTTTCCGCTTCCGCTTTTGTCAG
This sequence comes from Polyplax serrata, assembly GCA_037055365.1. Lineage (NCBI taxonomy): Eukaryota > Metazoa > Arthropoda > Insecta > Psocodea > Polyplacidae > Polyplax > Polyplax serrata. Next base: position 2,115,301 of record JAWJWE010000006.1, read on the forward strand.
ACACCCGTTTTATTTTTATTTTGGTTTTCAGTTTTCCTTTACTTTCGTTTCTGTTTTCTTTTCAACGTGAATCCGCAAATTAAATAGAGATGTACCAGAATTGCAATTTGTGGCAGCAGCTGCCAAACGGCAATAGACTTTTCTATTTTAATAGTTTCCTGTTATGTTTTTATCTATGAAACCGCTATAGATATTGACGGTGTTTTGTTTCTCTTCCTGCTGTTGCTTCCTGACTTCTGTTGCTGACGTTTAGGTTGTTATTGTTATTGACATTTGACAGAGGTTCCACTGCAACTATTGTTGGTATTATTGCTGCTTTTGCTTGTTTCTTCGGTATTCCTTTACCTTTATTCAGACATTGTTGGTTATGTCTTTTGTTCTTTTTTTTGTCTGACGCACTTGAAGTTAATCATGACACTGCCTTGTTAATTTGCTTAAGAAATTTTCGGTATTTCAAGGACGCAAATAAGAGTGGAACTGTGCAAGGTTGATAATCCGTAGCTCACTAACCAAAAAAGTTACAGAAAAGCCTTGAACAAACTGTTTGAACAGCCAAGAATACTTTTTTCTTTTTCACTGACCGGAGAGTACAAGAAACCACCGCAGCTATCACCATTGTATCCATCACTCGTTTCTGAAACTCATTTCCGATAAAATACATAGTTAACTGCAATAGCCGACCATTTTCTAATTGTACGAATTTTACAAATTCTTTTTGTAGCAATTAAACTTTTGATTGGAAAGCTTCCTCCAATTTTGTAGAAATTTTAGAAATTAATTTTCGGGAGCTCTTCTCCGAAACGTAAACTAAAAGCTAATAATTGTGAAATGTACTGAGAATTAAGTAGACGGAAACGAGCTAAGAAAAACAGCACTTGAAAATAAAACAAATAAATTTGGTCGGCCACATCGTAGTGTAAACCATTGCTTCTTTTAATTACATAACTAAATTTATTAATATTCTACTTATTGCTGTTGTTTCTCTTATTTAAATTCTAATGCCTCATTGTAAACAAGACTCCAAAACATTCTACTTCACGTTTCTTTTATTCATCTTTTTCTTTCCTACGGGTATTTGACATTTTACAATTTTTTCATTTGATTGTGTAACAATCTCAAGTCCACAAATTTTGTCTGGGCTTGTTACTCATGTGTTCTTGTGTATAGTTGTGTTATGTAAAACACAAAAGTTGTTGTGTTCACATAGTGTGGATAGCTTTTTTTCCTGGGCCCCCAATACAACCCATGTAGTGTAATTTCACTATTTTAGAGTCCATCCGTCTGTGAAGTCAATTTCTAATGTCCGACCGCAATACATCAATTAATGTATAATGACTACTCAAGAAATTTCCATTATCTTCTTCAGTTTTTTTTGGTTTCTCTTTTTCCTGTTAATGAAATTTAATTTTAATTTAATGACTCTTTCTTCTGCATAATTTCGTTTTAAATTTCAGTTTTTTCATTCCTGTCAGCCCATTCTCTAAATTCATCACTCAAATTAGGCACTCCTACCCAATGACTCCATTGGATCAATTCTGTTTACCTAAAGTCATCTTTTACATTTTTGTTGCATTTTATACAAACTTCTGAGAAAATATAAGAAAGGAAAAAATCACGTACAAAATGAAAAGGCATAAGCCCACGGTGAGAGATTAAAGGGCAAATTCATCATTTCGGATAAAAATTTGAAGAATAAAGGCGACGCACACAAAGCAAAAACTCTAAGTTCAAGGTGAAGTAGGCAATATTCTGAGACAGTGAAACAATAAAGCAGAAGAAAAATGAAATAGGAAGAAACGTAGTCGAGACAAATAAGAAGATAAAACAAGTTACGAAGAAACTGTGACAATAAAAAAAGAAATTGCACACGGCGAATGCTTCAGATGCACTTTAAGATTTCTTTGTTGAAATATTTTATTTACAGGCGCACCACATGCATATCAACAAATGGAAGTCGAACTTTTTTATTGCAACTACATCCTTTAATAATTATTTATTTATTGTGGTTTTCTGATTTCAAGGAATTTTTTATTTGATTAATTGCCACATTAATTATATATTTGCAAAAATTTATTGCACACATTTATTGCAATAAAATATATTTAATTATTTGTAGTTCGATTGTTGGTGTTCTTAAAAGAGCATTAATTAAAATTGTTTACATGAAAATAAAAACGGGTTATAAATTATAAGCAAATTTTAAGAGTTTTATGTGGCAATTTGAATATTTTAAAAATCAGGAATGATCTAAAAGAAAAAGATGAGGAAGAAGTTGAAGAAAAGCCATGGCAAAAGAAAGCGGTTGTTGACAGGATTCGGAGGTGAGGCGTGCGGATACTTTAAAATTCCCAACTTTTATTGACGGACACGAAAAAGTGAGACAGACGTACAATCAGACGGGTCAGGTAGGAAAGGCAGGTGCAGGCTTCTTTCAGGAGGGCAGACAGGTTGACAGGTTGAAAGGTTGAGAAAGGAGAATGAAGAAGTTTGTTCAGGTTGAGCTTTGAAATTTTTCCTACTTGAAGCAGAGCAATCAGACAGATGAAAAACAAAAAAAATCCATTGAAGGAAAGGGGCAGGGAGCTTCTCAAAACTTTTCAGGAGTCAAAGGCGAGAGGATGAAGGTTGGGTTTAGTTAAATCTTTCCCTTGCGGACAGACGTCGCTGAATTTGATATTTTTGAGTGAGCGAGAGCGAGCGCTGAGCAAATCCGTCAGAGCTCATCTTCATGGCGATTAACCCAACGTCTCTAATTGAGCCGCTGCCTCGCATTTCTGGATTAATAAATTTACCGCACTTTATTTAGTTAATTTATGCGTTATGTTAATAATATTATTAAACGCATTTGCTTGGGTTACGTTTGAGCGCCGACGGGGCGTCGGAATATTTGACGTTTTCCGGCCTTTCATTTGGTTTTGTCTCGTTCCCCTTCCGCCAAGTCCTTCTCCATAAAGAATTTGTTATCATTGTGGAATTTATAACTCTTTCCTGCTTATTAATAATTACTACAATCTATTATTATATTTTATTCATTCATATTTAGTGCCTGCTGTTTATTCATTCTTATACAATTTTGACTGATTTTTTACTGAAATATTTAATTATTTTAATTTAATTTATTTTACTTTTTGTGCCTATTTATTAAAGAAATAGGTTTCCACCATTTTGTTTCCACGCCATTGTTGTTCTACATATCCTTCCTGACCCCGACCTCCCTACATCATCCCTTCTTTCTACAGTTTTGGTGTTGCAATCTACTCTCTTTTATAATTGCGTACTTTTACGTCACGAATATTTCATATTTACGCAACATTCTTTCACATTTGTTTTTACTTTTTCTCGTTGGCATTGCCAGTGATTGCAAATTCTGCAATTAAACTTTGGTGCAGCACTGATCTTTTCAGTTGTGAACATTTTCTTTGTGGGGTTATTCTCCAGCGGCCAAATGTTTTGCTCAAATTCCCAAAGTAGATAATTCTTTGTTAATATTATGATAAAGTTGATAATCGGTATATATATACATATATAATAAGTTGATAACACCATATATGTATACAGACATCGTGTGTATGTGTGTGTATTGCCTCTGACTTCATGTCAGTCATCTGTGCTTTCCATGTATTTTCCCATCCTTCCAGGTCTCAGCATTTGCGTTCATTTCACACCAAGAGCCTCCACCAGGGAACCCGCGTCCGTTTTTTCCTTTTTCAACAAAACACTTTCTATGTCGATTGTATCGCGTCTGTCTCGTTGCACTGTCATTCCAATTTTTTCACTTGCCTCATTCTTTTTCTTTTTATTTGCTTTTTTCTCGCCCTTGAAAGATCAAACACTTAGAGTATGAACGTTTAATAGCATTACTTTGAAATAAATCGCTAGAAACATCTTATTTTTTTTAATTCCAGTTTGTTATAGAATTCTTCATACAATGCTTACGAAGGGTTTATCCACAAAAAGTTTTTTTATTGATCATTTTTACACTTTAAATCATACCGGACAGTTTTATATAATTTTTTTATCAATTTTTGAAATAAAATAACTTTAAGAATTTGAAAATTTTATTTTACAGTATTGAAAATCAATTTTTATTTAAAGATTAATTTTTTTGGGGGCTCAGAGGTTTCCCTTCGTTGGACGGACTCCAAAAAGTCAGAAAAAGTTTGCCAAAAATAGTAGATAATATTTTGGAAAGAAACATAGCTTCATACATATCAATGCCTCTGGCGTACTTTGATTATTTCTTTTTTTAGCTCATTACATTTGGTGCTCTTTGAACATGTTAATTACCCAGATTTCTTAGATATAGAAAAAACATTTGAATTTGGAGATTAAAACCTAATATTACATTATTAATCTAAACATATTTTTTGCTTAAAACGACTTTAAAAAGAAAATTTGTTGTGTTGTACATTCCGATGGAAGAAAAAAATAATATTCAGATTCAATACATATCATAAAAGATTACTGGACTGCTGGGTACTGTAATTTACATTTCGAATATTATATTTTGGAAAATATAAATGTTTGCCTCACAGTTTATTAAAATAATTGAATAAAATGCAAAACAAAAATAGATGCAGAGGTGGTAAAGGTATGTGACCCGAAACACAAAGGAGGTTGGAAGGAATCTGAGAAGGTCAAAATGTTGAAATAGGAAGTTGAAGAGTTTAAATGGACAGCTGGAAACATTTTGAGAGCGTAAAATCGGAGAAGGAACCAAAAGAAACCAGAACCTTTTGGTGGAAGTCCGAGGTTTGATTTAAAACAAAAAAAAATAATTTGCAGGCGAATCGGAGTCCCATGGAAATAGAAAAATGACGAAATTTGTTTCGTCTGCTGCCACGTTGCCTCCTCTCACCCAATGACCGAAATGAAAATTCCAATTTGATTTTCTCCCAGTTTCATCTCCAGTGATCCTTTCGAAAAGGCTCTCGGATTGGTTACGATTAAATGATTCATTCGTTGAGGTTATCGCATTATTCGTTATAATTTTAGTTTGTGACAATTTTCTGACATCTGGAGGGAGTCACAAGGTTTTGCATCTCCTCAGAAAAACCCCAAAATCTTTTCGGCGTTCATTACAATTTCGATGGAATTTGAGTGATAGAAAATGTCAATAGAAGTTTAAAATTTGACTCTTTTTTTTTCTTTGGTGATTGTCCGTCAAATCGAATTTTTTTTCTCTTTTTGCTCTTTTTTCTCATTGCATTTTCTCTTCAATTTTCTTTTTTTAACATTCTAATATCCGTCTGTGCTTCTGTGTCTCCTTTCCCTGCTCTTCTTTTATTCCTTCGTTGTAATCTCTGCCTTTTTGACTTTGGTTTTCTTGACTCAACGTTTCTCTATTCTATTTATTGAAGTCTCCGAATACAATTGTAAATGTCGATGTCTCCCTCCGTGTTCTCCCTTTTTTCTTGCAATTCTTGTTTGTCTCACATTTGTTTCAAATTTTGTGCTCAACTAATCTTTTTTTGTGTAACATTAAAGTGGTGAGTCTGACAAAATTCTTATTTCCTCTTCTAACTTCTCTCACTTATCCTGCATCTTTTTTCTTTTTGCTCTTCGAATTATTTTACATCTCCACCTCTTCTTCATATATTTTCTTTTTTCACTTTGTACATCTTCTCCTTTACCTTTGTATTTTCTTCACATCTAGTTTGCTTTTGTAGTACATTCTTACGGGAGTTTTTATTTTTAATTAAGAAGTAATAAATTCATTGTATTGATTTTAGGCATTCTTGGAAAATTACTGAAACTTTCTTTTATTTGTTTACTTGTGTTTACATAAGTCTTAATATATCCGACCTTTTGGCTTAACGCTAAATCATTGAAGGAAGTTGTGACTCGTCTGCAACTTCCTCTCTTTTTCACTCCCTTCTCTTATTTTCTTCGTTTTTGATTTGCCTTGCATTTCTGCTTTTAGTTCTACTTCCTTATGTCTCTTTTTATATTAAAGTTCCGTTCTTCTTTGTTTCCATTTGAAACTCTCGTACTATTTATTTTTATATCTGCTTTGGTTCCTCTTTTCCTTCCGCTACCAATAAATGTCCTTCTCGAGTTTCCTTCTTCCTCATTTACGAGTTAAATTATATCTCTTCAGCTTTCAACTGCAGACTTTCGAAAAGCTGCCTCATAAAATATCAAATTTAATACGATCAAGTGCGTCAGTTTTGTACAAACACAATAATTGCTTACAAAGTGTTCACAAAACACACAATGCTTTTGACTAAGAGATTATTAATAATTAAAAAATCAATAAGTAATTAATCAGGCGTTCTCTGATTAATTGGACTGAATTAATTGAAGTTTTGTTGATTACTTATCTTTAATCTCCATTTCATTTAAATAGTTAATAAAAATTAATTAAGCGTTTCACAACCCAGTTTCAAAATTACTTATTAATACTTATGTCACAGTGTGTCCGCCTCGGTCTTCTGCACCATCGAATGTCCTTCTTTAAATAATAAAAGAGAATAAAACATCTTTGAAAAACATCACCGAAATGGGTAATGAATTTGGGAAACGTACGTGGAACTCCTACCTGAATTTAATCGCAGGAACCTGACTTCTTGACCTTTTTTGGCAAACACGAAGTACCTCATCTTTGTGTAGAGGTCATCACCCATAATGATAAGTACACAAAGTTGATAAATGACGACAAATTTTGAGTAATTAGATACCAAAAGAAATATTATTTTAAAGGAACAGAAAGAATATCAAAAACATCCACTTGAGCTCACAATAATAGTATACGTCTTAAATACACTGCATAATGTACATTCTGTTGAGTAGATAAGTCTGAGTAGATTGTCTATTTGTTCAGCTTCAGTACGTGTCCTTCAAAATCACAGCCTCTTTTTTGTTTCAAGAAAAGTTCCACTTGTCATTTCTCGCCTTATGACTTTGTCTCCTTCTCATTCTTTGCTATCCCTTACTCCGCCATTTTCCTTCATCCCGAACCCGAAGAGAAAAACACTTTATCCCCTCATATCCGTTTAAATCTCATTCGAACAGCTTCGATCATATTCGAGACCAATTTCGCAAGGGTGCAAGTCTGTTTTGCGAATTTAGTTTAATGGAAAATTTAACTGCAGGACATTAAATCCTCTCTCTTCACTGGAGGAAGAGGAGGAGACATAGAAGACGTGGAAGAGGGGAATGAGAAATAAGCAGAGTTACTTGCTTATTTCATTTTCCTTGATGATACTTGACACAAGAGTGCCCCTAATTCAGAACTAACTTTTGATATATCTTCAGTCTTGAAAAAATCCACTTTTATATCTTCTTGTGAATGTGCAAGGGCAAGTTCACCGCCACTTCTGTACTAAACTAAGGGGTTGTTCCTGAGAAACGCTCAAAGAAAAGGAAGATTATTTATTGAGTTAATCAATCTTCTCTTATTCTTTTACATCCATTTAATTAACTATTTCTTAACTATAAATTGTAGTACTTTTCTTGTACTCTATTATTAGTACTTGCTTATTATTAGTACAAGATTTCTCTTCTTAGAACTTTCTTCTCAATACTAAACTTCCCTTAAATTGTATTTGAATACCCAGGGTATTCTTCTTTCCAGACATTTGACCAGACAAAAAATTTCACTAGTTCATTATTGTCACTCAAGCATGGTAAACTTAAAATAAGAAGAGAGAGAAATAAGAATAACTTTTCTACAGCGAAAGATACTAAGAGAATTTGTATGAATAGAACAGACCTTGTGATAATTTTTGGCAATGCAGAAAATTGTATTCCAACACGCAGAAAAAAGGCAATAAAAATTATGTGCAAAGAAACACGAAAAGAATGTAAATATGGATTTATATGAAGATGTGTGCTGCATCAGGGGGAAATAAAAGACTCATGAAAGAAGAGATGCCATGTGAAAAAGAAACAAGTAACAGAAGACGATGATAGATGATGATAGAAACAACATTCTCTAGAACAGAAACCTGATGAACTTATATGTTCTAATAACAAGAAATTAAATTCGATGCCAGCGCCCATGGAATGTGCCAAGTAGAAGACAAAATGAATGATCTGGAATGTTTCAAGAAAATCGTAAAAGACGTCGTCAGGGCTTTGAGTAGAAATTTTACCAGCGTTGAAAGGACAACACTAATGAGGCAACATCAGAAAACTATCGAAAAGAATAATGTGAACAAAACTATGGGAGAACCAAAAAAAGTAAATTTCCTTCTGTCTCTCTCCTATTTGAATTTGATCAAACCTTTTTTGTCTTGGGAGACGGAAAGGTTCCATCGGCTAAAATTAGAAAAAAAACAACAACGAAAGGCAACATAAGAAAGTTTCTACTTTTTTTTGGAAGGGAAACTCTACGGTCGCATCTCCAGAGACCCAGAAAGTAATTTGAAAATACTAAAAAAAGCAAAAGTTGCTTTTCTCTTATAAAATTAAAATAATATTACTGTAATAAATCTAGAAATAACAAAGATGGACCTTTCTGGGGTAGGAGGGAAGGGACTCGGGTCCATTCCGCTGGTGCCACGACGTGTTGCTTTCCAAATTTTATTATTGCACTTTAAAGTGTAGAGGTTTCATCTTTGCGAAAACTTGCTTGTGTAAAAAGTGAACAATATTATAGTATGTATACTTTAATAAGTATAGTAAAAGAGATTCAATAAGGGCAGGAAGCAGAGGAAATTAAGGTACAAAATAATATTCCCAACTTCTGGAAGGTGCTTCGTCAGGTGGAACGTGTTTTATTCCTCCTTTAGATCTAGTTATTCTAGACGTTGGTTGAACAGAATAAATTGAATAAAACTAATATTTACATAATCTTGTCTAAAAACTAATAAGAATGAAGTGGCAATAAACTAACAACAGCAAATTTCTAATCTTCCGAAACGCATTTGAATGTTTTCTTACCAGTAAAGACCTAATTTGACTTATTAGAATCTGCCATGACCCGTTGTAAATTGAACTACCTCAAAAATACTGGAGTTTCTTCTGCTGTTGTCCTTTTTCCATTTGATACTTCGCCATTTCTTCTTTCTTCCCCCTCACCTGTTTCTAATGGAGGATTTCTGAACAAAATCATTTATCATTGATAATGTTTTGCGAGATGGTGAAAATAGAAAACAAAAAGAAAATGGCCGCAGTTTAATAGGTTGTTTTTAGCCGAAAATTGAATTTGTAAGTTCCGCTGAAAGAAGGAGAGCGAAAGCAAAGTAACACCGAAGAAGAAAAACTTTTGAACGTAGAAAATTTTAGGTGACGTTGAAACGAAAAAAGAAATAAATGGAAATTGAGATTAATCAATGTATCACGTTATAATAGTAGGACATTAACGCAATTACATTTATACAATAATAATATACATTATTTACATAATACAATAAAGGAGATAATGGAAGAGTTGGTCCTCTTTAGATGAAGAACATTTCGATTTGTCTCTTTCTGCTTCCACGTTCTTAGCCATCGTTAGCTTTTTGCGTTTTGTCCTTTCCATACTCTTTCTCGCACTTATTTATCTTGTCATTTGTTTTGTAGTTATTTTGAATATTTCATTACTTCTTTTTCCCTTTTATTTGTCTGTTCTGCTTGTTCCTTTTGTTTACTTTTGTTGTTTCTTCTTGCCAGCCATTTTTGCCGCCTTATTTATTTTTTCTTGTTTTTTTAATTTCCTTTGCAAACAAGTAAGAACACAAAAGCTTTTAATTAATTAGTTAATTACATAAAGAAATACCGTGAAAGGGTAAATGGACAGACACGACCATTTCGGCCACAAACCGGTTGGCGGAAATTTTAACTTTCTCCTTGGTTCTTTTGCCTCGTTAACACGTGCTGATTTGTAAAGGAAATGAAGGAATCGAAGGAATCGAATCAGAAAAGGAAAAATCCATTCTCTAATGGATTATTAAATAGGACCTAGGGAGTTAACGAATTACCTGAAAAGCACAGACGAGGGAACTCGAATGAAAATTTAAGCAAACAAATTTAAAATGGCCCTCGTTTCGGGAGGTCGTTTGCGCTCAGTAAAAGGGTAAATTGTCGCTTGCTTTTTTTGACCTCCCCACCCAGAAAGGGAGACAAGGAGAGAGACACACAGAAAGGAAAAGTTAATAAGATTTCAATTAGGTTAATTAATGCCCTCGTCGTCATTGTATGGATTTGATTCAACACTTAGTGGAAAATGCCGGCAAATTTCATGGCCAACCCGTCGATACCGTCGTTAAATTTAATTAAACTAATCAGACATGGGTTCGATATAATTTCGAATTGGAGAAATTATAATTGTACGGAGTCAGTCAAAAGGTTGAAAAGGTCGACGGGTCAAAATATCAGAGTGCTCAGCATATCTTCTGTCCGAGGAGAACCTTTTCTGTCGGAATTCGTGAATTGCTTCTTAATTTTACAAATTCTGACGAATTTCAAATGCAATTTACATTCTCTCGTATAAAAAACTATGAGATATATATGTATAGTTTTAATTAATTGATGAATTCTCTCGGTCAGTAGGTAGCTAATTTCCTCCAACAAAAAGTTTTACTTAAAAAATAAAAGTTGCAAAGAAATATCAAATATATATTTGTATACATATAAATTGATGGACTTAGACATCAGAATTAGCATAAAAATGTAGAGTAACACAATGTAGAAAGATAAATAAAAAGAGAAGGTGACGTTCTCAATTTTGGGAGTGAAAGTGAAAGTCAACAGATTCAACAGGAATTGAGTCGAGTGTGTCGGTGTGGCTGTTGATTCTTCTGGAAAAGTTGTAGAAGCGGCAAATTTGCAGTAAAAAGAAAACTAAAAGCTGAGCTGGGGTTTAAATTATCGAAACGACTGCAAATCGAATCGATCTGCAGGTGAAACAAATATTTGAATTTAATTAATTTGAGCCCCCCCCCGTACATTTTACCTAATTGACCTGTCAATAAAAGCGTTAATAAAGCGTGAATCACCCAATGGAAAAAAACAAGTTACATAAATATTTATGGTGTAACGTGTCTGACAGGAAAATTTGTTAATGAAAAAACTAATTAACTTGAGAGTTGGAGAATGAGAAGGAACAGAATTAAAGAAACTATTAATCCTTCTCTTCATCTTCTTTATCGCGCTCTTCCTCTTCATTGACAAACTTCCACTATGATTTCGTCACTGGAATGAATTGTGAAAATGAAGAATATTAAATGATTAGACATGTCATTTTTCTGGAAAAGAAAGAGATTGCGGCAAGGCACGACAGGTGAATAAAAACTCAAAAGATACGCGTGCAAAGGCCTAAAATAAGCCACCAGGAAACGGTTATAATATGAAAGGAAAAGACACAAAAATATGAAAAAGTTAAGAACTGACATTGAAACTGAACAAAAGAAGAAGTAAATATATGATTATAAAGTGAGTCAAAGTAAAACAGAAAAGCAAAGCTGCAGAGCGAGTGTGATGGTAAAGAAAACAGTAAGTAACTAAAAGAAGAACGCAAGAGGAAAAGTTAAAGAATTGAAGAACAAGTTAAAAAGAGAGAAAGAAGTATACCAAAGACAATGAATAAACGAGGAGTCATGTCGTGAAACTAAATGAATAGAACAAAACAAAAGCAAAACCATGTCAGGAAGATGAGAAGAAAAAACAAATAAAAAGAATAACGCCCGGGCAAACTTGACTTTTAAAATGGTCGACATTTGACCATTCCTCGAGTTATTTGTGTTTCGGTTTAAACCGGAAAGCGGAAACGGAAACTCCAAGTTAATTCTTTTTTTTCGCGACCAGATTTCAAATGGCAAGGGAACATATGCGGCGGAAGGGTGGAGTTGTGAAAAAGGAAGAGCAAGTCAAATCCGCCGGTGCAAACAAAACAGAATGTTTGAGACAGGAAGTGTCTGGCAGAATGAAATGCCGGACTGGTAGCAGAAGAAATTCAAAGCTGAAGACGAAAATGACAAAGGTCAAATGAAAAAAGAACAAACAAAATGGATTTTTGTCTTTCGTCCACTTAAATGTAAAAAAAAAGAAAATTCGGTGGGTAAAAACTCTTTTACATTCAGGTTCCAACGCCTATGCCATTCGAACTTTCTCTGGTTTCTTCTGCTACAAAATTTTACCTTCTAAATGTGCACTTTTCTGTTTCTTTCCCTACCGAGTCGTCCTTTTAATTAACTCAAATTGTCTGGTCGAATAAAAATATTTTTGACCCGCAAAAAGAGCTGTATTTCGTGGTCCAAAACGAATCGTGGCAGAAGACAAATTCCGAATGTCTAACGTAGTCCGTTATGTTACTACCTTCTTGTTTTGACTGTCCCGGGACGAACATCTGTATGTACGAAAGCTCACTTTAAATACAAAATATAAGAACACAAAAGACTACAAGAAAAATAAAAATAATAATAATACAAAAAAATAAAATCAAATAATAATAATAATAATTGTAGTATTGTAGCCAAACTAAGCACTCATTCCACAATTGTAAGTTCTAATGCTTAGTTAAAGGGCCGGGCTACCTAAGTTCGTCTGTCAAATTCTGCCTGTTAAATCTTTCTACCGACCTCTCTCTTCAGCCGGCACATTGGATGACCATCACATTCCGATGTAAAACTCACCGTTTCCACAGCTCACACTCCATACACCCCGGAGGAAGCACGCGTAAGATCATGTCATACCTGTCTCGTGCTTCCGAGGCCGGAAACAATAAAAAAACATCTCTGTATATTTATATTTTATTTACATTTGAGGTAAAAGCAATCAGTTTACTCCCCTGCTGCTGTCTATTTTTACCTAACTGCTGGTAGAAAGCAAAACAATCAGTTTCTATTTGAAGGATTGTTTTATTATTATTATTATTATTCTCTTCTCATGATTTATATTGACGTCTATTCTAATCGCTTTGATCTTTCCGTCTTGATTTTCAAAACGTATTTTAACTTGATTCTTCTAAGACTTTTCTTCTTCTTCTTCTTCCTACCTGAAAGTATTTCAGGTTATTTTTTTCCTATGTCTAGGCACACAAGATTTGGTAAATTCGCTGAAACACGTATTATGAGGTTTACCTTTCTTTCTCGTCTACCTTTCTTTTCTTCTGCCCTCCTGTTGCTTTACACTGGAAACGCAGCACACCACGGGCACCCGACAGCAACTTGCTAACATCACGTTTTTCTCTTTTTAGTCAAAATTTTCTACTCTGCCGTTTCTTTTTAATTTGTTTTTTTTTTATCTCTGACTGAAGAAATTGGCTTTTCTTATCCTTTCTCTTCTCTATTTCTTCTTTATATTCCCCTTCTTTGTTTTCGATTTTCCTTTTTTTAATCATCATACATCGTTTTTAATGTTTTCTTTTTTCCGTCGGGGGCAATGCCAAATTTTTGCGTTTTTTTTACCTCCACGTCCCAATTCTGACTTTTCCTGATCTTTTTGACATTTTACTTTTCCTTTTCCGGTTATTCCAATGTTAGTGGGAGAGAGTGAGTTTCAAATGTTTCTGAATTTTTGTCTCTAATCTTTGAGTTAGTTTGTTTTTGCCGGGCGGTTATTGTTCTGTTTTTCTTTGGGTTATTGGAAACGGCATTAAAATTTCACATGTTCCCTTGATTAGTTTCTTATGTTTTAGTTTTTTGCTTTCATTTTATATCCTGCCGTGCATTTCAGTTTTTGACATCTTCGTTACACTTTTTATTTAATTATTTCGATTCTAAACTCTCCCTTGCTTTTGTACCTTTTCTCTTCAAACTGTTGTTATTCCGCTCGTTTTTTTTCTTCATTTCTTACATTTTCTTTGTACCCTTCTTTCATACTTGCGATTTTATTTAAGTATACTTTTTTGTCGTCTTTGTAATGTTCCAATAGTCAGGTAATGTATGTTTCTTCTATCTTACCTCATTTTAGTTTTTGAGAGATTACAGTGGAGATTGATCAGCCTACTGGCATATTGAAATATCTTGCACATAAACATGCAATTAGATTGGAAATCTAAAAATGCCTTCGAATTGTGAATGCATTGACCTACAGTAATGAGAAAGGTTGATTTCATTTAGTGACATTGTTGTATGTTTCAATGAACACTTGATGGTTGAGAATAAATAAGTCAGTAACTTTGAAATAAATTTATAGTCAGATTCATGGGCTTTAAGCTGTGAACCTGAACATTCGGTTTATGCAACTGAAAAGACTCCAAAGAAACAAATTCAGTGACTCCTGGAAGGTGTGACGTGAAAATTCAATCGAATAAACAAATATAATAGTGTCAAAAAACATTATATACATAAATGAAAGGTAAATATAATATACTTAAAGAAAAGTTATTAGACCGCTGTGGTGAACGGCAAAGGCAGTAGAAGAAAACGATTCATGTTACGTCTAAAACAGAAAGATACAAAAGGCAGAAACGAAAAAAAAAGAATAAAATATATTGAAATGAGCAGAAAAGAAGAAAAGGAAGTAGAAAGAAAATAGTAAGAGGATTGGAAGAGAAAGTTTCCTTTGTCGTAATTAATCAAAGGTATCCGACTGACGGAAACAGAACAAAACAACTCAGCTGACAACTGAAATTGACACAGGACTCTTGCTGTACTTTTAAAATAAAAATTTCAATAGAAAATTTCTTTATCTGTACTTTTTAAACTTGATATTATCGTCACCTTTATCATTTTCTCTGACTCTTAACACGTTATATCCAGAGTTCGTAAAGCGTTTCGAAACCTTTTCTTTATCGTTGGAAACTTATCATATCATGTTCCATCTTCCTTTTCCTATCTACACCTAGCCATTGCTACTTGAAAATCTTCTATTCAATTCTATTTCAAGTCAAAACGAAGGAATAAAATAAGCGAAAAGAATTGAACGACAGGAAGCAACAGCTCCCAGTGGAATTAATAAATTTGCCTAGAGCCAATAGATAGAAGTAAACGCTCCTTAAGAAAGTGACGGATTCCAATTCCAACTGTTACGTGAGTTAGAAAGTAATGGACTGCAACTTCAGAAGTAACAAAGCCGTGTATTTAACGACTTTTTGTTTGTTCACTCGACGACTTGAAGACATTTTTACAGTTTTGTTTGGGATTCGAAACGGGTTCAGTTTAAAAACCTGTGCAGACTCGACACAATTAATTGGTCAGTTAGTCATTCAATCAATCACTCAATCAGCCAGTCAGTCAGACAGTCAGTCAATCAATTAATTAATTTTCTGAGTGACAGGTCAAATGGTCGACACGCGAAACAACTGACTCTTAAAATTGGACAAAAAGCGTCCGAATGACGTCTCTGCCTTTTCTACTAATCCACAATTTCTCTAGTTTCTCCTACTTCCGATCTTCCTTGACTATTTTTTTTTTCAATTGATGTCAGATCAGTGTTCCCCACGTCTTTGTGTCATTTTTGGCGGTTTTTACGTCTCGTTAAATTACTTCAAGTCTCATCCTTTCATCTGGTCCACGAGCATCCATCGTCCCTTTTTATTAACCTTCCCTGTCATTTACATTTAAATTGTTGACTTGCTTGTTTTATTTATGTTCTTCTATTTTCTCTGCGCAGTTTCCACCTCTCAGACGTCGGATGTTTACATTCCGGTTTCCCATTTTTTTTTCTGCTTCCCCGTCCCCTTTAATGCCTTACAGCTTCCCGAAGTCAAACCGCGAGAAATTGTTACCGAGAAGGAGGGCTTAGAGTGGATAATAACCGCATTCTCAGGTTGAATTTAATCCACGTCTCATTTTTTTGTATTATTTACCCCGGCTGTTTCATCCTTTTTGGAATGAATAAAACGCCGAGAAAAAATTAAGTATAAATATTTGAAAATATGAATAAAAAGGAGTGAAAATAATTATCAAGTCAGAGTTAAACCCAAATAGAAAAGAAGGTGATGAAAATGAAGAAAGAAGGGAGCAAACAGGGAGTAGTAAAGAATATAAAAAGATAAAAGTGAAATGAAAATAGGAAAGGAATCACGTATTTAAGGCTAAGTGAAACGCACAAATAAAACCAGAGAAAGTTTGATAAGATGCCTGAGAAGTCTCACGGAACTTCACGGAACTTAAAGGAAAGTAAATCGGAAAACAAAAGGGGGCATTTAATGTTACCCGAAGACAACACGGAGATCTTAACTCATACTCTCTTAACTCAACAAAAAAGATTTAAAAAAAACTACATTTTAAGCAGATAAAGAGAGAGTTGAGGTGTGACATAGTGTAGGTAAAAGGTAAACAGAAGTTTTAGAGAAGTTTCGCAGCATTTAATAAGTTGTGTCGTTAATGGTTAAATAATACATAAAGAATATTTTAAAATAAACAAATATGTAAAAATAGTAGTAAAATAAAAATTGGCATCTAAAAAGAAAATAAAGGACGAGGAAGAGAAGATTTTTGTCATTTTGAATTTGAGAAAATTCCATTAGCCTACAAAAAAGAAGTTGCTTCTCCTTTTCTTGAATTCTCTGCTTCCCAAAACAAAACAGAAAATAGACGGAATTAGATTCTTTTGGGAATTTCTTCGAATGTTTCCAATTGCCAATTGAACTGACCAGGCAGTTGGCCAATTGAAAGGCCTCAACGTCTTTCCACTTTCCTTAATGGTCGACAGCTCTGCCAGAACCTTTTCTATTGCCTTCTAAGGATTGTTTTTGCAAGGTACAAACGCCCTATTCGACTGTTTTTCTACAAATTACGTTTTAACGACATCTCCAACTTTCTTTAAAGGCTCTTTTACCTTCAGTTTCCTTTCCGGTCCTGTTACTTCTGACGCCACCCTACCTTGCTGTGTAAAGGTAAAACATGTTAGAAGCACTTAAAATAGATTGAGTGGAAAAAGATTATGTTTCATCAATTAACCAAGAATATTCACGTGAGGCAATTAAAATCATGCATAAATATGATCCAAAAGAACAAGTCGCAGGAGTTTCTTTGTTATTTCTGACTTTCCAGCCGTCATCAGAAGAAGACGCTCCAAGGAAAATAGAAAAACATGGGATGTAATGAAAACAAATTTTGTATATCGAATACCCCGAAACAGAAAACAAAGTCATCCACATACAAACTAGAATTGAATATTGTTTATTTGGTATGTTCCACCCGACCATACATATCAACTCCTCTGCTTTGTCCTGAAAAAAAAAACAACATATTGAAAGTCCTTTCTTTCGAAAATGTTTCCTCTACGATTTTGGAACGTCGAACAACGAAAAAAGAAAAAACACCCAATTACTAACGAATAGACGGGTACGTGAGAAGAAACATCACTTAGACAGAAGAAGAACACAAATGGGAAAAACAAGGAAGTTGGAGGGAAAAACGAAAAAATAAAAAGAGTGAGACGGATTCGGCACGAGGGCAGAATACGAGATGGACAATTAGAAGACGAATGACAGTAAAAAGAAGACAAAATATAATAATAATACAGATGGGAAACCTTAATGACGAGGAAAAATAAATTTAATGCAGATTATAAAGACAAGGAAAACCAACCCTTTGAATGAAAAGTGAGTTAACATGGATGTTGCAGGGTCGAAGAAAAGGACAAACAAGGACGGCGACAACAGCACCTCATCACAAAACAGAAAAGCAGACCGGAGCAATAATTTCTCTTTTAAACAGACCAAACGGAATAAACTGAAAGAGAAAAGAGGAACGGCAGGTACGGCAGGTACGGCAGGGCCTACAAGTTTAAAAAACTTTCCAGATCTTTCCTAAAACCTTTGCCTTAAATTTCTTTAAAGTTCACCATTTTTTCCTTTTCTTTGGTCCTTTCCTTTTTGGCCTGGGAGAGAAAACCGCCCGGAACGGTTTGGCAACCAATCAGCCTCTTATTAGGGCCTCTAGCTTGGAGATGCAATGTGAAATGGTTGGATTCTCACAGGAGTGCCTCCTCACAGGATCATCAAAACGGTCCCCTCAAGATCCCTCTGATCCAAAAAGAAAAAAAGAATGAGAACTCCCTCTCGTTTGGTAATCTCAGACGATGTGGGCGAATGTTCTCTCATGTACAAAATCTGATTGCAAAATCAAATTAGAGGATCGAGAGGAAAACAACAAACCGAAGAAATGGAATAATTCAGGTCACGTAGGTTCGAGTGCCTGAAACACAGTCGTCTCGTCCCTCATTCCCCGTCTCATTTGTACGTGGAAAGCAAATGCAAGAATTAAGGAAAAAAAGTAGAGAGAAAAAAAAAAGAAGAATTTTAGAGGCACACCCAGTGAGTTTCTTTGAGGATGAGGAAGGACGAACGGGACGGATTTCATGTAAAGAACATCGCTAGAAAGTTGAATTACAAAATAAAATGTGCGACAAATTTAGAAAAGAAACGAAACAAATGGAAGTGGTAGAGAGGGGCAAATGGTTGAGGTTAAAACTGTGAAAAAAACAACCGCAGCAGAAAACCTGTGAACAAGAATGTGAATGAGTTCGAGAGAGTTAGAATATTTGTGAATTTTTACTAAAATCTATTCAAGGTGAAAAGGTTAGATAAGAGAGAAATAAAAAATTAAACAATTCAACAAAAAAAAATTGTAAAAAACTTTTCGTTTGAAAAGTTGAAAAAGAAGAAGTTGAAAGGAAAGAAGAAAAAAGAAAGGTCATATTATGAGAAGGTGGTAGTAATAGGGAGAATAAAAGTGTAAGTTCACGAAAGGGTGGAGTGATAAATTGGACAGAAAAAAAATAATAGCAGAAAAATGAAATGAAAGACGAAGAAAGCCCGGTTTCGTATGAAACTGAA
The DNA here is from genome assembly GCA_037055365.1 of Polyplax serrata. Lineage (NCBI taxonomy): Eukaryota > Metazoa > Arthropoda > Insecta > Psocodea > Polyplacidae > Polyplax > Polyplax serrata. Next base: position 2,133,959 of record JAWJWE010000006.1, read on the forward strand.
AAAGGGGAAAGCAGAGGCTAAGAAAAATAAAAGTAATGTAAAAAAGGTTATGGCGTTTCCGTAGAAGACTTCCGAGGTGCAGAGGAAAATTCATTGAAAATTGCACGACGAGAACAAAAGCAAAATCCTATATAATAATTAATGGATTGGGCAGGGCGGCTTAAAAGTTCAGGTTTTCGTCGCCCAAATGAAAAGGTACACTGGTTAAACAAAGGCATGCCGAAGTCTGCAACAGAAGAAGAGGAACGCCGTTGTGGTGACGTCGGTTGACGCAGATCTCAACAATGAAGTGCACTCAACCTTTTGCCTTTGGCCAGGACAAAGAAAAGTTCAAGTACCGTTAGCATAAGTAATTACAATGTGGAAGAAGAAGAAGAAGGAAGAAAACGTTGAAAAAGGGGTATCATGAATGTGTAAAGCACAATGAAAAGGGTTGAGCAATGAGAATAACAAGAGGAAACAGTCCAAGAACAGTAAAGAAGAAGAATCAAAGGAATAAAAATTGTTACTACGACAGCAACGGCAGGAAAAGAACGACAAAAAGCAAAAAATCAAGAACAAATCTGAAAGAAAAAGAATTGAGAGGAAATTGACAGTAAAAATGTGACGGACATTTTTCCAATTTGACGACCGGAAGTAAATGCAAAGTGAAACCGGAAACCGAAAGCAACCCCGAGAGTGTGGTAAACCGGAAATGGAATAATCGCAATCTTTTGATTGCCATCGACTTCCCATTTTTGTCCGGCCTCGAATTTGCAATTTTTTACCTTTCTTTCCTTTCACTTCCGGTTTATCTCTAAGCCGAAAATGGTTTTATTTTCCCGCGTAAACTAAAACACAAGGTAATTTTTTCCTCTAACTCTACAAATACGGATGAACACTGGGCAAAGGGGAAACCGGATGTGCCGTTTCTTGTCTTCAGGTGTAAAATTGAGTACCTTAACACATTTTATTATTAGTTTATTGTAGGATTGACCTACATAGGGAACCTATCCTACAATTTACTATTACTCTTCTATTTTACTATATTTCTATAGTAATATTTCGCTATTTTGATGATATCAATATTAAACTTTTCTACCCCTGGCTGGCGTTATTCTCTTCCTGCCCTTTCCTACCTTTCCAACAGCTTCTCTTCAAAATTTTTGCCTTTTTTTTTGCTTTTGCCTGACAGGAAATGTAATTTGCCAAACCAAAGAAAAAATTTTCCTTCTCTTTGAGTCGAACGCTTTCTCACTTCGTTTTTGTTTGCTTTGTGCGTTGCCTGTGTCATCGAATCTATTTCAAGTTTTTTTGGCCGCTCACCCCATTCTTTTTTTTATCTGACAAAAAGAATATCTTTGAGCAACAATACTCGAAGCAGTCCACTATTTATTTTTATTTTTTTGCTACTGACCGTCGCATTACCACATTTTGTATTTCCTTTTCTTTTTCCTGTGTTACACCGTGTTATGACCATTTCTCGTACAAGTTACTTCTTGTGTCGAATGTCGTCCTATCCTTTCCATTGCATCCTAAAATGTTTGAAATGAAATACCCTTACCTTGGGAAATGACGAAAAACTTGTCCACTTATATTTCAATATTTTTTTCAGGTGTTTTTCATGCTAAAAGCAGAAGGCCACGTTGAGGGACGAGGTACAGGCCTACCATGTAAAACGTAAGAGCAGGCGTCAAAAACAGTCGGCCTAGGCGATGAGCCTAACAAATAGCTTTTTTATTGCCTAGTTTAAACTAAATTTTAACAACGATGATTTACAATTTGATGGTCGTCGTTTTGCCTTGTTTACAACGCAACATAGGAAACCGGAAATCCGTCACGAGAAGAAGATTTAGACCTAAGAAGAGGATTGCATGATAGACGTAAGTAGTTAAAGTGGAGAATTATGGTCGGGTAGTGTAAAGGAACTATTTTTTTTAAATTCTGTTGTTGTTCTTTCATTCATCTATTACGTTTTAATTCATTTTTGTTTTGTATTTTCATTTTTACTGCTTTATAAGAACTTTAAGGCATTCGTACTACAGCTTGTTTAGTTGTAGTAACACTACAACTAGTGTCTACTCTTGTGTAATATTTATTTTATATGATTTTGACTTATTTAACTGATAGTAGATTATTAATTATTTATTAACATAAATTATGGTACATGTATGAAGTGTACTACTAACCACAGCTACTACTCTTTGATGTTTCATGTTAATCTGTCTGTTTCTGTATGTCTATTTGTTTTCAGACGGTGACCGGATGTTATGAACGAATCCGACGCGTGCGATTCCCTGATCGACAAAGTCAACTGGACCGATGCCATTTCTCTGCTAGTGTTGGCCATACTCCTCGTCATCAACGTCATGGTAGTACTCGGTAACTGTTTGGTCATTGCTGCCGTTTACATCAGCTCGAAACTGAGAACGGTCACCAACTTGTTCATAGTGTCGCTTGCCGTGGCCGATCTCATGGTCGGAGTTGCCGTTCTGCCTTTCAGTGCTACATGGGAAGTCTTTAAGGTGAGTCCTCGAAGGCCTTGACTACACTGAAGGTACGGACTTTCTCTGTCCCTTCACTTTCTTTTCTCAATGGGCTTTCGGTTGCTGTTCACCTCTTCTTGGCGATTGCTCCTGCCGCATCAACTGCAGCATCATTTCCTCTACACTTAAAGTGATTATCCGTTGTGGACATTCACTTTGGCGTGTTGCTCTTAAATTTAATTTATTCGATTCCCTTTATTGATTTTCTATGTGAATAGAAGATTTTTTAAGTGAAGTTGTTATTCCGCTCAAGAGCTGACTTGCATAGTGAACCTGAAGGAAAAAACTACAAGATGGCCGGAGTAATCAGTGAAATTGATCACATTTGTTTCAAAAGGTCAAACCCAAAAAGGAAATCGACTTCGCGGTCAACCTTTTTGGGAGCTGTAACAAGGTGAGACACAATGTTAAGGTTCTCGGCCATGGCTTTAGAGTAACAGGCCATCTTAATTGCATCTAAATCTCCTCTAAATCTCTCTTATTTCGACTGTAAATTTTCCCCGTTCCCAAAACTTGCCCCGTTAAGACTTTTTCCTTGCTAAAACCGGTCAATATATTCTATCTAATGACACGTCTTTTTCAAAACTTTCATTCTGCACCTTCCTCACAATTTCTGTCTCACCGCGTGAATGAATATTTAAATTTGAATAAAAATAACTTATTTCTTGCATTAAAAGACAAGAATTTGTTTCTTCTCTGTGGAATTAATAAATTTGATTTCGACATAGATAAATTAGCTGAAGTTCTTAACCGTATTAACATTGAATAATTATTCAACTATGGAGCACGTTTTCGGCATGGATGGCACAACTTGTTTCTCTGAAATTGATCTAGTTCCAGTGCTAGAAAAGAAGTAACTGTGCTTCGGAGACACCACACTGAATTTATTCACATTTCTAGCCTTTGTCTAGCTCGCAATCTAGTTGAAATTACCGTGTGGTTGTAATAGTTGCTATGATGTTAATATTATTAGTCATTGTTTTTTTGTAGTAGTATTGCTTTATGGTTTATCATTAATACAGCTCATCTACTAGGACGTCTACTACGACACAGACTACTTCATATTTTTTCTAGTAGGTTGTACATGTCGAGTGACCGAACAATCAATTAATTCTGTCATAACTCCAGCTTTTCGACATTTTAATTTTCACCAAATCTTTAACTTGGTACTTTTCACCATCTGGTAATCCTTTCAATTTTCTTTCATCGCAAACTCTTCGCTTCACCTTTTGGACTCTAAAATATACATACATATATATATATAAATATATATGAAGGTAAACATTTTCTCCACTTGAAGATATCGAAGTAACCACTTGAAAGTCGATCTCGATTTTATCCACTTTTGGTCGTCGAGTGAGATTCATTTCGCATTTACCGATGATTAAAGCCATAATAATGATGATATTCCGATTGGTTTTCCAACCAAAGACGTAATTTCCGTCTGCACGTCAATGACGCACTCTTCAAAACAAAATATTAAACCGCGCTACACCGTTGAACGAGTCAATAAGAGAGTTGAGATTGAATAGTTATTTAGGACAAGTGATACATAAATAAAATAAAGACTAGACCCGACTACACTAGATTAATTTTATTGAATTTGCAGCCAGGAAGAGGCGGATGTTATTAAAAACAAAAATTCACACTTTGAGTGCATAATATAAATCTGTCTAAAACACACCTTGTGAGAAAATGCACATTTTTTTACTTTAAAATGACAATTGTCTGGGAAAATAATGTAATTGTTCGGATTGTGACTATAACATTAATCTTTTTTATTATTAAATTTATTTAAAATATATAAAATTCCAAAACAAGTACACAATTTTTAGTTGCAGAGGTAGATAAAATGAAGAAGTAACGAATAAAATGGCAAAAATAATGTAAAATATGCGTACACTAATATTTTTGTATACTAAAAACACAATTTATAGGAATCGAAGTTAAATTGAAACCTTATAAAAGCACTAGAAAAGAATGCGTCATTGACGTGCAGACGGAAATCAGTGTATTTTTTGCAAAGTTTTGGTTGCACTTCATAGAAATTCAAAGTGTTTAAGAGATTCATTTATTAAATTTACCTTGTGCAAAGTTGCGATTTAGAGTCGGATGCTCTCAGACAAGATAAAACTTTGGTAAAAACACTAAAGCCCGAGGAGAGGATTTTGTTAGGAGAAGGCCAAGTCAGAAGGGTTTGTGGTCACTTTTGTGGATTTAAGAAAGACGTAAGGCTTCATTGGTAAGCCCAAATTAAGGAATTAGGTGTCGATAAGAAAACAAAGAAGAAATCTAATTAGACCAACTCCTGCAAACAAACAACCCAGCATTGAGTCTAATGACAGGAGAATGGCAACGTGGATGAGAGAGTGCAGTCGCCATTCATGAGAAAATAGAAAATAGATACAGATCAATCAGAGAATAGTTGAAAGGGCTGATTGGTTGAGTTTTGCGTGTGGCACCAAAAGAATAGAAATTAAGTTACTTTTAAGTGCCAACAAGCCAAACCAGACGCGACCCTTCAAAACTTGAACAGAAATGAGAAACGAATGAATGACATATTTTGACTAGAAATGATCAGATCAGAAGATCAAACGGAATATGACATGTCTAAGTGAAAAGCAAATGACTTGTAGGGCTGATGTATAAGAAAAAAACATGATGCTACGGTCAACATTTTAGAGAAGAAATGACAAAACTAGACAGAAATTTTAAGGTTTGTTCATGGCTGGAAAGACCGAAAACAGACCAAAAAAAGAAATCAAAATCTGTTTCGCTAAGGAAGAGACAAAAATTATGGAGAAATTTAATCACCGAATTGAATGAAAATCTTTTTACTGTTCCCTTCAAAAAGATTTTACTTCGGGTTAGAACCAATAGAAACTGGGTGGTAAAGCAACCGTCAACCCCCGGCACAGGGGAAGCAAATTGGGCTGGGAAACGGACCGAATTTCTCAGCATCTGGCTGATGTCTGCAGGCTCCCAAAGAAACTCAAACGGGAGGAGCGCAAGCCCTGAGAAACTTGAAAGTTTCCAAATAAAAATAGCAAGGAAAAAATATTTTTTGGCACTGCACATTCTTCAAAGCTTTTTTTTTCACCCCTGCCGTTCCCTCCGGTCTCTCTCTCTCTCTCTCTCTCTCTTAAATCGGAAAATGTGAAAAATCCAATATGGCCGAAGCGAAAATTTTGTTTCTCAAAAGTTTCCAAAAATTGAAAAGAAAATTCTATTCCTTCTGTATAGAAAGAAATAGAAAAGAAAAAAACCGACGTGTCGTCCTGAGCGACAGAAAAGTAACTGTTTCATTCAGAACACCCCTTGTAACACAGCATGAAAACTAAGACATAAGGGGAGATGTACAAGTTGAAATAAAAACTCTTGGAAATATTGAAAGTTGAAAGGAAAAGATCAAAACAAAAGGAAAAATAAAACTTTTAAACGTTTCTAGTCTAGTGCCTTTTGCCCGTTTCGTTCGGGTACTACCCGTCTTCCTTACCTGGCGAGAGAAGGGGACCAAGTTTCTATTACCCAGACTTTTAAGCAACTTGATGTTTTTCTTAATAGGTTTTCATTTTTAGTTTCCCTTGCCATTTCATCCATTGGCGCACTCCCGGGACAAACTACCACTGTGACTTCTCTTGCGTAGTTCTTGCACCTGACGCTTCTTCTGCTTCTTCCTATTACTTCTTCTCAAAGTCATTTTGGATTACAAAAGAATATCTTAATGGAAAATTCATTTTCTCGCGGGAGAAAACGGAAAAAGAAAAAATTTTATTCTTCGCCTCCGAAAGATGGGATTTTCCAATAACGGAAAATCGTAACCGGAAGTTGATTTTCCTTTTGCTTTGGCGGAAACGCAGACAGGAGAGAGAGAGAGAGAGAGAGAAAAGTGGTGAATCAACTCAGGTGAAAGACACAAAAGCAAATTTGATTTACAATCTTATATTGACGTTTTCGCAATTATATTATTATATTTGTATGATTTATAATATTTATCTTCTGTTTAAATATGTTTACATGTTATTCGGTTTCCACTATTATTATTATTATTATTATTATTATTATTTGTTATGTATTTTATATGGATGAAGTTTGTATGGCTTTCATCATTTAAACTACAATTTTCTGAGTTCATACTTTTATTAGTTTCAGGTTGTTGGTTTTTCTTTTCCTTTACAGCACTTTTTCCTCTCAAGTCGTCCTATTTAACCAGTCCTGTTTCTTCGTGGTTTTGAGTGTCATTTTTGAGTTTCCACTTTGACAAAACTGGCTCTTCTCAATATGTTGTTTTTATTCAATTTTGAGGAATTAACATCCAAAAGGTATGATGAAATGTTTTAAAGGATAGGTCGGAAAAGGGTAGGTAGGCGAAAGGTGCAGAAAGGCAGGAGGGATAAAAAGGCACGTTAGGCAGGCGGTGTAAAAGGCGATTAAGTGAGAGATGGATTGTTGCGGTGATCCACTGCTTTATTGCGCCCTCAAAAAGCCCTCGTTTTATTTTCTCCTTCCACGTCTCTTTTAATCACTTCCGGTTAAATATCTTTTTATAGTTCTACTACCACTTTATGTCCTGCTTTAGGGGCAGTTTTCTCTTGTTGAACGACTCTTTTTGCAATCTTTTCCCGATTATTTTTGAATTTCCCGGTTATTATTTTGCATCTAGTGAAACAGAGTTTTACACCTGCCGCAGGAAACAGACGAGAGAGAGAGAGAGAGAGAGAGAGAGAAACGGGGAGAAAGAAATGTTTTGCAAAACGCTCAGATGATGAGGTGAAAACCATTTAGACAATTCGATAAACCTCTCTCTATCTCTGTCTATCTCTTTGTTTTCCTCGCTTGTTTATTTGCATTAAAAAACCTGTGTGTTGCGACCACGCGTGCACAAACTATTGGAATTTGCTGTTGTTTAGTTATTCTGTTAAGGCCTTTCGTGCTTTTTTAAATTCCTGACTTGCACTCGCAGCCAATACAACATATGTGATTAACCATTTTTTATTGACTTCTGCTCTCCTTTTTTCGTTTGTATAATCACCATCCCTTGTGGTATTCTTTCACAGCACTGCACTGGCGTTCTAATGACTTGCTTTGTGGTACTTTGCAGACGAAATAAAACTTTGTAATTACTCGTTTGGCATTGTTAAGAAATCAGGGATGTGTGGTGCATTTGTATAAGGCAGGTCATGGGATTGATGTTTTCGGAATTCTCTTCTCTTGCTAATCTTATTCTTGCATTTATACCTATCGTTTTGTTTTGTTTGAATAACACCGTGTCCTGTTTTGGTGACGGGAATTACACTCCTTCCCAAACGTTTCCCCAGCTTTCCCAGCTGCTGACATCGTCAGTGGTAAGAGTTCTTTTTGGAGCAATAATTGCTACTCACTCGAACCGAGTCAAATAATAAGTGTTATTCGACAAAACAAAACGATAAATACACATACAAAAATAGTGTACGCCGTGAAAATTTAAATTCGATCACTCTTATTCTTGTTTATTTATTGTTTCAGGTGTGGATATTTGGTGACGTTTGGTGTTCAGTATGGTTGGCCGTGGACGTTTGGATGTGCACAGCATCAATACTGAACCTTTGTGCCATTTCTTTGGACCGGTACGTAGCCGTGACGCGACCCGTCAACTATCCATCCATCATGTCTTCTTCGAGGGCAAAAATTCTAATTGCTGGCGTTTGGATATTGTCCTTTGTCATTTGCTTTCCACCTCTCGTCGGTTGGAAAGACCCGCGGCCTGGTAATGGTACCTTAGACACAGGAACCGGTTTCCGAATTCGCCAAACACATCCAATGGTTGTCAACCATCGTCCATCAGCGACGCCATTTCACCCTGAAACCACAAGAGTGACAATGGCTCCTAACGTGACAGGGTGGCTGCCACCCCCAGAAAAAACAAGCAATTACAGTGACGATTACACTCGTTTTCGGACAGTATACATTGACTCATCGGATTCAGACGTATTGCTCGATTATGGTGACTTGCTGCCTTCGTGGAATAACCCGATTAGGCGGGTCAAACTTTCTCCAAAGACACCGTCTACCTACTCGGGAGTGCCTGTTGTTTCTACGAACCGTTTTCACTATCCAGGTAATGGTCTACAAGAGGAGGAAGCAGACACAGAACTGTTGTTCACTACGGAGGAACCTCTTGTAGAGTTTTTTCAGTGCCCTTGGGTATGCGAATTGACAAGTGACACTGGCTATGTCATTTACTCTGCCCTGGGCTCTTTCTTCATACCAATGGGTGTAATGCTTTTTTTCTACTGGCGAATATACAGAGCCGCAGTTCAAACAACCAGAGCTATTAATCAGGGATTTCGAACAACAAAAGGTAATTCATCATGTTCAGCTGTAACTACATTTTCTCATTTTGTAGGCCCGTAGAGAGAGAGAGAGAGAGAAACTTCGTTGTCATTTCAGGTAGTGGGGGCTTTGGCAACCGGTTTGATGAACAAAGACTGACATTGAGAATCCACCGGGGTAGAGGAAGTGTTCAGAATCACACAGGAACGTCCAGTAGCATGACATCCTGTGGATCCATTTCCGGCTTCTCCGGCACCAATAGCGGTCAAGGAAGATCGCCAGAAGGTCAAAGACTGACTCGCAATCGCTCGATAAGTAAGGGTAGCAGAACACACGAGAAAATAAAGATTAGTGTCAGTTATCCTAGCAGTGATCAGATCAGCGCGTCTGTTGTTAACAACAACGGCATAGCACCCCCTTCGCCAGATGCAACGTCAAGATCTCCCAATGAGACTCTCTTGGATGGTTCGATTGATAGTAAAAACTACCTCTCGATCGGACCCATCAAACCCTCAAAGAAGACAATCTTTCTGTCTTCGACATCACCCAAGAGAAACTTCTTCCATAATCATTTCACTTCGAGAAAAAAAGAGGTGGCTTATTCCGTTCATTACACAAATAAAAATGGAAAAGAAACGACGACGACGAACGTTTACAAGGGTCAAAACCCTAACTGCTATCTCAGGGTGACAGGTACCAGGTTGACATCTAGTCAAAGCAATAGGACCGACAGAAGCTTAAGTATCGACTCTACCACTTCTGGCTTCGAGGACGATGTCATGTCCAGGCGGAATTCAACAAGAAGCGGATGTGCGGAAGACACCTCAAAAGACACATCCCCGAGTCCAACTTTTGATGACCCAAACAATGCCCACAAACCCAAGATGGTGTCAAAAATGGGAAAGCGTAACATCAAGACCCAAGTGAAGCGTTTTCGTATGGAAACAAAGGCTGCCAAAACCCTCGGGATCATCGTGGGGGGTTTCATCCTTTGCTGGATGCCTTTCTTCACGATATACCTGATCAGAGCCTTCTGTCCGGACTGCATCAACCCCATAGTTTTCTCCGTGCTTTTCTGGCTGGGTTACTGCAACTCTGCCATCAACCCCTGCATATATGCTCTATTCTCGAAAGACTTCAGGTTCGCCTTCAAAAAGATAATTTGCCGATTTTTGTGTGGTCCGGAGCGAAGGTTGTCGCTCAGCCTGAAGCGACGGGGCAGCGACGGCAGTCAAATGACGGGCAACCAGAAGTCAGGTACGAGACGACAGCGTAGTCCTTCCTGTGTTCCACCCAACAGCGTGGGAGAAGACAGTGACCCTGGAGGAAGCGACTCCAGATAACCGTAACAGGAATTGGGTCATCCTATTGCTTTCGGATTTCTGCTGTTGCTGGTGTTTGTACAAAGGCAACGGCTGTTCCTGTTGCCGTCGCTGCCGCTGCCGCCGTTGCTCTAAAACGTTAAAAATTTATTATGAATAAATAAACATATTTTGTTATTAATTGAATTGAAGTGAATTATTTAGTTAAACAATTTAAATTAAGCAATTCATTTATTTAAAATAAAAATTTATTTCTGGAATATTAAAGTATTACTTTTTCTGATCGTGAACAAAAGTTTCTTGTATTTTGGTATTTTAGTTCTTAACATTAAGTTGAGGAAACCGTGACAGCACAAGTAAACACTACAAGCTTCTTTTAGCAGCATTCCCTAGAAAGAAGGCAGCTAAGTCTGATCTAGTGCAATCCATTCCTCGGAAGGACAAATTATTGTGAACTGGGTACATAAGAGCACATACATGTCATTATCCCTTATAATCCACACTACAATCAGTCCTAAAATCAAAACTAAAAAATTCCAAGGATTTCTGTGTTCTGTGTGGAGTTCCAGGTTCTGTAATCCGCAACGTGGTATAAAAATTAACTGCAGTAATAAAAATGAAAATGTCGCAGAAAAATATGAAACAAAGCCGCAGGGTTGATTTTTCATGGTGGCAAAGCACCGGATTGTTCACGGAGGGATGAAAGGCAAAGGCGAATGGTTAAGGCTCAAGTTAAGGGATGAAAGGTCGGATTGAGAGCAATAAAAAAGGCTTCCATCGTAAATCTCCGTTAGAAAAATTTTAATACCTCGGAGAACAATCTCAAATTAAATTCCAATTTGGCTCTGAAAAAAAAAGAAAGAAAAGAAGGCTGGTGGCGGAATTAGCACAGAAGGGGATGAAAAACAGGGTTTTAAACTCCAAGAAAGTTCTAAACTTTAGATTGTTTCTACTTAAGAATAAAAAGAGAAGGAACACAGAAGGAAACAGCGGAGACATTGGAACGCTAAGAGAACTATTAAGAGAACTAAGAGACCAAAAACCGATCTGCACCTGTACGAAAAGGTTCATAAAACAGGTACCTGAGGGTCAAGCGATCAGCCAGTCCGTCAACAGATGAGACACGACACCTTTCTTCACTGACAACCGCATATGAAAATTTGATTGAATTTAATTTTTCGGCGACGGGGCGCCGACGTCTGGTTTATAGAAAAACAGAAAGACGTAAAATTAGGGCACGTCACGAACTTAAATTTATGTTTTTTAACCAGGGTCAGTTCTTTTTATTCAAAAGGAAATCCTTTTTGGTGTTAATGCCAAAAAATAAAAAGAGATAAAAGGACGAGGGAAGAAATTCTTCCCTTGCAACACAGCCGGTAACTAAGTCGTACAATTCGACACTTGAACTTTTGAAACCTGCCACGACAAACTGCATTGTGTGATACATAAAACCCAGAATTGGTTCGTTTTATCCGGACATTCCAAGTATTTGCACTGGAAATGAAATTAATTCCAAATTGTAATCGAAAGGTCGTTCCCAAGTTTTTCAAGTTTTCCAATATGATTTTAGGAAATCCACTTAATTACGCGGTCATTTAGTTTACTAATTTCCGGTCACAGTTACAAGATATCGATTTCCGGTTTGTGTTTCAACTTTTGCAATTTATTGTAACCATCGGCTACGGTAGCCGAATTAAATTTAGAGCGAGAAGTATGATTTTCCCTCATTTTGGCTCGACTACCACCACTTCATTTTGCTGTTTTTTATTCTGGCAGATGTATTATTCCAAGACTTCATATTATTTCAACCTACAAGCTAAGTTTTATTCATGACGAGAATATTTTATTTGCAGTTCTTGTAGTGCAACTCGATAAATCTCATACAACATAAAATTCTCAGTGAGAGAAATTTTAAAAAATGAATAGACTCAAGGCGTTCAAAAATGTACCCGGGTAGCCATTTCATTTTTCTTTCGTACACAATGCATTTTCATAAATGAAGCGTAAAAGCTGTTTTTAAAACCACCCTCCCCATAGGGGTAGATGGAACAGCTTGATGAGTGAATTTGGAAAACCTCAAGGGAAAAAGAAATTTTCTCTGGGAGGACACAAAACGAGAAATATTATTTGTACTCCACAATGCCGTCGGGATCCATTTTGAATTTACATGGATGACTTACATTATGTGAACAAATAAATAAATAAATAAATTATTCAATACGGAGACCATTCATTGTGTATAGTATTAAGAGATATAAACGGAATCGGAAGGGCAAACGCGCCCCAAGGATTCTCTGGACGTTCCATTTGGATTCTCTCGCTTTGCCCGAGGGTTGAATACCAACAATACATACAATTTATATTCGCCCAATTATAAATATTTTATTGTTTTTATTGCCATAATTGGTAACAATATTTACATTTGTGAGTTTCGACTATCCGTAGCCGATCCGGAACCGGCCCTGCCCCCGATTTGGAAGGGCCTAAAGCGTCGTTCCTGTAGTACTTGTTGCAATTTTTTTTAGATTTTTGACGGAGCTTCGTGTGCTCCAAATTGCTTCTCGTGCGTTTAATTTGTTAAGAACTCCTAATAATCAAAATGGAAACTTTAAGCTTGTGGAGCTACTGGGAGATTGGTGGCCTTCACACGGAAACCGCCGAGAGCATCGCTGATGTATTTAACAGTCTGAAGAACTCCATTGGTGTCAATGTAGCTGTAGCCACCCTGAGTGGACCCATCGGCAGATCTGCTCTCCTGGTGGGAGGACTGGTCACCGGAAGAATAACCATAAGTGTACTGACCGAGTCCAAGTCCTTGAGTTTGGAAGAATTGACTGCAGAGAAGAAGGAAGTACATTAGACCATGATCAAAATACACGACACAGTATTATATTATATGATTGATAAGTCTACCTGAAGGATGGGAAGGATGATGGAATAGTGTAAAAAGCTCTTCGGGAACCTCCAGCTCCGTATCTACCACCGGCGGAGTAACCAGCAGCAGAACCGGAACCATGGCCAGCTCCTGCACTGTAACCAGCACCGGCACCACCGGCTTGTTCAGTAGAAGCTGGTGTTCGGGAACCGACGCCAGCACCACCAGCTCCAAATCTACCAGAAGCTCCACCTCCAAAACCAGATCCAGTTGCAGATCCAGCAGCGGCGCCATAACCGGCTCCGGCTCCGGCTCCGGCTCTACCACCGTAACCTCCAGCACCACCGGCTGGTTGGGTTGAAGCCGGAGTTCTTGGTCCTGAACTACCACCAGAGCCAAACCCGGTAGAAGCACTAAATGGTCCAGCAGAGGCAGAAGCGCCAAATGGGTTTACTTTGGCGGAGAATGGTCCAAAATGGGCAGCAGCACCCAGTTGAGCGACGTTAATTCCGGCTCCATATCCAGCACCAGCTCCAGCACCAGATCCAGAAACAGCGTCGAGACCCTTGAATCCAGCTCCGGCTCCGGCACCAAGACCGGCTCCGTAACCGGCACCAACTCCAGGACCACTGCCACTGACACCTGGAAGTCCTCTGAAGGTGGCGCTAGCACCAGCTCCTTGGCCAGCACCTACAGCACCTCCGGCTCCAGCTCCACCACCTAATCCAGAAGCACCACCAAATCCAGCCCCACCAAATCCGGCTCCACCAAATCCAGCTCCACCAAATCCAGCTCCGAATCCAGCACCACCAGCACTGGCACCGTCGTCCTTGTAAGATCCATCGTCTTCGCTTGGGTCTGGTCTGTATTGTCCGTCATCAAAAGATCCAGCACCTATAAATAATAAAAGAACACATCAGTTGAATGATCATACAGAAAATTTTGCCAATTAATTTAATTAAAAAAAAAACCTAAAAACTGACCACCGGCTCCTCCGAAGGCACCACCAAAGCCGGCACCACCAGCGCCAGCTCCTTCACCCTTGTAAGAACCGTCGTCATCGCTTGGGTCTGGTCTGTATTGTCCGTCATCGTGTTGAGCAGAGTCGTCAACGGCAGTAGCAGCATTTATTTTAGCAGCTTCAAAGGCAGCCAAATGTTTAGCTCTTTCTGCAGAAACCTAAAAAAGCGACCGTGAACATAAAAAAGTCTTCTTGAGAATGCACCTAGCACGGGCAGAATGGAATTCTTACTTCAGGGGTATCTGCGACTGGAGTTGGGGCAGCTGGTTGAGATCCAAAAGATGGGCCTTGGGCAGGAGCTCCATACAAACCTGAAATCAAAGTTTATTAGAAGTTATTATTTAGTGGCAGTTACAACATCACACAAAAGAAAAGCTTTCAATTCACTTACCAGTTGGGGCTCCGTAAGCAGTAGCTTCTTGTCCAGCACCAAATCCGGCACCAGCACCAGAACCGAATCCAGCACCTGCACCAAATCCTGCACCAGCTCCAGCACCTGCACCAAATCCTGCACCAGCTCCAGCACCATGTCCAGAACCAAAACCACCGGCTCCAGATCGGGATCCAGCGGAAGAAACGGATGGAGCAGAGAATTTATAGCTTCCGGTAACGTCAAAAGATCCGTGACCGGCTCCAGCACCTGCGCCAAATCCAGCTCCGGCACCACGGCCAGCACCAGAACCAAATCCAGCTCCGGCACCACGGCCAGCACCAGCACCAAATCCAGCTCCAGCTCCATGACCAGCAGCACCTCCGAATCCAGCTCCCGCTCCGTGACCGGCAGCACCTCCGAATCCAGCTCCAGCTCCAGCTCCAGCTCCGTGACCAGCAGCACCCGAACCAGACAAACTGAAACCAGCGTCAAAGCTAGCTCCAGATCCAGAACTATGAGATGTGGCTCCTGTTCCCAATCCGGCTCCTAGTCCAGCGCCGAGTCCAGCTTGTCCAGCACCAGCTCCGGCTCCGAGTCCAGCACCAAGTCCAGCAGCACCGCTGTAACCACCTGCGCCACCGGCACTGTATCTAGCAGCTCCAGCACCAGCGCCATAGCCAGCGGCTCCGGCTCCGGTTCCAGCTCCAGCTCCAGCAGATGGAACAGATGGAGCAGAGAACTTGTAACTTCCGGAGAGATCAAAACTGCTGTGTCCGGTTCCGGCTCCAGCACCATATCCACTAGAAGAACCAAATTTAGCAGATCCACGGAAAGCGGCGACAGCACCACTAGATCCTGCACCGACGCCGGCACCAGGCAGCAGCACCAGCACCAGCACCAGCACCAGCTGATGGAGCAACTGGTAGGTTGGTGGCGGTCACACGGAATCCGTTCTTAGCATCGGCTTCGTAGGTGACTTTTTGCAAAACACCGTCGCCGTCAACATAAGAATAAGAACCTTGAGTGAGTCCATCAGGAGACCTAGAAGTTCAATGCAGCCGTTAGGTAAACAGTAGAAATGGAAGTTCTTATTTTTGCATAGAGGTGCAACAACTGACTCACCTGGATTCGGTTTTACTGGAGGAACTGCCAGAGTAACCGTAAGAATACTGTCCTAAACCTCCAAGAGATTGATACAACTGAAGAATGGGTTCGTGGAACGATGGTGTAGATGGCCTAGACGCTGCAAGAGCGAAAACTGCCGAAACAACAACCTGTAAAAGGAAGTTAATTAATAACATAACTAAGAGTTCCGCATTATAATAGAGACAAACAAGATTGAAGCTGCTTAGTCCCGTGGCCCCGTCTTCATCTCATCGCCCGACTAACCAAAAATTCAATAAGTCCAATACATCAAAAAATAAAATAAAATGCGGTAAAAATACGAGCAATTTGAATGTTAAAGAAAAACGAAAGGAGTTTGAAGTCTTCAGTAATCATGGGGAACAATAAAACTTCGAAAACGATTTTGAAAAAACAGAATTACTTGTGGAAATAAAAGGAAAAAGGAAAATCGGAATAGTTTCGCCGATGAGTCAATTCCACCGATGTAATCCGATTTCTGAAAATGTGTAATTAGACAATGTAAGGACGAAAGTATAAAGATGGAATGAAAGAAGGACTGAAGGCTGAGTAGAGAAGACAAAATAAGAGAAAAAACATCCGTCAGATTCATTCAATGGAGGAGCAATAACACTATTATTCTAGCGTAACAAAATGGCGGCCGATTCCTGCAAAAGGCTAATTTTGTTAGCACTGATTTCAATTTGAATTATCTGTTAATTTGCTTAAGTGCTCTTTCTTTAGAATTTGCCAACGACAAAATCCCTTGTGTTGGAAGGTCCCTGACCACCCCCTTTCACCGCCATTGCCAACCTTCTCACAGCCAGTTCAACTTTCTCTCCCCTCCAAGAAATTTATATGGACGATTTTATATTTTTTGGATATTTTAATTCGATTCCAAATAGTCACAAAGAGAAATAAATTCGCAAAAATGTTAAATTTCTGTGCACATGCCGGTAGATCGGAGGGACGCGATGAATTGGCGACAAATTTCCCTCATGCCACCACCCTCATTGCAAAATTCCTTTCAACTTCTTTTGACAGCTCCACTCTCACCGGTTTCTCATTTGTCACTGTCTCTCGTTGTCTATTTTTTCCATTTCTGACTGTTTTAGAAAAGAAATGTCGCTTTCGTTTCAAAGTTGAAATATTCCATATTTGTAGGGCCGGTTGTTGGGGATTGTCAGAGTCACACTTGGGGTAAAAATCGGCAAAATTTCCTTAAAAAAATGTATAACTGCGATAATTGTAGAGAAGAGGCAAGAAGGTTGCCTTTCCATTTTCTTCTTTTGCCTTTATTTAATTCTTTTAACTCCCAATTTTCCGTTGTCATTAAAAATACAACACATCAATTGATAATAAGTTTATCTGAGACATGAGTTAACCTCCCAAACTAAAATTTTAAATTTGATTTTCGACAGACACAAAATCACCCGAGTGATAAAACTCCCTTTGGTTCTTCTCCTTCTTTTTTTCACCCCCCAAAAGAATTCGATTAACATTTAATTTTATTTTTTTTCACAACTTCCTTTTAGACCAAATGCGGAGAGTGCGGAAAATGACTTCTCGAACACGTCTTTATGTGGGTCCCAATGTCAAATGTCAAAATTTCGACCAAATTCTTCTTTCGTTCCTTTTCTTCTTTCCCTTCGCTTAGTAAATTTTCAAAACTTTTTACTTTCATCGCTTTTGTTTTGTTATTCTTTTTCTTTCTTGCGTCATTTTTGTTTTTGTTCTTTCATTTTCTGTCCACGGCTTTTACCGGCATCGACAATTTTTGCACCTTCTTTTTCTGCCACTGTCATCCTTTCCACGAGTTTATGTCTCCCTCTTTACTTTCGCCTCTGCATTCATTCGTTTTTTATTCAGACATTCTGCCGAACTGGAAACGACTTCACTTCACTAACGACCCAAAAAAAAACCGGAAACCATATAATAAAACTTAGAAAGAAGAAAATTCCCATCACCTCGAGCTCAACGGACCTCTGCTTCTCTGCGTGTTTAATTGCTTCCCATGAAAATTTTTTGGACTGAGAACATTACAATCTGCTGCCACGTTATTATCGTTTTTTTTCTGTCCCGATTTTTGCTGTCCCACACCATCCATAAATTTTCTCTTTTCGCTCTCTCATCATAACCGAAGCGGCTGGTTCGAAAATTTTACCCGTGAAAAATTATTCCGCCCCCAGATTTTTTAGTTTTAAATTTCCACTGACCACCGATTTCTCTTTCCTGTCGCTGCCGTAATCTGTAGATAGATAAAATCGTAGCAAAGAATAAAGACTTTTTCAGTGAAGGGAACCAGAAAAGGTTAAAATTTTCTGTTGTTTCACCTGACAAAAAGTCAGGATGACTCCATTACCTGAGTGAGGACTGGTAAACAGAAAATTTGTCGTCTCAATTTCTATTACACTAAAAATGACAAATTAAAAAGAATTCCTCGGCAGAGCGACCAGGAAACCAGAATATATATATATATGGTAATTAATGCAACATTAATAATCGGGTTGGTGGACAGTGTAAATACTACGAATAACAAACTAAAAAAATGACTGATATTTAAGGAAATTGATTCAGTTCAACTTGACCGCCAAAATATTCAACTTTTTCGCTACTCGCAAAAAAATGACCATGGGACTCACCCAAAAATTGTTCTGATGTTCTGAAGATCAAGGCACTATTGATTGATAGTTTGATACGATTAACAGAAATAAATGGTATTTAGAACACCAAGTTTTCTTTAAGACTAAAATCGTAAAATAGAGAAGGAGAAACAGAAAGTAAGCTCAAAAGGAAAACAAATTACTGTTATTATAACATTAACTATACAGCTAAGTGAACTGAACTACGACAAGCTTTAAAAATAAATAACTTCAAGTAAATTTTGACGGCTGGACAACAGCACAATTACCAGAAATATCCAAAAAGTTTGGGCACTCCCATCTCGAATATGCTAATTCAAAAGGAAAAGTCAAGTAGAAACCGGTACCTTTCCTAGATAGTAGATGAACTACTTACCAAAAACTTCATCCTTTGGTATCAATCGGAGTCGTTTTTCCCAAAACTACTCACCGAAGACTGATGCCGGTAGGATAGCTAAACCGGCCTTATATAGGACTCATCCCGAAGCATCTTTCTCGGGCGGGAGTAGCACGGCTATCCGGCCACCTAAGGAGATGACTCCAGCCTATCCACTTGGCCCAGGCACTCGTCCTATCTTCTTTCTGGTCGGCCGAAGAGTTGAGTGCCTTGTTTCTCTTTGATGGCACTGCGGAAAACCCTTGGCCGGTTCTGTCCACGCCCTTCTTTGGAATTTCCTTTCATCTTCTTCTGGTTTTTCTTCTTACTAATTTCGTCATTTTTGTCTTTTTTGAACTCTTTCTTCCTCTTACAGTTCTGTATTCGTCTTCTGAATTACATCGTCTTAATATTTTTATCGTATTTGTCTACGAGGGTTATTTGTTTTTGGTCGTGTTACTTGGATTCTTTAGCATATTCATCCCCTTTCTGGTTCACCATTGTCACTTTTATTTAATTTTATTCGCCTTCTCGCATAAGCAAAGAAAACCTTATTAACACATGGCGAGAACGGTCCACATTTAGTTTCTAGTAACTAGTAAGTAGTAGTAACTAGTAAAATGCCTTAAGTGGTAATTACAAACGAGTAAACATGTCGACAATTACCCAAGATGAATTTGCTCAACGAAGGTACCGTAAAGAAAAGTCTCAGGACGGCAACGAACCTGAAAATTAAAATTTTCTCCGACCAGTAAAAGCGTAGGAGAGGGTGTTAAATAAATTTTATTTAACGACTTTCCAACTTGGAATTTTATCGAAAATTTATTTTTTTCCTCTACCCGAGCTGCATTTTATTTAATTCGCGTTAAATTTATTTAATTTCCGACTTTCAATTTGACTGTACAAATATTTAAACGGAGCTCTTAAACGCCTAACTATGCTTGTTTGCAGTTCATTTGGTGCCGCCATTTTGGTTTTTCTGACACCACCGCCAATTTTGATATAAGTTTTTTTCAGTTTTGCTGATTTTTGTCGAAGGGAAACCAACCGACATTGAATTCTAGTACCCATGGCAAAAAACATTATTCTAATACTTTCTCAAACCCCTACATAGCCATTTA
Organism: Polyplax serrata; assembly: GCA_037055365.1. Classification (NCBI taxonomy): domain Eukaryota; kingdom Metazoa; phylum Arthropoda; class Insecta; order Psocodea; family Polyplacidae; genus Polyplax; species Polyplax serrata. The sequence goes on from JAWJWE010000006.1 coordinate 2,153,648, forward strand.
GAAAATAGAAAACATAAAAAAGTGGATGATTTTGAACACATTCTTACTTTTCTAAATTAAGTTATTCACCCCCATATCCGTTGAATAATTTTGCCAGACGAAGTTTTCCCTGTAAAAAATAAAATTAATTATTTTCCTCTACTTTAAAATTGATCAGTTACTTTATTTCTTATAAATTCATAAAAATATATGATTGTAAAACAAACTTTATATATTTGTAATTCTCGTGCGAGTCAATTAGAACTTGTGGAATTCGTAATATGAATTAATCGTTGCGAATGAATAAATAATATATACATTTAAAAAATGCTTAAATAATCTCAACAAATAAATTCCTAAGACTTACTGTTCAGGGCTGAAAAACTTAAGAATAAAATACTCGATATTACACTTTGAGCGTCTCACAATATTTTAAGTTACCCAGCAGCAGATCTCAACTTCCCCGGGCTGTACTGCTCATTTTCCTTATTTCGCTTTCGACTATCTTTCAAAATATTTTTCTCATTTTTTTCATAATTTGTTTGTTTTTGTTACGGTTACACGGGTCGCCCTCATCATCATCGGATGTGTAAATATGTACATAAATTTTTAGGTATTGTTGTGCCAAGTGTATTTTTGGTGTTTTCAAGGTCAACCAAGAGGTTGAAGAGGAAATCAATGGAAACTTGAATTTTGTTGATTTCTTACCGCTGCTTTCTCCTGGACCTGCCAATAGAATCATCTGACTTAAAAATCCGGCAGGAAGCTGCGGAATTATTTTCTTCCCGCTGAGACAAATAACAGGAGAAATTAAATTTTGCAAAAATTGTTGTCACTTTCACGGTAAACCTAAATGACACCTCACTCGAGTTGAATTGTTGCAGGATGAAAATTTTGTTATGAAGGGGCGTCACACGAAGGCTCCAATGCTGTTCTTTTGGATTTCACGCTCAAGTTTTCCAATGGGAATACTCAAAATATTATACTAAAAACAAGTTGAATTTCTCATGTTTGGTAAAGAGTTAAGCTACTCTGAATGAGTTGTCGTTTACTTGACTACCTTTAATTTACATTTAAACATTTTATGTTCAATATTTATTTTATTAAAGTAATATATAAAGCGGTATTATATTATTCCTGTGAATGGAAATATTCCACACATAACATTATTAACCATACATGGGTTCCTGTCATTTTTAAAATATTTATAGTTTTTTTAAAGTAATTATTACAGATGGATAATTATTACAGAAATAACAATTTTATTCTTTTTCTGTTGAATTACACCTAGTGCAATCAGTATTTCTTAATAAACAGTTATTTAATAAAGATATAAAATTATTAATACGATTTAAATGCACACAAGAGCCAAACCACTTTGAAAGCACAACTTTTTTAAGAGTAAGTTGGGAAAAAATTGAATTGCTAACTTCATGTTACTTTGCCTGCATGCAAAACAATTAGATTAATTTCCTTTTCTCTAAATTTAAACTTAAAACTCTTAAAACTTCTCTCAATCTTTTTCGGTTTTCATGTTAATTCGAAGATAAAAGTTTTCATGTTAAATTTTTTACGCTGTAAACTGTGCATCATTCTGAGATATCAATTCTTTTATCTTTGCAGTGATGAATGGGTGAAACTAAGTTATGAAATGAGTAAAATAAATTGACTTAACGGCACTCAAATGAATGGAAGAGGTTTCTGTTTTAAGAAAATTAGAAGGAATTGTACATTATTAATTGTGTATCAAAATATTCATTATTTATTAACAAATGCACTCCACATTTGTGTGTAATAGATATTGTGTGATTCTATTGTACAGACGTAGACGGTGCAGATTAACAAAGTTTGTGTTATTTACAAAAGAATTTCGTTGAATATTTGAACGCCATTCAGTCACATTGCTGAATGCTTACCATTATTTATATATAATACTTGACACCGATAGTGGTCCCCCAAAGGGCGGAGGCAAGTCTGGTTGATAACTTTACATTTTTTCCGTGAAATGAGTGGATTAACATCAGTCTAGTGAGAGAGATGTTTTATGCTTTGAAATGAAAAACATCAGCAATCGTAATTTTTATTATTATTATTGTCCTCGAATTACCAGATGGTAGTTTTTTTTCTTAATTGAACTGGTTAACAGATATCTGCGGGAGGAAGCCCAAAACATCGAAGGTTCTTCCAAACGAAACGTAACAGACGAGCTGAGACGCGCCAATCCCTCAAAGACAACAGTTCCCAAACTCAACAAGGAATCATCATCATTGTTATATCATATTTTCTAGTTTTGGTAAAATTTCCACATGCCTTTTGAAGGTTTTTCCTGGCTCTGCAAAAAAAAAAAATTTGTATCACAAGAAACCCAGAAGAGAAGAGACAAGGACAAGAAAGCAACGGCAATTCTGACAGCGGGAGAAAAAACGGAAAAAAAATTCAAATAATGATAATTATGAAACGGTATCAACCGATAGGAAGATGAATAAGTTGATGATGAGCAGTTGGGCCGTAATCCTTGAGATTGAAAATATTTTCATAATGAGATTCAGTGCAGGACCCGTTTGGAAAATTATCTAGGTCACCTGTCAGAAAGGATTAACACCGGGATATCCAGTTAATTAGGAGGAAGGTACATCTACTACCCGGTTTTTCCGAGTTGTGGAGCTGCTACTCACGTCAGTCAAAAGTGAAGCAAATGGAGCACAAAAGAACAATGTTTTAACTGCAACTTGAGTAACCTGAAGAGGAAAAACCAGTAGCAGCTAAACCAGAAGTTAATTTGAAAGTAAAATTACATTATTAACTACATTGTGTAGTGATATAGAAGTGCACTTAATTATAAATTTGTATTCTATTTGAATAAACACAATATTCTTGAAACGCGGGTTGCTTGCACCAGTCTCGACTTTAAAGAGCTCCAGAAACAGACCAAGCAGAACTCAACACAAATGGCATATGACAACATCAAGTAATTGAGTAACAATTTAAATATTAACGCAAACTGAAGGCAAATTTTAATATAAACTTCGAAATTGGAACAAATGCTGATATTCGACTGCCACCAGTCGTAGCCACGTAAAAAAATAACAATGATTTTATAGTATTTCTAAAACAAGACAAAATAGAAAAACAAAATAACGATTCTTCTCGGTTAACCAGAACTTTTGTCGACTTGGTAGGAGCAAAACCTGCAATGCAACAAAAGAAACGAAAGAAGAAGTAAAAAATGGACAGTTGATGGTTCCATTAAGAAAACTATTTGAGGTTACACTGCACAGGTTCATGAATATGAAAAGTAGCAAAATGGTCACTTTCAGGAAGCAAAAAAAGCGTGGATAGCCACAAAATTGAAATTCAAAACAATTATTTCTGAGCGGCGCCTCCATTTTTTCTCAATTTCTTCCTTTCCTTTCCTTTGGCGCCGGTCAAAGGAAGTTTAAGTCTCTCCGCCTTCTTTTTTATACAGCCGTTATTTATGTTTCCCTTTTTTTTTAAATTCCCTTTTTTTCTTCTGCTTGGGCAAATGCCATTCCAATTTTTTTCTTTTTTCCTATTAATGAAAAAATTAAATTTATTTCATTTTGCGGGAACCCAAATGTCACCTACCCACTGAATGTACCCTTAAAAAATTGTGGATTTAAAGGATTTGGCTGTGAATGTTTTATTTCTCTCAGGGTTTTGATGGCCCTAAATGGGGGAGAGGGTTGCACCGTTCGCTTTGGAAAATTTTCCAGTGTGTAAGGCACTCCTTTCGATTGAAAGGCAACGTGTCTTCGAGTCTAGCTGTAGGTCTAGGGCAAATAAACATGTGAAACTGAAGGGAATGAGTACACTCCAGAGTGAAAACAAGAAGCATTGCGGTGAACAACGCGATGAAGAAATTTATAATTTTTGTTGTAATTTTTGAACTTGTGTAATTTGAAAAAAATGACATCTTCCTTTATGATTATGATGATTATTTTCTCATGATTTTTTAGTTATCAAAGAAAAATGAAATGCTGTTGTTGTTAAAAAGTGATGCTGTTGCACCACAGACATTCTTTTTTTTTCTTTTTCTGATAGGACAGGGTGAAAACGTTCAAATGTTTACGTCGTCTTTGAACTGAATAAAAATCCCGGTAAAGCCTTTCTGTCGGAATAAATTACACATTTCCGAATAAAAAATATTACAAATTTATTAACAGGGAAATTAACATAAAATTCTGATTCTTCTTTTCACTCCCTGGGAGTACTCAAGGCGCGAGAGCTGAGATGAGATGAGAAGCAATAGAAAGTAGGCATCTAGAACGTTTTTAAAACAATTTTCAGATTCTCTAATAATTGTTTGTACAAAAAGAACCAGGTGCGAAAATAAACCTGAATTGTTGGGTTTATAAGTAGGACATTTAAAATAACACCCCTGGGTGGTGAGTTTTCGCAGTTGTTTTGATGTTTTTGGATCATAAAAAATTAAGATATATTTTTACTTATTAATGCTTGGGGGCCTTAAGCACAACCACAATTATCTTGTGTTACATTTTTTCACATGTACCGCCATGCTATTTCACTGAATCTGTTGTAGGTTACTTTAATATCCAGGTATTGGTCATCGTACGTGGGACATTTTGGAGTATCTGTCTGGTGTTTTTAGAAGTCTAAAAAGCTTCATTTGCTTCACCATTAAAGGTCATGCTTTTTTTAAGTTTTGAAAACTATTTAGGGTATTTCGTTGTTTTCCTTTTCCTTCGTCTTCTTTACTCATAGTTTACACATAGTGTCAATCGTTAGGAGATCACAACTTTGAGGCTTTGGATTGCGTTGCAGTTGCGTCACGTTGTTGCAGAAAATCGAGGAAACTTGAAATGATTTTAGGCAAGGAAACAAAGTTAGAACTTCCAATTACTGGATTTTCGATATCAAACTTCATTTTGTGGTCGATTCCTATTTCCTTTGTAAGATTTTCAAAGGATTGTGTTACTGTAGAGAAAAGGTCATGTCCTCAGCACAAGAAGAAGGAGATCGTATCCAATCTAATTGAATAGTCGAGGCTGTCCTATTCAGGTTCGACCGCTTTCGAACTACACGTCTGTTTTGTTTTTTCTTCTTGCACAGTATGTAGTTGATGAACTTTTGTTTGTATAGTTCCGTCTAAATGGATTCTAATAGATAATTTTCACTGTGCATTTTGTGGCTGTTCCTTAGTCTACAGTGACTGCAGTTGTTGCCGCAGAGGTTTTAAATGAAGGCTGACCACTGCCATTATTCCTGACACATACTTTAACAGTTGTTGTTTCAGCCATGCCGTTACTACCAAAATACTTGATTATACAAGTATATTCCTGTTTTTTTATTGGCCTCCTCATTGTCTCTTGCATTTAACGTTTCATTCTGGGTTTGTTTACCCCTCTGGGTACAGGAAAATGTCAAAACGAATCTTTTCCCCTAATCTCCCGCTTTGTTTAATCAACCCTGAAAAACCAACTAAAGCAACAGACGTTTCAATTGGTATCCATATAATTATCAAGCAAACTATAGATAAGTTTCACCTGCAGAACACATTAATATTTCGTTGACGGAAAAAGGCTTTTCTTTTTTTTAAAGGGTGGCAGAACTAGAAATGAATTGAAAGCAGATGGCTACCCACTAAAAACAAAAAGGGAAAAAAGGCTCTAACCATAAGCCGAAATAGTCTGCTTTAGAGCTCTTCATTTGCTATTATCTCTGCAGCCGTCTGATTAATGGAAGGACCCGCAGAAGGTTCGAAAAACGGAGAAAAGGTCTATCCAACCTCCTTTGTGTTTTTGCAATTCTTCTGGCAGATGTTAATTGAGAGCAACTTGGTTCGAAGTTTTCACGGGTAGGTCAAGGAAACCTTTCATGTAAAACCACAAAAGGATGAAGGAAGGAAAAACATTTCTTCATTTTAGTTGTTTGTTTCTGTATATATTTAGCATTCTTTATTATTTGCATTTTCTTCCTTACTTTTGCTTTTAATTTAACTCTTTTATTTCTTGGCTTACTTTTCTATTTTTGGTCTTTCTGGTCTTGCCTCTTGCCCAATTCAATGGAATTGATCCTAATTTTTCAGGAGCTTGAACCTTTGAGGCTTATTGTCACGAAGTTCAAACTAACCCTTCCCCTCAAATACTAAAGGCAAAGACAACATGCTCGTTTCAAATAGAGATTTTTTCACGAGTCAACCTGGTCCACACGGTGACCTTCCTCGTGGGCCAAATTTACAAGTTTAATCTCTTCAACTTGACATATCTCAGTCTCTTTTCTCTCCTCTTGAATAAAGAAAATTGGTCTCGCCTTTGGCTTGATGCTCGCATTCTTTTTTCCTTTAAATTTTCGTAGCAAAATTTAGAACGCTGATGTCCACTGATGTAATTCTTTCTGACTGTCTCCAGCTGGATTTACATCGCTACCTGAATTGTGTTGTAAGGTACTTCTTACTTACAGCTTTGTTCTACCATTTTTTCTACAGATGTTTTCTACTCTCTGTCACCTAAATGTAATAACGCGGCTAAATAATTTTTGATGCGTTGTTTATTATCTAAATTTATAAGTCAGAAACGACCGCTCAGTATTCATGTCATCTGCTGCAAGGCCCACTGGAGCTCTTTCATTTCTATTTGTTGCTCTATTGTTTTAATCTTTTTCTATTTCTCATTAACATCTGTTTTTGTATTCTAGTCTCGAACTCTTCTCAAGCGTTTTCCAGACATCGAAAAAGTCGGTAAATACCTTTTTTGTTAATAGAACGGCAATAAATAATTGGAAAACATTCTGTGCGGAATTCGAAGGTCGAGAAGTTTACAAAGCGAGTCCGTAAATTATAAAATTGAAATATAATGCTTTGGTAAGCCATAGAAAGGGAAACGAGTTCAGATAAATCGGGCGAACAGGTCTTAGAATAGGTGTGATGCTCGTATATTTCAAGAAAAAACAAATGGCCTTTAATTCTATTAATACAACTTCACAGTGCAAAACACCGTGAATGAATTAAATTGTCATTCATTTTCCTCTTCGAGCGGGCTGTGCAAAATTCATAGATCTCACCTGTGCAAGGTCTCTTGCAGAAAAATATTAATAAACTAGTGATGTAGGGCAGATACTCAAAGTGAAAGTATTTTGCCTCCTCCTAGGAGTCGTCGTTTCCCCATTAAACAGGTGCAAAAATTAATAACATTAAATTCTATTCAAATTCACAAAATAAGTCTAAACATAAAAAATAGTAAAACGATGACAAGCACAAGAAAAAAAGAAGAGAAAAAAATGATAAAAATAATATATTCCAGCAAAACGCTACTGGCGATTCATCGGAAGACTCGAAGGAACAAAAATAGAAAACAATAATTCTTAAAAAAGGCAGTGAAACAGAAACCAACAGAGTGAAACAAGAGAAGAACAAAAAGAATGAAATACAAGAAGTGAACGCGAGGAAAAAAAGATGCATGGAAGTAACAGGAGAAGTCAAGTGAGAGAGTAATAAGGGAAAGAAGATAAAGAGGAAGTTAACCTGGAAAGTTCTGTTGAAGGAGAAAAGGTGAAAAAGTGAAACTTAATAAGCAAGAGGAAAATGAGGATGGGAATGTAAAGAAACGAAAGGAAGTAGATGGAGAACCAAGTAGAGCGCATTGTACAGCAACCGGTCCTGCCTCCACCGCCTACATCGGATTAATTGTTGTAATAAAAATATGTTCATTTACATTTACACCACACGTAGCATTGGACTGATTTTGATTTGCTGGTACCTCAGATTGACGAGCAGTAGAATCTAACTTACAGTTGTATTTAGGTTGTAATCAACGAAGTCAAAATTTTGCGATATTCACGTTTTCTTTGGACGTCTCTTGACGGCCTTCGTATTTATCTTCTGTTTTATGGCAAATTTTTTTAACCTTCTTTTAGGCGATCACTGCCGGTTCCTCAAGAGTTTTTTCAATGTCCATTTTTGTCTGGAATTTTCGACGGAATCAACCGGTAGCCAACCGGTTATTACGATTTCTCTTCCCCGGGGGGTTGGAAAAATTCGTTCATCATGTTGGTACCCAGCAATTTGGCAAATTAAGTGTTGTTCCTCCCATTACGTCTAGATGAGTTCACTCTTGATTTACAGAAAAATTATGATTTCCCTCTCGCTTCTTCTTCTTTGCTTTTTGCCACTTTTTGTTGCCTCGTTCGTCTCGCATCACTTATATTTCCAGTCATCCAACATTGCATTCATTTTCATTCCTTTTGGTCTCGTACAGGGCATATATTTTATTCTGACGCAACAATAAGTTTAAATGTTAAAAAAGACAATTCCCTGAGGGGAGTAAAATCCTCTCCTATACATTTATAAAATCATTAAAAACTTGGAGTTTCAAAATTCTCAATACAAAAGTTTTATTAAACGCTCACGTGGAACTTAAACGAATTGGGGGAAAAAAAGTTTTTGTCAACGTTTAGTAACTCAAACCACCTAAAGTTTTTTTCAGTTTTTAGTAAAACCTAGAAAATTTATCTTCGCAGTAAAGAAGTGAGCAGAAATAAAATGGCAGAATGTACAAAAGGGACAGGTTAGATAATTATTTACATTTGTAGGGGATCTACTAGAATAGGAATTTACAGAATATATTTGAGTTACACAAACAGTCTGGTTAACTTTATGGAAATGAAAGGAGTTTAAAGCGATCCGCTGACTTATTTTCACAGCGTGAAAATTCCTCCTGAGAAGAATATAATGTCCTGTCACGAACACTTTAAAGACACAAATCTGGAACAAAGGAAGGATAGTACATTGTACAATTGTGTTACGCGAACTCACAGACAAAAATGTTTCTGATGTTCCCCGAGTGATGGACAGAAGGAAAGAATCAGTTGCGGAATAAAGTTATTGTAACAAATGAAAATTTAAAAAACAATCAAATTGACTCTTCTGCGAAGATGATTGAAATATTTCTGCAAATGACCTTAGAAAACAAATATTGAAAAATATGAAAGTACGAAACCCTAATAGAATAACGAAACAACATAATTCTATAAGAATTCATTGCTGTCGAAAATGAGGAATACAGGTAATCTGCTAAAAACACGTCCATCTAACCATGAAAAGTATTGACATTTATTTGTACTTGAATTGGTGGTTTTTGGGGGTTTTAAGAGAAAAAAAAATATGAAAGAAGAACTAGAAATTCCAATGCAACGAAAGAAAAATTATAAGAGGGAAAAAAGAAAAGGTAACGGTGACAAAGCTGTGACTGAGCATTTACAGAAGAAGAATAAAAAGAGAACGAAGCGAGGTACCCGAGAGGTACCCGAAGGGGAATGCCTTCATCCGTGTCCTAACGAGTTTTATGCGGGTGAAGTTTTTACTACGGCGAATGGAAGACAAATTCATGGGCGGAAGAATTTTGGCGGAAGGAAAAGAAGCGCCGGAATCTCTCAAAGTTGCACAAGATGAAGAAGCGAGTTGCAGAATTTCATTTTACAAGTGACGTCACATCCGCCCAAAGAAAAGCCTCGTGGAAGAAGACGACCGGGACGGGAAAGGAGAAAATTAAAATGGCGAGGCGATGCCCTATGACTTTTCCAATAGTTTTCAACCCCCTGGGGCGAATCGCTGCAGGACCTGACCGCAAATGATTCATCTTTTAAATGTTTTCCCAGGGCGAGGGCCTTGGGGGTACCCGCCCTGCCGGGTACCCCGTCATTTGATGACAAAATCCTGTGACACTCTGGAGATTATTAAAACGATACGCCACCCAGCTTTCTTCTCCTCTTCTCCTATCTTTCTCTCCACCTCACATTTCTGTCATATCTTTCTCTATCTCAATCGTTTCCGCCATCTTTTCGCGTGTGCACACTTTTCTCTTTTTCTTGCACTTAGAAAAACGGTACCGTTTTATCTGTCAGCTTGAAAACTTACATTTATAAAAAGCGATACTTTTTCCTTTCCACAACAACGTATACCCCGTTTTTTTTTATCTCAAAGATACGAAAGCAGCAAGAAAAAGCTCACCGGCACCTTCCGCTTGCAAAATTTTTCCGGTGTTTGCCAAACTAGAAAAGTACGAATTCCTGTAAACGTGTGAAAAGTAGTGCCATAACTGTGCTCATAGAAATATTAAGTTCAAATGATCTGAGAGAAGAAAGAAAAAAATTGTATGAAAAATTAATTCTATGCGTACGGATAATGGCGAAGCAAGCAAAGATAAACCATTTATACTTTTATGTCATGCGTTTTCGTCGATTATACTTTCACTTGTGTAATAAAAAAAACATAATAAAATGATTAAAAAATGAGATTACTAATGCATAGCAGACCACAAGCATTCGAAAGGGCATTAGCTTCTAAGCAACAATAAATGTTAAGTAACTATTACAAAAACTATACTAAACTACAAAAAATTAAAACTAATTCGTTTGTTTGTACGTTTACTTTTTTTACATTATTTTTTTTCTAATTCTAGAATTTTCTGTGCAGCAAGCGATGAAAAAACAGTCCTACCCCCTGCAGAATTCTTCACACCTCGACATTTTGAGAAAACTTCTGCATTTGGTGAGGTTCACCTTGAGAGTGACGGGCTCAGTCAAAGCTTTGCTCACATCCTTTGGCAGATTCCTTTGGGAAATCCGCGACAGGAAGCGACTCTTCCTCTTCATAATTCAGTTGTCAAAGGAAAGGTGTAAACATTATAATCATCGTTCTTGTAATTCTTGACGGAACTTCTCTTCATGTCTGAACTTCACTCTTCGACTTTCTTGGACTATTGTCATTAAGGATCTCTCCTCCATGTTCAAACCGTTCTCCCTCTTTGTTTTTGAATTAATTTGTTTTCTTTCCTCGATTTTGCTTTTTCACACAAGCTTATTAACTTTATATTAACTAGCTTCTCAAACTTTTAAATTGTTACCAAAAATACCCTGCTCTTGTTGGTGCTACACATCAAGATTTGCTTGGTCCTTCCTGCTGTCTCTTTCCTGAACATTCGGTTTCCTTGTGCTCGTGGTTTTTACCAAATTTATTTATATCCCCTGTTGTTACTTGTTCAATACTAAGAAATTAAAAAAGTAGTAAAAAGTAATAAATGACGCACCGACATATATTTTTTCTGAAAATGCAATCTGGTAAACTTCAAAAAACCATAGGATAAAAACTATAACTACGACAAATAAAGAAAAATATAAATTTCCACGTGAATCATCTTGGGTCTGAGTTTAGGTGGCCAACGCCTCCGTACCTGGAAGCCGTCAACTAAATCTGATCAAAATATAAATTCAGGTTCATGCCTGATTTATCATGTACGGACACGAAACCGGCCTTGTCGTCTCGTGTAAGTCAGACCGAATTTAAACAAGTCAACCTGAAATTGGCGTACCTGAAATTCAAAGTTTAGGCCCAGGAGATGAGCATTCCCCAACATGTGGGCGTTCAAAAGTTTAATTTAATGGATAGCGGAACTAGTTTGTAAAAAAAAATATAAAATTCGTATTCGTAAAAATCGATGCGATCTGAGCGGCTTTGATTCAATGTTTGAACAAACCTATAGGTTTTGCTTATGTATTGTCTTCGGTTGATTGATTATTCACCTGAAACTGAAAGTTAATTTTTTAGCTATTTATTTGTTTTAATTCTTCCTCACACTTTGTCTGTTTTACATAAAATCACGTTGATTGATTGATTGATTTTCGTGGGTCCTCAGGATAATAACAATTGACATTTGGTGGATGCCTTATGAGACAGGTTTCGTTGTATTGTAACTAATATTGTATAAGTTTATTTATGAATTATTACAATTGTAGTGATAATATTAAATAACCAACATAAAAACTGTGGTTATATATTAGTTGAGCTGTCATGGCCTTCTGAAATCTATTTTTTTACTATTAAACTTTGAAGTACATAAAAGAAATTCTTATTGTTTTGATTAATCTGCTCTAGCCCGGAGTGCCATACACGACAAACTTAAGTGGCAGAAAAACAGCCATTTTCATTACTCGACAATACCAAAGATACATAGGTACACACGTATTTCATGAAAATCAAACGACATTCATGTCAAATAACATCGCAGAATAATTTTGTTTATCTAATACAAATTTATTTATATAATCTTGTTTGTTCAACGGTTCACCGTATGTTTAACCGAAATCAGTTGTGTTCATCGTTTTCCAACTGTCCCAAAACCATACACAAAAGAGTGCGTCAAACAAATTCGTAAACATTGAACCGTAAAGAGCTATATACAGATATTAAAATAGTCAATTTTTGACTACAAATAGAAATTGATATTTTCATTATTCAAATACATTGAAAAAATATCAGTCGGTTTAATATTTTGAGGTTGAATGTTTTAATACTTCAAAATTTTTGAAAAATAATTTGTAACTAATTCTAGTCTCCTCAAAAATAAAGTTTATGCACACATATCCCAATATAAGGCAAGATACGGGTAACTACGGTGTTTAAAAATACTAACAAAGACTCAACAATGATATTCACAAACTAGTAGTAATTAGATCAACAACTTGGGCAAGTGGTGGAAATGCTAAAAAGTTCGCCAACAAGCAGAATCTGCTCAATTTCACTTGTAACTCACAGACCCGAAAACAAACTACATTTGTATTTGCGTTTACTTTCCAGTAAGAGCGAATACAAAATATTGTTCCATTCAGAAATAAATATATAATGAAATTCAATAATATAATACATCAAAGTGTAATGTTCAAATATAGCATTTTCAGAATTTCACATTCAGGAGGACAAAAAAGTACTCGTGTTGGGTAATGGTAAGAAAGAGGGAAGTAATTGACATTAATGCTGACAGTGTAATAGACTTGTTGTCACTCTGCGTAACTGACAAAGTCAGCTCATTCCTCCAAAAGTACTTATTTTCGATTCCTTAATTGTTTGTTCTCGTAGTTATCCATTCAATCAATCTTCCACTATTACTGCGAACCAAGTTGAAATTTTGGTGATCAAACCTGAGTACCCGCCATGAATTATATCATTGTTTATTCATTGTACTACTGATCGTATTATTACAATAATACGATCCAAACACCCGAGTTTTCTATGTGTTTGTACCTGCAGAGAGATGATAAATTAATTTTACTAACAGATCTTCTTAAGAGAGTAACATAGTTATATATAATCTAAAAAAGGTTCATTTTCGTCGAAATAAACCTTTGTTAAAAGTTGGTTTACCCTATACTTCAGTAAACTTATTCATCCCCCATTTTCAGGTTCTTCAGGTAGCATCCGAGAAATCTGAAAGGTTCCAGAACGAGTTAATTTCTATAACAAATATAAATTTGGATCAGAAAACCGGTAAAACCTGATCTCAACTATGACGATGCGAAAATTCCAATCGGAAAAATCGAAAATGCAAATGTTTACATTTGAGCGGATCGGATCAGATCGCCAGATCGGTCCAGATCAGCCCGGATGAGTAGCATAAATTAGGGAGTAAAGGCGTTGCTCCTAACCCGACAGGTTTACTCACGTAGGTACCGTCACGAAGTTGTCACCCGTGTGACGCACCTGGAAAACCTGAAAAGGTATTCCCGGATGAAAAAATTATGAATGAATCAGATGACGCCTGTGCCTGAAAATTTAAATATTCCAATGTGTTGGGCGTTGCTGAAGGATAGCAAACGAAGAGGCAGAGGCAACTTTACCGTACTGCATTACCTCCTTGCGTACCTGTGTAGGTAAGACTCCTTAAACCTTTTTCTTTGCTCTTCTTCTGACCTTTTTAAAACCCTCCGTTTCTTTCTTTGTTTCTTCGTTACCTTATTTTACCTAATTGACATTTTCTCGTCTCTTCTAACACGACAAAAAATAAAACTTTTCAGACGAAAATCATTAAAAATTATTTGCCACCCCTTGGGTCAAAGTGAGGCAACGAGTCACACAGATCTGAGCACCGGAATTCATCCCTAAAGAAAAGAGAGAATTTTGCCAAGTTTCTCAAAGGTTAGGAAATTCTACTGGTGACCTCCCATTCTGACCGAGTACTCTACTTTTGTACTTTTCTTCTGAGCCTTCACTTCAAACCTTTTAGGCTACCTACAGGCTTCAAACCTAGCAGGCTCACTACACTACTAATAAGCGACTTATGAAAGTAGTACACTCAAATTCAGTGGTTTGATATGAGTTCTCATTCTGTTCCAAATGTTTGTTGTTTTTCACTCTGCAAGATCTTCTAATAAAATTTTTTGTTCCTTAATTTTGCTACTTCTTTGAGTCTTTCCACTATTTTATCCTACCCTTTTTTTTTATTTCGTATCCTATTTTATCCTTATCGTACCCTTCAAATAGTTTTCTCATACCGGTAGTAATTTTTCCTTATTATTTATTTTGTTTTGAAAATCATTGCATAAATTACCGACTTATTGATTTTGTCTTTTCATGTTTCATGGGTTTGTAATTGTTTGTAAAAACTAAGTTGTGATATTTCTAGACACACCACATTGAGATTTAAACTCATGAGCATACTTCTTTCTAGCTTTTTATTATTTCCTCTCCAATATGCTTGTAGGACTCTAACATCACTCTTATTCAATATATTGGTAAATAACATTATTTACATCGTCGTATGTAACATGGAATTACGTATAATGAAATAATATATATTTTTGTTGTCGGCTTTCTACTTCTACTTTTCTACCCCGCAACTTTGCTCTCTCTAAATTATCATTTCTCTTGCTTCATTCAATTTTCACCGTCACTCTGTATTTTATTCCTTGAAAAGCACAAACATCTGTCACGGGAAAGAAGCCAGGGAACGTTAAGAAGATGATGATGACTAGGAGTTTGAGGTAAAAAGTGTCTCTGACTATGTGAACAAGTATCTGCGGCTAGAACCGTCGACCTTAATTTCCTCTTCTGGTATCTTCCTTCCGTCACTTTCTTCTGTGGGCTGACGCACAGACACGGCATGCATGCCAACACGCACTTTCTCAACTTGTCTAATGGTTTAATGGTGAAAAAGCACTCTCAAATTTTGAACGATGTAAATATTTGGTGTTCAGTAAATCTCTCGGTCTCAGGACGAACTCATTTTACAGGGAAATGGTCATGTTATTTTATTTGGAAAGAGAGAGAGAGAAAGAAAGAGATAGTATGAGAAGGAAACTGTCATCATCCGGTCTGCGAAAACTCAGTTGCCACGTTAGGAGGGTTAATGATCTCGCATGTATTGATATTGATTATTTGACAATTTTGTGATCGAAAATTGAAACATAAAGACAATGCTCTGATATTATGGAAAATTTTCAGATAGTTTTGACCAGTGTTGACAGATATTAACAAACTACCGTAGAAATTATAAAATAGAACTGTCGTTGTAGATGGGAAAAAATATCACATAATTTGGTGCCACAAAGCAGCAACACAATAACTAGAATTACAATTTTGAATAAGAAAATAAGAACTAAATAATAGTGTTAAGTTCTTACTTTGCTAAATATAATGCCTAAACAGTCACGTATACTTTTATAGGGGTATTATAACAAAAACGGTCCGCTAGAATTAAGTTTTACCCAAAAATAAAACTTTCTTGGTCTACTTAAAGTTGTAAAATATGAACAAAATTCGACACATAAAAATTACGCGAATTTATGAGAAAAAATGAGCTGCCGACAGTTGAGCGTCAGACTCTTCCAAGAATACAATTTACAAGACCACATTACTGTCTTCGTAGTATTTTTTTAACATTCAATTTTATATTAAATCTGCGTGTAGGTCCCACAGGAGAGAAGAGACCTTTGCGAAAGGAGGAATTGTCGTTACACAGGTGTAATTTACATTTGAAAGTTTCCTAAAACGTATTGCAGGTGTTTGCTAGAAATAAGGGAATAGAAGGAAAAAGAGAAGAGGTAAAGACAGCTTGGTTGAGATTTTTTAAATTACCAATACAGCAAAATTTTTTTTACAGGAATTTTTGTAGAATAAGGTTTGTGTCAAATGTGAAGGCCCTGAAATGCCAAAACTTAACGTCAAGTGGCTTCACATATATTTTTATTTCTATTGTATTGTTGGAATTTATTATTATTATGAGATTTATAAAACTCTATTTGAAGTGAAACGGAATTGTTCAAAATTTAGAATTTAGGCCATTGGTAAATTTGTAGCATGTACTCTGAACCCTGCAGCATCGGCCACATATTTAACAGTCTGAACAACTCCGTTAGAATCGACGTAGGAATAACCGCCATGGGTGACTCCATCTGCTGTTCTAGACTCGGTCTTTGAACTATACCCATCCGAGTACCCGTAGCTGTACTGTCCGTAATTATCCTGTGAGCCGTATTGGGTCGAATGAGCAACGGGAACAGCAACAACGGGTGCGGTAGTGTAAGTCACAGGAGCTGAGTGATGAACAACAGGTTTAACAACAGGATAATGAGTCGAAAGCGAGAACGACTTTGGTGCAGTTAAAAGGGGTGCAGCGGCTACAGTAGAGTAAGAAAACTGTCTTCCTGTTGGAACAGGAGATATCGAGGAATAGGATTTGGCAATTCCAACAGGCGAAAGAGAGGAATAAGACAAAGACTTGCTGCCTAGTATTGAGTGTGTGGTGTAAGATGGAACGGCAATGGTAGGGGTGTGCGCTACGGTGGAGTATGAAAAGGAACCACCTGGTCCAGAGACGACAGTAGAGGATTGGGGAACGGAAGATGAAAGGCTCCTCTTCCATCGTTTTCCGACACGTGCCAAGGCTTCACCATGTGCTGCGTAGTGAGCAGCTTTGGCGGCAGCAACCTGCAACAGAGAACAAATACACAAATTCGAGGAAATTAAGTGAAAGAAGTGGAATACAAAGAAATAAAGGGTTAAGAACAATATTCACAGGATCACGTCAGTGACACTTTACCTCTGGTGTGTCCAGTGGTACGCCATTTACATAATCGAATCCTGGAGCCTGTGAAATGTGTGATGCAGACACTGAATGGAGCCCATGTGAGGGAACAAAACCGTAAGTAACTGGCGACGAAGAATGAACAGTAGGTGAAGCATAAGATTGAATGTATGCAGGGGCAACTGGACGGGTAGCAGGGGTCGGAAGAGAGTGAACAACAGTCGAAGTAACCGGTCGAAGAACAGTAGATGGTATGGAATGGACGACAGGTGTAACAGGACTGGTAGAAACAACTGCTGAAGGACCGGCTACCACTGCCGACGGCTCTTTGGGCAAATTTGTGGCCGCTACTCGAAACCCATGAACAGGGTCGGACACGTAGTACGTAGTTTGCAGAACTCCATTGGCATCAACATAGCTGTAACTGCCCCTGGTAACTCCATCGACGGTTTTCGTCTCCTGCTTGGCGGACGAATCGCCGGTATACCTTAAAGAGCCCAAGATATGAGTATTAATGTGTTCAAATGAGGGAATGAAACAAGGTTAAATTAAAAGAAAACCCACCCATAGCTGTACTGCCCGTATTCATCCTGCGAATGGAACTGGGAAGTCGTGACGTATGGTACAGATGAGTAACCGGCGATAGAAGAACCTGCCATCAGGCACAAACCTAAAACCTGAGAAAAAAGTAAAATTACAAAACCCAATTGAAATGAGAAAGAAAGTGGCAAAGACAAATATACAAATACAAAAGAGCGCAAAACGCCGTTAAAACACGAACTAACAAATTAAGCCTCGTGAAAGGCAAACACAATGAAACCAAAGAATACATTTAGTATTACAAAGAAAAAGACTTCCTGCATTTAGACACAAGTTTTATAGAAAATATCTCGCTCAAATTGTCTAGTCTTTCGTTTTATTTTCTTCGTTTCAGTTACTGGCCTCACTTGTGTATTTCAGGTTTTATTTTAGCATTTTTCCCATTCTTTTTAGTTTTAAAGAGTTACGCAGTTACTCTATGGCGTGGTCGTTCTTTCGATGCAAAAACCCGGGGGTTGAAACCCGAAATGAACGGCATTGTGTGCATAAAGTTCGTGTTGTCGGCTAACTTAAACCAAACGGAGACAGATTGATGTTCTTTTGCGGCGGAAACGGGGCCAAATCCAACTCGGTACGAGTTGCATAAATATTTATCTTTACCCGTGCACATTTTCATATCAAATTTGCATAGTTATCTGTTATGGGGGTGAAGGGCTGGAGGAGGGGGTTAACAATTTTATCTCTCTTTCAATGCAAACTTTCCCCCGAAAACTTTTCCATATTAATTTTACGATAGGTGAAGCTCGCGAGTGAAGGAAGAAAAAGCCATGGAGTAACCATGGAAGAAAGGAAGGAAGGAAAGGAAAGGAAAAGAAAGGAAAAGAAAAGTTCTAATTTGAATATTAAAAAAGAGGAAAATGAGAAACTGAAATATGCAAAAGTTACACGTCAGTTTTCGTGTCACCCGAATAAAATAATTTGCCATTTTACTGTCATCCAGGTTTTCTTCTTTTTCCAGCAGCCAACCGAAAAGTTCAGTGGCGCGAAATATGAGAATAGGTGCCTAAAAAGTAAAAAGATGCCAAGACTGGCAGAATTACCTTTGAAAATAACAAGAACTTGGTTTAAAATGCTAAAATCAGTCGTAAGGTAACTGAAAGCTGTTTAGCAATTATAAAAGTCATAAAAAACTAACACTACTTTTATTTAAATTTTTTAATAAAAGAGAGCGATTGTACCCGCACAAATAGCTGTGACTAAGTTTGTCGTAAAAAAAGTGCTACAGGGAGTACTCAAAATGAAAAAAATTTTTGTAATGGGCCACAATCACATCCGTCACCATCGACATACAAAAAGAAATTATCATAAGGACAGATGAATTCAACTGTTGTGCACGAGAAGCCAACGGCCAAAAGGTACGGTCCGTTACCTTGTGAATGTGCAAGACAACATTATTAAGAGCTTGTACAAGAGGGGAACTCCTAGACTTCTGAGGGAGGAACGGGGCCCTTTGACTTGACTGTCGAATCACTTGGAAGTGGAAAAAAATAAAGCACATAGAATATAAGTAATAAATAAATTCTCTAAAAAATGTTGATCCCACCGAAGAAAAATGGTCGCGGAAGGCTGAGTAATCCATTTTAATTTTACCCATCCCACTTTGGTCTTATCCTTCCACCTGTCAACCCCCTGACTCTGTCAGGTTAATTACCAGGTTAATTAGTTGGAACACCTTGAAGACATTTATGATCTTTAGAACAAAATCAAGCTTAAAATGTGCCTCGGAGTATACGAAAATCTAGTCGAAACCTTCAAGAAACGAAAATTCTCTTTCTCTCCCGTACGTCATTTTACATTTATAAATAAAACTTAAACTCTAGGAGAAGAAAACAATAAAGTACCGATGCTTCCACCTGTGTTTCATCTTACATTTTAATTTTATGATGAGCTTTTGACTTTTTACTGTGTTCACCGTCTATTTGTATATTACTGCACCTGTCAGAAATTTTCAATTTTGGTACGATTGGATCAATACAGATCTCTGCTGTCCGGGCAAGTGATCTTCTATTGTTTCAATCTTCTGTTTTACTTCTTTTGGTTTCTTCCCCTCTGCTCTGAGGGTTCTACCTGCTATCTCAGACTCTAAAGTCAGATGAATCAGAAAAACATTTGACTCAGTTGGTCATTCAGTTCTCATTCCTACAAAGATTTTCCGCACAAAATTACCGCCGAAGGAGGACGGGAAATTCCTATGAATTTTTAATTCTTAGATCTTCGAATAAAGATCTTCGAAAACAAGCAGAAAAATAAATATGAAAGAATATGGAAAAAGGCAATGAAATAAAGTAAAAATAAAAAGCGTGGCTAAGCTGGAAGTTGTAAATTACCAGGGTTGGAAAATAACAGGGAATACGACGTATCAGCTGCAAACAGAAAGAAAGATTCAATAAAACAAAGCGGAGAAATAAATAGTGGAAATAGTCAGCATTTAGTAGGCAGCAAGAAATAAGGAAAACTGAAATATAATGAATAATGACGATGAGTAATATAGGAAGAAAAATTTTAAGTAAGTAAAAATAAATTTAAGTAAATAAATACTATGTAGGACAAAATCTTCAAAGGAAAATTTCAAATCTCAATACCGTCTATAGGTAATAGGTAGGTAGGTAAGGTCAATAGGTAAATTTTCATTGAATAACATGCATGTTCAAGAAAACTGAATAAAATGAAGTTGTTTAGATGAGCTAGCAAAAAAAGAAACAATTTTCTTTCTGTAGTTTTAAGGGTGCACTAGTTGCTGTGGTTTGTTTGTCAGATGCTGAATAAGAGACCTCTTTCATAAATTTAAGACGTGATTTAACTCAAATTCAGTGGCAAAGGCAAGAAACAATGAGCAACAGATCAGAAATTGTAGGAATTGTAAAGTATAGGTAAAGCACCCAAAATAATTCAAAATTCGGAAACATAATGCGGATAGCTCAAAATTTAGATTCAGCATCCCGCGAAAGAGAAAAAATATTAACTTAATATTAGGAATAAATCAAATAGATTTATGGGCACTTTTCAATTTCTCCAAAAACGGTGCAGAGGGAGACGGAAAGGATGGAAAGTGAAAAAAGCTTTGCTAAAGAGTTCACGAATTCTACTTACAATGGTAATCATCTTCTCTTTTCACAGAAGTCAGGTACCCTGTGAGAGATGCGACTGTCCGTCTCCGCGAACTAACACTAACTGTTACCAAAAATGTCAGGAAGGTTCACCATCTGAGCTAGCCTGGAAATGGACAGAAGAATGCCGTTAGAAACCTTCGACACCCATTTTTACCTTATTTACAAATTACTGTTTTTGACGGTAACAACGGCCTTAACCTTTGACATGTTGACCTGAGAATCCACAACACCCTACACCACCACTACACCTCGTAGAGTTTTTCCTAGGCCCGAGGCCCGGCATGATCTTTTTCTATTAAAAAAGCCTTCGATTTCAGGTGAATTTGATATTTTTATTACCACCTCCTTGCACGTAATATAATCGGTTCGAATTCGAAATGAGTCGTGCTGGTTTGAGGACAACACGGATCGAAAACCTCAAATTTGAGGAATGGGAAAAAAGAGGGAAGAAACTCACGAATTTCGAATGATGAGGCGAAATAAAAATGAAAGTTAAGGAGGTGCGCGCGAATACCTGGACTGGAAGATCACGAAAAAGGAGAACGTAAACAATAGATAAAGCGTCACAAAATAAATAAATTAATGCCGAAAAAGGAAGGGAAGACCTAAATGACCCGATCATCAATAAATCAGAGCGAGATCACCGATTAAGAGGAGGAGGTGGTCGGGATAGAGATATCATGTTAAAGCCGTCACTTGTCAAACCGAAAACGACAGGCATTTGTTAAGGTATTGAGCGATCGAGAGATCAACAGATCAGGCATGCTTACCCTTAGCCCATGCAGCAGGTACACAATTACAATGTTCAGCAGAAGACAATGCCGGCTCTTCTCTGATTGACGCAACATTTGCGTGTCTTTGGGTCAAGTCGAGATGGGAGCACCGCAACAGGTCAAAAGTAAGGCCCCAAAGGTCTCCTCTCACCCAAGTCAAGGCCACGTGTCTAGTGTGGGCCCTCATGTCGTCTTTAACGAGGTTTCGTGTTCCTCTTGAATTTAATTTTTCATCGTTTTCATTTCCTATATGGTTTTTTATTAACAATTTTGTTTTTTTTCAACAAACAAACTACCTGATACTTTCCTAGTTAATTTTTTTCTTTCTTTTCATCAGTTGACTTTCAACTCGTAGTACTCATTCTTCACTCATGTGATAAGTCGCGTAGTTCTGATACTGTTTGCAATATCACATGTCTGTGCCTCGCAGTCTATTTGAATCGGTTTTTTTAAATTTCTAGTTTCCAGGCTCTCAGTTGTGCTAGGTCGTCTTGCACAAAGTTTTGTCAATGAGAAAAGTTCTTCAAGCAGGAGTTTAAGTAAAAATTGGAGGAGCGGTTGGGTGAAGAAGCTCTGTGACACCTGCTACTCAATTGAATTTACGTCTCTAATACAAGTAAACCAAGGAATACTAATATCTCGTGTGGAGAGTTGCCGAGACGTAAGAAGAGAAAAATAATAGGAAAAAGACCTGAATTAGTTTCACTAGACCAAGTATTTTAAGAAATGTTAAAGAGATGAGGCATTAAGACATCGTTAACCTAAGGAATGATACGTTAACTGAGTTACGGTAGTGCTATTTTCAATGGGTGGTCCCCGTTTTCATTAACATTGTATTAATTAATACTATGTAACAGTAAGTAACCAATGTTGTTCGACATGATGGCATTTCATTCGAACCTCTGGCTCTGAATGTGCCATAAATTCATCCTTTTCATTCGTGATATTTCTTTATAACTACTTTCTAGAGTGCAACCTCGTATTATTCTCCTTCTTACTAAACACAGAATTTTACTACAATAATAAACAGTAAGAGAATTCTTAAAAACATGTGTTGTAGTAAGAACTAAGGGAATTAAACAAACTTACCCACTAATCCTTCCACTTTCCTCCAACATTATCAAAATTTAAAGAAAATTGTGTGAGGAGCGTTGTTGTAATGCTTTGTATGTTTCATGTAATGTTAGAAATGCATACTGTTTTTGGTAATGTTTTGTACTCACTGAAGTTAAATAGTCTTGCAGTTTTTCAAATAAAGGCGGAAGACAAATTATTTGTCTCAAGCAAAATATGGGTATTGTACCATTCGCACTGTTAACCAAAGATGCCAACAATTTTCTTCACACATAAAAGCAATCATCAAACTCATCATTATTATCACTCTGTTGTAACCCTCGTCAATTATCCGGTCGGAAATTACATTTGGATTACATCCAAATGGAACCCGTTCCTGTCAGTAAGAAGAAATAGAAGAAATATTTCATGCGGTATGTGTGGTGTGTGTAATGAAAAAAGAGAACACAGAGAAACGGAAAACCCGTCACGTCCCGAAGGGAAATTAATAAATGAGGACCGTCCTGGACCACTCCCCGGATGATCCAGATCGAGTAAAAAAAGGTGTACATTAAAATTTCTAGGAGCAAATAAGAAAAAAGAGCTACACAAAAATTCTGGCCCCCGGGGGCAGCCGTTTAAGTTTCCCACTCATCAAGGCCGGCCAGAGAAGAAAAATTTAGGTTTGCTCCTGTGATACTCGCCATCTTAAAAGAAGATAATCTATTTTTAGACTCGGGAGAAGGATAACCTGAACCTGGCTGATCGAGTAGCTCACACTTCTGCACCTTCCTGAGCCACCTTTAGGGAATTGCTCATGGGAAACATCAATCCAAAAGGTTAATCAATGAGCGTTTTCAGTTAAGTGGAAATTATGCTCATGTAATGTGTTAGATACTCTATGAACGAGTGAAAGTGGAAGAAGAATGGGCAGTTGAAACGTCATTTGTCAGTGTAGCATGTACGAGGGTCAAAGAGGGGTGAAAACTTCGGTGAAATACATTTAGTTCCTGCCGTAAGGGAAAACTTTCCCGGACACCTGAATGATAAATCAATTAAAATGACTGAATTAATAAATCGTTTAGTTAAACAGGTGCGGTTGACAGATGAAAATGCCATCAACAGACCATTACGAACCTGAGTGTGCAATAAAACTCAATAAAATATTATTATTACGAACATAACCTATGTTTTACACAGTCTCACGTAGGTTTCACCTTACAAAATTGAATATCCCGTCATGTGACACGTTTAAATTGAATTACCCTAAATTATACATTTCTAATGAGATTTTAAACTTTTCTTTCGTATTTAATATATTTTACTTTTGAATTCCGCAAAGAAGACAAATGCATCCTTCGCAATGCTATTCATACATTGTCTAATTAATATTTATTCAACCTTAACTTTATTTTAGGTTGTAGTTCTCCTTTACCTTAATTACGAACTTTAATTGTGTAGCTATTGTGAATTAATAATCAATTACAAAATACGGATGCACGTAAAATAGGTGATTACACCGTACGGAAAATACACTTACACTAGTACATTACACTTAGTACTATAAAATTTATACAGAATTGTGTTTATGGAAACAGATAACTCGAGCTGTGTATTTCCTACAGGTCTCTTTCTGTGTCTGCAGGAACGTGAGAATGAATGAAATTCTGCTGTGTGTGACCTAAATTCTACCGCGCATTTTTTCCGAGTGTTATTCCCTTTGTTGTTGTCTTCAGTTTTTTAAAAATGTCTTTCTTGTTTGAAACTGGACTATTACGCTGGAATGAAAGAAAAGTTACATTTGTAACAGAAAGGTACAGAAGGTCTGATGAGAAAGCACAAGTTTTCCCGTGTGAGAAACTAAATTTAAGGTTCTCGAAAGGCTACAGAATCGACGGAGAACAGCCGACGGCAACTGTTTACATTTTCTTAATAAAAAGAATCCAAAGAAAAAAGAGCAGCTAAAGTTCAATACCAACATGTTTCGGAAATTTTGAAAATGTCAACGCCACCGGTGGTTGCACACGAATCGAATAAAACTATTATTAAGTTCTAGAAGCTCAAGTTCTAAAAGATTCAAAACTATGTGTGAAGAAACGAAAGAAAAATAGTAACGGAGGAAGAATGGAATATGTGTGGCGGGTTCAAGGTGTTTGGTACCCGCGGGTTGTCCGCCCTCATCTTCTGAGTATCTGCTGCGCACAACTGTCATGGCAGAGAACAAAAAAGTTCTGGAAGATTTGCAAAATGAAAAAAAATCAGACAAAACACCGTGGGAAAGCGAAAGTCTAACCTTGGAACTAAAAAGGATCAAACACTATAAAGAAGTTGGCACTTTGTGTGTTAACAAACGTCTCTACTACGCGAACGCATACTTGTACCTGCACACCTTACGTCTGCAACGAACAAAAACATCCAATGTCAAGTATCGGCAATACCCGTTCCGATACCCTCGGCTAGGTGTGACCGGTAACAATTTAAAAGAAGATCATTTTTGATGGCGGAGTTGACGTCCTCGACGGGTAACTCCATATGATAAAAACTACTTCGGGAGTGATTAATCGCAAAAGAACTTCGGATCGATCAAGGTATGGGCGTTACAAGTCTTGGCTCCTCTTCTTCACCATTCGGTACCATTTTTATTTATGTAATCCATGAAAACAGGAAAGTCGTGAAAACAGGCCAACACTCGAGCCTTGCACAGTTACGACAATTGACGTGTGTGACACGTCATTGTGAAAATAAGAATGTAGAGACAGTTTTTAGAAAAATAAATAAAAACCAAATTTTAAAGGAAAGGGAAAGTGAAAAGACAGGTGCAAGTTTCTGAAAAGTAAATTCCAACGGATAAAAGTAAATTATATATACCAGTGTATGTGGAGAGGAAACCTTCAGAGCAAAAGGTTCTCTACCCCAAATGTGGGTATTACAGGTATCACCACTTTACTTGAGTACTGACCATCCTTCAAGTGAAATACTCTTTCTAAGAGTCCAAACTGGCTTTTCCTCGGGGGATTTATTCTTCCTCCTTTGTCATATAGTCTTAATTTGTATCAGGACGGCCGTCCAGTGTTCCCGGAATTTAACCTGCCCTCAAGGTCTCATCCAATGGAGTCAACCAATAAGAAAAAAGTAAATTGAACCGAAAATATATGGCTTAAATTTGGATGTGTCATGTACTAGAGCAAACATTCCGTTCATCATGGTTTTTCTTTATTCGCAAATGTTTCTTACAGTAACCAGCTGTTTTCAGGATCTCCTTTTGTGTCTGAGCAGTGGCTGCCACTGAGACTGAGAGTCTTGTCATGCAATACTTGTGATGTGATTTACATAAATTGCGTTCAAATTGTACCAAAAACCTATTCGGTGAACCAATTTGAAGCGGCCAAGTATAAGTATATAAAGTGAAGACACCCGTCCACCTTCTACTTCCCCTCCTGTTAATAAATCTCATAGAAGAAGATTTTCCATAAATGAAGCCCACCTTTCACGTGACTATCAAACTGCAAATGAGACAAAAACTAGTTTTAATTAAATGTAAGGGTGCAGCAGGTGAACCAAAACTAAATGAAGGCTAATGGCTAATGTATTAAGCGCATCAATTGACAATGTTGCATTACAGGAAGAAGTGGTCGATCAAGTCGTGTCGACATCGATCACAGATCACATCACAACTAACCTGAGATGGATGAACTTGAACGAGGAAAAAAATAATTCAGAGCAGGCTGAGGCTGTTCAAGGTGACTAAAACACATTATTTAATCATCTTTGCCTGAGATCCAAATCCAGTTTTCGACGGCTGTGTTGTCCCATCCTTCTAGGTACATGCCTGGACTTCATCAGACTTTTCCGGTATGTCACACAAATTCAACTTTTCTCGCAATCTCCAGGAAAAAGTTGCTTGACATCCATTTAACAAGCCTACAAGGTAAACGTCAGGTTGGGTCCTGGGTACTTCTGGGTGCTTGGACCTACGACATTCTATAGACTAGTGTTTCTCTTCATAACTACCCCTAATTCATCCTCTTACAATTTCATTTATGTTAACCTGGTATGTATTCTTAGCTCTTCAAAGAGTATTCCTTCGGCTTGAGGTTCTAGCAGAGTACAGTAAGGGGCATTTCTACTTTCTGGTATGTACTCTTAGCTCTTCAAAGAGTATTCCTTCGGCTTGAGGTTCTAGCAGAGTACAGTAAGGGGCATTTCTACTTTCTACTTGTCCGAAACAGTTAAATCTCTCACGACCCGTTCGGGTCACTAAAGGGACTCTTACGTTAATCCCACACACTGTTTTTATCATATCGGGCTTTAATTACGTTAATGGGTCATTCGTTCAGCGGTCGCAGGACATAAATTTGAAATCACGTCATTAACATCTACTACTGTTCCACCTTCATCGACCTCCGAGAAGTGTAGAGGGAATATGAAAGTAGGTGCCGCGAAACGGAAGTCTGGAAGAAGGTTGTTATGAAAGTTCACAATGTGGAAAATTTAACTTTGACAATTCATGGCGCGAAAGATTTGCCTTTTGCGAAATTCACGGCGCGTATAATTCACCTCTGAAGTTATTTATTTTCTTGTAATTTGTTATATTTGCATTGTATATTTATTATCATGTACTTGTAAAGAATTGATAATCCGTGTCTGGTTACGACATGACGTATTTTTGAAATAATTATTTACTCTTTTCTGTTGGATCTTTCAGGCAACGTCCTCAATTGAGATCTGCAAGTATTGTTACGCTTATATAAAATACGTTAAACTGTTTTTCATTCAAATCTTTCTGGATCCTCGGTACTGATATCCTAATACTGAGATATAACACGAACAATGTTCGCATGAACAAGAAATGAGGCTATGATACAAGTTATTGGTGGCTGCTGTTCTTTTCATTGGAGATCGTGATAGTTATGTTTTCAAATAAGTAATGTACAACATGTGAAATCACGTGAGCATTATGATTAGTGATGTATTCACATATGTCACGTAGGACGGAACACTTTTCTTGGGACACTGAAGAGGCGAAGATAAAGCAAAGTTGGGTAATTCCTGTTTCTGAATGAAATCGCGAAATATAATACAAAAATAATTGTTCTTTTAGGTAATAAATGGAGAATTTATGCAACTGAACCAAGGCATAATTAGTAAGTAAAAAAAGCGCTTAATCTGAATGATTGTTAGGATTAAAATGCCCTTCGCAAATGAGCCGAAAATAAATAAAAATGTAAAGTCGAAAAACCAAAAAGTAAACGAAAGTACAGAAAAAGTTCAGCAAATAAAATCAGAACCTAAAAGAAATTTGGTTGTACTGGGAAAACTAAGTAAATTGAAATTTAATGATATTCATGAATTTGTCTTGTCTACCTGTCCATGAGACTTGATGTACCGCCCAGTAACAAATCCTGGCTTAAACTCAGTTTAATAATTCTAGTTACCAATGTAAGATACATAAATACAACTCTATGTATGTATGGTAAGTTCCAGGGATACTCAATGGCAATGGCGTCTACAAGAATGTAGGTGTAAAGAATATCAAGTACTGATATCATATTTCTCTTTCTTCTTTTACATTTCTTGTCTTCTCTTTTCCTCTTCCCCTTTTCATCTTTCCAACCGTACTTTTTCTGATCTTTCCTCTGTTTTCATTTTATATTTGTGTCAAATATATATTTGCTTATCGGACTTATCTAACTATTTTCCTTGGTTCTCCCAAATTTTTTTCTAGTCCTTTCCAGCCCTTGTTAAATTTCAACTTGTCTTTTCTTTGTTCTTCTATTTACCTTCTGGCCTTCCTATTTTTTTCTGTATTGCATTCATTTTAGTCAGTTACCGTTTCCTCAGCTTTGTTTCCTCTACTTTGGGCTTTGTTCTATACTTTCATTTGTCTTGTTACTTCATTTTTTTCGACTTTACCATCATTTCCATACTTCTTGGCCTTTTTTTCTCATTCCCTAGTAGAGCACATTCAAGGACCGCCGGAAGCATTACTCTTGAATGTGCTTGGGATTCAGTCTGAGCTATCTTTTATTTTTATTTTATTTTTAATTTATACTGCTCTACAGTACCTGTCACAAACTATTTCTTGTCCTTTAACTTAAACTTAACGAATACACAAGTTATGTAAAATGCCTTCAATTTCAATACTACCTGATTTCCTCCTGACTTCACCCCTTATTTTTAACTTATGAACAAGTTACTAGTAGAAAAACATTGTTTGAGATAAAGAACCATCCAGTAAAACAGCACAGAAACAACAACTGATAAAAAAACATATTCCACTATGTAAAATATTCCAGGCTTTTACATAAAATACGATGCAAAATTTTAAGGATTTGAAAGGAGAAAGGTTGAACCCGTTGTTTGGGGGGGCCGGTTTTCCCAAACAAAAGGGAAGAAGCTGGAAGGGACGCATCAGCTGCCGGAAAGCTATGTTTTTTCTATCACCAGTTTACAGATTATTATAAATTCCGTAAACATTGACGATACCACTACTACGTACAAAATCTTTAACTTTCACTCTTTTCCACCATCGTAAACCGTACCAGACTTTTTGACCCCTCTACTATATACGATTAAACATATTCTTTATTAATCGTTCCCTGTTATAGAGTGTCTGAAATCTCTTGTATTTTATTCTTTATTCCTACCTTGAAGTTCGGCTATATTTTCCATTGTGGGTACATACACGATGATGGGTGATATGTTGGTGTTAGATCGGCCACAGCATCGCCACATACCCGACAATGAGTTTGTCCTCGCCAAAGGAATAGATGGTACCAGATCAGACCTAAGTATATTCTCCTTCGTGGTAGCTGCCGTCTGTCCAGCAACATATAGGTATATAGGTACAAGTTTACTTTATTTCTTCCTCTGACAAGAACGGAACTGAGTATGAGCAGAAATGACTAACTAAATATGTTAAAGTCGCGGACACAATAATTTCACTGGTTTGGGAGTCAGGTACCGTGGTATCATTGAAAAAGAGTAATCCATTGACCAAAACGATCTAAAGACAGTGACCCTTTTGGTGTGGGTCTATGTCTGACAGTAATAATAATTCTTTTCTCTAACAGAAAATAAAAAGGCTTGTCTGAGGATTACCTTTCGGTCCTTCGAATACCTATTGTTGCTGTCTTGGTTCTGGAAAGTATAGAATTAATGGGATAGAGATTGTTTTCCGGCCAGCAGGTAGCGATGGTCGCTTCACCATTTTTAAGCAGTTTAAGTCACTCTTTTTTATTTCTTTTACATCTTTCTGTGATTGGAACATGTGGAACTGGGCACCGCTTCCTATGAAGTGATAACCTTTTACTTTTAGCCGAAGTACACAATCAATATTGAATACCACACAATAAAGCGACGCACCTAAAAGTCCAAACATAGGTCGGAAACAGTATGAGACGTGTCATAAAGAAATTCATCATCAAGGAAAACTTTTCTGCACAAACTAGATTAATTCTCATCTCTAAAGCCTGAATTCTGGGGAACTGAATTAAATACAGAATTAGAGGCGAGAATAGTTTTGCAGAAAAAGTGCTCTAAGAAATCTAACAGAGAAGCACTAAATAAAAACCGCGAAAATTACAAGTCGGATCTCAATTTAGGATTGAGGACTACAAATCAGAAACGAACCAAATCTGAGGCCGAAAGGATGAAGAAAAAGTACCATGTCAAAGTAGATGACTGTATAGATGAAGTGAATAAAAAAAGTTACTAAACATATCCGACAAGAATGAACAATATTATTTCAACATTTTACGTGGCGGTTAAGTGATCCGCGTATGCTAAAAGTGTACTGTACAATTGTAAGGGCCATAGTAAACTCTGCTTCATTGTTAGGGTACCTATGAAATTTAGTTTCCCCGGAATATCGGAGGAGTGATACCACTTCACAAACAGTAGGAAGAGTCCAGAACCGGGACCCGGCGCATCCTTCTTGTGACATTGACACAGATACACTGTGTATGTTACCTAGATTTTATATCGGGCACGCATGCCCACTGCAGGCTCAAATCCCGCCCGGGGTTGCTACGTCCTGGTTTCGTCCACATCTGACCCAGATTTTCGGCGATATGCCTTTTCAGTCGGTGAGAAATTCTGATCAAATGAAACATTATAAATGAAGTGTCTTTGGTGGAAGTTAGAATGCCGAACGTACCCAAGTCACCTGAGTCGGATGTCTCTAGAAAGACACATTGAAGCAACCTTGGAAGATGTTGGAAAACATCCGCCTCAACCCCTTAAGGGAATCTTCTGTGACAATTGCAGTCGGAAAAGTTTTACTAAGTGAAGTTGCCATTCTCGCTTCCATTTTAATTAGTTTTCATTAATCTACTGAATGAAATTATGTGAAAGCCCTATTTCTATATTTTTAAGCAATTATGGGGTTCAACCGTTTGCCCCTCCAATTTTAGTAAAATATTATTACGACGACAGCAATCTTAAAATAATATTACTTACATCAATATAGTAAGTTAGCAGAGTAAAAAGTAGGAATCCTTTATTATTAAATCATTAGGCTTGCTGCATTATATTTTGTAGTGCTTATATTAGTTATCAGTAGTTTAGATATTTATAATACTTTTGAACATTTTTCTATATTTTGGGCTCTCGAAAATGTCTGCGAAACAGGAATTGAGCAAACATGTTTTATTGTTTTTTATTTGTTTCTTTTATTAAATGCACAGCTCCAGGCTTCCTTGGACATTATTTAATATAATTGTAGAAAACTTAATTTAAAAACGTTGTTCTCGCAGTCTGAATTTGCCACCACGCACATTAAACTTCACCTTTGTAAAGTAATTCTTGTAGTTTAACCTTTATTGAATCAGAACCTCCTTCAACAATTTAGGGATATTGTTGGCGCTAGTTCGTTTATGTGATTTTTTAAGAACGACCGGCTAACATGAATGAGCACGCGAGTGTAAAATCGAAGGACCAGAGTCGTAAAAGAAATTGACCAAGTAGAAGTATTAAATGAATTTTAATTTTGTATTGATATAAAAACAATTACTTCACGAAATATTCGTCCCGAGCGCTTTAACGAATTCTTAATTGACCAACTTCTGAATTGTAACTGACTAATTGCAAAGAATATGCAAAAAATACCAAGTACGAAATGAAAAACCATTGATGCCTTCCAACAATAAAATCGAACGACATTTGCAGAAACAAAACACCGTGGAGGCTGAGCATTGTTGTTACTATTAAAAATCATTTATTGATATAAACCTTTCTCAATGACAGAGGACACATTTACATGTACTCTTAAAAATGCCTTAACAGACATATTGTCAGACATATTGGGAGAGTTCGCTTCTATGTAAGTTCGCAGATGAGTAAATACACCTTAACTTTCAGAAAATAATTGTTATACTTTTGCTATAAAAATAACTGGTTGCAGTTATTTTTCACTCATTTCAGATCTTTTTGGTAATTGGTTTCTTCGACCGTTCTTTCGGTGTATCCACCAACCAACTCTCTTTCAAGTGTATTGCATTTGTACATTTAAAGTAAATTAAATAATTTTTTTTACTCTGTCATAGCACCTACCAAATGCTTATCCATACCCTTCACTTTAAGTTAATTCTAGACCACCATTTCATTTTGTTTGTATACCATTTCATAAAACGATACATGGCATTTATATTTCAAAATTTGATGCATCATGGAGAGCTAGGTGAAAGTGAGTCACATTTTATTCGGTGACGTTTTCTTACAATCAGGCTATTTCTTGTACTTCTCCAATTTAGGTGGTGCACTGAAAATCTATTTCAACCATTTCTATTTTAGGGCTGGTTTTCACTTGCATGTTTTACAATTTTTTTTTAGTTTTTCAATTGCATGAATTAACTGCAAGCATTTTCTTTGTAAACTGCATTTTCCATTTTCTCTGAAGAGCTATGTCTCACTGTAAAGTATCAGGCACTAGAGTAATATTAAAAAACATGTCCCTACGGTATATCTTGAGGTTGATTGGTTTCGATATGTCCGACTTCAATACGTCGTAAATACTTCGGACACCTTCTGTTTTTCGACCGTTGATCTCTGATATAATATCGCCAGGTTGAAGACCGCCTCTGCAAGTAACCAAATAATCTAAAAACAACTCTCAATCGGATATATTGACACCACTGTAGTAGAACTCACCTGTACGCGGGGGAGTTATTTGCTATCTCACATATCATAACGCTATTGACCAGATAATCTGGTAGCCGTGAGTGCTTATGTCTCAACTCGCTCAAAAGGTTGCTTGTAAGGGTAATCATGACTATTCCCAAGTAACCACGTTTTTCTTTGGATAATGTAACGGCAGGATCTGCAATTAACGGGGTCGTTAATGTAATGTTCTGAATTTAATGACGCATCCATATCCTTCACTTAAAATTAATCTCCTAGATCCGATGGGTGCAGTGGATGTTGCGATGGTTTCAAAGTATTTGGGATTGGGGGACTTTTCTGCTTATAATAAGGACTAAAATATTCGCAAGAGTGGAATTTTAATGGTGAGAATATCAACTCATGTTTACAGACATTTTTCCTTCATTACAGCGACGTTGTAAACTGTTTAATTTAGAGTTAATTAATGTTTAATTACTCACCTCCTTCCCCTCTCCTCAGTTCCTCGTTCGACTTCAAGAATTTTTTTACAAATTCGATGGGTATGGCAAATGAGATGCCAGTTACTACTTTCATTGAGTTGACACCCACCACCTCTCCATCTAAATTGACCAGGGGCCCACCTGAATTACCAAACTTAAAAAAACATACATAAGTTTTACGTTGTTCTTTAAAGAATAAAAAAATTAGGTATTAGAATTGTGTAGGGAAGAACCCATAACGGCTAAAACTTTGTGTCCCCAAGAAAGTGTGACGGTCATCGGGGCTGTCGACTCAAGATAAGGCACACAAGTTCGAATCCCAAGAGACAAAACCAATTTCCGAACCACCGATCTCGGGTTCTATTTTGTACTCTCCTTTCATTTCTTCCTTTTTAGAAGAAATGTCAGTAATGTGAACCTAACAGTCAAACCGTCCACATTTGCAAGTGAAACATACTGAGGCTGAGTGGAATGCAAAAGTCAGTAAATTTTCAAATCACATAATAAAGTTGATTTGTTAGCCAGGATAAATTCCCAAAGATGTGATTAATAGGGTAAGAGTGCCCCTCAACCAATTTAAAATATTCAAAAGTGTATCCTTATAATAAGATAAATTATGTGATGAATTTGATGAAATTATTTTGACCATCAATTATTACTCACTGTTGTTGTTGCATCAGTTTGAATATAATGTATGTTCTTGTAGCCTAAGCCCAAATCTTCTCCTTTCCTTTGTGGAGCACTAACAACTCCAGCACTCACAGAATGTGTCAATGAGTACGGATTGCCAATTGCTATCACCCATTCACCTGCTCTGAGATCTTCTGAAGAACCCAATTTCATAGCTGGTAACTTTTTCTAAATAAAAAACATTATTACAGTGACAGTTTATGTGGTTTCATAAAGGAACACTTCAATAACATTTCGATTGAATTTTTGTTTGATATCTCAAGAACAATTAATGTAATGTTAATATAATGTAATAGAAAATTCAATGTTGTATTTAATTGACCAATCCACTTCAATTAAAAAAGGTGGGACTCACACATTAGTGAATGATTCTGTACTGCAATCAAGTGCACAATTATTTAGTATTGAAATCATCGA
Organism: Polyplax serrata; assembly: GCA_037055365.1. Taxonomy (NCBI): domain Eukaryota; kingdom Metazoa; phylum Arthropoda; class Insecta; order Psocodea; family Polyplacidae; genus Polyplax; species Polyplax serrata. Next base: position 2,187,703 of record JAWJWE010000006.1, read on the forward strand.
AATGTATGACCAGAGGATTTTTAGATTAATGTTTGTGGCACAAATTTGAACAAAAGAACAGAAATTAAGTGGAAATTTAATACTTACTTCATTTATTCTAATTGTTGCTAAATCAGCTTCTAAATCCATGTCTTCTATTGTAGCAGGATATATTCTACCATCTTTCAGCTTGACTTGAAGAGAACGTGGTTTGTCCATGACAACATGTGCATTTGTTAAAATAAGTCCATCTTCTTTGACTATGAAACCTGAGCCCCTAGGTATAATGGCATGACCTCCAAATCTGAAAAAATGTGGAAACTGGAAAAATATTGGACATCAGTTTGAAGAAAGCACAACAATAATATGGTTTGGCTATTCTAGGACTTCTCTCACCTATAAACTTGACTTTCAATGCAAACCACAGCATCTTCGCATTGTTCTACAACGTTTGCGACGAAATTGAAACGCTTTCTGAAACTGTTATCGTTCTTATCAACAGCATGAACGACTGCAATGGGATCAAAATTAAACGGCCATTTCTCCCTGAACAATCCGTAAAAAAACAAACCGGCCGTCACCAATGATGTGAACAGTAGGCAATTTTTTCTTGCAGGGCTACCATTTCTTTCATGGTCCTGGATTGACTTTGCGAACGACCCAGGAAAACCGACTCCATTTTCCAGACACTTTCGAAAAGAACTTAAACCAAAGTACACGTGAATGCCACAGGTATGACGTGAATGAAAAAGAAATAATTTGCTGGCTCTCCTCCAAGACATTTGCTCAAAATAATGTCTCAATATCGACTGAATGGATCGCAACGTACTGCCACATAACGGGTTAAGTTTTAAGTACCACAAAAGTTAGTTTTCACATTATAATATTTTCGCAGACTTCCATTTTGAAAATTTCACCGCTTGCTCGATTCGTGTAGTTATTTGGCGGCAAAAAAAATACCGTAGCATGATAACCCATAAAATCTAGAATTAAGAAACATCATAAAACATTTTTAACCAGGCGTTTGAAAAAGAAAAAGTACTCTAAGTAATATTGTTTATTTTGGCAAACTAAGTATCAACTCTGAAAAAAAATTGGAAAAAATTAAAAACTTATTCAAATGCGATGAACGTATAATTTTTGGTCACAAAAAAATTTATATTACATATCAAATAATAAACTCGTCTCTTGTTTTGTTTGACTTCATTCATTGCACGACATGATGAAGACATTGACAAAAATTGCAATTAGGAAGCATTAAGGAAGGGTAATTTATTGATACATTTTAGGTACACACAAAATTCTTTTCTTCTTTACATAATGGGAACATCAAAGACAAAAGATTGAAGGAATTGTGTTGAATTTTTAAGGTTAAAAGAGAAAATCAAACCAGATGTGTGTAATTACAATAATATTAAATAAATTATGAAAAATCACTTTTCACAACCCATAGAAAAATAGCTACAAATAATACTTTCTTTTCTTCAATACATATCAAAATAATGTGTACTTGATGAGCTACCAATAACATTCTTATAGAAATATTTCTGTGCATGGTTAGAACAATATTCTTTAACTTCACAAAACACAAAATTAAGACAAACAAGGAACCTTTAAAAGAAAGGTTTTGCAATTTCCTTCAACTACTGCACTGAATAATAAAATGTATAGAATAAAAAAAGTACCACAATAAACAAAATAAATTAGGTTGTGGTGAAAAGCAATATTGAACAATATATCATGTATTGATGACATTAAAATTTCAATGTTTGAATGTTTCAGCTTTATTTTTAGAGTTTGACTTTGTGTGGTTTCTACAACTCACACAGATTGTTTGCACCTGAACATTTTATGCAAAACTCTCCATTGCATTTGGTAACCTCCAATTTTTAAATGAGTGTCTCTACATGTGATGACTTAATTTTTTCAGTTGCTATTAGTTTTCATTGAAAAAAATCGGATTCGATAAGAAGGCACAGTTTGTTTTACGCATTGCTAAATTGTGATAATTATACCCACCTGTCATTCCCCCACATAAATTTATACATTTTTTATTAATCTACCCACATGTTTTTCTCCTGTTTTTATGAATTGTATTTTGGATTCTGAACAATTTAGTAGAAACGTTTTCTTGAGTTTTCTTGCTGCTTTTGGTAATACATAATGCCAATGACCACAATGGCAATGAGAGTTATAGAGCCCAGCATCATGACTAAGAAGAGTTTGACTCCACTCCAGGAAGATGGTTTCGGATCTTCAGTCCGCTCTGAAATGAACCAAAGAACGTTAGCATGAAGTCTGGCTTCTAATTATATGTGTGTTTTCTAACCAATAAGGTGTGCTGCTGGAATATTTAAATAGATGACGTATACGTAAAAATTTCGTTCAAGCATTACAAGGGAGTGGCTAAATTGCCTGTAAGATGTTATCAGAACTACATGAGGATTTACGATAACTTTCCGATGAAATTTTACCTTCTAAATCGCATTAACCGTAAAAGTGCGGGGCCCTAGGACCCATTAGTAAATATATATAGTCATTTACAACGGCTCTAAAATTTTCTGGAGTTGAATTTTTTGCAGATCTTCCTTTCACTGATTCACTAATGGCTGTACTCACATTTGTTCTAACCTGACACGTCATTTGCACCTCACACTAAAACTCATAGGATTTATATCCGATACTTACGGTGGCTCCCAAGACACTCACCTCGGGGGGGTTCAAAAAACACGGCGCTGGGTAAAATATTGCTGCGATCATCTAAGTCTTTCCCATCTTCTGGAATATCTAGTTCGAACAACCTTATGGAAATCAGGTCATGATTGTCACTGAGGTCCCCAGTCGCCGCGGATACCCCAAAATAATAGCCGGTGGGCAGAATGACACCCTTTGACTGAAAGCAAACCTTCCAGGCTGCTTTGTTCTCGAAGTCGGTCGACACTGCAAAAACACCAAAATAATTTGAGTGTTCAATTCTGTAAAAGGACTGTCTCTGTTAAACATGACGGAAATGTGGTACCTGTTAACGTGTTCCTTTCGTATCTAATGGCTATATGTGTGTCATGATCGACATTTCGGAATTTGGCCTCGCAGCCCGCTATTTGGGTGTGGGTTCCATCTCTGTCGTGATCGTAATGTAGAGATCCATTATTTACCATTCCTGATATATATGGATGTTGGTGCTACAAGTGAAGTAAACAGTAATTAGTAAGTAAAAAGTAATTAAATTAGGATCCATTTCAGATCAATGGATGAGGTAACATGAATTGTTCACTGAATTACTTTTCTGTATAATAAAAAAACAAGCAAGGAAGAAGCTGCAATTGTTCATTATAATAAATAATGCAATTATAATATTAAATATTTTAAATAATTGGTAACACCATTGGAATTAAATAATTTAATAATAATGGCAGAACTAAATAAGATGGTGCAAACAACTATTATTTTCAGTTATTATGCAAAATTATTTCTGTAGTTATTGCAAACATGGAATGTTTAGATATACAGTAGTGATTACTATCCAAACTTTAAGCCTGCCAATAATTAATTGTAACAATGGTGATTTAAAGTAGGTTTGTTTTGCTAGGCTTTTGATTACTGTATTTGAGCAAATAAACATTAACTAAAGTTGTAAACCAGAGAAGTTAACATACTTCTGCCTAATTAAAAAAATTTACCACTTTTCAACAACATATACTTTAATGTGAATTTGAAAATTTTTTCTTTTACAACGAGACGAACAATTTGTTTGGCCTTGCATGTAAGTAAACCAATCAATTTAGCACATGACTGCCTGTGAAATTCAATACCAATAACTTCCAAACCTACTTTAAGGTTTTATAACATAAGAAAATAATATTTACCTGATGAGGACCATTATGGTTACTGTATGTATCAAGAATAATGGCTAATCCCTGAAAGTAGTCCATGTTTCCAAACACAGGCCCTGACACCATTTTAGTTCTGGCATACCAAATGGCAAGTCCATCACCATACAAATCTTTTCCACTTCCATGAACTTTGAAATGGATTTGAAGTTCCCAGTTTCGTACATTGCAAGGCTGTAATTATGTATAATATGATACACTCACTGTTCTGTGGTCTGTTCCCATCACTACCAAAATCATAACCTACCAGTTGATTCCACACTGCACCATTTTTACTTTGGGAGTCAGGTGTTAGACGAACGTAATTTGTTGTAACTATTGTGTTGCCTAAAATATCCCAATAGGGTGTTGTTGTCCCTGTGGCTGAAGCGGAAAAGGTAAAATTTTTAAATATCATTACCGGCGTCCCAGCCCCATTGAAAAGAAACAAAATATGACAAAACATTACAGCACAATCGATTCTAAAGAAAAGCCTGAAGAGAACAATACCTTTCATTTGGCAGTATATGCAAAGAAGTTTCAGAAAATAAGGAAGATTACAACTCACCTTGGTAGGGTTTGATTAACGAATGTTCCCGTTTCATAAAATCTTTCGTGTTCCATTCTGCATTCGCTGGCAAAGTCCAAGACGCCGCGAGAAAAACCTGAATTAAAAAACAACCGCTGGTGGTAGAAAACGGACGCATCTTCGAAAATTACATCACTACTTCCAATTTGTCGCAAACTGATTCTCTCACTCTCCCTGTTTATTAAACGATCAAGTGCGACAGGGGAGGACGAAGAAGCAGAGAGAGAGAGAGAGAGAGGAGGAGGCAGAATGATACGCCGAACGTCAAAGGTAATTTCCCACCTTTCGATATATCGAACTCGCTGGCGCGCTTCTTTTTCTCTCCTCCCTCTTTCCGCCGTCCCTGCCGACACCGTGCCGCTCAAAGCAGACGACACGTCTGTCATATCACCTTTGAAAGTGAAACCTGACTGTTTGTTTAATATTCGTTATGATTTCTCGCGTTTCTCCGACTCCAACGGTTCCTTGATGTAAACTAATTTTTAATTGTTAAATAATTTTATATGGCACCTAGCAAGGTTGTACTGTTGGCATGCGGTTCATTCAATCCACCAACGAATATGCACCTGAGAATGTTCGGTGAGTTTGATTTTATCTATATTTATTCAACTGACATATTTTAACTATTTTTAGACGTGAACTAATCGTCACTTTCCACCGGACACTTTCCGTCCCTCTTGCCGTTGTCCCATCTGTCATTTGTCAAAATCCGTTATGTTTTGCGCCTTTTTCACCGGGAATCACGTCTACCCGGTAATCGGGAACCACATTCCTTAAACCCCCGGGAAAGAGGCCACTGTGTAATATTGATGTAACCCAGAAAGTCTTATGATTTTTATCGTCAAAGTCAATACCAGTTATCGTTGATAACAGAATCGTGGGACAGTTCATTACCAACACTAAACTAAAAATTAGTTTCCTTTGAACATTTGAAGGGAGCCTTAATTTGTAAGCATCAGGTCTGACTTCACGCGAAGTAGAGACCCCAATAAAAATCATTTTGTACAGTGCTTTTATTTTTGATATAGACAGTGTATCTGTTTTTCAGAATTAGCTAGGGATAATTTAAATAGACTGGGACAATATGTGGTCATTGGAGGCATTGTCAGTCCTGTACATGAAGCGTATGGGAAAAAAGAATTGATACCTGGAACCTACAGGTGTGAAATGTTAAAACTAGCTTTAAAATCATCAGACTGGATTCAGATCTCTGATTGGGAATGTTCTCAGGAAACATGGTCTCGCACAAGAAGAGTTTTGCAGTACCATCAGGTAAAGGATGTAGAAATGGTTAACTTTTATATTTTTCAATTATGTCTTCAGAGATTTATTTGCAACAACCTTTAAACCCAGAGAATGATTAATTTTATTGTGTTCTGTGAATTCAATTCAAGTGGTATAAATATTGTCCTTGCTTCCTTCCTTTTTCAGAATATGTTGAACTCTGTTTTAAATGATCCAAGAGATTCCCCAAACAATAACCAGATAAATGATGTGGAAAATGGATATGATTATACCAATTGGATAACAAATGATATCAGGAACACAAGTGGACCAGTACAAATTAAACTATTATGTGGGGCTGATTTACTGGAGAGTTTTGCGACTCCAGGCCTTTGGGCAGATGAAGACGTAAGACAAATTTTTAATTTCTGATGCTTTATAATACCCCTGTATTTTTTCTATTATTTTAGATTTTACATAAATAAAATCATGGCCTACCAAAGCACAACTACTTTTGCAAGTTTTTATTGCTTTTTTCTATGTGTTTCTCAATTCTTCTTTCTTTCATTTTTAATTATTGATAGAGCTGCTCAAATTTTGTTTGTTTGATAAATATCATGTCTTTCCATCTGTTTGACCATGGGCTCATTCTTAGAAGGTTACATGTACTTTTTCCTATTTTCTTTCCCCATTTAAGAAGGCCCAACAAGTGCTGAATTTTTTATTCATGTGGATCTTGTTTTTTTTTTTTTTTTAATTTATTATTTATTATTATTATCATTATTATAATTATTAGCTTTGAATAATTATTTCTTTATTTCAATCATTTAAAATAGTATGACTTGCCAGACAGTTTTTCCGTTTTTTGGTATAAGTCTTCTCTTCACATGAATATGAAAACTTTCCTGTGTTTCATATAAAGACATATAAAAATGCCTACTTGAAGTGTTGTAAATAATAAAATAACAAATAATAAAATTTTGAGAAACAATAACATACAAAAATGTATGAAAAACCATTTGGAGGTGAAAGGGTTTAATTGTAACCTATAATTTTGCAATTATTTAATTCTTTGAATCAAATTAATTCGGATTAACTAAGCTGCGACGGTAGTTTTCTCATGAGGAAAATAAAGATCAAATTATATTTCATGAAGATGAACATTAAATTTCTGGCCAATTTTCCGTTGAATGTGGCCTTGTGTTGTGCACAAACCAATAACATATTAATTTTTTATCTCAGATAGAAACTATCATTGGTCAACACGGAATTGTGGTGATCACTCGACAAGGTTCAGATCCTAGGAGGTTCATCTACGAATCTGACATATTAACAAAGTACCAACACAACATAGTAATTGTCACGGAGTGGATCACAAACGACGTGAGTTCGACGAAGGTGAGACGGGCCCTTAGGCGACAGGAGAGTGTTAAGTACCTCCTGGAGGATTCTGTGATCGATTTCATTAAGAAACACGAACTCTACGGAACGATGAAGAGCGATGCGTGAGTATTCCATTTCAGGAGAATGAGGGAACAATTTTACATTGCCCAACAAGTCTGGTCTGCCTTCAGGAAAACTAAGAAAATAAACCTAAAAGCCTCTCCTTTTCTCTCTGTGATTTTAATGTATGTGTTAATGTACATAAGCGCCGATAAAATTACTCATGGAACTATTTTAAAATTTGATGTGATTTACAAGAGAAAGATTTAAAAACTTTCACGTTTCTTATGCTACCGGATATGAAAAACTGATTGATTGGTCCGGTTGTCACGGGAGATGATGCTTTTCCCCTGTGCATTCCCTTTCTTAAGCAATTGCCCCACCCTCCTACGGGACATCCTTTGAAAGTGTGCCATTATTTTAATAGGAACAAAAGGGTAAATTAGGATATATATTTTCTAGTCCACTTCAGCGAAAAGAATTAATTTTAATTGTAAGCAATTAAGAAAATGAAAATAATTTTTGTTTGTTTTTTTTTGTCTTGAGGTTAGAGTATTCACAACCAAAGCAATGAGACATCACAATTTTTTGTAGCAAGTAATAAACTTTCCAACGAGTTCCATTTAATTTCCATGCCATGTGTTTTTTTTTTCATTGTAAATATTAGGATTACTTATTAGCAAGCGCGCAAGTTGAAGTGAGCAAGTGCTGCTCCAAAGAAAAGAGTAATTGAGAAAAAATAAAGAATTCTTTTATAAGAGATTATTTTACACGCCTTTATACATATTTGTATATCTATGTATGTAAATGCATAGACACACATATTCACACATATATTTTTTTATTTTTTTATTTTAATACTATTAAGCTTTTTATCTGGCCAATTTAATTTTAATTCATTGTTTGAGAGAAAGAGAGAGAGAGAGAGAGAGAAATAAATAGTGAGAGATAAATGTAAAACTGAAATAGAAACATACACTTTACATCATTCACATGTTCTAGGTATTTAATTAATTAATTGATTATTATTATATTATTTATGAGTTGTGTATTATTTTATTTTTGTAATTTTATGATTGAAATATAATTAATAAAGATAATTTTTTTGAAATGATACACACCAGTGAGATATACTAAAATGAACGTTGGTAGTAATCAGAAGCAGTTTACTTGCTCTCTGCTTTTTCTACCTGAACAGAAATCCTGTGATTTTTACTTCATAATTTTTGGAGTCAAAAATCTAATAGAATTGAACATGTGTACAAGACTAAATATTCTTAAAACATTCTTAATATAGGACTCAGGTCTCGAAATGGAGATCATAAATCAATTAATGTACCTATTAAGACACTCTTTTTCTACATATGGTTTTTTATTATTCTTATTCAGTAATTTAACGTTTTATTGTTTCATGCTTGCCACGGAAACTGTAAATAAACGCAGTAAGTACAACACTAATTTAAATGAAACTCTTATAGTGCCGGGTGCCACGACTTACATATTAACGCCATCGCCGAGTGACGTTAATATGGTGTCAGCAAGTTCATCTGACAAAGACATATTTTTAAATTTGAAACCCATTCCTGCTGAGACGTTCCCTTTAAATTCGCCTTCCAAAAGTTTGAAGTCACCAGGTGACTTTAAGGTTTCTCCAACGGCAGACAAAAGAAAAGAATCGAAAGGGTACCAGTACCCGGGTCAGGCTGTTCCCGTAGTTTCCTCCGGTTCAGATGACGGTCACCTTGCTGTCGACCAGCAAAGGAAAAAGGTAGGTTTTTCTGAGGGCGAAACAGTTGATGTGGCCAATGAGGATGAAAGCAACGTGGAGGAGGAGGTACTCGTGAAATCTCAGCGAAAACCGTCAAAGAAATATTCTAGACTGACGGATGGGGATAATGTCAGAAAATCTGAAAGTGAAGAAAACGCGTGTGCCAATGTCGAGCACAAAGGAAATCTCCTGAGGCGATCAAAAAGTGACGCCGTAATGTCGAGGAAGGGACAGAATGGTGAAACTGTTTCTGTCAAAATACAATTTACTAAGGAAGGAATTAAAGTTATCAGCGATAAGGAAAGTATAGTTTAGAAGTTTAGACAACTACCTTCTTCCGAAGTAATAGGAAACGCCTTGCCAAAGAGTCGTTTGCCAAAACTGAGTCACCGATATCTTCCATTTCAAAGTTCAAATAATAATTTTTTATTTATCATTCATTTCAATTGAATGAAAATGCATTTGATGACGGAACAATCATGCAGACAGCGAGACATTTGCAATTTTCTCAGTCTCCCGAATTTAAATCGGTATAATATGGTTTTACAGTTCACTGCCTAAAAATTTTGCAAAAATAAATATCGGAATTAACGGTAGATGTGCATGAGTAACATTTAGCGGAACTTAGTGCCAAAAACACCTGAGTGTTGTTTCTAAATAGTTATTGAATTGCCTTTAAATTTTCTATCATTTCGACGGATTTTTGAATATTTGAATTAATGAATCGCCAGGAGAAAACATTTCCCTCTCGAACTGACCGACCGGAATGTTTCGCGCCAGTCTGAGCATTCCTTTCTTTTAATTTGTATTCTTTCTTTGTTCCACGTCAGATTTACACAATTTGTTTGAATTTTATTATATTTCTGGGTTCTTTGGTTGTTTCAGTTTCAGTACACATAGTTGATAGGTAACCAGTTATTATTTGGAAACTGATCAAACACAACAGTTTCAGTTAAGTCTTTTAACCTACATAAAAAACAGCAAACAAGTTGAATTATTTTGTTTGAATTTAAAAATGTGGATTTGATCTTTCTTTAGTGAGTACTTAATTATTAATTTCTTGAAAAAAAATGATTATTCTCTGTCTTTGAAGATCCATTTTTCCGTTAGTTTTTTAAGAGAAGTTAATTCCACTATTAAAGCACATTTCAAGTATAAATTTGATGGAATTTCTTCCTATGTAGCGTAGTTAACCGATTTACTTTTCGCCTAAGATTACACGTGTTATGTGACGGCTTGAAGTAGTCATGTTGTCATTAAGTCAATTCCCTGTCTTCTAAAATTTACGTAACAATTATATATTTTATGGTCAAACTATATCCGATTCGTGAAAATCATTAGGAATTTATAAAATGAAGATTAAACTTTGATATTCTTACGTTTACAGACATAGTTCTAATAGAAAAAGTGATGTATCTCTGTTTAACGCACAAATATGGAGTATGGAGAAAGTGATACCTTTTATTTATTGATTTTCATTATTATTTCATAATTATTACTACAGAAACGACCAGATTATTTAAGGGTAAATACCAAGGGTTAAGGTCAAATTTCTAAAATTGCCGAACTACGAAAGACTGTAAACTGTACTTTGTTAATTACTTTCTCCGTATAAGAGCAGTTATACGAAAATTTGAATAGAGCAAATGGTGCACTACCCTTTTCTAGGCTTCCTTACTGAAGAAAATGCCAAGGAGAAGATTGAGAGGGCCTAAAACACTACGAGTTTTTAATGCACAGCACTATGACTCGGAGCAATGAGAAACACAACGAAACTAAACCAAAGGTAACATATTATGTTTCAAATTATTCATAGGTAGGGGGCACATTTATATTGTACGGAGAAAGTAAAGGAAATAAAAATGTTTCAAAAATCTATTTGTTCTTACAGATTTGTAAATAGATAAGTAGATGACTATGTCTTATATTAATATATAATATATATATATAAATACATACGTACTTCCGTATGGGATATAGATAGAGGCGTCTTTAATTGAACGTCATGTCATCCAGCAGAAGCATGAGTCCACGTGCAAACTTTGCATGGATGTTTTACTACAAATTTAGTTAAATTCCGGTAATGTTTGTTTCATGTTATTCATTATTCATCTTCTGTGTTTCTTTTGTATTTTTTGATTCGTGCGTTTTTCTGTTCCTTGTACTGATATTTTTACGGTTGACAGGTGATTCAACGGTTTTCTGTAATACTTTTCTTAAATTTCATAATTAAAATGAATTATTTCACTGATTAGCATTCTCGTAGGGCCACTGCTCATATAAAGAATTTACACCACGTTAGCTTTAACTCTATTTATTTAATCAATTTTTTTTGCCCATTACCAACTAACATTATTGTATTTTTCAAGGTTCTTGTATTTAATTTTGTTAGTTGGTTTCTTTCATGTCATATTCATTCATACAAGCTGTACATTCGCCTTGCATTGCTTTTTCTTTCAGTTATCTATAAATTATCTGTAATCTGTAAAACTAACACTCAAGTGGTGATGGCAAGGAACATTTCTTAATTAGTAAAAAGTTTTGTGCGTATCAACTATTTCAGTTTAGTTAATTATTTATGCTACTTTTTATTGAAATTCCTAAATTACCACAAAGTTGGTTTGGTGCTAATAATCATTTTTGCTTCCATGTTGCTTGTGTTAAAACATCATGGCTTAGGAAGATTCATTTTGGTTTACCCCGACTTGAAAGTTGAGTCTTCTTTATCAATTGTAGTAATTTCTGTTGAACCTACTATAATTTACTGGGTAAAGACAGTTGGTATTAATTCAATATTCTTAACTTGTTTCCGAACCATTTTGTCTATGTAAATCGCATGTTATTTACGTGCATGTTTGCATTGCAGGGTGAACTATTTCGAACCGGGGCATGCTTTGTAGATGAGTAGATGAGTGAAAACTATTCTAACTGACGGTGAAGCGGACGGTGTTTTATCTCTTTGCGAAATACATCCAGACAACTTTGTTACGGTAAGTTTTAATAAATTTTTTTCTACTGGTTTTCTCATGTCTGTAAATAAGTTCCTGTAATAGTTAATAACATTAATCCCACAAATTAATATGAACTCGGTTGGATTATAAAATAAGTGGATAGTGATTAGGTGATGAATATACTGGTATTTCAATAATATGGATATATGTTCAATAATATAAAGCTTTCTATTATTTCGTCTTGCCTACATACAATGTACAACTGGTAAAACGTTAATTAAGGATAAGCTTCACTTTTCACTCGAACACTGGCTCGGGCCTAGCTTCGTCTTATATATCTCTATAAATATATAAATTTATCTATAGTACTCTGCGATGCTAAAATTGTATACATAATAATATCTACTATTAAATAACAATGGTTATTAAACATTTCCATCACGGGGGTCGCTATTTGTAGGAGTAGTCGCACTCGACTGACAAATTGTGTCTGTCCCACTATTACTCCTTTCGAAGCCCAGATGAACTGATTTGTTCCAGACGAGTGGGGTGCTTGGTACGCTGGCTGACTTCACCCTGTCGTAGCTGTCTGGAAGATTGCAATAATCAGCTTCCCTCTGCTTGACAGGAAGTGGTGGTGGTATTTGATCTTCTTCACTCGTCGTCGATTCCGTTGTTCCTGCAATGTTACGGCTGGGTTAGACCTGGTTCAGATTCATTCATGTGAATTAAAGAACCGATTGTTAACCTGTCGAATCGCGATTGCTGCTCTGCAATGAAGCTTGAGACAGTCTGCTGGTGATTGACAGTGCTTGAGTGAATTTTCCTACTGAGAACTGACCACTTGTCGGTCTACTCAAGCGCTTTTCCTTTTCGACCTCTGATCGTAAGGGTCGCTTTGGCGTCAGCTGTAAATGAAAATACAAAACTCTTTCAATTATTTTTTCAATATTATAACTATCGGTGAATGTGGATGTTCCCAATCCCCAATTTTTTCACAAGTACTCCAACATGATTTACAAAAGTATCATTTATCGTTATACATTATACAACGTATAATTAGTTGTCCGTACGCAGAGGTGTGAAAAATTATTCTACGTAACTCCTCAACTGTGCTCATTCTCAATTTCCAACATCCCAAAATATTAATTTTACCTCTTGTCTCAATTCAAAAACAGGCGTTACGCTTCCTGGGGATTGTACCACAGATATCTCAGGTCCCGTGTACCACTGACTGTTTGAATACTCTTGACCAGTGTGATTCAACTCTTTGGTTGAATTCTTAGACTTTCGCTTCTCTTTGATCTTTTCTTTGGTACGCAGAGTTGCCGTCGGCAGAGATGGTGTCTTGATATGTATTAATGTCTTCAACGGAGAGGATCCAACACTTGTACTGAACAAATAAAATAGTTAATAAACTTTCGCTTTTGAGTTTGTGACGAACCCCAACTAACAACAGTACTAACTCAGAAGGAGCCAGGCTTGCCGTGCTATTCCTAGAATCTACGTGGAATGAGTTATGCAGTGGTAGGCTTGATTGTCTCCTTGCTGGGGAATTCAAAAGGTCTAGCCTCAAATCACATTCCTGAAAAGATTAAAGGCAACTAATTCGTATTGGGTGATACGGTTGAAAACAACAGTTTGAAGTGTCTCAGAAGGATGGCACACCTGTTTTCCGTATTTTGATTCCACATGAGTCTCCATGTCGGCGTAGCATTCTTCTAGTCGTGAATGAAAAGGAACCAGAGATGCTGGAGCCCTCTGCTTGTGAATTTTAATACCCAACTTAAGTAGGGGAATCTGTTCGGCAATGCTCTTCTTCAATGCAGCTATTAATGTTGTATCCTCAGGATGAGAAGCCTCGTACTCCGGTGCGAAAAAAGCCTGAGATTAATTACGATTAATTCAGATAACGTCAATTGATGTAATAATAAGAGATTCGACTGATACTCTACCGACTCACCTTTTCATAGTTAGCTATGCCACCCATTACAGCCGCATCAACTATTCCATGAAGTTTCATTGACAGGGGATGCAGGGGTAGGCTGTGATCGGCATCGTAGCTGATGATCAACTCCCTGAGAGAATTGTTGCTAGACTTCATTGTCTCGATGGCTGTTTCTATGGGTGACATCTACAAAAAATGTAAACATAACCTGTAGAACCTAATTCTTGTACCAGGCCAACTTTATTGTTGCTTGCGTACCCTGAACGTGTTTGAACTGGTGACCGGAAAACACATGAGTATCCCGGGTAGGGGATAGTTAGTCATCATGACAGTCCTCTCCAGCCACAGGTTCCCGAACTCGTTATCTTTTTCATTTCCATTTGGGTATATTGGTCTGGAAAATTGGAATTTTTGCACTTCATTCACTCTGTGATATTTCAGAATCTGATCTGGTACTCGTTTTCCAACAAACTTCTGTTTTCGGTCATCCATCACAGGATCGACTTTATTGATTTGTACGTCTGAATAATTCACAGGTTAAGGTCTTTTTATTGATTTGTACGAAATAATATCAAAACCGTGATAGTGTGTTTCCAAGTAACATGCAGGCTTGACGTTAAAACAGAAAGACTCAATTAGTAGTAGAAAACTATTTTAGGTTCCTGTCGTACTAGGGATTACTTTCTCACATGGTTTTTCAAGAAGGTTGTACGATTTTTATCAGTAGCAGCAATTGAGCTTTGCAAAACAATAGATACTCAATTTTATCGATTCGTTTGACTGTTTCTTATGGTTGTCACAGTAGTGTGTACTGAAAGACGAAAAGGATACATTGCCCAAGTGACTCTAGTATTTCAGTACCAGGAGGTTCCAACCTGGTCATCAGTTCTGCATTGGGTAAATGATTCATCATTCTTGTGCTAAAGTCTGTTAATCTCTCGTATTCCTTACCGCGATAAATGAACACCTGGAAACAGCGGATATATTTAACTTCTGTTCAGTTTGTTGGTGACCTTCCAACCAAACGCCTACCTTGTTCTGCAAGTGAACCGGGAAACCACGTCCGTAGAATCCAACCCTAAAATATTCCGGATCCGGTCTAATCTGGTTCATAATACAATTGTAAAACCTAGCTATTGTTGTGTGGAGAAGACTCAACTGTCGATAGTCAAACAAATAGTCTTCGTATTGCTCCTTTAACTCATTACACAATGACAAAGCGCATTCCCACATCTGTAAGAAACGTGTGTATTACATCGAACAATAGATTTACGAAGTAACTTAGATATTGTAAATTTAAACTCATACTTTTCCCTTGTCAAAGTATTTAATACTGTCGTTGTATAGAGCCTCTTTCAGTTCGAGGTGAGTCTGACAAAGAGGATGCTTATGCGACTTAAGGTGGGGGCTTAAAGTCTCCTCCGTCCAATTGAGAAGAGCCGAATGAAGCTTCAAAGTGAACGCTGCCTCCGTGTAATTGTCACACTCAAGATGTAGCTCGCAGAGTTTGTTAACATATCGTATATACATTTCTTTTCTGTTTATTTCGCTGTAGAAGTCCTAAATTGACCCAAGATTTATTACGATTGTACAAAAGTATGTACATTGTAAATAATTCTAAAGTTCAACAAAACATGACTCTTTCCTTGGAAATTCCCAAGTATTGGGTGACCAATCGAGTGAAGTGGGAAAAACTTACCAAGAGGTTTACCGTACAACTCATTCTGTTTTCCTTATTTTCGTCGGTTATTATGGAACGATACTCAAGCAGTCTTTCCATCAGTCTCGAAACCGTCTTGACAAACTTCACTCCCTGAGTCTTGAAGGAAGAGTGTTGTTCGCACAGACTCAACATGATAGACTTGAATAGATTTTTGTACTCCTCATCGCCGCAGTTACCCTCGAAAAGGATGTCCAGCTTGAATATCATCTCGTTCTCGAACTAAATAAATACGAGTTAATTAAATGAAAATATTTATTAACCATTTCAGTTCTTCTTATCTCTGTATTATTATTATTTAATTTTACGTTTCTAAAATGCTAAGATCGTCAGAACTTTTCCTAATTAAGTTGTAAGACGATCACATAAGGAAAAAGATATTTTATTTAAATTAATTTCTCAACGTGCCAGCAAGGCAATCCTTATAAGGTGTACTATTCCACATCAAACGTCAACACAAACCTCCGAGAAATTCCCTTTTATTGAAGTGGAATCCCTCTTTGTGAATGACATGTCACAAGAATTTTTAGAACTGTAGAATTCACACTGCATCATATCGAAGAAAATAGGAATGGTGGCACGACGAAGTTCAGACTCCGGAACGAGAGTCATTTCAAGGATGGCTCCCACGAGACCCGGAACGAACTGAACCTTGTACTGACCTGAAATGTATGAGAACTTAAGAGAAGGAACCAAGAAAGTGTCTCTAATGCAGAACAAAGCCATGTAGTATACAACGAACCTAAATTGAACCACATGCTCCTGATCTCAAATCCGGTTTCTCTCCTCATGTCATTATATCTGGACACGACTCTGGCCCTTTTATTGGCCGAGAAAGTTTCCAGTTGCAGCGCTGGTTGTGTGAGGAAGGAAATGGCACAATGGAAAAAATTATTCCATGCCTGATGCTCGAAAGGATTGAAGAAATAATCCCGAATAGTGTGTGAGAAAAATCTAAGACTCTTCAGTATAACGCTGTAAATAGTGTTGGAATTACCAAATTAGACAAATTAGGAGGAGAAAGGTAAGCACAATTTTATACAACTACCAAATAGGAAGAAATAGCGCATTCGGACAGACGAGATGTTGGCAGGCTAAACACAAAAGTACTAAATATCTGAGAAGCAGCAATATCCTGACTCCTGGGCCTACCTGTTTTGCAGCATTAACATTTCACACCAATCCTTTGGAAAAACGGGACGTGAGACTAGATCGTTAAAAACAAGTAAGATTTCCATGAGAAAATCCAGGCGGTCATAAATGGTTTGGAAATGAGTGACGTACACTTCGAAGTGATGTGCGGTCATTTGACGAAAGATGGCCAATGTAATAACAACTAGTGGAGCCTGATACAAAAAGTAAAATACAATAAACAAAAGTTCGTCTAATTTAAATACCGCAGATACCGATGGCTTGAATACTCACTACGGACGAGTTCTCTCTATCCATCGCTATGGAAGTTTGAATAGCCGTTCTCAACACGGTCAGCATCATCTCAGTTATATCGTGTATGGTGGGTCCGACGTCATTCCTGAAGAGCAGTTCCATTATGTCGCTGAGCACTTTTACGCATAAATCGATCTGGACGAAACAAAAACAAGTTACTTCCGTACGTAGAATGAATATTAGAACTACGAAGACCGAAAATATTATTTCTAGCAATGTCTTTAAAAAAACAGAAGAAACCTGCTCACATTCGCAAAAGTTAGACACATGCGCAAATCAGGGTCATACAGCGAAATACCTGAATATTAAGAGAAAGATATTAGTTACTATCACAAGCACCGAAGTACTGATGGCCCCATGAAATATTTGATCGTCTTATGTTACTTGATAGAGCAAACTTTGCAAATGTTCAGGTACGACACTTACAAGCTTTAGCCTTGACATTTGGCTTTCTCATGCCCCCCTTAATTAAAATATTACTTAAGCTATAAGTAAAGAACTTTTGTACGAAGAATTAAACTATTTTTTGCTTGGGAATTATTTTTCACGTATACCCAAACTACCACATCTGAATGCTGCACCCAACCTGACATTCTGTCATGTGTGGTAACATTACTGCCGACACCTAACTCATTCATAAATTTCCAATTGTCACGTAATGAAATTCAACAAACGGAAAATGTAACCTGTAGTACCCACAGTTACTTGTAAAATATCAGACATTGCAATTTATATTTTCTACTAATGTACATTCCTTTTAATATTGAATTCTTGTATGATTTCTATTATTCTGAAAACCGAAAAATTTGTTTGTTGACTCGTGTCATATTTTTAAAGCAGAACACATGCCTAATATTAATCTGCCATTAAGGAACAAATTCCAGTCCAAAATCATTAAAAGTTAGTCTTCTGTCAATTTAACATGCAAGGATGGACGAGAACAAATTTAGCAGCAGCAGTAAATTAAAAAACAAACATACCGGGTGTTATTGACTTCTATGCCCAGAGTCAAACCGTGTCAATCAAAAAGAAAATGCTTGACTTAAAAATGTCATTCTGTAAGGAAATCCTCAACTAAATAAGAACAAACGTGAAACATTGATCATGCACACACATATACATACACGAACACGCAAGGGCTCTCCTAAATGGCTTAGAAACTAAATGGAAAATTATTGTCAGCTCTGTGACGAGGCAAAAGCGCAAAGTATCAAAAGAGAAGGGAAACGGCCCTTGAAGGGCTGCTATTGGGTCATATGGTCAGGCTGGGCTTCAGGTACGAAGGACTTCGGTTAATAGCCAAGCCTAGTTACGCTACCTCGGAATCACGGGGATGAATGGGGGCTCTCATTAACTTCGGCCCGGAGTCACCCAGGACTCTCGACAGTTTCTCTGCTGATTTCGTCTGTTGCCTGTAGGTAGCACTGGCTCGGCCCTGATGTCAACACAATTACCATACGCAAAACAAGAAATAAACATTGTTTCAACAACAAAGTAAACATACACATTACAACAATAAATAAAACTACAAGTAAATAAAATCGGTTCTGATTGACGTACTTTTTCTCTGATGATAGAAAAGTGTTAAGAGAAAAAAGACAAGGCACCATACCGAACTACACCAACACAAAAAGCTGGGAGGGGTACCTACGGTAAACCTTTACAATGAACTACTGAACATGTGACTCTTTTACTGTTGTGGGAACATGAAAGTAAAATGAGTTTTATTGTATTCTCAGGGAGAAAAATACAGGTGTCATACCATTCACACTTAACCTTGAGTCTGGTAAATAACACTACGTACTATCCTGCTTCTAACTCATTTTCATCATTAAGTCTCCCTCCTAAATTATTGGCAGACGACCGTTTGAACACAAATCTTTTGCAGAGCATTTACATATATTAACTTAGTGAAATGTTTTTACACAACTCCACTCGCTTACCTTTTAACCACAATCTTTCAGGAGCACATGCCAAGAACAGAAAAGAAGATTTTGTGAACCTTTACTCAGATAAATTTTACCACCCCCCATCCGAAAAGAAAGTTTCTGTAAGCAAATTGAAGAAGTACAAACCTCATCGTTGGACTCCAGAAGTTTCTTGATGAGTGACGTGATTGCAGGCAGCAACAATCCTCTGGCTGTGGGTATGAGAAACAGAGGTCCTTTCACGATCTCATTGACAGTCATAAGTTTCTGGTTAGCTAGTTTTTGTGTGGGTATCTTTTGAATGAGGTCTGCCAGTATTAAGCTGTTGAAGAGCCGGTTTTTTATATATATCCAATAAATTATTTTCAATTCTAATACAATGAGATTTTACCTGAGATCGTTAGCTCTGAAAACTTTGATTACATCGGGAATGGTTGAGGGCAGGTGCTTCAAGCAGGCTCCCTGTATCAATACAAGGAGTGCAGGATCCTGGTTGCTAACTTCTTGACTCATCAGACGAACTATGGCGTTCAAGAGGGATTTGAGTTGTGTTTCGAATTCCTCCTGTCCTCTGCCACCGTTCAAACTGCAATTCAAAACAAATGAATTTTTCAATGCAACATTGACTTAATTTTTTTCCTCTAATCATCAAATAGAAGTATTCTACTGTAGGAATACGCACTCTGAAAACAATACTCTGGATCTTACGATGAATCGAAACAAGTATTCCAAACTCTTCATAATGTTCAAGTAAAAATCCTTATCGGTCTCTTTAATGGTAGCACATTCTATGTACGATCGGAGGACTACAATAAGCTTGTTGTAGGCGAGGGTAGCACAAAAGCTTTCTTGAATATAAACATCCAAAACCGGGCCGAAATGTTGGTATTGTCTCTCATTCACCAGTCTAATGATGTGTAACTGAAACAGAAAAAAAGTAATAATAACCGAAGGCAGCATTATTTGGGGCGCAATTCAGACATTTGAGTTAGTTGCGTTAAAAGATGTATACCTGTTACATTGCCAATAACCAGGAATTGTGTCAAGGAACAGTAGAAATGTAAACATGCACTGGTGAGGATCACATTCAAAATATTAGGGAAATGTTTGATTACGTGACCCACATTTTAAGCGCACAAATGAGTTCCAGAAAAACACTTAACAAAAGAAGAAAACTCGATTGTAAACTTAAGCCACAAGCACACCCCCAAATGCTCAATAAAATTACTACTCACAATGCACTTAAAGACTAGATCATCGTATAAATCAGAATCAGAATTCTGCATGAGTATGTTGAACAGCGCATCTAGAACATCTTGCAGGTACTTCATCACTTCACCACCGCTTACGTTACGGAAGGCAGTCAGACTGTGTTTTAGTGCGTCTGGATTACAGGACCAATTGAGCAATCCGAGAAGTTCCACTGTAAAAATAAACAGGGTCACCTCATTTGGTCGAAATTTCTTCAACATAAACAACTCAATACTTTCCGATCAAACACCAACCATTTTGTGTGAGCTTCGTGGAACAAACATTTGTGCTGATAACAAAGAAGTCCTTAGAAGAAAAATTCAATCCGGGACACGGATTCTTGTCCATTTTCTCATCCGGCCTGCTCCAAGGCAAAGACAAGTACCCAATGTCGGATTCGTCGAATTTCTTATGATCGATTTTATACACGCAAAGAGTGTGTCGTGTGTCCGGAACAGTAGTGCCGTTCTCTTGCATAAGCTTTAAGAACGACATGGCGAAGTATTTTTCAGATTTGTCCTTCGCTTCATTTGATGACCTGAAATTATTGGCAAGTGATCACTTAGTCACAACCTGTATTATATTGCACATTAAACCTCATGGGAAAGCTGCGACTACCATAAGATTTATTAATAAAAAATTTCTGATAATGTTTGAGACACTGGCCCACATACCTATGCTTAAACATAAACTTAATGTGACTGCTTTTGAACTCCTCAATCGGAACAGCAACCTTAAATATTTCATTCCACTTTGGTTTGTCCTCATGATAATAAATAACAGACTTGAATTCATTAAGCGCTTCGACGCCGCCCCCCATATAAATAACGCCCTAAAGTAAAAATGTATCCGTGTAAAGAAAAAAATATTGCAACCGTATTAAAGCGATATTATTTACAAGTTGCGGAACTAACAGGTATCATTTGGCCTTTTTCATTGCAAACTGTTACGGTAACTTGAATATTCTTGTCGGTGTTTTTAACTCCCTTGGTGAAATCTCCGCTGACCAACGTTAAGTATAAGTCATTTCTTACGTCTCCAGGTAAAATTACCTCCGGAAAGCCCATTTTCCTGGCTATTGCCACGTTGCCTAATACTAGATGAGGATTTTCCTCCGTGACCTGCAAATATATTCATGCCATTTAAAACTAAAATTAACATGGCTGCATCTGGTTTATCTGGTCAAGAGCAATTTTTCAACAATCAAGTCAACAATTTTCCACTTTCTAATTATTTTACCGGTAACCGCTCTGTACACAATCTAAACATAAACATGACACAAAGACCGTATAGATTTTTTAAACTTTAATACAATATGAAATTATTGTTGTATTCACCTGTTTTAAGTCTCCATGCAAAACTTTTAGTGACACCCACAACCCTTGACCTTTGTGATCTTTTTGGGTGACATCTTTGTTGTAGAGAGCCCTCTTGAACGTTTGCTCTAGGCTTTCCTTCTCACATCTATAAACAGGGAAAATTTTACATAATAAGAATACTCGTTATCGACGTGTACCTCAAGTTGACGCAACCTCAGAACCTACGGAAAAAATGGTATGAAGTTGTCCGTGTCCTCGCTTCCTTCAATTTTACCAGACAAGTACAGTGTTATGTCCATGGCGGCTACCCCAAACGGCCGCCTCATGCAGTCCGAACTTAAATTGTAGGACTTCTTGTTGACCAGATGGGAACTTTTTCTTAGGTTGTCCCTATCCGTTTCTTTGTATTCCATTGCTCCCAATCTAATCACATGGCACACCAAGTAGACCTTTTCCTTTTCCAAGTCTCTACTTCCGAGGTCCTATAGTAAAAATGCAAAAACATCCACACTGTAGAAAAATATACTCTTTTGACATTGTTAAAACAAGCGACTTGCTTGGTTACTACCGTGAAGAGAACCCGTAGTGAATGCAACTGGTTTATGTCCCGGACAAAACCTTCCTTGCTCCAGCGAACGACGTAGTTCTCTGTGAATGGAACTGCACCGTCGCTCAGCGAAAGCAGCAGCTCTGCATCTTCGTTTATCTTACAGACAAAGTTTCGAACACATAGGAACAATATGTGGGAGTACTGGTTACTTGCCACCGGAGGTTTGGAGCGGCGATGAGTTTCTTCAAACTGAAAATTTTTGGGTAAAAATGACATTTGGGTTTCATACAGGTTAAGTGTAAAAAGTTGTAAAAAACATAAATACAGTCATTGCAAGAATGCTCTCCTGCTAAAACAAGAAATGAACTCTTGTAGATGCAGGTAACAGAGAATTGTAAGTGAATTTGATGTTGTTAAATGATGGGTTAAATATGGTGGGAGGAATGAAACCAAAAAAATTTATTAACAGAAAAGGAAGCAGGGAATGTAATTTAATGAATTCAAAATTCCATGCATGGAACTGCAGGGATTCCTCACCTCAGCCCTTTTGATGTTTTCTGTTGCTTTCTGATGTTTCCAAAACAGATTTATAGTAGAAGTTGTGTCAGGATTCAATATATTGCATTCATCATCTCTAACAACCATGTCAAGACCCAGGATGCTGAAAAAATAACATCTTTTACTGACACCATAGTGTTTTAAAACTGGAACTCAAACCAACTTTTGTATGTGATAAGTTATCACTGTTATTAGACAACTGATCAAACATTTTTCATCATTAATACTTGAAATGTTAGAAAACTCACTGATTTCCAAAGTCTATTCTTGCTGCAACTTTCCTCTTCATTTCTTTCATTTCATCCACTGGCAGTGCACCAGAGAGAATTTCACTACGAAACCTGACTAGCTCATAGATCCTTCTCTCTACATCTTTTACTTTCTTACTGTTTTTCTAAATTAAATTAACAATTAATATGACTCTAAAAAATTGAAAAACAATTTCCACTTGTAAAACAAACATCTTACTATGTAGAGGTCTTTAAGTATAGTCCCCCATTCTCTGACCACTGTGGTTATCTCTTGAATGATAGGCTGCTGCTTTTCTTTTTGATTTTTTATTTTTATGTAGTTTTTGGGAAAAATTCCCCTTGAGCCTTTGTCTTTTGTTGCACATCCTAAGTACCAATCACCCAACTCCTTATATATATTCACTGTATCACCTACATATAAGTTTAAATGATTTTCCTTCTTCTCCAGGTAGTTGTGTACAGCTGTAAGTAATGAGAGTTACTTAATGTTTGGCTGATTCAATGCTGTTTACATGATCAATGCAAATGAACAAGCTCAGATATTAATGTTAAGTTCATAAAACCTGAAATTCAGGTTTTGATATTGTCATGGAACTACCAAGGCATCTCTTGCTGTAAGTTATATTGAATCTGTGCTTTACTCAGTAATTACTCATTCTAACCAGTTTGTGAGGTGATTTATTTCCTGTCTTCCCCACTTCCTGGTAATATGACTTTTCATATGGATTTAAAAAAAATGTGAACCCAATAATTTTACCAAAGAATCAATTATAACAATGAATATCAATTTATATCTGCCTTGTGGTTTGAGAACCCTTCGGAGATTAAAAGAGGGGCCCCGGCCGGATTTATTTATTAATGAATTACAGACGAGGACTTTTATCAATTAGAAACACTTCCTTTTAGGTCGGACCAAATTTGCCAATGCGGCCCGTAATGGAATTGTTTTATATTATTCATGGATGCCCTGCACATAATAAAAATTAGTCATTCGAGACTTGGGATACTTTTGTAGTGTGTCACTGGTAAAAATTCCTATCACGTCAGGGGTTTTATGATTAAGCGATTACAAGATTATCGTAGGATATGTATCAAAGAAAGCCATGAGATGACAACTTGCACTGGTTACAAAACTACCAGTTACTGGGTGAAGACAACGTGAACCGCCGTCACACCCCAACACGGAAACCAACCTGTTGAACGTCAACGAACGACATAATAAACACAACCGTCTAATGCGGAGGGGGAGGTGCTCGAGTGCACCCGAAAAAAAACGGTTTTAGAAATATTTACCAACGCCGAAACGCTCCTCTTCCCTCGTGGATTGCCATTTCATCTTCGTGAACGAAAATAACAGTTTACTTTAACGTGAAACATTGATCGTCAAGTAATAATAAATTAACAATACGTTTAAAAAGATTAACAAATAATCCGACATTTTCGTTTTGGTGATTATGCTGCTTCTAAAGTCCCATGTCTAACGTCACTATGCTGGCTGCTCCCACGACGCCGCCGTGACGTTTGTTTATTTAAAACTTTTTACTTCGTTTCCTTGCAGGATTTTAAGAAAATATATATAGTAAAGGAGCACTGCCGACACATATATGCGAAGGTCGATTGGCTTAACTAAGGAAATTATGCTGGTGGGGAGAGGCATTTTCATTTTTTGATACATGCTTGATACTTATAATAACAAATTCGTTGTGTAAACAAAATTTTTAAATAGTGAGTTAAAGTTTAATGTTTGACATATATCATCATTTGTTTTTATACACTGTTTCCTTCAATTAGTACACCAAAATAAAAAGAGAATTCTGGCAGTAATGTTAGTGAAGCAATATTCCCAAACTATTGGGAATTCCTTACTAATTATGAAGCTCTGTACCAATTAAATGTGAATTTCTCTAACAATTATTTAATTTTCTGCCACAGCAATTATTTTGGATTTATTTCTGGTTTTGAGTTGTACTTGAGATTTGCCCAATCAGGAATGTCACCCTTTGTTTTGTACTCCTCCCTTGTCACTGAATTCATGTTCACCATTTCTGTGACACCGACTAGAGATCCTGCAACAGATAATAAATTCGTAAATTGTAAAAGGTAAAAAAATGTAACATTAGAACTTGTAAATTTTATTTACCTCCTAGCCAGGCTGTGTAATTCTCATGTGACGGACTTGTATGCATTTTAAACTCATCAATGAATAATTTGTCCTTGTATTTTGATGTTTTCACAAGGTATCTGAGTTCATTTAGCAGTCGCGATTTAACACCCTGAATACTGGCTGTTCCCCCCATTAGGAGAATGCTTTCTGCTAAAGGTTTCCTCATATCTGTGCTCACCTGAAACAAGGAATTAAAAAACTAAAATTCTTATGTATGTATTCTTGTACATCTCAGATGATTTTTAACTATGTTGTACAATTTTAATTTAAAATATAAAAATTATTTTGGATTCATCACAAATAAATAGAAGCTTAGGTTAGAAGCTCACCTTAAGTAATGAGTTGAGTATCATGGTAGGAAGTGAAATTTCATCTGCATCCATGTCAAACAAGATCTCACAGGCAGTTTCTCTGATCCTTCCAGGTATAGTAAGCATCTCAGTTCCACCTAATCTGTAATCTACAGATGGGGGTGGTGAGATTTCTTCATTTGCCAGCATTTTCTGTGACCTCTCAAGTGTTGTCACAAAACACAGCCTAACTGCAATCATAAAAATTATGTGTTTACTTACATAATTTACATAAAAATTTATTTTAGAGTCTAAAATTACCTTTTATGTCTTCTAACACATCATCTGATAGATTATGTATAACTGATAACTTTGTGGGATCAGCTTTTTTGTAGTGTTCCAATAACAGTCTTTTAATATTATTCTCAATGGCTTGTCCCGCTATTGGAAAAGACTGGTAAGAATGGAGAACAGGGTAACCCTCATAAACTGGTATGAGGCAAGCTTCTTCATGTCCAATATCTGAAACAAGGCAATTTAACTTTTACATCTTTTAAGAACTGAGAATCAACATATGCAATCAAAGCACTATGAACATGGTATTTATTTCATATTGATATAAACATTATGAAGGTTACAAGAATGTAGAAATTAATAAAACAAATTTTTAATTGTCTGTTCTTGTTTTGTCTATTCCTCAGACCACAAAACAATTTTCATTAAAGCACAAATTCATGACCTCTTGTATAAAAGTAGATAAATAGTAACAAATCAAAAATATTAAGTGGGCAACTGACAAACTTACCTATGACTAGTCCTACACTGACTGCCAATGTATAAAGTGCAACCATGTGAGATGGAACCATAAGAAGGTATGATATTTGCATGTGACAAAACAGCACATTAGCCAAAGTTTCCCTGAATTGAACTGGTGCAAGAAGAGACTCAACAATAATAACTTTTGTATCCTTTGGACTTAACAGTATCCTCCTGTTGGTTCACAATATTAAATTATGTTGAGTATAAACTTCTTTATCACAAGCATACAGCTCACATCTCAGTAAAATAAAAATCTTTGCAGATCAATTGAATCTATCACAGCATTAATTACCTTTTGGGAATCTTATAATAGGCAACAGAGAAATTCATTTTGAAATATTAAAAACTTTTCTACATACATGAGAGCAACTTACTTGAAATACAGATAGTGGAAAAAGGCAACAAGGTTATTGTATAGCTCATCATTTGTCTCATACTGGAAAATACTTTTTACTTTACCAGTGTCAGTATCTTTTATAACACTTGGTATAATACACCTAGGTTGAGGATCACCATTAATCCCAAATCTGAAACATTTTTATACAAATACAAATTATACAAAGCTTTTAGTTTCAAGAAATATACTGAAGATAGTCAAATTAAATGATTAATAACTTGCTTTGTGTACCGGCGACCTATATCTATCACGACCACTTTCTTGTCTAAAGAAACTATTTTATCGTACAAACTGAATTTTGTTTGATCCATTGCTATCGGAAGAAATATGTACTTGTGAAGTTATGGTGGAAAACTTATTCAAATCTAAATGAAGTCTAATGCTGAAAAATAATGGTATTAAATAACGAATAGAGAATTCATTCACTTTAGAATACTGAGTAAGTCTTGTTTTTCGAACAACTTACTATAAACGGCTGGAATATCTAGTCAATCCAAAAAAACAAAATAATTTCGAAACAAACATTAACTACATTTTTAAATAATAATATCCAAGTTCGGTTTGCGATCTTGACATACGTATGGATCTCAGTTTAAAAAAACTAACCAGACTGATTTTAATAATTTTCATTCTAGCGCCACGTTCGTTCCGACGAGTGACGTACTTTAATGTCAACCGAATCCGCTTGGACGATTGCAAATGGCAATGTAGCGTCATAGTTGGGCGTTTTCAAGGTAAGTCTCAATCATTTTTCCGCTCTTTTATTCTTAATGGGAGCGATTCGACTTGTTCGGACAGCCAATATCCTATCTGTAGTGGAGTTGAAAATTTATACATGTCAACCGATATCGATTTTGTGAATGCCGCGAGCCGCTTCGGCCTGCAGCCTTGAACCTTGGGAAACCAGATTAGGTTAGTTTCCATGGTGCCTCTTTCTCTGGTCTTGTTCCATCGCAGACGAGCAATCTTGGGAAAAGAATTCATCTATTGACTTTTTCAGTTGTGCTTTATCGTTTTAGTCTGCATCTTGGTTTTTGTTTCCCATAGCATTGACAGCAGCAAAGCTTTCTGTCCAAGACTAATTTATTAATCCTCCAGTGTTACAACTAACTTAGTTATTAACTTTATAATCCTCTAGTAGTACTCCGTTACCATTAGAACAGTTCATTCAGGCATTACACTTCTTTCCATCCCATTACAATGTTGTTTACATTTCTTATCTTGTCCCAATTAAGTTTTATAGTTTGTTTATTTAGTTTTGTGTTTTCAGTGTTGTATAATGATTTACAAAACGTTTTCGCAGTAATGAAATTATAGGAGAAGGGGCATTGAGTTGTATCAAAAGTAGTTGACTGATATTTGAGTGTATTATTCACCAAATTTTTTTTTGAGAATATGTTTGTTATTGATAAGAAAAGTAAGTGGGATTATCTACAATTAACATGATTAGATTAATTATTGCCTGGAGAAGAATTGTGAAGTGAATAATTGTCACTTACAAAAATATAATTTGTTTACTTACAAAAGTTACACCTTAAAATGTTTGTTTCAAATTTTTGGTTATTGTCAAAACAATAATTATTTCTGAAATATTTTTTATACATTCATGGTTCAAGTGTGCATGAAAAACAGGATGAAGATCATTAGTAGATGATGTGATAATTTCTTATAACTACCTCACATCCCAATAATTTCTTGTAAATTTGCAACAGTGAGGTGTGAAATTCTTTTATTGTTGAGAATTCTTGTGACCTTTAATCTTAAATATGTAATCATCAATGGTTTGGATTTTGGATGTTTGAGCATATTTTAGGTTTGCATTTATTATTCACCTTTTTACATTTAAACATCTATACAAGAAGTACATTGGTGAAGTTATACTGGCTATTTCTGTAGCATTGTATTACAGAAGAATTGTCAGCATCCTATGTGAAGTAATTTACGTTTATAAATTATTTTGGAATGCGTGCTCGTCGTATTTAACGTCACAGCTTAAATTTAACACTCCGTGCGAATTAATTCCTGCAGTAATTGGACGGTGGGCCATATTGAGGTTAATGGGAGTCGAGGTCTGGCACAAGAAAATTGTGTCTTATCAGTTTAGTTTTAAATTTCAACTCTAAGTTTTCAAGGGTAGACCTATCTCTGTCTTACACCCTGTGTAATCTGATGAAGCGGAAATACGGAATTTTGTTGTTGAAATGGTCTCACAAGGTTCAACGTCCTGCCCCAGGTCGTTTGCAACAGACCTCGAAGGCTTCGCCTCCTTTTATAATGCCAATTGTGTTGCGTATGGTGCTTCTTACTTTCTTACCCATTCCAGAATTGTTCACACTCATTGCGAATCAAGGGCTTTGTAGGTGTCAACGTCTTACCAAATTTTGGTATTATTCGTCAGCGTCTTCAGCCACTTCGTTTGTTACAATAATAGATTTTATTTTTTTTTGTCCATTTCCAGAACTAAAGGGAAATTAATGTTAGGCCAATATAGCAAAAATGACTGTTGATTTTGTGGATTACTTTTGGGGCGATAAAAATAATGGCTTCGACGTCCTCTACCATAACATGAAATATGGGCAACTCTCGAGTAAGGAACTTTCCGAGTACTTTCAAGAGAGGTCAAATATGGAGGAGGTAAACGGGAAAGCGTTCAGCAAGCTGGCGAAACAGACGACCAGTTGCTGCGGATTGGGTACGTTTGCTCCTCTTTGGATTGTACTTCGCACTTCGGCGGAGAAACTGTCCAACCTGCACATGCAGATGTTTCAAAAGCTCACGGAGCTCGTGAAGGAAATGACCAAATACACGGAAGAACTGCACAAGAAACACAGGACTGTGAAAGAGGAAGAGTCGAGGACACTTGAGACGGTTAGAACAATGCACTCGACGACTCAGACTTTGCAGAAGGCAAAAGAAACATATCAGCAGAGGAGTATAGAGTTAGAAAAACTTAAGAAGGAAAATGGATCGCCAAAGGATGTAGAAAAAGCCGAAGTGAAACTAAAGAAGGCCCAAGAGGACTATAAGACCCTGATCGTCAAGTATGGGACGACCAAAGTCGAATTCGAAGAAAAAATGACCCAAGCCTGTAAGCATTTCCAAGACTTGGAAGAAGCTCACTTGAAGCAGATGAAACAGTTTTTAAACACATATTCAGAAGTCGTCGAAAATAATCACGACTCGGTAGGTCAAGTTAATATGGAATTTAAGCGAAAATGCATGGAAATGACGGTCGACAAGCTTCTAGAACAGTTCGTGTTGAACAAGTATACTGGCCTAGAAAAACCTGAAATGATCGAATTTGAAGAGGCGACCGTGTCGTCGACATCACGGCCACTGGCCAACACGGTTAGTCCCGATTCGGTAGAATCGAAAGAAAAAGAAGGTAAAACGACCGCTCGTGACAGTCATCCTCTGAAATTCGAAGGATTTTTGAAAAGTCGGAGGCGTAAGGGTAAAAATGCGTCGAAGAAGAAGAAGGAGAATAGCGTAGATTCGTCCAAGAACAAAGATGAAAAGTCTGATGGGGAAGATGGTAAAGATGACGGAAGTTCAAAGACTGAAGTGTCAGCAGGACCAGAAATAGACGAGGAGGGCTACTGTATAAAGCCAAAAGTAGATCTGTGGGATCACGACAAGGGAAATTTTTATTCTAGTGGTGACAGCGACTCGGACGACGAAAGGGAAAGAAAAATCAAAGTAGAAATCAAGCCATTGGGGGGTAGTACGGCCCCTCTAAGTGCCAGTGTTGACGAATTGAGGGCAACCGTAGAGAATATATTGCAGCCTCCAATTGGAGGTTTGGCTACCATGGGCAGAAGAGGCTCCGGGTTGGGAGAAGACAGAATTAAAAGGTCCCAATCGGTATCCCAGCAACTGGGAAAACAGAGCAACGACCTCATGGCTCTCAACTTATTCCAAAGTCCAACAGTATCAAGTGCCAGCACTCCGACAGGAAACAACCCGTACGCTCCGCTACAGAGTCCACCAACATTACAGAGTCCCACTCAGACGGGAAGTGCTCCTCCGTCAGCGACAACGAAATATCCAGAGTTGGATGTCTTCTCCGAAGTAGGAGAAATACAGCCCATACTGCCGCCCAAACAAACCCGACAAACACCGACTCCAACCTTCAGGCAAACGCCAACACCAACGTCTGCTGTTCCTTTTGCCCTTCCACGTCCGCCGTCCCGAAGGAGTGATGGCCCTTCGCCAAGAGGACGAATGAGTCCTTCGGCCATATCACGAGCCGACAGCATAGGGAGCCTGGAGTTCCGTACTTCTGGTATCCCTGTAGGAACATCTCGAGGTCCGTCGCCTCTTACCATTGGCATGTCGGACACCATTCCCCTAGCTGTTGCATTTCACGAAATCTGTCACTGCTACTTCCGCGGTACCGACGAAACAAAATGCCAAGTGAAGATGTCCGGGGACATGATGGTTTCGTTCCCGGCTGGCATCGTTGCGGTCCTCGCGCACCACCCATCCCCGGCCTTGTTGTCTTTTCGCATTAAAGACATTCGTAGATTGGAGAATATCACGCCGAATAAGCAACTGGTGTCCATCGATGCGGCACAGTCTTCTGCAGACAGCCACGTCTTTGAATTCAATATGTCAGCGCTAACAGCCCTGCTAAAAAAGCAGGCAGAACAAAATCCAACTGCCTCCTACTTCAACGTTGACATATTGAAGTATTTCATTCGTCCGAAATCCGGGGCCGGGTCCTGCCCTTTCCAGCTGGTCGCCTACTGGAAATGTTCCTCAACGCACACAGACCTGAAAGTCGATTACAAGTACAATAGTCACGCTATGGCGTCACCCTCGCCTCTTCTCAATCTGACCGTTTCCGTTCCAGTGGACGGTGGTGTCCGAAACTTTCAGTCGAAACCAGAAGCCACATGGCACGCGGAATCTACCCGAGCTTTGTGGAAGTTCACCGAACTGTCGCAGCATAGCGAGGGCCACGGAGTCGGGTCACTAAGGGCCAGGTTTGAACTATCGAATGGCCCTGGTTCTCAGGGTACGATAGCGACCCAGTTCAATTGTGAGGGAACAACCCTCAGTGGTACAGAGTTCGAACTCATCGGATCCGGGTACAGACTGTCGTTAGTCAAGAGACGCTTCGTGTCCGGGAAGTACATATGTGACGGAGATGTGGACTCCAAGTACAGATATGCATCTCCTTCGAGCACGGAGAGCTAGCCGTTCCGAACAAGTGTTTTTGTAACAGGTTTAGTGTTATCAGAATAATACATATTATATATAAATGCACATAACAAGAAAGTTATATTATTTATTGAATAATAATTATGTTGATTATAATAAGGAAAAGGACAACTAAAATTGTTTCTATTATGTTGATGTTGTAATACTCACGTGAGGAGATGTGGGACGCCAAAGAAAAGTGATCAAGTATACAACAAATTAAATTCGAGATATTTTCTCGAAGCCTAGGAGAAATTACGTTGTATTTTACATACATGTACATCGAAAGTGTATATTTGTAAAGAAAAGCCAAAGTAAACGTCAACGCCGACGATCAAGCCTGGATGCGACTTCGTCACTTCTGGTCAAAGGTGGGTTTCGAATTTTGTTTCAAAACCCAGAGAAAACGCAAACGCCATCCGACCACTGTACTTATACCACAGGAAATATACAAGCATGTGTGTGTGCGCGTGTATTTAAGAATATTGCATTGAATAGAGCCTCCACCAGGGGTTTGATTGGCGTTGGCGTTTGCGGTTACTTTGGCGTTTTTTTTCGTATTGGGGACAGGCGTTTAGGTGTGCTGCCCAAATTTTTGATGTTGCTGCAGCCGCCTTTCCCTACCTCATCTATTTAGCTGAGTAATTTACGTATAAGTGGTTTTTTCTCGTTTTAGTTGCAGTCACGCAAGAGAGTCATGTTACCTGGAAAGGGTAAACATGGATTCAAACGAACAGGAAAAGGTGGAAAAGATATTGGGAAGGTGGTACCAAGTACATCCAAATCGAAGGAATCTCCGAGTGGCAAGGCGAAAGCGAAAGATTTGGACCTGATGGACGACAGGGATGGAGTCATCTCATCGCTGCCGCTCTTCAGAATGGCCGACAACAGTCGAATGCTGCCCAGATACACGGCTGTACTCGCCAGATCGGAGGAGGAAGGCGTCGGCATGGAGGATCTCGACACGCTTCAACTTGAGTTGGAGGCATTATTGTCCTGCGTGGCCGTTAGGAACAGGGTAATTCGGGAAGAAATCAAGCTTCTGGAATCGGCAGAAGAAAAGCGAGACAAAAAGACCAAATTGGCATTGACGAGTGGAGTTAAGCGGGGTGCAGCAAACAGAAGCGAAGACCGACCTATTAAAATCCTGAAGGATAGTCTAAGATCCGATGTGTCTGTACCAGGGAAACTGAATAAGGTCAAAGGACCTCCAGGTGATTATAAAAGTGGGATTGAATTTCAATACGAATTGTAGAATAGAAATCGTTAGGTATGTAATGATTGTTGTTCCAGGTGCAGCGGATATCCAGTCAAAAGATACGCCCAAACCGGACGCACCTAAAATAGTCATTCATAAAAACGACACGCCAAATAAGTTTTGGGCTTCTGTAGAACCCTATTGCTCGCCCATTTCTCAAGATGATTTAACGTACCTGGAAGAACTAATAAAAACACGGGAGAAAGAACGGAACAGCGATCTCATGAAAATACCGCCGCTGGGAAAACATTACTGCGCACGTTGGGCGGATGAAGACCTGGGTGATGAAGTCAAAAGACGAAACGAACCGACAGAAAGACTGGGGTTAGTGTAGACAAAAATAAAACCTGGTATGCAGGCTCAGAAGTTTGATGCTTACCTTTCATGCTTCTAGCTATTGTAGGAGAACTGCGGGTCCTCTGACGCAGCGTTTACTCTCCGCGTTCATAGAGGAAAAGATATCACCCCTACAGGAGACCAATGAGAATAAGGGGAATAGGGATATAAGTAGCCACCGTCAGTCATCAATAAAGAACGTTCAGAGCCTATCGTTTGAACGTCGAGTTCGTAAAGAATTGAGAGAGCAAGGTATTCTTGACGGAGATGAAGCCCCCAAGGTAAATGACAATACTCCTCCAACGTCTTTAAAATCCACTGAAGGACAACTCACAATGTAGGTTTTGTATGACTCACAGGAACAAGCAGACGATGAGCTTCTTCTTGAAATCAAAAGGGTCCAGGGTGAACTTCAGGTGATTTCACAGCACAATCTCCAGCAGTTGAAGCACCTACATGGTCTGGCTGTGTCGCAAATGCAACGGCAGGAGCTCAAGAGGAAGATCAAAGGAATCGACACGGAGGTTTGTTCTCAGATTATTTTACTTTTGACTTGCCTCTCGCGTGGCGTATGTAATTAATAAAAGGCTTGAAATCTTGTACAGTTGCTCAACATATTTGCGTCGAAGCAGAAGAAGAAGCACTTTACGAAAAAAGAAAAGGACCAGGCCTGGCGGTTCATCAAAGAAAGAGAACAACTTTTGAAACAGCTTTACGCCATAAATGGAAGTCAGTGAGGGCCAATCTGCTCGAACAATCGGGGAACAAAGTCAGCAGTTTCTACTGTTCACTTGTTTTACTTGTTTCTGTTCCTCCTTAACTGTTTTTTCCATACGAAAATACGTCTAAGAATCCTTGCAGACGAACCTTCAACGCGTGTTGGTTACAAAAGGTGCGCTTTGGTATGCGAACGATAAAATTAACGTGAAGAGATTTTATTAGTGAAAATTACACCACTTTCGCAGTATCAGACGAACTATTTTTGCAATTGAAAAAAAAAATGAAACGTGCCTTGATGGCCCACACGCTTCGGTGTGGTTGAAACAGATTTTAAGAATTATACACTATTGTCAAATACAGTCAATCAATCATTCAATTTAATTAGTTTTGAATTCGTCTCCAAATTTAAATTTCCTTGAATTCGCCTCTTGTTTAAGTGGTCGTTTAGCTGCTCTTAATTATTTACACATACGTATTTATTTATTTTAGTTTAACCTTGTAATTTTTAGAAATGTGAAACAAACTATCACCTTTTTTGCACCCAGGAAAAATGCTCGAGCCCAGACAGACTACCCCGTTGGGATGGAGATCGAATACTACGAGACTCGAATCTCCTCGAAGGTATTGTTCTCGGCGTCGAGAACAAATTGGGACAGAATGACCTTCCATTCTGGTCTCTGGTGCCTTTTAGTCGCCTCTTACGACACCCGGTGTTCCGGTTAGCCCTAATCTACGCCTAGGACCGTTTCAACCAAACCTACCTGTTTCACCTATTCATTATACAAAATCTTTTTACTTAGCTGCTTTGGAGATTCTTCAACTTTTTTATTTGAGGACAATCATTTTCCATTGGGTAAATCCGAAACATACAATCCCACTATGAAAAAGGAATTTAATAATACCCACTTGAGAATTTCTCAACCATCATTCACATTCAACCATAATTTTATCGGTTACGATTCAATTTACTCAATACCAGGCATGCGACCTCATTGGAAAAGTTTACCAATTCAATTACAAAATCGTAGAGTATTTATTTCGTCAAAGGTATATCGAAAATAAGTAAATAATAAGCAAATGTAATCAAATAAGAGGAATCGAAAAAAAGTGGTAATACCGCGCAGCACAAACAAAAGGATAAATATACCATGAAAGGTTACCAGAATTCGTTAGTTAATTTGGAAAATAATGTTTTTATTATGTTAAACAAATAATGGGAACAAAATTAATATTCAGGAGAAAAACAGGCAGTATAGAAACAAGTGTAACTCATGTCTTCCAAGTGATTCAGACTAATCAGTGCGAGATAACTTTAAAAATAAATCAAACACTATGTAGCCCAAAGAGCCAGAAAAGTACTTCTTATGCCTAAAAGGATAAAACATCCTCTCCGAAAGTGACACATCACGCTACACCCTACAGCACACTACAGACAAAAGCACGAATAAATTGACATATTTGTGTAACACGAGCGTATGCGACGAAATGGTAAGGTAACAAATAAACGGCGAGAAATTCATTTACCTGGGATACCCGACCAGGCATTAATCCTTTTGGTACCATGTGGTGTAGAGCGCGGACCAGCGATTGGGTTCTTCGATGGAAGACACAAAATACTATTTTGAGAAAAGCAAAAAATCATAATGGTCAGTTTTTTGTATTTGTATTAGGCCACGCGCGCGTTGTCATGATTAAAAAAAACGAATTCCGCGTAAAGCTAGTTTTATTAATTTACACTCTAAGCGCTAATGTTTAAGTAATGAATCTTTTAGAATTTTCTACTTTTTTTGAATATTGATTTGGTAGGAAACGCACTTCTGATCGACCACGTCTACTACTCGAATTGTCTACAGGACAACAATATAGTGTACTTTTATTCCGAATTGGCGACATTTCAGTGTTTAAATTTTGTAGTAAATTCGTCGCGAAATGACACCAACAAGTCATCACCCACTTATTTCAGGTAAGGTTTTTCGAAACCCATCCTTCTATATACTTATTAAAATGTGCAAAGTGTACCATCGAGAGAATCAATTTCGTGCTCAAATTTTGTAAGCTTCGTGACATTTCATGTAGAAATTAATGTCGTGACTTGTGATCAGGCATGGTATGGCCAATATTTGTGCAAATACCTTAAAATCTGATTTTGAGAATGACTGTGGCTGCAAAATAACGCATCTACTGGCTGAGTTGATCCAAACTTTTTCATTTTCTGTTCTTTGACAATCAGCAACAAAAATAATTTTGCATTGAGTTGATATGTCAGAAGGAGAGGTTGAATGGAACGCAAAAAGAATATGGGAGACAAACAATTGTATCACAAATGGCGATTCGCAAGACTGAAATGAGAAAACAAGCAGCAAGAAATACCCAAAAACGAATATAATTAGGAATCAGACTAGTTACCAAAGTCTTGGTATGCAGAAGACAGAATTTGAATGAAATAAGCTTGGCTAAAAGAGAAAAAAGCTATACCGAAGCTGACAAAAAAATTCTAGGTGAGAAAGAATGAAAATGACAAAATGAATATAAAAATTCAATAACGTCAAAGTAGTGCAGGTTTTTGTATTATTTTTACCCAGGAAAAACACCAAACCACACCTGATGTGAAACGAAAATTTAATGCAAAAAATTGTGGATGCAAATGGAAAATCATTGGCGTTATGTGAAATGTAAAATTACAAAATAAAATACAAAAAGGGAATGACAATATCGAAACTCCGTTTCTAGAATAAACTATCACATTATCAAATGACTACGGGAATGTGACCATAAAACAGCCCGTAAAGAGCCCAAGGCGCTCTGACACGTGTGAGACAATTTTAATTGGTTTCAGGACGACTAAGGCAATAGTTTTAAGTACGAATAATTTAGTTATTTCCCACTTAATGGTGTGGGAACCGGTCATTGATCAAAAATATCTCGATATATTCGATATATTGCTAACGTCATTGAAAAGCACGGCAGACAAATGTGACCGAACCTGAGGGTTGAGGTTCGGAAGCAAAAAAGCGGGTTGAACCGGGACCCGTTTAAGGCATCCGCTTACGTAACACTACTTCACAGAATGTTGCTACCACGTTAATAATATTAATGTTAACAATATAATTTAAAATTTTGTGTATAGTCCGTAACTGACCTGAATCTGCACACGGTTTTAAAGTGCTATCAACCTAACGTTGCAGTTCTTCCAACGTTCTTCCAGCTTTTTTATTTCCTCCATGTGGTATTCGGTCATCCTGTAGGTCGGTTCTCCTACATGTATACCTTTCAGTTTCCTGGGGTCCAGGTTCGCTCCCAGACTGTGAACCCCCTTGGCGAGTTTGGAAAACGGCAAGAGCATATCTTTGGTGACCGCAGCTGGCGATGTGATGACATTCGCTATGTTTGCCCGAAAGGACTTGAGAGCGTTTTCACTTTGAGAGGAGACCATGTTAAAATTCAGGTTCTTTTCAGAGTTTGACCTGTGATCCTGAGTCAGGTTCACAGCCATTCTCTTTGCCTCCTCGATTTCGTTCGACGACCGAGAGAGTTTACGGTTGATTTTGAGCGTTTTCGGCGGAGAAAGTTTGTCTTTTTCTTCGTCCTGCTTTGTCGCCAGCGACTCCTTGTACGTTTTCAAAGAGAGTGTGAGCTTTTTTTCGTCGAAGGCCATATCTGTCCTGGCATGTAGAAATGGTCGTTTCGGAGCAACCACTTCGACATTGATGTACCTCGATGGCGAGTCATTTGGGGCAGCAGGTCTTAGACAGGCGAACTTCGACTTTGGATTTTCATTCTTCATCAGAATGCCGACATTTGGCCAGTGGATGTGACGGACTCGCAAAAGTGGTTTGACTAGACTGTCCATAGAATCACTCGATGATCGTCGACTTTCCATCTGGCTATTCTGATGCGTTTCAATCGAAACAATAGGTGGTGATGGCTGGGGGTGTAAAACAGATTATGTATCCCTTCATCTTCAATGGATTAATTACATGAAATTTACAATTACTATAAAATTATTAAATTACCAAATTTTTAGTTTTGTTCATCCACTGATTGGGATTCTTTCTGAGATTTTGTCCTAGCCTGTTGATCTTTGAAAACTGTTGGGTGATATTGTTCAACGCTTTCGTTCCTGCACTTCTGAAGGACACTAACTGCGACTCCGATATATTTCTAGTCAGACCTGCGAATGACCAAATGTTATTTGGGTGATACTTCAATAGCACTCTGATGTGTTAAGATTTTTTGGTACCTTGAGTCAGGCCCAAATCCAGGTAACTACCCAGTCGACAGGATGCATCCGGTTCAAGTAATTTTGATTTTTGTTTCTCCATGGGCTTTCCTTGAATATACATCACGGGTGGCAGGTGTGATATTTCAAAAGCCACAAGAAATGTTTCACAAATTGCTTTTAGGGACTCTGATGTGATAAAAGAAAAGAATTATTAAGAAAAATACTGCAGTAGAAAAATGTACCTTTCCGATGGAAAACATGTTAACTCACCCAGCATCTCCTCCGTAGATTTTATAACGACGGTCATGTTATTGAAAAACCTCAGATTAGTTGAGCGAAACATATGAAAGTAGCCCTCTTCTCCTGCCACAACATAGTGAATTCTAATGCAGAACTGTTCAACGACTGGTGCCTTGTTGAATTTGAACATAGATGACACATTGCTCGGCTGTACAATGTTTGGACCCAATTCTATACAGGTAACGTCTTTAAGACTGACTTTCTGGTATTTGGTAACGCGGTCGACTTGTTCGTCGTAACTGCAAAGCACTTAAGGTTACATGACGAATATTGAAAATATTAATTTCCAAGGTTTCGCATTCAATTCACTTACTCGGCCACATAGTAAGCATCCTTCGTGAGTATCAAAATGGAATCCATGTCCGTTTCTGATGGATCTCCGGTTCTGTAACAAAAATGTTTGTATTTATGAGATCTTCTTTAGAGAGACAGAAAGGGATATTCTTTAACTTCTATTTTAGAAACTTACACAAGATCAGCGTTGATCAGGCCCCAGCCACCCAAAATCAATTCCGGATCATTGATGAGTAATTTTTTACTATCTTCTATTAGCAGTTTGACGTGTTCCGCCGTTGCAGTGCTGTCTTCTTCATCGCCTTTCTGTTCCGTATTGAATATCTCCTCAGATATATCGTTGCCACACATCATGTCAATACTTGCTTGACGATACGCATCTTTGAATCGACTTAGATAATACCTTAAACAAGACAATAAAAACATCGGTACAAAAAAACAAAAAACACACCATTGTAATGTGACAGTAACCTGCAAAAAATCGATGTTAAGACACAAATACTTTTGTGTCGATTTTGCCAAAGGAGCAAGAAAATATTTTGAAGTTTAGAGTTAACTTCGCGTATTATACTTATTGTGAAGAGTCTTACATAAAGTGACAGGTGTTTTAGTTCCTTATTGAGCAATTTACGATTTCTCTTTAAAGTGCAAAATGTAAGACGAATGAGCCTACTAATTAGCAAAATTGTACAAACCATAATATGAATGTTGCAGTAAAGATAAATAGATCAGACGTAGGTAAACTAAAGGAACACAAAATAAATAACGGATAACTTTGTTCTTTGTGAACGAATACGCGGTAAATAAATTAATGATAGAAAAAAGCAGAGCATAAAAAAATATAAGGAACCATAAAACATGTTTGCATATAGAGAAGAGTAAATGAAATAAAAATTACGGAAGGTGAAGTAAAACAGAAAAAAATGGATGAAAAGGCGTAGGCAAAGTCGAACTTATGGAAACTGTGAACAAAGTGATTGTTGAAATAGACAAAAGAATGATATTGATTTATAACAAACTTTTTAATCCGAAATGTCATCCGAATTAATCTGATTAATATTTAATCCGATTAATCCGAAATTTCAAATCTTCTAAGTGCCAAGACAGAAGTGCACAGTTACTCTCCCCATAGATTTGACGCTTAGCATCTTAACTTTCCATTAACTTCAAAGGCTTAATCACAGAAAGAAAAACAACAACAAATTAACTTATGAAAAAAAGTGTCCAAGTGACTTTACTGACCTCACAACGTGAAAAATCGCATTTGAAAGGACGATTTCTGAAGCAATAGGAATTTGTTTAACTACCTCGGATGAATTTTTCGGGAGTAGGGCGGTAGCCAAAGTGACCAGATCACCAGAGGCCAGGGCGATGTTATTTGTCAATCTGTTAAGTGAGTCGATTGCCTCAACTTCTTTTCCCTGCGACAAGTCGAGGGCGGCTTGACGATACGAGTCGAGGAGATGTACTCGCCAGTATCTGACAAAAGGAAAGGAAAACCTCTTATCTGGGCCTGTTCCCCGAAAACAGATTTAAAAAAAAATGGAAATACAGGAGGGCAGGAAAAAAATTATTGATGATTAATTGACCCCCTGGACCCACATCACGAGTACATATATTACTTCAATTGAATTTCAATGAGAGGACACCTTCGGTTGATGAGTAATAAAAAACTTTGGGTCGGTTCAGTCAGGTCAGTCAAAATATTGTCTTAAAGATAAATGTTTCCAAATTAATTTCCACAAAAACTACAGTTTTTATAATTTTGGATTTGACGTTCTTTTTACCTGTTGGCTGAGTTCATGCCGTCCTTCATGAGCCCAGTAAACTTTCTCTCTCCTGTTCTTGTGTAGTCTCCTTTAAGCGCATTCGTTCCTGTGTACTGCTTGCTGATTATATCGCCATTGTTGGCCCACAACAATTGAAAAGTGTTACGCACAGGTTGGGCGATCTGGCCCTCAGGTACCATCAATCCCAGTTTGGTCATTTGTATTTCCAAAACGAATTTCGCCAGGGCCGTCTGAAAAATTGTTTACACAAATCATGGCCTCAATACCTGTCCCT
Organism: Polyplax serrata; assembly: GCA_037055365.1. Classification (NCBI taxonomy): domain Eukaryota; kingdom Metazoa; phylum Arthropoda; class Insecta; order Psocodea; family Polyplacidae; genus Polyplax; species Polyplax serrata. The sequence continues at coordinate 2,228,566 of JAWJWE010000006.1, forward strand.
CATTACACCTGAAATAATAAATTCTACTTACTCACCTGCACGACATTTGTCCTGTCCAAGCAATCGATGCAATTGACTCTGAACACTCCGTTCTGAAGACATATGAGCCCTTCTTCGTCCGTCCAACAATAGCACATGTTCCTTACAACTTCTGCGAGACTTGCAATCAGGTAAGACACGTTTTCAAACCTCATGCCTCGACTAAAATAAAAAAATATAATGAGCAAACCGATATGTGTCTTTCGGATATCATTATTTGCCTAAAATGGCGTACCAATATTCATGGAAGTCAAAGGTGGCGTAAGTGATCATTGGATCGTTGTATGCCAGAACATGGTTAGTGTAAGCGTCCCAAACTGTTTTCTCTTTCCCTGTTTGTTCGACTAAATTGACGATGCATATTGGCCCATAAGTTTCGATCTCTCGTTGAAAATGCTTTTCAAAAACGACCTGCGTCTCTGCCGGACCTGAAAATGGATGGATAAATTGTGGATGAGGTACATGTATAATAATAAATCAAATTCAAAGGGAAATCTCCACAACTTTCCTTCTATAGCCTATTTAAGGCGCTTTAAAATATCTAAATTTAAACCAAAACAAAGCATACCTTTATCTAACCTAGGTGGAGGCCTGTACTTGTAACCGGGCTGTGACCAGAAAACGGGTACAGAACCTCTAATTTGCACGAAAGAGAACTTATGCTTTTGGTATACCAAAATCTGCTCGGTTTCGACGTAGTTTGCACAGTTGCCTTCTTCATCGACGCCTCGACGTTTGTATCTTGTACCGGCCCTGTGCCTGCTCCTCCTGGATATCAATATTAATTTAAAATTCTGAAAGGATGAGTGAAACAATAAGTTGGTGAATGTATGTTCTTTAATATGTAATATCCACCTCAGTACACCTACTTCGTGATTGGATACTACATTTTCATTTCCCATAAAATCACAGCCAATCTCTACTTTACAATTTTCAATTTGCACAAATCCTTGAATGACTGGTAGAATCCATGGATTGAACAAAGGGTTCTGAAAATAAAAAGAGAAGAATTTCAAAACAACCAGATCACAAACTGCACTAGCAATGTAAGAATAACTCAGATTCTGAAAACTGTTTGTTTTTTACAAACATTTATACTCATCAAATGAAGGAAAAGGAAAAACAGTAAACGCAATTTTGGTGTAACAAATGAAACAGCCCAAATTTCTTTCTTACTTTACTGTTCATGAGATCTTGGACCATAAATTTGTTCCAAAAAAATCTGTCATCAATCTTTTGCCACTTTCTGCACTCTTCACTGGAGTCCAAATTCAAGTTGTATTGCCTTTGTAAAGAATTTGTGAGATCACATGTCAATGAAAAGTAAAAACTATCTGTATCTGAAATATTAATAATTAAAATGGGTTTAGCTGTTTATATGATAATTTCATGACTCATAATCAGAAAATATTAATTTTAATAAATGTAGCTGATCATAAAAGATTAAATGAATTAAAATGATTGAATAATAATGTACTTAAGGATTTAAATTTACATTTAAATTTACAGATTGTAAAAAAATGGTTTGAATACAAATAAAAGAAAAGACAGGGAAAAGCAACCAGAAAACAAACCTGTGAAAATTTTATTAAGTTCATCTAATATTCTCTTCTCAAATTTCTCTTTGTCTTTGGATATGAATTTTAATTTAACTTGTGGAATGGCCAGGGCAGCAGCTTGCTGTGTAGATGTCTTAATACTGTTTGTTGCAGATTTCACAGCCCCTAATGTTCTGGCAAATGTTGACTTTTGATCAAAGAGACCTGCCTGTAAAGTCAATTTCAATATTAAAATGGAGCACAAAGCAAATTTGAATTTGTGCTATTTGAAATGTACCTTTTTGGTGAATGCTAAATTTTGATGTTTTTTGCAGTGTGTCAAGTTCAATGACTCTGTACCACCTGGTGACAGGAATGCAATAGACTTTATTTTGTAAATAATATGGCCATCTATATACTCTCCTACACTTTTGTATTCTTTTATCAGCAAAAGTCGTGGCTCGACTATCGAATCAATTTGAACTTTTCCAATGATGCCGTAGCATACTCCGAGACATTCGGGATCAACTGCCGATGCCAAATCCCATCCTGGAAAAAAGCAGTACATGTTTTGCTGGGACTATTAAAGCCATGCGTCGTTGAGATGGGAAACCTTGACAAATATCGAATATTTATGCTCTCTGACAAAAAAATATTTTAAAATAAAATACATGATATTTATAACAGATCTATCTCCACTAACCTGTCTTCGGAATAAGTTCACCGGTAACACGATCCCACCAGAGGCTGAATTCATTTTTGACAAATATATAAAACTGTTGAGTTTTGAAAAGTTCAATATTGGACGGGCAGTGGTATTCTTCCGTTAATTTTGACGTCATTTACAAAATCCGCGTGTAGAATAATTGATGTTGTTTAAGAAGTGCGAATACCGTCACAACGATATGTTTGATTTCCAATCTGAATCATTACTGAACTTTTCCAAAAATAATATAAAATCATGTTTCGAAATATAAATACAAAGGTATATCAATGAAGTTTCTATTTTTCAACGATGTGACGACAATTTTCTCTTTTTGGGGGACACCCATCTCCTGCCACGGGAGATTTTAATGATTTGAATTTTCGTAACTTACTTGTAACGCATAAAATTTTTATTAACTTCACATACAAAGCTCGTAAATTTGGGCTAAAAAACGTAAGTCATTCTCATCTATGTCTCTAATTAATGCTAATACATCCCATACAATGAATATATTTATGTTACGCTGCTCTTTGCAGTACTTATGGTCGCGGTCATTAAATTTGTTTTTATTTTTGCCAAAAATTGCCAAATTTAATAGATGACTATTCTTTTTGTAGTAATTTATTCTTCCCCGTTGAATAACTCAATATTTTTATTATAGTAAGTTGTCTGTCTTGTATCAAATTAATTCGGCATTAGTGATCATATTTGATGAAAATTAAATTAATTTAATTTGTTAAAGTGATCTTCTGGGATTAACTAAAAATTGGTTTTATGTGGCTTCGAAGCTCGGATATTCAACTGCCACCGTAGACCACCGTAAAATACACATGCCAACAGATAAATAATATATATTTCTCTGAGTAATTTGCTAGCATGAAATCTTATTTCTACAGTGTGACACTAATTAATATTATTAACTACGTAGGACAGACTGCAACGGGGACCAAATTCTCACGCCTTTTTTCTTGCTCTCATTTCCTCCAGTTCCTTTCCTCTGCCTCCTTTTGCTGATCCATCGAATCCAAATTTGTGACTTGATGGCCTCCTGCCCAACATGTCCGTTCTCGACTTGGAACCCGTAGATCGTCTCATTGTCGTCATTTGCTCGTGACCAAGTTTGATGTCCCAATCAGCTTCTGCCAGAGCTTTTTGGTACTTCTTCAGTTCAATGCCGCTGAACTCGATTTCCGCCAAAAGCTGCTCACTCTCGAGTCTTTTATTCTGCAATGTGACTTCTGGATTCTTCATGTCGCTTCCTTTTAAGTCTATTTCCGTCAGTCTGAGACTGTCCCTCTCCATTATCTGATCCTGTATGATACCTAGTTCGAGTTCTTTCATTTTCAATTGGAGGTATACTTTTTTGAGGGATTCATCCCTTGAAGTGAACTGACTCTTCGGTCCGTATATGCCCGTAATGTACTTCTCTAGATCGTTGAGTAGTTTTTCAACTCTTTTGGAATCCGAGTAGGTCACGTCGAAGCCGAAGTCCCTGTCTGCGGTTTGATTGCACAAGTCCGCAAGTATCAACTGCACTTGGGTCATGATTCTCTTGCCTTCTTGTGAGACAGAGCTCATTTGATCGTCTTTATTTACTTCGTGCAAAAGTAATGCTAGGGTCTTCAGCAGGACGTTTATGTTTTGGGGTATTACATAGGTCTTGTCAGAGCTTCCATAAATTGTGCACTGGACGCTTCGATGTACTGAATCTTTTGATCCCAGTTGACGTCCGAACCGGAAGGGATTTGAGCAATGTGCCACTGTAGTCTCACCTTTGAAACTGGAAGTTTCAGGCTGGTTGGAATTCTTCAATTGTTGGTCCTTCTGCGGTGCTATCAAAGAGTCCGGGACATCTGTTTGAACCAGGCAGATATTTACCGTCTGTTTAGATGCTGCTTCCCTCTTCTTGTCAATATTAAACCTCGAAGACTTTTTTCTGCTGATGGATACCTTGCTGGTTTTCGTGACAGAATTTCTTTTAGAAGATGGCCTCTTCAGGTGTTCCTCTTCAAGTTGGTCATTTTCTGGCTCTTTGGTATCTGCCAGGGGTGCTAGGCTCGAATCGACTACTTGTTGGTCGGGTTCGTTGGAAATGGTACTCTCCACTTTAGATAGTTCGCTAATTTTACTCTGGGACCTTTTAAGCTTACTCGCTTCCCTGTGTAATTCGTTCTCGTTAATCTCGTCCATCACTGAAGGTCCTGGTAAAACTGGAAGTGGATGTGGGTGGTATTTGTAATGCTTTAAAGCGATCTGAGGATTATAGGTCTTGTCGTTGGCTAGTGAACTTGCAGGCTGGATACCAATCGATGCTTTTATCTCTTCAACTTCATCCAATATTTGCATCGCTTGGGGTTCCTTATAGGTTTTGCTCATTCGTGGTAGGTACGACATGATGGGCAGTCAACGTAACTTTCCAGTACTCAATATTTCATCACATCAGACCTCAAAAACTTGCCTTTTTTGTCGATCTTGCATTTCCAAAATTTAAAAATGACAATATATTATGATTTTATTTATTGTTGAAAAAACTCTTTCAGGAAGGTAGGCATTAAGCAAAAGAGTTTCTTCAGTTTATTAATAATAAATGAAATATTGAAATGTTACTCAAATGAACTCAAGAAGCCATTTATGAAGTACGAGAATTTCATAACAATTATCTATAATTAGGTATAACAAAATAATGGAATCATTAAAGTTTTTGTGACTATGAAAAAAGAAATGACAACATCGAATATACTTGGGTGAATAAATGACAGAGAGCACCAAACTTAGAGACGCACCTTGTAAAAGTGTCCAACCATTATTTTTTATATTGATATATATAATATCGTTATTGTTATAACAATCCCGGTATTAGTTTTTGAAAGAAAAACTGTCATCTCTTCCTGGGTGAAGTAGTGAAAACACGTAAACACGGGAGAGCGCCAAATGAACATATTTCCATTGTTACAGAATGGAGTTCGGAGCGTAGTTCGGCGACAAATTTACCCGATCGATGCGCCACCGTCGCACAGATGGAAAGAAGAAATAGAGTGTGAGAGAGAAAGGGATTGAGGTAGAAAAAGAGAGAACAAACGTCATATTGAAATGTGTTATAAACAGACTGAATGTGATGACAATATAAAATTTTCGATTGTCAGACTTCGTAGTCTCTCATTTTGAATTAGGTTGGGATGAGTCGATTAAAAATGATGAGTGACACATCCTCAACGGCTCGATTTAACGGTTGAAAGTGACGTTGAATTTCGGATGTTCAGTTTTTAAGGTTGTGTCAACTATGACAAATAGTTGGTTTTTTAAAAACTTGTAATTTTTTAACAATAAAGTTGTAAATGAATACGAAGATGTGACACAAGTGTATAAGAAATTGATGACAACTGAGTGGACGTACCTTTAAAGAAAGTGTCATTTCGTAACTTGGTTAAAATTGTCTGAACGAGACACCAAAATAATAAGTTGTACAAGTTCAATCCATTATTACTGCCACTATTTGTGGATTTGTTTGGTTTTGGGAATAAAAAAGAAGAAAGAATTGGTGAATTGAAAATACACACTATTTACTGATTAAATTGATGCTGTGATTTGGGTAAGTTAAACAGGCACATTCAAACTGGTGCTAAAGTTTAGAAATTCACTTTTTTTACCACAACAGTTTTATTTTGTTTCTTCCTTTCAAACTAATTTCATTTTTATTTTTGTAGAGAATTATGCTTCCTAAATTTTTCTTTATTATTTTGTTTTCAACTTATTTAATTTCACATTTTTCTTCCTGTGTGTGTCACTTATTTGTCTTCTGTCACTATAATATTGGTAATTTTAAATTTTTAAATAAATTGCTCTGTATATTGAAGGGTGTAACAAGTAGTAGAATTACTATTTTGGTTACTAAATAAGTATTTAGTTAAATAAATTAAACAGCAACTAACTTAAAGTTAAGAAATTAAAAAACTTCAAATTAAATCAAATTGTGTAAAATGGATTTGTTGATCATATGAAACACACTAAACATTAATAATTTCCCACATTTATAAAAATTAAACAATCAAATAAATCAATCTTTAGTTGTGCAATTCCATACCTTTTTCTTATTTCACAGAATTATTATCTGATCTGCAGTGTCATAATTAGGAACAGACCAATTGACAAATTAATTCCAGAGGCTGCCTGAGTTATACTTTCATTGTATTACAATCTTGAAAATGACATCAGATTTGAGGATTGGGACATCATTAGATGTTTTTGCAAGTGCACATTAAATACAATACAGTTTTCTTTATTATTTATTATTAAAATATAAATAATGGCCCTGTTGTATTTAAATACAACAAATGTAGAGGTTGTACTTTAATGAGTTATTGACAGAGAAGAATTTACACAATTTGTGAGTGAAGAGTGGATGCAGGTGTAAAGTAATCAGATTGCTTGGGAAGTTGTGGTTGTATGTTTGTCATCATTCTATTTCTTAATTCTCTTTTTATTTTACCCTTTGACCAAGTTTTATTCTTTTATTAAATTCTGCCTCTGTAATGTTTTGTATTTCAATCACAGATCACACTCCTTTATTGCCTTATCTCATTTTTTTCTTCTTCTCATTGATATTTGTCATCTGCTGTCTGTCAAAGGTCTTTTATAGGTGTTATTTATGGCACTTTTTTTCTTCTGTTTGTCAAACATTTGGTTTCCGGGTTACTTTTCTGTTTTAAAAACACACCCTTCTTCACTTCTCTTTCAAGTCTTCTTCCACTTTTCATATGCAACAGTTTTTTTCTCTATTTCTTAAAAAAACTAATCATGTATCGCAAATTTACCCGTTCCACAGCAATTTTTTTGGTAGTATCCTAAGCCTCAGGACGTATTAAATTACACATATATAGCTTTCACCTGCAGTACAAAAATGACGGAAATTGTGGGTAAACAGCAATGAAATAGTACTTTGTCAACACCTCCATGCACGGCAATAAAATAAATTTTGTACCTGGATTTAAAGGTCTTGAGGCCGAGAGCATTTATCCTAGCACCTCAAATAAACATTCGTGGATGCCTTTTAATTCACTAGCCACACGCTCTTGCAACGAAGTCTAATCCTCGGAAAGCTTGAAAATTAGATCGACCTAAACTACTTTTCGAGATATTATAATTTATCGAAGAGTGGAGTCTCGTTCTTCAAATAAAGCAGGCATAATACAGCAAAATCAGACGTGACTTTTCAGATAAAATCGTGATGAGATTGGATGTGACAGCATACGTCAATGGGAATGAGTGAAAAGTAGATGGACGGAGGATGGAAGGTGGAAGAAGATAGAAATGGATAAAAGGATAGAATACGCTACCAAACCTACTGGTAAATCGGTTAATTCTCTAAAAGGAAAGGGAGAAAGCGACCTTGTTTCTTTTACGCGACAGACTCAGGGCTAACAACATTTCTCTCTGTCATTTCGTAGATTTTTATGTTGCAAAATTTGTCTGAAATAATATTGTAGAACAGTGACCTCCAACCAACGAATATGCCACTCCCTTTGAACAGCCATTTTGGTTTGTGAGGACTTCAAATTGATGAGGATGTTTAATTATATTTACATTGGTACCGTGGGGTTCCTTTTTGTACCGAGTATTGTTGATTGAACTTGAGCATCTCGTTATCATTTTGTCTACTTCTTTTTTGATTCTTAGTTGCAATTTTTTTATTGATCCTTGTTGCTGTTTCCTTGAATTCTTTATTTTGTCTCTCCTGGTTGTTTACTGATATTGCCTTCTATTTTTTCTCCACTTTTTAAAATTTCACTTTTATATATTTAATGCGTGACTCATCAACTCTTACAAAAATTTCATGGTTTGCCTCCTTTTATGAAATTCTTTTATTCAGTCTATGTGTGAAATGCTCATTGCTTGAATTACGTGAAAAGGCTACCAGCGCGAGTTTCAGAAAATTATTTAATAAATAAGGTTTCGGAGAAATCTCAAGGACTGAAGCTCATTTGGCAAAATATTAATTTAAACGAAATGTCAGATCGGTCGCGTAGGCGACTTGGAGGAGAGCAAACTGTGGAAAAGAGAAATGTAGTTCTTATTTAGGTCAAACTTGCATTTAACCTTCAACAACCCCACGACCTTAACGAAATGTGCCAGAGCAGACAGTTGAGGTGCCCGCACGGCCCTAGGCCTTCTACCGCCAGCTTTAGTTTTTTTAAACTACCCAAGTTCACCTGGTCTATTGGTTAGCCCAGTTCACTTTTAAAGATTTCGTGTTCGACGCAATCCAAATAGTTAATTAGGTCAATGATACTCTCCGATTGATTATTATCGATATCTTTGGTGTGCATTGTTTCTGTTGTTTCCGTTTCCACTTCAGGCGGCAGTGTTTTATTGCTTTGCGTTTAAGTAAATTTAGATTCTGCGACTAATTTCAAAGAAATGTAACCGTCTGACTGCCTTATTTATTTCTGTTTTGCTTTTTTTTTTAAAGACGACACCACGGCCCTTTTATCAAAGCGGTAAAATTCGTCACGCTGGAGTTGCGGGGCCTCTGGGGGTGGTTTCCATTCCTGTCCCCCAAGCCCCTACAGCCAACATCTACGAGAAGAGAAGCAACACCTTTCCGAGGATCTCTAGATCTAGGTCGGCTGCTGCTTCAATGGTCAAATCGATTGCGATGATTAGACAATCAAGTTTGAATCGTTTGGGAGGGATGATCAACAGCAAAAGACAACAAAGTAAGTAAATTGAATTGAATGGATAATGGGTTGTTTTATTTTGCCCAAAAAGGCTTTGAGTTGTTTTGGCTTTAAATATGTAATATAAAACAGACGGATTGCCTAATACCTATAATTTATTGGTATTTACTTGGGGTTTTTAAAAAATCATGCAAATACATCATAATTTGTCATTAATATATAGGGAGCGAAATAAAATATATTAAGATTTCCCGTGCGGTTGTTTTCGTCCGCAATACCCAGAATTAGCCAAGAATCGTCTTCGAGCTACGTAACGTAGATAGTACACCCTTACATAAATTATTTTAATTATATATTGGAATTCACGGTATTCAAAATATATTGTTCTTCCCAACCTGATAAAGGCTTACTTTATGTGAATGATTAGGTGAATATTTATTTAATTAGTACAAAAAATAGGAAATATCAATGATGATACATGTGGTGATGATGGAAAAAGAACTGAAAGTGACCTGATCTCACCTTATTTAATGGCCCGTGTGTTACTACTCACACGAGTCAATTTAAATTTTAATGACGGTCCCTGTGGTGATGTTATTCATCGTATGCTTTTTTGTTTATATCAATTTTTTATTTAATTTTACATTATTTATAGTTTTGTGCTCTGCGCAATTATAATCGTCGACCTTTGGTTACTAATAAAACTGTTTGCTGTAGCTTTTCTCATGTAATGTCCCGGACAGTATTTTTTTAATTAATTCACTCCAGGCTCGACATACATAGTACCACTTCTTAGTATTTTGTTTTAGATTTAAGCATATCGGATCGCCGGCTTTGTTTTCTTTATTTTGTGCTTCTTTGAAAGCGAATTTTTACATTCATTCATTTCACATGTATATTAAAAATGCTGCTTCTCAATTTTCTCACAAATTTCTTCTGCTTCGCAGTTGTTCACCTTTTATTAGAAAAGGCTTTATATTTTGATCTTTCCGTTATTTTATATCCTTTTTGCCAAACTCAAACCACATTAACTGGAAATCTCATAGTTTTTAAGGTATTTCCTTATTAATTCCTTCTATCTTATTACTTAAATTATTTAATTTCTCTGGGTTATGTTTATTTTACTCCTTCAAATTTCTCTTTCACAAATGAATCTAACCTTATTTATAAATATGTTCATCTGCGCATCCTTATCTCTCGAATATTCAATAAGTCAGGATGCAAAGGTAAACTTTTTAATGTTAATATGTCGCTAGCATTATTTATTTCAAAACATTTCCTACATAATCCTCAAATTAGCTTTCTTCCATACATTTGGTCTTCTCTTTTTGTCTATTTCAGTCTTTTCAGTCTATTCAGGTGGTTCATTAACAATTTGGCGTACTAGTAAGTTTTGCTCTATTACTAGGCATGTAATAATTTGTGATCGCTGTGACACTACTTATAATTCTTAACTTTATTTTGTCAACACATGTTCCCTTTAATGTAATTCGTTTGGCTTCCGTTGTCAATAAGTAATTTTCCTTTGAGCTGTAGGTTTCTTTCATCTTATTCCTGAATGGCTTCGTCTACATAACCTGTTCGTACCGTTCTTCTTGTCAAACAACTTTTGGATTTTGTACCCTCATCGCTCAAAACTCACCGAGGGAGGACCTAAAGAGGAACTTTCTCATCCCTCAAATTAATCCTCGAATTTGATTTCCACGTTCTTTGTTTTGCTCTTGTTTAAATTTCAGTAATTGTATGTAGTACCCTGCTACGCATTAGTTGTTAAATTTATTTAATTGATCTGATATTTAGTCTTCATAGTTGTAAATCCCATATTATTAAATGTAAAAATTTTAACTTTTTATGTTTAATATTATTATTATAATAAGGTATTCCTTAGCTATTACATAGCTAAGAGCCAAAGTTTTAATTTTATGTCACGGTATGACTAAAGAGGTCCAGTCACGGTCATCTTATATTTTGCTAAAATTTTGCAATTACAGAAGAATAATTTATTTCTTTTATTATAATAAAGTGGTCGTAAAATTAAGGACCCGGCACGAATGATATCTGTTAACTTCACCGAACGATTTCTATTCAGTGAACCCAACAAAAATGCTAATTCCTGTCCTAACAAGCATGGAATGTGGGACTCGCACCCACTAAAAATACCTAGAGGTGCCTACCTTTCTGTTGGAGAGCGGACCCTTGGGCAGATATTACTCACAACTATTTCAGAAAGTTACCGTGTCCGGAGCGACTGAAAGTGATTGCATCTCTTCTCGTCGACTCCGGCGCACATTCACCTTGGCAATGCCTTTCCGTCAGTACTTTACCCTAATGGAATTGCTGGATGAGGGCAGCAGCTGACCCCTGACTGCCTCCCATAATGTGCAGGAATACAAGAACGCACGCCACCATCCTTGCACCCCTGCCCCAGTTGTTACATTAGGCGTCTTTTACGACATCCTGTGCTTAGGTTGGTCCTATTCTAAGCCGGGAACCACACGGGGCACTGCTCAACTCCTGTTGTGGGTTGCAGAGCTTAGTTTTTATACAACCCAGTAGTTACATTTTACATTAGTTTTATTTTATTATAAGAATTTCCCTAATTGTTCTACACAGTTAGAAAAGTCACTTTTTAGTCATTTAATTTAATCTAAAATCTCAATGTTTAAAATACGAACGTAGCATCGTAGCGGTTTGTTTCGAACATTTCAGGCAGGTCTGTCCATAGATAAAACAAACTCAACATTTCAAAAAGGCGGTGATCGGATCGTTCATAGATGCAGCTGTGTAACCCACAGTGACGTCACGCGGACTGAAAACTGGTTGTTGTGTTCTTGTGAATGGGCCGCCATTACATTTTTGTGAGGAATATTCCTTTACTACAATGAAGTAGGACTTATTAACATAGTGAATCAATGTTATTCTGTGAATGTAATACAAATTTTGAACGATATTGAAACGTAACTGTAATTTGATCGAATATGACGAGTAAGTATCGTTGCGGCTGGAGCGGTGGGGCTTTTTCTTCTCGCCTTGCTTTTTTGTTATCTACTAATTTATTTGCGTCTGCGAGAGCGATGAGTTTCGTCGTGGGTTTCCCGCTCGCGAATTCGTCGCAATGTGTCTTGACCCACGGAAGACTTCTATTAGAAAATGGCAAATAATTCGGCAGCAGCCGAGATGGCCGTTTCAAAAACATATTTACCAAATGAAAAATCGTTTTAGGCCCCCATGCGGTCGTTTCAAATTTTCATTGTATTAGTGAAGCGATCTGTTTTCAAACCTCTGCTTTGCTTATGGGAGGTCCTCGACGTGAGTTTTGCGTTCTTTCTGACCATATTGACACCTGTCGAACAAGTGATGCTGTCAAAATGTATTTCTCGAGATGAAATTTATTTCCCGGTCAGACTGACGCTCGAAAACGTTAAGAACAAGAGGCGATTCGCACGGCGTAAACATCCCGAATGGCTGGGTCAAAATTCATTGTCACACACGAACCATTGCTAATTGGGTCGTTTAGGTGGATTTGCTCATACACAGAGACATTTCCTCTTCAATTTGAATATAAGAAAATTTAATTCATAAGTTTAGTTTATTCTGTATTGAGTTGTTTGTAGTTCACAGAAAATGCCTTATCATTTATTGTGATCTTGAAAATGGTCAGGTGCTTCTATTGTGAAATGACAAGGCAAATTAATAAATTAATCATGCTTCTTTCATGGTGCACATACCATTTCAGTGTTGCTTGCACATGATCATTTTTTCTTCAAGTAATATTTAATACAAAAAATCAGGTATCATTTTGTTTTAAAAACAAAATCATGCCACCATCACTCCAATTTAACAAGCTTAGGTTACCCTTCAAGGTGTAAATGTTGATTGGTTTATTTTGTTATTACCTTGTTTTTAGCAAATGATATTTAAGAACATTTTACTGTTGGGTTTCCATTATAATAATTAAATAGAATTCTGAAATTAGTTACCGCATCATTACATACAATAAAAGAGATAACTGCAATGGCAAACATGACTTCTTTTTAAGTAAATCTTATTTTTCTCCTAATAGATAATGAAAAATAATCAAATGACAGGAAAAATTAAAAGTAGTTCAAAAATAGCATACATGTCTTAAGATTAGTAAAGGGAAATTATCATATTATCTGAGAGAATGTGTTCAATTATCTTCTCAAGTAATTTATTTATAAAGAATCGTGAATTGTCTGTAAGTGTGGAAGGAAAGGACATTACTCCTCAGTTTACTTAAAGGTAATAGGATTTAAGTAACATTTATAGTGTTTTGCCATTCACTGAAAGCACCTGTACATTTGTTTCCATAGCACATTTTTTACAAAATAAGTTACTTCTTTCTTGTCTCAACAATTAATCAAGGCTTGTATACTTTTCACTTTTTAAAAATTGTTTACAGAATTATGTATGTTGTTTTGCACTTAAAAAATTTTTGTTTTTGTTAAAGGAATTTCATTATTTATCATCTCTGCTGTCTGAGTAATTTTCTCAAGTCAAAGATTTGGCACATTGTAACTCAAAAATGGCAGGTCTTATTAGTGAATTTCTTTGAATAATAATATAAGTACACTGAGCCCAGCCAGTTTTTACATTTTGCATCAAATAAATTTTTTTATATTCATGTTATTGTATTGCACATCATATTTTACTGCAGTTCTCCTTATGTATTAATTTAAGAGCCATTAGCTTATTAATTACCTTTGAGAATGGAAATTAGTGTAAAAATTTTTTAGAGGATTTCACAAACTGTAAATGTTAGAAATGAGTTTAAATTTTAGTAAAATTTAAGTGTTCAAGAATAGGGGTCTATGCCTAACTATAATTCCTGCTTTCTTCCCCCTAGATTAAACTTGTTGGATAGGAAATGGACAGAAGTATCAAACTTTTTAGGTCAAAACAAAGTTGTACTTTGTAAATATATTCTCATCTAATTTGTTCAATTAATTTATTAGTCAGCTTTGTTTCTAAATCCGTGACCTGTTGGAGCGAAATCAAAAATAAAAAGGGTAATTTAAATATCTGTCTCATCTTGCTCGGAACCTGAACTTGACGCTTTTGGTTTTTGCTCCAACTCAGTGTAAACAGACGTAATTTTTGTAGCTTCAGTCTATTAATATTAAATATTTTCGTTACTTTTTTTAGGTAATGGTGATATACAATGGTGCTTCTCCCAGGTCAAAGGCACGTTGGACGATGACGTTCCGGAAGGTAAGTTTTTGTTTTTGCGCTTATTCTTTTACACTATCGTAGGGCATCTGACCGACAGCAAAACTTGTTACGAGGATTTCGCCTGTTTATTCAGGTTTTTCCACGTGTCGGCATTTGCCTGGGTCACCAGCTTATTTGGTATCATTTATTTATTTATTTATTTATTTATTTATTTTTTGTGTATTTGGAAAGTGAGAATTTAAGCAAGTTAGTTTTTTTTGTTTCAAAATTTGAGAGGGCGGTGAAATTTCCCAAAATAAATGAAGTTTAGTGTGACGCCTGAGTGCTTTCAATTAGATGGTGATTATATTTTTTATTTGGCCGGTTGGTACCTGGTTCCTGTGACCAAAAAAACTGGAATCTATATTTTAGTTTCGAATTTCCCCATTGTGTAATTTACCTATTATTATTTCGTTTTTACTTTCCTGGTTTAAGTAGATTTTTGGGAATAAAAATGGTATTGACCTCGCATTTTGTTTCAAAAATTAAGTATTTCTCTTAAACCTTTATTACGTATACATTAGATATATTTAACCAATTTCTGTGTTATTTATTAGTTTACGTGTGTTGGTTTCTTACTTATATATATTCTCTAGTTACTTGTTGAATTTTTAATGTAACTTTTGTAAAAAATGTGAACAAGGTTAACTCAAACTTGTTAAGGTATACCAGATTATATTATATTTAATGCCAGATATGGCGGATATGTTGTCATGCATTCCTTACCTAAAGACGTACATTAGTGAATTGTTTAAAGCTTTTGTTAGTTAATACTATGGGGGCACGAAATATTTTATGAGTTTTCGGAAAGTTCTAGTAGGAAATTTTGATTTATACATGTACATTTACTTGTGGTGGCATTACTTTAATAAAAAAAATATATTTTATAGACTGAAGTGTGTATTCTGAAGTATTTTATTAAGCACGTTGTCTCTATGCGTAATTGCTTCGATGCTTTTCTTCTTTATTTGTTTATTTCATTGGAGTGGACGAATTAGAAGGTTTGGGTATTAGAATTGACCAAATTAATGTCGAAGGGAGTACTTTACAGATTTCTTTAACTGGCAAGTCTCACTACCATTAATAGTAATGCATACAAGTAATACTTAGTACAATGTATATTTACACTTTTTTATTATGTTATTGTTTGAAATACTTAGGATTGTAAGTACTGCACCATTTTTTAAAAATAGCCCAAACTCTTTAATAAAAAGCGCTTGGCCAACACTATTTGAATTTCATAGGCAATGTCATTTGATTTGAAGATTATGTTTTTAAAATTTAAATTTTGTCTTATATCTAATATCAACTTTTTTAGGTTTGAAGTACTTTGAAAATCACGGGGTGTATGTTATTGCTATTAAAAGAAAATGTGGGGCTTAAAGCCATTATTTTGACAAATTTGGTTCTGATAGGTTATGTGTTATGGGACCGTTCGAGTTGGAGCCTGTTTGTTCGAGCTGTGGAAGAATTCTTGTCGGGGAGAAGGAGAAGAATGTGAAGAAGAGATTTATAAATTTAAATTTCTCTTCTCATTACCATTTTTCGCACGCGTTAGAAATGAGATTTCTTGACGTAATTGTCAAATCCGTCAGTCGATAACACCTTGAAGAGAAACATCCTAAAGAAGAAACCATGCGGTGTAACCCTTGCGGTTTCTATTGCCCGTACTGAATGGGCCTTTGAGGTTTTGCCATAAAAATCTGTTCGTGGGTGACTGCTTGAGTACTCGGTTGCGCGTTCTAGTTACATTGAGGATCAACTTGCAGATACTCGGAACCATAAATGGGGACCAGGGATTGAGTCATTTACTTCCAATTGATGTTAGAAAGTAGTTGATTGGGAGGTAACGGTTCTGTTGGTGGGTTTATAATTTTTCGTGGTGGTTTCGGCTACCAGCACCATAGGAAGTTTTGGGCCAATCCTTTAGACTTATTTAGATTTAAGAAGGCTGTAGTTCGCAGCTAAACACTCAATGAACTCCATATGATTCAATGCAATGTTTGAAAATTTTTTGTTGCGACTTACTGATAAACTGGTGAATCCTTTGCCACTGACTTTGAGAGCTTAAGATGCAATTGAATGGTTTTATGGGTCGTCACAAATTTTTACAAATTTTTATTCAAATTTCGGTGATTGAGCCATATTGAAATCGTTTTCGATTCAATTTATATAAATAAATACCCATTCTATTCTTTCCTTTTAATGAATATTACAATTTAACTGTTTCAATTTCCAAGCCGTTCACAATTTACCCGTTTTGGTTTTTCGTAGATCATCTGAGTTATTGGTACAATTCTTCAGGTGAGTTTTATTATTCAAAAACAATAAACTCTCTGCCGTAATCTGTCGTAGTCTGTACTCTTCTGTTCAATTTTTTTTCATTTGATGTCACCATTCTCTTACCTTTTAAATAACTAGACGGTTTTTGCAACCCATCGTAGCGTCTAACATGCATGACAAATTGACTTGAGTGAAACTATTTGACGGCGGTAAAGCAATCAGCACTTCGACACCGGAAGAACTTTTTTATGGCGTGATAATGAACCACGGGAACGTTGAATGTTTGGGTTTTGTTGTTAAAACCATTAGACTTGTGAAAGTGTCAAAGGCATCGGGTCTTAGGATGGAAGGATGGACAACTAAAGAGTAAGGGACAAACTGACATGGAAAATGTGTTCCAATTGGTTACGCAGTGACACAACGAAAAGTACAAAAATTGTCATTTTTGACCATTAATATAATTAAGTACTCCACGTGTTTGTACACCTGACCTTCGCCCAGGACAGTGACATTTGATGACAGTAATTTAATTACCCTTATATTATGATCACCTTAGAAGATTTTGAACAATGTATAATTTCTTATTTACGTCATGCATGTTACATTACATTGGTCCAGTTTTATTGAAACTAAGAATTTAATCATGTAATTCGTCCCTAATGGTTTTTCAAAAGGCTGTCCAAAATGGAAGTGTTGGGGTGAAATATTAAAACCATTTACTGTGGCCTTCTAACATAACTATGCTTGTGAATGGTATGATTATGTTAATTAAGAAAATTAGGAAAGGTTAAGAGCAGGACAAAAAATACATAAAATGCATAGACATTTAACAACATTGCTGTGGAGAACAATATTCTGTCCTTCAACACTATGTGAAACCATCATTTTGACTTCTAATACCGGAAATTTTACTACATCTTCATTATATCATAATAACAAAGGCATTAAGGAACTTCAGTTCGTTTTGGTGATCATGAATTCGTAGAAGTGGCAAAATTGGTAGGTCTGAAATTACCAAACTTTTGTCAGTCGGGAAAATAGTTTGATTAATTTAGTATTCCTTCACCTTTTGTTGACATATATCGATTCGTTTCATCATACGTATCACTTCAATAATTGACATAAAATCTATTTATGGAGCAACAGTTTTATTCTTCTTCATTTTCCACTTTTTCCTTTCGGCTCAAAAGTGTTTGTGTCTTTTCTATATTTCCATTTTAAATTTCCTAGACATCTGTTGTCAGTACATGTACACTACACAGGTGTCATGACGACGGGAGTGGTCCCAGGAGGACGTGTTGAGAAAGTGTGTACAAATGAATTTAAGCAGTTCTGCGAAATTAGTTAGAGTAGAAAGTTTTTAAATACATTCCGGGAACTATGAAACTGCTAAGAACCATGTACAGTGTTTTAAGTGGAGTATCTAATTCTCAACTGTATCATTTTATGGTCCTGTACCATTAAAACCGATTTACGGGACACCAGAGAAAACAACTAGGAATGGATTTGGAGTTCGTCCTGAATTACTCTTACCTTGGCCATTACTTTTTTGTGAAGTTCTTTCAGTGTTACTTTTTTTAGGACGGTAATGTTTACCTGAAACCTTTCGATAATTACAAATTAAATAGCACATCAATTTTGTTGCTTGTGATTTGGTATTGTATACGAATTTATATCTTAGGGTTTACGCCATTATTTTATTGTTGTTCAATTTTGCGTTAAGAATCACTCATAGAAGTGTTACGGTCCTCGTCACGCCATAATGACAAATTGAAATAAACTTTTAAAATTATATCTAGTTTGTTGGAGTTTGACTTCTTCAAGGTTGCAAATTGATTTTATGTTGACATCAAAGCTTTGACTAGGCAACAGTAAACTTAATAGGGAAGAAAAACGGATCAGTGGAATTTGTTGATCTTCTACGTCTCTACAGTCCTTAACCTTCTTTTAACAACTGACGGGACTTTCTAAGTGGTTTCTTATTGCTTGCCAAAGCACAACTGGTGAAGTGAGGATTTGACTACAAAGGGAATTGATAAATTGGTTTGCCGTTCCCAGTCGTCGACTACTGTAACTATACATTTGGAAGGCCTTGATGCTTGGATTGTTTTCTTTCAGCTTTCAGGGCTTCTCTCGATTTCTATCTTTAAAAGTAGTAAATAACATTTTTGGTGAAACTACTTGTCATGTATGTCACATTACGCTGAAAATTTTGTTTTGGCTTACTCGAAGTCTTAGGGATCCATTGTTTCAGAATTTCAATTTATCCCCGGAAAATTCCACCACCGTCAATAAAAGCGTAATTTTGAAATTATTGGGTTCTCACTTCTAAGCCGAAGACCATCCCTTGGGTTGTGTCCAGTGCTATACTCATACCTGTCCTTAGGTTTCTATAAATGTCAGAAGTAAATTGTAAATTTTAACGGCAATATGCATACATAAGCATGAAATGACTGTTTTCTTCAAAATCCAAGCCAAATAAAATTTTATATTATTTTTACAAATTTTATTTGGTGGTGGTTAGGTTGTTTTGGAAAAATTCTAGAGAAAAGGCAGAAAATCAAATGTTGAACTGATCAACTGAAAGAGCCGAGTTTGTTTAAAACTGGATTTAATTGAGAAATTGTGTGTCGGTCATGTTGCATTGACTGGTTTCTATTTATGAATGATTTATTTGAATATTTGTAGTATGGGTGACCTGGAATAACTGTTTAACCTAAGTCGATTTACGTAACGTATTCATATTTCGTAATGATGTGATCATTATAGTGTTTCTACGATAGGTTGCACGTTACAGATCTTCATTCCTTCTGAGCTTATCCATTTGTACCTGAAAATAAAGTTTAATTCTTTTAGTTTCAAGATTTGTTCTCCTTATATATTAATTTCTTGGTTACAAACATTGAACAAATTTTTGTAAAAAATTTCTCAATTTGTTATTCTTTTATTAATTGACACCAAAATTAAGACTCACCTGATCCACATGTTATAATATAATATGCATTAGAAAACTGATGTTCTTCACCTAAAGAAAAAATTCATTAAGGACAGATTAACAATGCATTATGACTTTTTTTCAAATTATTTTTATGCTGTAATCATAGCAAAAAAGTAAAAAAGAAAATGATTAAGGGAGCGTACAGAATAATTCAAAGTCTGCGTGATAAGCCTCTTAACTTTGGCGTGCCCGCATCTCCTTGGGAATGGTTAGGCAAAATAGAAAAGAGAATGACATCAATTTGTAGAGGACGCCGCACCAGATTGGTTGAAACCATCGTGCAATTGGATGTAGCCCGTTTACTGTAGCTCAAGGCTACGTTCCATAAGCAAGCTGTCAGTGGCAGCAGCCC
Source organism: Polyplax serrata (assembly GCA_037055365.1). Taxonomy (NCBI): domain Eukaryota; kingdom Metazoa; phylum Arthropoda; class Insecta; order Psocodea; family Polyplacidae; genus Polyplax; species Polyplax serrata. The sequence goes on from JAWJWE010000006.1 coordinate 2,248,388, forward strand.
TCAAGGACCCATTTCAAGATTCCTAAGGCCAGAACCTGTTTTCGTCACTTGCGAATACAATTCTTATGGTTACCAGCAGTTCATTGGTGCAGGCAACAGCTGTTGTCGACAAGGTGAATTAATAGCAACCTGTTTTATGATGAAAAATGTTGGCGGAGTCGATTCAATCGGGATCTGGATACTACCTGTCACGGTTAATTAGTAATTCATGTCAGTCTGAAATAAAAGGACCTGCAATTGCTGGAGGACAGATCAGGGTCTTTCCTTTGTTTTTACTTATCTTCGTTTTCATACATTAGTTTTGTGATAGATACCTTATATTGTGATAGATTTTGTGATAGATTGTGACCTTTGTGATAGATTGGTGAAATGGTTTCAAGTTCTACGTATTTTTTGAGCGAAATGAAAACTCCAAGAATGGAATGAGGTAGAAAAGGCTAGGAGGAATACCATTGAAGCGTGTCGAAGTGTGACCCTAAAAAGAGTTTTAATTTTAGGTGATTAATTAAAATCATAGTACCTTTGCTACTTTTCCTTTGCAAGTCTACACGTTGTACATACCGTTCATGAAAAAGATTAAAATCACTAAGTTACAGTAATATACATGACCGACATATTGTTCATAACGTACAGAAGGTAACATTGATGTTATGGCAATGTGTTTCTCAGCTGCAAGAAACAGTCAAAATTCTTTGCTTATGAAGTCGGAGTATACGATAAGACCCAACAAAGTAAAAGTTATGGGAGATGTAATGTAATGTAAGCAATGCAGAGGATACAGAGAAGTCTTGCTAAATTGTTATTTAGCACAATCTCTCGGTTTAAATGATAAATTTGCTGACAAAGATACAGAAATTTGTAAAATTTAATTCAAGGCTTAAAGATAATATGGTAAAGAGTAAAAAGACACACACACAGACGGACAGACAGACTTAAAGAATTGTAAAATGAAGTTGAATATTATGATTAAAGAAAATATTTAAGATAGCACTGAATCAAATTAATAAATTTGAATTAAGCTTAAATTAATTCATTGCAAAATACATTGTAGTGATGTTTTGTGGAGTTTCTTGGCTGTTCTTGAAGAGAGCAAGTGAAGCTGTGCAAAACAACTACGAATAGTTTTAATTTTATTTAAACTCGTTGATAATTTCTCAACTTTCTGATTTTATGTAATTTTAGTCTTTTTTTTAAATACTGTTACATCAGCGATACCTGTCCTTCATTTTTTATTCATGAGGCACAAGAAAAAGAAGGTCGAAAATGTTAGCGAAATATTAGCTTGGTATTTCACTGTAATCATCTGTAGAAACATATCTCAACGCTTAAAAGACGCAGCATTCCACCTCATAAACGGCAACTATTTTCTGGCCTACAAATATAGTCTAAAAAATAACGTATTAGTTAATTTAGTGCTAGCACATAACGTTAAAATTCTGTAGGACAGTTTAACTGTACGTTTTATTACGCATATTCGAATAGATGAGCATAGTCCAAGTGTCGTTCACATAAAGATATATAAGGCAGTTCCTGTTGACGACGGCTAATGAGACTATGCAGAAAATGGAGGATGAAATCTTTGCTTCAACGAAAATAAATTTATTGTCTGTTGAAAACGCTTGTCGGATTTGCAATTTTGATCCATCATTTCAAATTTTATCGAATTTGGCGGTGGCTTTGGCGATGGCGATGGTTTTTTTGCACTAGGCAACAGATAGAAATTGGATGTTCGTTTAAAGTTTAAAAGCAATTAGCGATAGATTAATTAGCAACTAGTCATAAATTTGGTTGCGTTTACGTCGAGACGTTGCTTTCGGCCGCCTAATTATTGACTTGGTTCTTTTTTTGACGGTGACGGGGTTGTTTTGCTGAGAGGTAATAAATTAGTCTTCGGTTTGATAGTCGATGGAAGCTGCCGAATCTAAATTTAGCTTCTGCGAAAATTTGTTTTTGCACATCTCCAAATTCTTGATTTTATTGGTAGTGCCCTTGTCGTTATTTTGCATGTGTTTAAATTTCAATACTTGTTTCCATACATTCACATATTCGGAATGAATACAATTGTAAATACCAGAAAATTGCTTGAATATAAGTAGAAATATTAGTATTTTCAAATGGTTAGTGACTTGCGAGGTCATCAAACTGGAATGAGAACGGTCAAGCGGGCAGAACATAGTAGTTCCCAGAGATTGTTGTAGTCTCAGCATATGTCTAATGCACCAGAAAATTTATTTTTGCTTTGGGGTTAATTTACTTGGCAATGCGGGACCTTAGTTTTCTGCTCCGAATTTAAATATACATATATGATATATTTGTTCCTACGATATTATTGAACTCAAATGAATGATTAATATGTAAGGCGGGTGCCTGGTTGTTGCTTATTTTAGCTCAAGCAGTACCCGTGCACCTCAAGCCATGCCCACTGATTGTGATTTTCAAGATCACTGTCCTGTTTGTTGGTTGTTTTAGTCAGGTACCTTGTAATAACCATTTCGGCGGTACTTGATGACAGTGATGTAATGAATGTAATTTTGCCTTTTGTTGTCTTTTTCTAAGTTTCCTCCGGACCCGAATGTATAACTGCTGTATATCATATACCTGGAAGAGTCAAATTCTTCAGTTACGGCTCTTTACGGAAGAAGAGTTTTTCAATTCTTTTTTTCACATGTTGAGTATAATTCGACTCTTTTTGGTTATTTATTTACTTAAATTTTTGTTTGTTACAGCCGACATCATCTCATGCGTTGAATTCAACCACGATGGAGAATTACTGGCCACCGGGGACAAGGGCGGTCGAGTTGTCATCTTCCAGAGGGACCCCCTTAGCAAAACATCGATTCCCCGGCGTGGCGAGTACAATGTCTATTCAACCTTCCAATCGCATGAGCCCGAGTTTGACTATCTTAAATCGCTTGAGATCGAAGAGAAGATCAATAAAATCCGTTGGTTGAAGCGAAAGAATCAGGCTCATTTCCTTCTCTCGACCAATGACAAAACGATCAAACTCTGGAAGGTGTCAGAAAGAGACAAAAGAGTCGACGGGTACAACACGAAAAATGATAACGGTAGTCTAAAGGATCCGGCTCTCGTAAAATCCCTTAGGGTGCCTACCATAAAACCTATGGAACTAATGGTGAGTACATTGAGATTAATGACAATGAGAATGGTAACTTTAGCCACCTCGAAACCTGTGGGCGAGCACCAAGGCGTTGGAATTATTTAAAATGACTATTGTGCCAACCATCTTGGTGAGCTTTCGTTTGAACGTCACGAAAGCTACGGTGGGTACGCCACAATACGGCCCCCCTTTGTTGTGCCTGTTACCTAAAAAATTGCTCTGTCGTTTTACATTCGTTGGGAATCAGCTCATTAGTCACATTAATGTTTGTATGTTCCTTCTAGTTATTCTGTGGCTATCTTCTGTCTTAGCACACTGCATATTCGACTGCATTTGATAAAATTTTTGGACAAAGTGTTGAGTAGCCTAGTACAATACATCACTTAGAAATTACGTTTTTCCATAGTTCATTATTGTTTGAGTTAGGTACTCGGTCAGGTGACGTAGTTAGTTACAACTTATTGAATCTGTTCGCAGAAAGAATCGAGGAAATTTAATCAATAAACAATTGACCGGTTGGAAATGAAAGCAGCAATAAATACATGTGGCAAATCTATTTTTAAACATTTTTCTATGTCGAATGAAAAGAAAAAAGAAAATGTCGTTGTAATTTCATAATTAATATTTTATAACTCAGAAAAGGAATTTTGCAAATATTGTTATTTATAACAAATTTAGGTTAAATTAACTGTCATAAGGAGCGAGAAAATGTATTGTTTTGATTTATTATTTCCGATTTCTGTAGTCATTGATATCCAGTAAAATTTAGCGAGGAATTTTAATGGAATACATATACTGTTTACATTTAAGTCCAGTGTTTTGCATTTTACTATTGTCTTCGTGTACCAAATGGATTTTACTTCTTTCATTCACAGGTTGAAGCCAGCCCAAGGAGGATATTCGCCAATGCTCACACGTATCACATAAATTCAATAAGTGTTAATTCCGATCAGGAAACTTATCTCTCAGCGGACGATTTGAGAATCAATCTGTGGCATTTAGAAATAACAGATCAGAGTTTTAATATTGTTGATATAAAGCCAACAAATATGGAAGAACTGACAGAGGTGAGTTTAACCTGATTTTACGTTCTACAAAAACATACCGTTTGAGGCCATGTGTTTCTTTTTGGATGTTTTCCAACCATGTAGGTTCTCTTGAGTACAGTGATTAGTTTTATTTATATTTGCAGGTGATAACCGCGGCTGAATTCCATCCAATAGAATGTAATTTATTCGTATACAGTAGTAGTAAAGGCACGATAAGATTATGCGATATGAGGGCCGCTGCTCTTTGTGACAGACATTCTAAAAGTAAGTGGTGGCTATGGTTCAGTCAGTTTAATCCTTTATTAAGCAGCATGATTAACGTAATGGTACAATATCTTTCCAGTGTTCGAGGAGCCAGAGGATCCGACCTATCGTAGTTTTTTCTCCGAAATAATTTCAAGTATATCAGATGTTAAGTTATCAAATTCAGGGCGGTATATGATATCTAGAGATTACTTATCTGTGAAAGTGTGGGATCTTCACATGGAGACTAAACCAATAGAGTACTACCCGGTGTGTAGCGTGGAGTTGAGTTGTCCAATACACTGGAGATATAGTGTGGTGTCATGGATTTGTTACGTGTGTTATTTTTGTCGCAGGTACATGAGTATCTTCGGTCGAAGCTGTGTTCTCTGTACGAAAATGATTGTATTTTCGACAAGTTTGAGTGCTGTTGGAATGGCAACGATACGGCCATCATGACCGGCTCTTACAATAATTTCTTCCGAATGTTAGATAGGACAACAAAGCGTGATGTAACGTTGGAGGCCTCGAGAGATGTAGCCAAGCCCAAGATGGTTCTCAAGCCTAGAAAAGTAAGTTCATGTTTTCATCTTAGCACCTGGTCTCATTTCAATATTTGGTCAAACGCCGTTAGCTGTTTTTTTCTTCTATTTTGTTCTTATCGTAAAAGTAATTAATGTTTTAAATTTTTGATTTAAGTTTTTTCTATTACTACAAATTTTCTCCACTAGTTAGAGTTTAGTCTCTTTGATTGGTTTAATTTCTTGTCTGTCGCACGCAGGTCTGTTCTGGCGGTAAGAGAAAGAAAGACGAAATGAGTGTAGACTGTTTAGATTTCAACAAAAAAATACTCCACACAGCGTGGCATCCTAACGAAAATATCATAGCAGTAGCTGCAACAAATAATTTGTTCATCTTCCAAGAGAAATTCTAGTACAGGTACGAAGATACGAAGGTACTTCAGCAGGCCACAAGTCGATTGTTGTTCACCGTGCACTCGACCGGTCATTTTGTTGACTTGTATTGGTTACTTGCAGTTATCCGGGAAACCGTGTTACTGACTCATGGGACAACAACTCTGTCTCCACCAAGGCAAGAAGGACGACTAACCGTTGGAACAGTATTAAAACAAAATATAATAGGAGAGAAACTGCAGGGATGAAAAGAAGAGAAAAGGAAGGAAGGAAGGAAAGAATGCAAGAAAAAACGGAAGGTAAAAAATAGTTAGACGGCGAGGGAAAGAGACAGGCGGACGTCAAGGAACAAAACAAAAATAATATAAATAATAAATTCAAGCCGCAATAACAAATGAGAACTGAGAGTACAAAGAAAATGCGGCTCTCTAGGAATAAAATTAAAACAAAAAGCTTTTTGTATCCGCTTCGTGTCTTTTTGCGCGATTCGCTGCATCGGAAACGAAAGTTCAAAAGCACCTGAAAGAAAGAAAAAACAAAATGAAAGTAATAATAATGATAATACGAAGAAGTGCCATTTTGTTCGTCCTCCTTTTCACTCCGACCCCCCCCCCCTCTTTGTGCTAAGTGATTGCGTAAATCAATAAATAAATAAAATAAATAAGCAAGCGATTAGCAGTAGCAATTGTACAAACATAAAAAAAGAACAATAAAATCAGACTTAGGGAGTGGCGATCAAATCGCCCGTGTTTTTATTTTTTATTTCACTTACATCTTATTGTCTGTTTATTTTTGTTTTTGGCTTTTAATTTTTTTTGTCTTCCGTGGGAAAGACGGCGATGTTAACGGTTTTTTACGCCGAAGGTGGCAAATTCAACGGTTTTCAACAAGCTAGGGAGAAGCCGAGTGAGTTGCTCTTCTTCTTCTTCGGTCATTTCGACAGCAAATGGAACGATCTTTGTTTTGTTAATTTTTTGTACTTTTGCTTCTTTATTTCTTCGTTTTCGTTTTCTCTTATTCAATCGTTTTGTTAGTACTATTGTGTTATTATCACTTTCACTTACTTTTACACATTTTTTTCTCTTATTATTATTATTATTATTATTATTATTATTATTATTATTATTATTATTATTATTATTATTCATAGATTCCTAGTTGAATTTGTTCAAATACTTTGCAAGATGTTTCACTCGACTTAAGTTTTATTCCATTGCTTCGTTTTTAATTATTGGTTTTTTATTTTTTTCTCAAATGTCTTAGTTTATGTCTCCCCTTTTTGCTGTCGCTGCTCTGCATGCCTCGTGCTTGATTGCCTCCTGTTGGCTGCGCTCCTGAGCTTGGTCGGAAGCGTTTTGTTTTGTCAGTGACGAAGCCGGAGAAAGAACGGGTGTCGCCGCGTCCGTATGACGAGTCAAAGAATTGCCGGATGTTTGCGTGTGGGTGTAAGTCTGCATATGTGCGTGTGTGCGAAAGGCATCAAAATAGAGTCCGTGCTACTGTTCTCAACTACTTTTTTATTTTTATTTTTATCCCTTTTTTGTAATTTATTAGTTTTTAAATGAGAGAAAAAACAAGTTTTTAAAGAAAAAAATAAAATCTATTATGAGGAAGTCAATGACTTTTTATTTTCGTGTACCATTATTCATTTCTGAAGGGAACGACTCTTCTATTTTTACTAGAAATAAAAGAATTGTATTCTTTGAAATTTGGAGGTCGTATGAGCATTAGATTCGATGCTGTGGTCGTAATTGGAATGTCACTGGGCAATTACGAAGAGAAAGCCACAGCCGTTACTTAGACCTTTTTAAAACTTAATCCGTGGAATCATATCCTTAAAAATTATGACTATGATATGATAATATGAAGTATACATAGGAACACCTTTACCGCACAGGTCAAGAATTCGACCGAGTCATCACACAAGCAACCAGCTTAAATTCTCCAATTTGGTAGTAAAAGAGAAATGAACATGACCAGTAAAACAAACGGCAGAAAAACAGGAATTTATTTGGGAATAAAATAAAGGACAACAAGTGTAGAAAAATTAGGAACCTTTTCTGGTAGAAAGGATAGGGAAGTTCCAGTTCAACTGATTCCGGGTGTTTGAAAAGAAATTTTGTAGTGACCGCCATTCTGTTGTGCCGTGTCGTCGTGTCAGCAGTAAACCGTCGAGCTGTCGCAATGTGTGCAGTGTGCACAGCCGGCTTCACCCTTCAGGCCTCAAGTGATTCGTCACGTTTTGTTTTTCTCGTGTTGTCCTGACACTCGGAATTTTTAATTAACGATTCATCGGTGCGATTGCTTACAATGGTTTGTATTTTACGCTCAACTTAAACCTAGTTGTTCTCCTCCTACCGTCGACGGCATTTGATTTTTCTATTTTGTGACAGGGTTTACTCTCAATTTTGAGAAAACTCAAATCGTCTCCGGATAAAGAACTTAGACTGTTGCTATTGGGATTGGACAATGCAGGAAAAACGACGCTGTTGAAAGCCCTCGCGTCGGAGGACATCACTCACATAACACCGACCCAGGGCTTTAACATAAAATCCGTACAAAGTGACGGATTCAAACTAAATGTATGGGATATTGGAGGACAACGAAATATTCGTCCGTACTGGCGAAACTACTTTGAAAACACTGATGTTTTGGTATGTTATTACCCTAAATGAATAGTAGCTCTCATTGATTCACTTGAGGGCTGAGAGAAATGTATCAACCCTGTAAGGGGTAGTCAATTACAGTCAACATCTGCAGTTGAGTTTCCAGTTGCATATCCATCAAGCAAATCATTTGTGTCAGTCAAATTAGTTAATTGACTCAGTGATTCAGGGAGCATGCACATGTTTCCATTGAATCACTTATGATGATAGCTTGCAAGTTGATTGTTTTGGTTTTAAATAGCACACATTAACTGACTTTCTGTTTGTCTAATATAAAAACTTTAAGATTGCTGAAATATTGCTAGAATTATGCAAATTTTAAATGTTCTTAAATAGTGTACTGAGCTTGAGTAGTTCATCATTTTTTAAAAGCAACATTTGAAAGTTATTACATTCTTTCACAAAGTGAAAGGCCCACATACCCAAAATGAACTGTATGCAAATTTCAACTTTATAGGGTTATTGTTTTTGTCCTGATTTATGTTCTGGCTTTGAGCTCACTCATTTGATATTTTCTACTGTAACTTGAGAGTATCTGTTTTTCTGACAGTTCTGTTGCATCTGTTACATATAAAGTTCCTGTATGAAACATTTTTTGCAGAACTATCCTAATTAGTGTTGTACACTTAGTTTAATGTTCTAACTCACCACCTCTTAATTTCAGTAAAAGCACTTTCATGGCACCGTACCCAACAGATAAAGAGTAAGATAGTAAGGCTCAGAGTCATCCATGTGTCACCCTTGTGTTAGTCACTAGTTAATCATCAGCAACATGCTGTAGACTTTTTCAATATTTAGATATTCCAGATGCACCTCACTCACACATTGTTTTTCACATTCACATTCAGGTTTGCCTGTAGATGCCACTGTATTTGGCTCATTTGGCTCATTGACTTTTATTCTCTGTAGTTGCCATCGCCACAATGCACCTTAAAATGCCTGTGACCTGCACGTCCAGGTTCGATAACCTGAAAAGAGGGTGAGTCCCAACATTCAAATGCATTTGACTTTCATCTCTTTTCTTAAGAAGAATTAAAGTTTGGTTAAATTTCAGATTTACGTCATAGACTCGGCTGATAGGAAACGACTGGGTGAAACAGGTACAGAGCTGTCAGACCTTCTAGCAGAAGACAAACTTAAGAATGTTCCACTGTTGGTTTATGCAAATAAACAGGACCTGTACCATGCAGCAAGTGCCAGTGAAATTGCTGAAGGTCTTGGACTACACAGGATAAAAGACAGGGCCTGGCAAATTCAGGCATGTTCAGCATCCAGTGGAGAAGGCATTAAGGTGTGAAATATTCCATATGTAACCTACTCATAGTATTCAGGCACCAGGCATTCTGTCACCCGAACCTGTACGAGTGATTGAGTACTTAGTTCGTGGCTGTCATCTCCACGTCATATCTCCTCGTACTTCAGACGGAGACATTGCCTGGTAGTATTCCTTGTGTCTGAATGTGGAAGGGAATGTTTTCTCTGTACATCATATTCTATTTCACTTTTCAGGATGGCATGGAGTGGGTCTGCAAGACCGTAAAAAAGAAATAATGAAAGTGTCGAGTTCACCAAAAGTGCTTGAATCCTTTTAAGGTTCCGTCCAAAAAGTCCGATTTTGTTTCTTTTTGTTTACAAAAAGTTTTAAAAATTGCATATTATATTTGACAAAGCTGTTGCCTTGGACACGAGAGTAATGTCATGTTGTATTCATGTTTCATGTGTGGATCTGTTTCTAACATCAGAAATGGTAGTATTGTCATATGTGCAGAAGTCTCTTGAAATTTAGAAATCAGATTTTGTGCCGGGAATACGGACATACCTTAGTTAATCACCTTCTGGTGACGTGTGCCGGCTCTAAACAATAAAGAAATGATCAGGTTATATGCTACGTAAGAAAATTGAGAGAGAGACGTCCTTGTTACCAAGGCAGTTGAAGGCTGCTGGCCGGGGTGATTTTTCAGATGATGTTGGACCTTATGGAAACCAAAATCTACTCTCCAAAGAGGACCTCCTTGGTGTGGTGTAGGAGTATTGCTGTTGGAGAATGTATAGGAGAGCAGATGCATAGCAACAGAGGAATAAATAGCAAGTGTAAACGTCGCAGTTTTGTTAAAGCCCCATCCCCAACGGACAAACTGGTGAAACTGGATGATACGGCCGGTGACAAATGACACATGTAGGAGTCAATCGACGGGGTGATTGCAGGGAGCGGTTAGTAGGCTCTATACACACCCACCGACAGTAAGCGAGGAGACTATTGTCGATCGAATCCTCGTAGGACTAAGCTGACCCTACAAAGAATCCAAGATAATCACTAAATGTGAGGATAAATGATTGAATTCCTTCAGCGGGAATGACAGATGAACTGATACTGCTGTTAGGTATGTTAGTAACCTAAATTTGACATTGGATTGGATGACATTGTAGTGGTGTGTTAAATGTCTCATCTTGAGCTAAGTAACTTCTCATGGTGGTTGTGTGTCGTTTATGCACTTAGAGAGTAAAATTGGAAGAAGAAATAATTGGTTCTACCGGTACCGGGTATCAATTGCCTATGAAACGGCAGTTCCCACTCTACTGCCATTGGCTTGACAATACAAAAAACACCATTATTGGATAAATAAGATAATTTTCCTTGAATATCTGTCAGCTGCAAACACAAAATCTGATAATCTAAAAAGCGTATGTTATGTTTTTCAACTTTGTCCTTCAATTTGATAAATTAATCAAATCAACCACTTTTATTGTTTTTTTATTTTATATTAATAAAATTATTTTTTATTTTTACGCATTGTTTATTTATGTATAAATCAAACAAGTATTCTTTTGTATGTTCTACGAGGCAGTACTTCTAAGAATATTGGACTCTAGAATTGTCATGTAATATATTTCTGCCAGCAAAAACAATGTTTAGGTTATTGAACTTCACCTGTAAAGTTACTCCAGGAAGTAAACAGAAAGCTTAAAAAGTTGGAAGCAGGGAAAATTGAGGTGCATGAATTAAGGCTTTAATTGAAGAAGTAAAATAAAAAAACAAAAACATTTATTTTAATATAAAAACAATAATGTATACAAAAATCCAAATTCTAAGACGGATTTTCAGGCAGGCGGTTAATAAAACCACTTGAAATGATGTTTCATCATTAATAGCAATTAATATTTACACCAAAAGAAAAAAAAGAGGTAAACTACTGAAAGGAAAGGCCCGTTCCTTCCAGGTTCTCTGCCGTCCATTTGTCAAATCTCTCGATGAGTTCGTCCGACATGAAGTTCTTGTGGTCCCCGATCTTAAAAAGAATCAAATCAGATCCGACGGGTTACGACAAACTGTTAGGTTCCATGGGTACAGTCGAGCAATTGACACTCACCTCTCCTTTTCTTATAAATCTCAATTCAGAATTCTTAAGGAATTCAGGTCCGGCTGTTTTGGCAAGCAAAGGTTCAAGGTTGACAGCCGGATTTTGCCTCATCTTGTTGAAGGAAAGATGGTCAGCCAACTTTTGAACGTCTTCTTCTGTCAGATTTTTGTTAAGAAATTCGGCTGCTTTGCGAATGGCCCCAACCTGATCCTGAAGCAGAAAGAGTCCAAGAAATTAATTATTTTAGCCATGTGTACTCAGGTATTGGGTCGCGAGTAAACGGAAAAAAACCGCCGCGGGCAAACCTTTTTCATGTCTTCGTATTTGAGGAACAAAATGTTTTTCTGGTGCCTTCTATTCCAGAAGCCAAGGATGTGGTTCCAGATTGGACCAATGGGAGCTTTGTCTTTGAGGAACAAGTCACAAAAATCCTCAAATGATCCTTGCATATTATGAATTAATCGGCAGTAATGATAATAAGAGACACACATGTCCTTTGGGTTCCTGGCTACGTATACGACCTGAAAAAGAGACAGTCCGAATTACAATTGGGAGTTTCGGTCCAAAAGGACTGAGGATTGCAAACATCTCTGTTTCGATGAAGCTCCTCCATAAACTAAAATTTTAGAAGGAAAAGAAACGTTTCATTGAAAAGTACCAGATTTTGAAAGGAAGACTAATGTACAGCGAGTTAATGTGAAGCTAAAAGTTTACGACAAGAGAAAAAGTAAAAGCAATACAATGAAATATAAAATATTTATGTAGAGTAAAAGGAGAATGATTTACGAGGGGAGATCGGGGAATCGTAAAAAGAATATTAAATAAAACAAGGTAAGAGGAGGATTGGAATGCCCAAGTCAATTGACAGTGGAAAGGAAAAATTACAGAAGCAAATGACGAGCAGACGTAGAAGGGTACCATTGGAGTAAAGGGACAGTGGAAAAAGGAGCTTTCCAAACCGATTATGACAAATACTGTTTCCATTATTTACATTGACAGTATGTTCTCAGCCAAAAGTCTAACCATAAAAAAGTAGGAAAGAAATTAAAAGTAAGAAAGGAATTACGTGAGGCCCCAAAAGAGAGCCTCCAAACTTCCCGCATCGAGAAAGGGTAAAAAGTCCCAAAATCAACCCTCAAATCCTCAGACGGATGCTTAGGGGAAACCCAAAAGGTAAAACACTACAACTCGAAAAACCTTTGGTTCTGTGACTTTGAGGTCCTTCGGAAGCAACTCCCAGGGCAGATGGCTCTTGATGAACCTGGGAGAGGACAGGCTCTCGACCAAATCGACCGAATTACCCAGCTCGGTCATCCAGTCACCATGGTGGTGGGCCATGATGGCGGACAACTCGAGCAGAGGTGTCCTCAGTTGTTGAATCAGCTTGGCCTTTTCAAAGTCCAAATCGTTGCCGATGCACCAAATCATTTCCTGCGCCCACGTCGAACCTGGAAAAAATATGAAACATAAACCTGGTACCTAAAATTGTCTGGGAGCGTCCCTAGTGCCCGGATGAAAGTAAAACGACCACCAGTGAAAGTGGTTCCTATGACCTTCCTCCTAACGGTCGTTACGGGTTTGTCTTTCTCTTCGTACCTTCGTACCTATAATTTTTGTGTTCATTGATGCCACAACATCAGTCTAATATCTATTGTCTGTGGTTTTTAATACCGGCAATCGAAAAGGTACGATTCGGAAATTAAAATGAAAGATGTGAAATACTGGCTAGCTCAAAAGGTGAGGAAACCAGGGTCTCAGGTATTCCGTTAGGTACCCGATGAACCCGATGAACAAATGCCTGTAGAGATCTCACTTATAAGCCAGTCTCCCTATTCATTTTCTGTCGAATTTAAGGAAATAGTTTAGCAACTCACAGCGTCAGGCTACCGAAAAAACCTTCATAATCAATTCCTATTTGTTTGAATCCAAAATATTCACAAGGAACGCAAATGTGAGGTGATTCGATTGAAACTGCCAAGAGTAGAATAAGAGTAGTTGATGAAAGTTTAAATAAAAACGAAGAAGTGCCACTTTCCATACTAGAAAACAAATTACGCATTGAATGAAGCGCGCAGAGGTAAAGGAAGTAAGGTATGAAGAAACAACACGGCAGAAAATAAACTGCTGAAAAGCAGAAAGAAAGGTGTGCTCAAATAAAAGTAATATTTAATTAATCAGGTACGTTCTTTCAACGATATGAACTACGACAAAATAAAGAAAATTTTTTCAGGTACGCAAGTTCTTACTAAGAGACATTTCAAATTCCAGAGAAAGAAACTTTTCCTGCAACTACCTGATTGAATGAAATAAATAGAAGTAAACTCACCTGTCCTCGGATAGGACACCAACCAAACGTCGTCCTCCCGTACCTTTAGGTCCATGATCCTTTCACCTATGTCTTTGAAATCCGGCGGCAGAATGACTCTACCTGGATTTACCTCGATAAGGCAGTCTTTAATGCCAAAAAGTTCGTCCAGCTTCTCTCCTTCCTCTCCTTCGATTTTCTCATAAGTGATTCGACCCATTTTCCAACTGTAAGTACTCACACCAACGGATTAGCTGCGTACCTGAAAGGAAAACCTACTGCCTACGTTCCTCGACAACCAACCTGTTGATGTCAGAGTGTTGACAAGGCGAGTTAACAAGCCATACTGAGAGCAATGAAACCCAGGGCTGAACTTGCGACGAAATGAAGGGAGGGAGAACGATCAGTTCCAGCATGAAACGAGTTCCAGAGTACCTGAAACGCTCAGGTACAGAAGATTTACGTCACTGAAAATGACTCCCGGTGAAATTTGGCCATCCGTGTGGAGACCTTTCCTTCCGCTCTGACTGATGTCGCGCTACCTTGTTTGTCACGCCATTGCCTGCTCATCAGGTGTTAACTTGTACCTGCCGGGTACCTGGGGCTGCACCTTAAAAACAGTCATACTACCCCTGTCATACAATTAGAAAATTTCCAATTCACGTCTAACTCAGCTAGGTTCTCACAAGTTACAACTGAACATTCAAAGACATCTTGCACTTCAGCATGTAGCGTCAGCGTGTCGTACCTGAGTACCTAATACACCTGAGTGTAGGTGTAAGTCACTTGTCGAGTTCCATCCTTTAATTTAAGCTTCAACGGTTCTTGTATTGTCATTTTATATTCATTCTATAGAAACTATATTTTATAGTTTGGGTGTTACCTAATGTTTGATTTTGCGTTCCTGTTTGTATTTCTTTAGTCTGTGCTTTTATTTGCTGCCGCCACGGCTCTTTCACGACGCAATTTATGGCTCGCTCTGAACCATCTCTCTCGTTGCCACCCCTCTGTATTCTCTCTTTTTTTTACCTTGTGGAACCTTTTGCAGTTTCGTTTTGCCTTCCCTTTTATTCTGCAGTCTCTACGCCAACTGTGCCACTCGCAACTCAAACTTTGGCCGATTAAGTTGGCCCTTAATCGGAAAACAGAAACCCGTGCCTACTGAAGTTTTTTTTTCTTTTTCCCCTGTGGATTGTCCGTCTTTTATTGAATTTAATTCTACCTAATTTTGTAATTAATTTTACCTTTGCCTTTCGTCCTTTCTAACCTTGTCACTTTCTGCGTCTTTTGGTTTTTCGTAAACCCTTTATAAAAAATAAAATATTGGCCACCACCTTTTGACATTTCCAGGTATCCGTGAATTTCTGTCATTCTCCATTCTCCCGTCATCTCCTAATATTTCTTTTTATTCTGCTTTTTTCCTGCTGTTATTTGTTAGTTGAACGCCTAAATGAAATCGAAAGGAATTTCAAGTTTGTCGTTCTTCGGTATTTTTTTACAGTTTCATCTCTCCCAAGGCCCCGGTTGACCTTGTCAAGGTCCCAGGCATTTACGCTAATCGCCATTTAATTCACTTTCACTCAGGTTCATTTGTGGTACCTGTTATTCAACTCTCGAAAGTGTGACTTTCTTTTTCTACTCATTTCTCTCCTCCCGCTTCTTTCTTCCTCCCCTTCGATTGCCTTTCGCCACCGGCCCTTGCCTCTCTCTGAGTGTACCAGAGTAATGACCACCGGTGTGGCTATTTTTATAAAAGTGAGATTTCCATTATCACATACCTAACTATTAAACGTAAAACTGTTTAAGTTTTACTGAGTTTTTTATTTGATTTTGTGGATGTCTCATCTCCAATGTCACCGTTCAACCGGGGAACCATTTTAACAATAAGCTATCCAAAAAAAGAGAGACATAGAAAGACAAATGATAAATGAGGTTGTCAGATTGTACATGATGAAGAAATTTTATTTGGGGTACCTCATTGGAAGAATGCCTGGCCATGTCACAAGCCGAATTCCCGTACAGGTTTCTTGCTGTAATGGTCGCCCCGTACCTGATAAGAAGTTGAACAACTTCCGGTCTGCCCGATAGCACCGCTTGCATTAGAACTGTCTGCCCCCTGCTGTCGCATTCGTTTGGATCGCTTCCTCGACTTAAAAGGAACGATAGAACTTCTATTGATGATCTTAGAACCACTGAAATTAATAGATAGAATTCTAGAGGCAATGATAAGCAAAACAGAAAAGGAAAGCGAACAGAGTCACTATACAGACATTACAAGAACTCGGGCTGGCGGTGGGTTATATAAAACAAAGTTCACAGCATTTCTTACGAACAACCAGGGGTTACAAGACAATTGCAGGTGACACTGCAAATCCCAAGTACATCCAAAAGTAATTCTTCTGGTGGTTCTTGAATGTACTTAACATATGGCAAAGTACCAGAAAACAAATGGATAGAAGTCTGTCAGTGGGGCTACTGCTGGCGTTGCTGTTGCATATAAAAACTCTGCTACGTAGCCATCTCTGTTGATGGCTTTTTTGGAAAAAAACAGAGTCATTATACCTCCTCTCATAAATGGACTCCACCCGCAATTATCTCTCGTGGACAGATCAACTCCTTCTTGCACTGCCAGTTCGACTATTGTCAGATGTGAGTTGTCAACAGCATAGTTGAAGGCGGTGCATCCGTTTCTGAAAGGCAGCATTCTTTATGTCTTGTTTCTGCTTTGATTGCACAAACTTCGGGTCCTACTGCAGCCTCTCACCTGTCACGTGTTTTCCATGAAGAACCTTTCTCTAAGAGGAGTTGAAGTGCTTCTACATGTCCCTTGGCAGCCGCCAGCATGAGAGCAGTTCGACCCGATCCGACCTCAGGGGTATTAATGTCGGCTCCGTGGTTCACAAGTATTCCAATGAAATTTGTATTGTTCTTACTGACAGCCATTTTTAATGCTGTTTGCCCGTACCTGTTGGGAACGTCAACGCAGGACATTCGTTGACTCAGGACTTTTCGCAGGTTCGCAACGGGACCGTTCTCAACTGCTCTGTACAGTTGGTCCATTGGTATCACGTCATCTGTTAAAAACCGTTGTATTATTTTCATTATTTTTATTTTTGGTCATATTCTTGCGAATATGGCGAACCTTTTGTGACGGCGAAGAGAGTGTCACTCCACTCGCTTTCCTGTCGATTTGCTTTTACTTTCAGTCGAAATTCGTAGTAATCGCCAGGGGTTAAAGGTCCCACTTTGGCTTCTGTCTGGAAACCACTGAAATTTTATTGGATATGTTTGCTCATGCGAATCAAGTACCAGACACAAGTACACAAGGGAAATATTTATTCGTACTTGGATCATTTACAGCCATTTTTAAACAAATTTCCAAATTATGAATTTTCCATTTTCTTTTTCTTTGGGGTATAAAAATGTCATAGAGAATTACATTTCGTGGTATTCACATGATACTTACATGTATGCTCTGCACCACCCCACCACCGCGTCTTTCCTTTCCAGAAGGTACCATCTCTGAACTTTTTCTTTTTCATCACAGCTTTCTTGGGGAATAATTTGGTTATCGTTAATTCCCTTCAGAATGAGAGAATCACACGAATTCCACCCAACAACAATGTGCTGTCTCGTTGAAGTCACAACATGTGGCCTGTTCGGCTTCATCTTCACAACGACGGAAAGTCAATCGATCAAACTTCTCCAGAGCAACAGAAGCCTCCTTTGAAGAGAACGACGGGGATGTCAGAAAAGAAGACACCACCTTCAGAGAAGACAAAGTCTGTGGAAACCAAAATGGCGATTCTGATGCTCTCTAACGGCACTTGAAGAAACACATCGTACCTGAGTCACGCTAGACCGAACAGGTAGGAAACCGAAGACTTCGATGCTTAGCTTTCCGGGGTGAAAGTTGGTTTCGGCTAAAACCCACACGAGTACCAACGAAAACGAGTTTTTTCGACGTCAAAGGTCTGTCCATATTTCTCAATGTGGACGACCAAACCTGATACCTGGCCAAGTCTTAGAACCTCATCAGGAAATGCCTGTAACGTGTGTTCTCTTTAGTATTTTTATGTTTCTTTTAGTATTTTTCCTTGGTTTCATACATTCGAGTTCATCCCCCAGTGGAGTTTGAGACAGCTTCAACTAGAATCCGAGAGGGTACTATACTTTTTGAACGACCCTTTCGGACATAAAGAAATTCCAAACGAGTGACTGGCCACATAGTTGAGGTGTTTAACTTACCGGATACCTGCAAGGTATCCAGGCAGACTTTCGCGCATTCGCGACGTGCCAGCATATGGCGTTCTGTTAGCGACATTTTCTGCGTTCGGCTGTCTGTTTTACCCGAAAATTCAGGTTCGCTTACGTGGGTTACGCGATTAGTCAGATTTTGTCTACTACTCATCTACCCAAGCCAGAAGTTACGGGTAGAAATGTGCGGGAAACATGAATAAAATCGGCTCTCTGGTGGAATCGGTCTGTCTTCTGTCAATCCTACTATTCATTTCCGGTGAGTTTTATTGATTTGCCTTCCATCGATTGGACACCGTCTGTCGTCACCCTCTTGCAGCTACTCACGAGTGCCTGCGGTTGGTGAACCAAAGTCCTGTAACTTCGAAAGTTTTACAGCCTGAGGCCAACGATCTTGTCAGGCCATTCGGTTCCTAACCTAACGTTAACATCCTACCACTGTCTATTTTAGATGTTCAAGGGGAAGAGGAAGGTCCTTACCGGGGCAAATACCTGGGTAAGCTGAATTCCTACCATCATCAGGTATCTGGCGACGTCTACGCCGTCGACGACTATACACTCCTCTTGATTCAGTTTAGCTACGACGGGAATGGGGCCGACACCTTTTTTTGGGCAGGTGCCTCCAATCGACCTGGACCTCAGGGATTCATCGTACCTGACGAACACGGAAAGTATGTTTTAGGTTGTCATTCCATTGAAAATTAATGTTTTAATATTCGACAAATATTAATGGACCGAAATAAGCAATTAACGTGACAGGAATAAATTCATCAAAGTTAATTTTAGTATGGGAGTAGTACTCCTAGTTGTTTGATGTCAGATGGAAAAAGCAAAGTTAACCACATGTTAAATGTTAGAATTTCCAGCCTCCCTTAGCAATGCCCCCTTAATGTCTCTCCCTGACTACAATTTGTATCTTTGTGCAAGTCTACATTGTGTCAGGCTTCTCAAGTACTTCCCCGGGTTTAGGAACAGGGACTCCTGATAGGAATGTTCAAGAAATAACTGTTCAAATAAATAATTAAAAATGAAATAGTTTCACGTCACGGTGTTGCGCATGTAATGTAAACTATAACTTTCTAATTATTCACTTTAAGTGCAACTGTTCTGTTATACAGTATCAGTTACGGTGTGCGAAACCAATTAGACGACTTCAGATACACAATTCTTTACAGTCATTTTATTTACCAACCAAAAACTTTGTTTTACTTGTTAAACACTTAAATTTTAAAGTTTTATTTAAAATTAAATGTAATTTAAGTTTCTTTTTCAATTGAACAGTTCCCTACCTGCAGCATTACAAAGATTATAATGATACAGTGTTTTAGTTATCCAATTTAAATTTGTTGCAGAACCAATGTGCTCGAGAGATACTTCAACAAGGATTTAACCATCACATTGCCGGACAAGAAGAAAATAACCGAAATTAAATGGTTTGCAGTTTACGATCTCTCAAGTCAGGTTAGGTACTCTTCTGTATGTCCAATTTTAAACATGGTACTATTTAATCGAGTTTTAAAAGTTTGAAGGAAAACTACAAGAGTTGCAAGTAACCAGAAATCGTTTGAGTAGAAGCAACCCTTAAAATATTTGCTTCTTCTTCATTGCTGCTAGTGACCGTTACCTTTTCTGTTGCACTACTTAGTAACAGTCCTTTCGCGATTTTCCAGTACTCCTTGATCAATTTTATTGCCAGTGATTTTCATATTTCCACTAGAGTCCATTTTTTTCTTAGGACTATTTTTACCGAAAGACAGGCCGTCGTTCAGAGAAGGGAAGATTGTTCATTCAGACTCATGAGAATTATTTTTGAGTACCAAAGATATTTGATGAAAGAATTAAAAGTAAGAAAGAAATTTTATTCTCTCCAAGCATAAAATTAAAAAAGTAGATTAGAGAAATTCTGGTGGTTGGTCTGTTGCCTATGCTACAATATGGCGAGAGAGGAGACTGGAAAACTGAAGAAAACCTTAAAAAAATTGTCAAAGATCGAAAGCCAGAGAAAGTAACAGGTAAAAGGAATGAACAGTAGTTGAATTACCGTAAGGTCCGTGTGTCATTGAAGTCATCACCAATTTCTCATACTCAACTGCATTAAGAAAAAAAATCAGCTTTCGTAATTGTAACGATTTTTTTAAGGGAAACGAAAGGCCGTGAACTGTTGTTTCCTAAATTTGTAAAAGAATCATTAAGTACAAATTTCTGTTTGATGCCCGGTGGACTAATGAAGGTATTTGAAATTAGTTAATTCCCAGGCTCACATGTACAATGGTAGACAGGTACTTTCAGGTACTTCCGGTGTTTCAAATGTTTCACATTACAATTAATTATCGCAGGCATTCACTTTCGACTCTGAGACTTCTTGTTTGTTAACTGTGTCTCTCTTGTTCAGGTGTCTGATAGGGCAATCAAGTGATGTGAACTCAGGTGGCAAACCGATGAATAGGTGCGCTGATTAAGGTCTCTACTCTTAAATATTGTTTTCAAACCTGCTTAATTGTCAGGGGGTCCTCTGTCTTCCACGGTGAAATTTCCTACTGTTTATTATTGTGCAACAAGTATTTATTAATCACTTTAACCGTCACTACAGTGGCAGGTACTGGCAGAGTTATTTTCTTCTCTAGGAAAGTGGTCAACATTTTACCTCACTACCACAGAAATGACTCAAATCTTCTCTGCGTAGATCTGACAATTTCAAAATAACATGATTTAGGCACTTCAAGTTCGCTTCTTCTTATTTGTGCTTATTTTCACTTCAGAATGCATTCGGTGACGTCTACATTCCAGAGGAATTTGAACCTCCAGTTCTCCAAAAAATCTCTCAGCTGTCGTCGAAATCTCATGGAGTCAAGTCATCCTCCTTTGAGGTTGTCGACTCAAAAACAATTCGTCTTACTGAGTTCTCCTACGATGGAACTGCCTCTCGTAAGCCTTCCTCCTCAGGTACGCCAACTACCCTAACCAGATACATCAACTACATTGTTTTATGTTTGATTTTCAGAAGCCTACTTTTGGGTGGGCGTCGGACCACAGCCCTCGTCGAAAGGTTTCAAGGTCCCTGATGAGTACGGGTAGTAAGTACTAAATATTAAGAACCTGAAATGGAAATGTACACGACAAATACTTGACTTGTGACTTTGATATTTTCAGCTTAAATCCTCTACGAGCTTACAAGGAACAGGATGTAACTCTTGAACTTCCAGGAGAATTGACAATCTTTGACATTGATTGGTTCAGCATCTACGACTTGGAAAATAAAGAGAATTTTGGCTCGGTCATAGTCCCTGACGGATTGAACGTACCTCCTTCTCTGGTTGAGGTTTTGGTGAGTTAAAATTACTTTGTCTAAACGTTGGCTGCCGTCTGTAGAATATCTGCTCACAGACAGGTACCTACTAACGTCTACTGAATAGAGTGTCTCATCTATTTCTAGAATCAAAAGAGCGGTCTTCCAAACTGCCACCAACTGCACAAAAATTACCGAGTCAGCTGGGAGATTTTTGGACCTCAAATAACAATTCAACTTGCAGGACAATTAGGTATTTGTAGATATTCGTGGGGTGGTACTCCCCTGTGGTCGTCATGGAACTGACAGACGACTTTGCATTTTCAGGTGAAGACGACTACATGGCCTTCGGACTGAGCGGATCCCAAGAAAAAAGTCAAATGCTTGGTGCCGACGTCACAATCGCCTACATCGACTCTTTCAGGGGGTACGCGACGGACTACAACATAACTGGACTGGCACCTGTAGGTACAGGTTCCTGTGAACTGTTTTGTTTGCCGAACCTGATGAACCTCAAGTAACTTGTGTTTTGCAGTGCTCAAGAGTCCTTGGCCAGTACAAAGGAGTGTGCAGAGATGACATGGTGGGGGGAATGGACAACAACCAGCTTTTCACATCTACCAGAGAGGACGGAATTAACATTGTCACATACAGGAGAACTTTAATTTCATGTAGGTTCTATATCTGAGTGATTTTAATTATTAGAGGCGACGAAGATAACAATGTTTGTCCCTTGAGTACCTTTAGGGTACGGTCAAAGTGATCAGGTGCTTTGCACCTGATTCAAACATCGTTTTGCAAGGTAGTTTTGCAGGAACGATCAAAGAACTAGTTGTCCTTTTATGCCGTGCCCGAGTTCTTTAGAAGAGACACCTGCACCATTAATACGAAGGATACAAAGTGAATTTGTCTTTTCAGCTGATTCGGGTGACAAACCGTACCCGACGGACGGTCCTGCCTACGTCGTTTGGGCGATGGGTCGCCTGGACCACAGAAAAGAACCTTCCTTCCACGACTACTACCTCAAGTCAGATTTGCTGTTGGAATTGAACAAGAAAGAACCAGGTGATTGACATCAGACGCAGGCACAGACTTTTGAATTTTGACCAAAAAATGACATTTTTGTCTTTTTTTTATTCAGAGAACAACTGCTTTGCTTTCACTCGGTCTCGAGAACTCTACCGCGAGCCCTGGGAGAAGAATGAAATCTTCGACAGGACAATCAGGTCTTACACCGCCACAATTGGACCTTCTGGGGGTAAGAGAGGCTACCAAGGGATGACAGGTGAGACTTGACTTTTAGGTGTACGAAGCAGTTCTTTTCCGGAAAGCCCCATGATTTCAAGTACGTTTCTACTTTATTACTCGTTTCGATTGTTAGGTATGACGGCAAATGCGTTGGCCTGGTACATCAATGGCAAACTGATACCTGAACTGTGGATGCGTAGGGGACTGACGTACTCATTCAAAGTATTTGGAGGTAACAATCCGCATTCGGCTGAGACGTACCATCCTCTCATAATCACAACGGAGCCACACGGTGGCCTGGAAACGCTGACAGAACCTGCGCAGCGACAGATACGAGTACTCGCGGGAGTGGAGTACACCAGAAGGGGGCACCCTCGACCCACGGCAGGTACGATAATATTCAAACAAATATTCTAATGCTGTCATGTTCAACCACCAAGAAGACAAATTTCGTTTCAGCCGGACCGCTGTGCATTTCGGTACATGACAAAAGAGACAGAAGACTGGACGATGACTTTGAAACATTCAAGAGATTTAACAGGTCTTTGGTACTCACGTGCGAGAAAGGTAGGAAAATCAGTGCAGGAAACGAACGGGTAGCCGTAGGGGATGGTACTCATTTGGGTTTTGTGTCGCAGGTGATCCAGCCATCCTGGAAGTAACTCCGAATTCTTCCTGGCCTGATGTCGTCTACTACCACAGCTTCACTCACTCTAACATGGGCTGGAAGGTTCACATTGTGGACAACCTCAACACGAGAGACTCTGCCTCCACTTTGATTCTCCGGCCTTACTCCTCCACCGTGATAATTGGCATTTGTATATTTTTATACTTACGTTGATATTATTATTTATATTTATGTACTAAATATAAGACGGTTTTAAATTATTATCATCCTCAGTTTTCTAGAATTTTTATCTTCTCAAACCTGAAGCCTGAGACCTGATATTGCTGAAGAAACTTCCAGACAGTTCTTTGCCTTAAAAAATGGTACCGTAGACAAATTGGTATCAATAGTAGAGTATAAAACACAATAAGCAGTCTTACTGTTGATCGAATGCGATCTCATCGGATCACAAATCAGAAATGAAAGAGAAAAATGCCAGGAAATAAATCACGACAGAAAACTAACAATCTTTTAACAAGTTTTATTATCCAAAATGATTTCTTTTTTCCTGTTTTTCAATTTTACAATGTGTTCATACATATGTATATATATGTATAGTCAAAACAATACACAATTTAAGTACTATTAAAATACAATTTTCTTAATAAAAAATTATGTGTCAATTTTGCTAATTATAAGAAGAAAGATAGAAAGATAGAAGTGAAAGAGAGAAACAAAAAATATAAAAAAAAATAAATCCCATAAGAAACAAATTATATAAACCTAATTCTCATTCTCAAATAAGTAACAAGATACCTAATTTATTTCCCATACATAAAATCGAAGTGAAATTTAAAGAATGCGAATCTGTGGGGTGAGGTGAACTTTTTTGACGTGGCACCAACGACAGACAAACAAAATCCAACAAACAACCGAAAAATCACAACTTTAAAATTTTCTTGACTAGAATTCTCTCACATGCACACCTTGTCTCTTGTTCTTTTTATTTAAATCAAAGGGCCATCTAACGTAACACCTGTTAGTACCTGGATTTCCCACCTGGAACCCCGTGGATAGACTTTACACTACCTGTGTCGTTGTTAATATAAAAAAAATCACAGATTTTGATATAAAAATTATTTTTGTACCTGTTTTTGTTCTTTTTTCCGCATATATGACGGACGGGTGTCATGTTTGTGTGCACCTGTGCCAAATCTCCCGTGAGACTAAGGCCACTCTGCCTCAATTTCATGCCTCTGCCCTAGAGCTTCAGGTTCGCATGAACTGAAGTTCTTATCTGCGTAGGAATCTGTTCATAGGGTCCTTGGGTTTCAGGGTAACACCCGTGAGGGTTTTGACCCTCAAGCGACTCCCCATTTTCTGGCATTCTATTTTTCAGATGTTTAACTAAAGTGATGGACCTCCTACTTGTTTACTATCACTTATATAATTTATATTGTACTCGTTATGCGTACCTAACCATAGAGAGAAGAAGAGATTCGAACCCGTAAAGTCTAAAATAGAATGTATTTCAGGAAACCAGGTACTCCAGCTTGTAATCCGAATATCCCACAAACAAGTTCTTTGAGTGAGTAGCCAAAATTTACAAATTTACACTTTTAGGTTTTGTCAAAATGGCTCACCTCGAGCGAAGGTTTCCTCTCGAAGGGAGGAAAAAATTTAAGAAAGTAAGGTTTGGTGGACAAGAATGTACTGGGAAAGAGAACAAAAAGAAATAAATAAAAGAAACATAAACCTGATAACAAATGACAAAAATAAACAGAATTTTGGTTTTTCGAATTGCACCGGTTGGACGACGCCTTGTCGGGGCGTCGGAGGAAGAATGAGAATGTTGAATTAAAGAAAAAAAAAAAAACAAATTTGATCGGCCCCCGCGAAATATCTGATCCGATCGATCTTAGATCTTTACATTAAAAAATAAAATCATTATTTATATTTATGTATACGATATATGAGAAAAATAAAAAGAGAAACGAATGGTCGCGAATGGACGAATATCTACGATAAAATCAGTACCGTTACCTATTTTTTATTTTTAGAGAGGAGTTTCGTGAATGCACTCCGATAGACCAATCAGTCAGTCAGGCAGTCAGGCAGTCAGTCGGTCAGTCAGTCGAATCAATCAATCGGCGATGCGCTGTCGGTGAAAGAAGTAAAATTCTTTTGGGCGAACTCAAAATGAGGGAAAGCGCCAGTGTCGCCGTCTGTCGGACGTCAAATTGGAACCGACAGACAAACCGGTCCGTGGACAGAGAAAGAGAAGAAACTAGTCGTAGAAATTAGGCGAGCGGAAAAAGAGAGCTAGCAGTTCTAGCGGTAGCTAAAAATCTATCTATGAAAATTTATCCGTTGGATAATTCGGAGAAACTAAAATGGGAAACAATCCTAGACAGGTGGATGTGGTCGGCGGAAATAGAAATCCTTGCCTCCTAACTGAGTCCCCGGAAATGGCTAAGAATTTTTTTAATAGATCAAAATAGATTTTGATAGAAATAATTTTCTCGAACGATCACTTGGTTGTCTACTACTTGTCTAATCAGACTCGTTGAAAAGATACTAATTGTATTTCATGTATTTCATGTATCACTTAACTAGCTCATCATAAACACTTTGTAGTTTATGCATTTCAACAGATAATGCGATTAAGTTACACTTAAGTTTTTTTCTATGTACAAAAATTATTAAATTAGTTTTATTTTTCTAGCCGTAATATTTCGTTTCTTTCTTATTTTCAACGTTTCAAACGAATCTATTTCTTTGTTTCTTTCCTACGTCGACAATTTTTAAATAGACAAAAACTAGACGGGCCGTTTCGTCTTCCGCTTGGAAAGATAGTTTTCCCTTCCTCTCGGTCGATCTGTCATTTTACTCTATTTATCTACCTTTTTATTTATTTCCCTTATTGGTCTTTCCGTCTCCTTTAGCTTCGTGTTCTGTTTCTACTCTCTTATTGTTAGCCTTCTCTTCCTATTCCGATGAGTTAAATTCATTTTCCGGAGCTGCTTTTCTTTCTAACGTTATGGCTTTTGTCGCTCGCTCCCTTTCCTCTATTTTTTTCTTATTCTTGACATTTTAATTTCGGTCCTCCTTGCAGCCCACTATCTTTCCAAGCCACTCTCTTGTTTCTCCCTTCACAATGTCTATCTTTCCTTTTCTATACTTCTCATTCGATCTGATTTTCATGGTTTCTGAATTCTGTTTACTGCATGTCACACGTCTTGACTTGACAAAATCTCACGCCATCGTTTTCGTTATTATTACAATAATAATGAGAATAATAATAATAATAATAATAATAATGGCAATAAAATATAAAAAGAATATTCTGTGTTTTCATCTCCTTTCATATATATATACTTCGATAAAAAAAATTAAACGTCTATTTAATAATTATTTACCGTAAAAGTTTTTATCTATTTTTTCTTAAATTATTTACTCTTTTATCTGTATTTATCTATTTATTCTATTAATAAGTGGAATGTATAGAATGGTCCGTTGGTTCAGGCGACGTTTAAAATATGCACGTTTACATCTAGGCGTCTTATGGGCCTTCAGACAGTTACGCATGCACACAGACAGACACACACGCACGCACGCACGCACGCACATTTATATATGTATACATACTTATATGTATATTTATATATTTTCAATGTACACTAACTGTTTATTCATTTCTCATGTGTTCGTTTGATTGTTTTTTGTTTTCTTCAGGTAAGCCGTCAGTGAAACATAGAAGTACGCGTTTGAGTACTCAACGCGGAAAGTTCGTGAGTACCGGTCACTTCGTCGCAAAAATCCGCCAAAAAGTCAACAGGGGCAAAAAAAAATTGAAAAAGTTTCGTTTGCCCGTTACAAAGGCACCGGCAATTTGATTTTAACAAAACCCAGTCGAATTCCAATGGATTTCCACGACCGAACGTCAGCAGACGACATGGTTGCGCCCGATTAGGCTGTGCGTCAAATAAAACCTGAATGCGTTGCATGTACATTTATCTGTGTTTCTGTGTATATAGTCATACGAAAATAAATTCTAAACAAATGTTTAATTTGAATTCTAAGAGTCTTTGACGTCATCCTCGTCGCTCGCATGGTTCGAGATGTTGTCCATGTCATCGTCCTCTTGCACATCCCCAGGACTCAACTCCTCCCTGTCTCCGTTCATCTCGACGTCTGAAGACGAGTGCTTTGATCGATCGTCCGATATCGAACTTCGATACGATCGAGTCTCATGGAAGCCTCTCGTTTCGCCACCTTTGTCGTCGTTGACTCTCGAACAGTCGTCGAGGACACCGTCGTTGTCTACGCTTTTCCTTCTTTTTGAGTCTCTCCGATGTCCGAAGCCTCCCTGGCGTCCCCCATAACCCTTCCTAGGTCTCCTGTCGTCGTAGTCGTCGTCCGATGACCGCGACAGGTCGAAGGCCACGTTCCTCTGTCCACCGTCGTCATCCGAGTTGCTCTCTCTGAGCACAGGCGTCAGGCGAGAGTTTCTACAGAGTTGGTCGAGCAGCGCCTTATTCGTCATGTTCTCCATGTTCTTGCCCGATTTTTCAGCGTCTTTGTCGGGCTTCTGCGACGCTGTCAGACCCATTTCCAGACTCGACCTAATGATACCGTCCAAGAAACTGCCGCTGTTGCCCGTGCCGTCGTAGAGGCTCTCTGCGATTCGCCTGGTGCTCGCCGGCAGGGTGGACGGACTTGGTGGTGGATCGACTCCTCCTCCTCCCCCTGCTCCTCCGTTTCCTGCTCCCCTCATCAGTTGAGGGGCAAATAGTTGCTCTGGAGTAGTCGGAAACCCGGCCCTGGTTATGTCCAGAGGTAACGCGTGGAAAGGTGTAGGAGGCCAGAAAGGAAACGGAGAACCAGCATAAGCCGCTAGTGGTGAGACGCCTGTTTCGAAGATGCTTGGCGGAATTTTCAGTCCATTGGGCAGTGTCGCCGGGTTTGGAAACGCGGGTTTTGAGTTGGCTAATTTGGGCGCGAGAGCCAGGGGCTTTGGCTTGTCCAGGCACACGGGATTGCTACCAGCAGAGGCCACACTACTGGACGTCAGCTTGTTCTTGTCTTCTCCTTTGGGCTCCCTTTTTCTTGGTCTCATCAAATGCCTCTCCTTCACCTTATACTCTAAAGTCGAGTGGGGAACTCCGTAGTAGCTACCCGCTCTATGAACACTCATTTCACCTCTCTGTACGGCTCTGACGGCCTCCACCAGAGAATCTCTGTCATAGTTCCGGTATTTACCTCGTTTCGGACGGGTTCCCTTCCCTTGGGCATTCGCCTGGGCACTCGAAGGCCGTTGCTGACCCCTATCGAAGTGGTTCTTCAGGACCGAGTGTGACTGGGATAGCGTCACGTGGGAATAGCTACCGCGTTTGGCGAGTGTGTCCGTAGGGTCTGGCCCTAATACTGGAGAACCGAGGCCATGAGGGGACACCCCGTCCTGCTGGAACTTCTGACTAATACTTTTAGCGATTGCGTCTCTCAGACTGGAAATGCCCACAGTCTTCCCAATTGGTGGTGAATCGCTGTCTCCATTGAGAGAGGGCGATATCACGCTTTGCCTGGAGTTCTCCTGTGACGCTCCGGCTGGACTTGCCGAAAATCTCGGTTCAGACTCCCCGTTGTTCGGTTTCGAACAACCGGCGTTCGGCTTGAAGGACGGAATTCTAAGTATCACATTCGACGGATCTTCATCAGCGCCATTTTCACTTGCAATTTTTCTTTTTAATTGTTCATCCATTAGAATTTTCTCTTCGGCCATAACCCGCCTCATGAGTTGGGGCAATACCTGGGGAGAGTACTTGAGTTTGTCGTCATGGCCGACAGTGTCTCTCGTACCTTTGCACTCGTCTTCATCCTCTTCGCCACCGTCCTTGCTACTCAGAATAGCGTCCTCTTTTCTCGAGTGTCTCTCCTTTTCAGAGTTTGGACTTAGGTTTTCCTTTAATTTGAGCAACTGGCCGAGGTAGGAGGCGAGCACGGAGTTTCCGGTTGCGGCCAAATCGCTGGCGTTTATGCCCTCCGCGTGTAACCGGGAAATATTGTGGAGGAGCGCGGTCAGACCCTCAATCTGAGTAGCTCCGTCGAGGGCGGACAACCGCATTAGATCCTCCATTGTCAGTTGAGGTTTAGCCATTTCCGGTTCCTTCTCGTCGTCGGCGCTTGAGTCTTCTCTCTCGGGGTGGACAGGCAATGTTGGGGATGACGCTGCGCCCTCCGGGGGCGAGGGTCGAGGGATTGGCGCTAGCAACAAGTGAGCGTCTCTCTCTCTTTCTAAGGCAAGTTTGTACACCTGAAATGTTACAAAAATATTTAAACAATTGTCAATCAATTTCAACGTCAATTAAGTGAAGCCACTTTTAGCGTAGGATGGATTGCTCACCTTATTTCTAAGTGTGGACCTAGGTATACCATATATCACAGCAGCTCGCCTCGTTCCTAATTTTCCACTCTGGATGTCCCTCAAAGCCGCCTGGAGTTCGTCTTCGGTGTATGTTCTTCTGCCGGACATGGGACTCATCCGAGGTCGTCCCCTAAAAATGAAAATCAAGTTCGTAGTTGATTTTCATCATAAACTAACATTTTACCTATGAATTGTTGAGAATGGCAGAAAAACTGTCACTTAAGACAACATAAAAGTATAAATTTGATATGTAGCTATTCGCCATTGTATGCGCAACGTACACTGGATAAAACATAACGGTGGCCAAACCTAATAGACTAGTCCGACTAGATCAAGGCCTAGAACTCTGTTTATCCGTCAGGCTGTTCTACAAGGGCACCTTTTACTCATTTCCGGTTTATTCATTTCCGGTATACTCACTTCATCACGGGTTTATTATCCGTTAAATTTGGTACTCTTATGTTGTTTTCTAAACCATCCGTCGATTGTGGTGGCTTCGAAGACTTGGCACTTAAATCTAATGGCATTTCCGAACCTGCAGATGCAGGCAAGCTTACAACCTGAAAAGTCAATATACACGCAGGTGCGATTAACAGTATGGCTAAAGATTAATTACCTGTAGGATAAGAAATACAATGATAAGGTGAAACTCACCATCGGTGGTTCCGTTTTCGTCATTCCTTCTAGTAAGGCTCTAGAGGGTTGCGGAAGGTACCATCGAGGGAATACCCCTGGAGGGTACAGCAGGGGATTTGGGGCTCCCCCAGGGCCTGTCAGGGCGGCAATGGCGGCCATTGACGTAACCGAATCCAATGCGTTCATCGTCGTTATCGCGTCTTCAGTTGAGCTTAAAGAATTTGTGTCGCTTTCGTCCACCTCCAGTAGGTCTATGTGGTTATTGTTGTTTGTATTTTTGTTTGTATTGTTGTTGTTATTGTTATTATGAACTGTTGAATTGAAACACTCCGATCGAAATGGGCTGCCCTGCAAAAAAGAAACAAAAAATGAATTCAATCTCAATCAAATGGTATTCTTACGTTGGTCTCGTCAGTAGTTGTTAGGGTTTAATAAAAATCCTTCCATAAGTGGCAGCACTAAAATCAGCTTATTTTATCCGTAAGCAGTTTTTATTAATTTGCCACTGTATAACTGAAATTATCTTCCCTGCAAGTAATTAACACATTTGAATGACCAATTAATCCACGTCCAATTTCGCCCGGTTTTATTTAACCGATCGACCACCTGCCAACATCAGATTGGCTTCCTAGGAGTCGCGTAACAATGGCTGCGACAAAAATGTCCCAATTAGTTAAAATTTTATTAATTTAGTTAGTATAGGAGTTGACGTCAATTAACCAGATACCTTGAAGCCATCAACCTATTAAGATTTTAGGACTTTTTTTATTTTGACCGGGTATTTCTCCAGCACAGGAATTGACCATCAACAAAAGTCAGATATTCTCTGAATGGCAAGTGAGGACTTTCACATGATACACTAGATCTAACGCTTCAAATCCTTCGTGTGCGATGCAGGATCGTACACAATAACCGGAAATGGTGTGGCAAACATCCAAAATTTCATTCATGTTTCTCCATTTGGTGTTGCCAACGTCAGATTTTCCTAAGCAACCTGCTTCTAACACCTTCCCTTCATCTTCCTCTACCAACTTCTACTTATTTATCTAGTCTTTTTGTGCAATTCGACCGTTTTCTTCAGGCCAAGGATCATTAGGCTTTTAATTTTTAATACGAGTTTTTATTGTCGAAAAACCAATAATCTAAAGAATTTAATTATGTGACATTTAAGGAACAAATTGGTTCTATCACCTTGACGGGGAGTGGGGAAGAGTCCTGGAACCTGGGACAACGCCCAAATTGCACTACAAATACCAAGTGCAACACGTTCGGAGCACGCGACGAAAACAACCTGAAGTACTCAAAGCCCACATTCTACATCTAATTATCATTGATGAACTGACTGATTTTTTAAAGGTACGCCATGTGACAACACTCAGGTCAGATGGTCTTGTTTCTTTCAGAAGAGCCTACCATCTATCATATGCTTCGGGAACAAATACATCTCTTTAAATGTCTTCTTCTTCATGAAGTCGTTCTTTTAATTCTGATTTCCACATACCTACTTCTTTCCTTCCCTCTAATTCATCGCTGTATTATTTAATAAGATCATGAATTAATGAGTAAATTTTGTTGCATATAGTGCATATAGTGCATATTCTATATATAATATCTACCCTGAATTTGTGTTCTCTCATGCAATCCAAGTTACACGGAATATCACTGTGGAAGATTACGAAAAAGAACTCCGGTTACTTACGGGTTCGTCGTCCGTTAGTTTTCCGGACGGCTCAAGATCGCAGAAAGAACATTTATCGTCTGTTGGGTCCCAGTCTTTGACTTCTATTTCTCTTTCTATCGATGGACACCAGCTTTTGAGAACTTTCTCCTGATACAGACGCCATTTTCTTCGACCCATAAATTCTTCAGCGACTCTTTCAAATCCTGAAACAAATGAAAAATGGTTGGGATCAAAATCAGTATGACCCTGCACTGTATATTTGTACCTGGAAGGAGAATGTAAGCAAATCTCATCCCTCAAAAAAGCAAACTAAACAAGGTGGGTCAAAACCTCCCATATACATAAAAAAAGGCCGAAACAGATAGGTTAATTGAATTAGAAAAACTTCAAGGGTTGTACAGAGAAAGCAAAAATGGAAAGAAGAGACATGGAAGGTTGCAAACGGGTGAGGGTCGAGGGGTCTTAAAAAAAGGCCCTGAAAATTAAAGCCCCGAAAGGATGTAAAAAAAAGTCTGAAACTTTTTATTATTAAAAAAAAATCTTTGTTAAAAATTTTCAGCAAAATCTGTTCCAAAAAAATTTTCATTTATTTTCTTTCTGCCTCAGAAGGCTCTGAATTTTTTTGCCGTGAAGAGACATAGGAAAGGTACACTAAGACAAAAATTTACGAAACGAAAATCTTTGGTTATTGGCAAGCATAAGAGGAATGTGGGGGGAAACCACATGGAACCAATTATCTTATGAAAATTTCATGGAAATAATAATGAGAACTTATTTTTGTGTAATATTTTTTTAGCCGACAAACATGTACAAGAGAAGCTAGGCAACATAAGTAGAGGAAAAAAACAAAAAAATATGAAAAAAATGAGGCAAATGTACAAAATTATTTAACTTATGAGGAAATGACTAGATATTTTTTACATCACTCCTATTTTATTTTTTTTATAATTGCAATGTCCTGTGAAAAACGGAAACTAATACCAGATGTCTTCTGCTTTTTCTAACAAATAATATGCTTGAGCTTGAGCTTGAAATTATTCCGGGCAGAACTGACTTGTACTGACTCCGTGAAGTAGTCAAAATACCGACCTGTCCATGTAACTAAACATTAAAAAATTACATTTGGAATTCATTAGTATTGTGCGATTCTCGCATATTCCTAAAAAAGAAAAACATATAACGGAACAGAACACGGTTGATGTAGACGCCAGACTATTCTTCATTATTTCCTTGTATTAATGGCATCCTGCAAAATGATCGAAAAATGTCCGGATTTTTCAATTTAAGAAGTGGTTTCTAAGGTGGTAGAAACCTGAAGATGAAATCATTTAAAGTTAGAAATCAAACGATGGTGAACGAAACCAAAAAAAATTTAATTCCGGCTGATTCGGCCAAGGGAGAAAACCACCGAAAGGTTTTGCACACCCGCGTCACCTGCCCGTCATCACGGCAGCAAAAAAAATCAGCTCTTAAAATGGTGGAAGGAATGAGAAGGGTTGGAGCTATTTGGAACGAAAGAGGAAGCAGACGATAAAAAAATAGAAAGAGGCGTTCGGGGGAGGATCTGATAGAAAGCCCTGAGAGTAACTAGCCACCCCCAAACCCTACGGCCTATTCACCCTGGTGATTGTCGACTTAACCCTTATCTCCCAAGCCGTTAGGTTAAAGCCTTTCTAATAAAAAAAATATTCAGCTGCAAGCAGTTTTGACTTCTCCAACAGAAAAGGTCGCCTCTTTAAAAGCTATCTTCTCTCGGTCGGGTAGTCGGAACTAATGGAACATGGCAAGTGACTATTTTTTTAAAATTCCGCTGTTTTCATGAAATAAAATCAACGACGAGAGAAAGTCATGCAAACCGCGTTATTATAGAGAATATCTCAATGGAGAACAGAGACAACAGAGACAACAGAGACAATAATTAAGAAATCGAATATGAGAGGGAAAGCGTGTGTGGCGTGTGTGTACTGCCGGATACAACCGAATAAACAAATCTTTTCTCACGTATTTGTTTCCGTGATAAGAACACCAAACCACATGATTCGGGCAACAGCAAGAGATCGTAGACCGGGGTTAAAGAGAAACAACAGGAAATCAGGTACTTTGAAAGGAAGCTCAAGTAAGAAAAACAGATTTTGGTCGACAGAAGGAAACTCGTCTGTGGTGGCTCACGACATGAGTAAAAGAAAACGAAAAGTCTTTTTTTTTCCTTTTTCTTATCACTGGGTCCGATGCGATTTTCATCCCCCGGGGAATTTTTCCCCCGGGTTTTTAGAAATTCATTAATTAAAAAATTCCCCTTCATTTCTCTTTCCGTCACTCCTCCCCAGGCAGGACCACTCCACCCCGGTGCTTTTCTCTACTTCCACGTTTTTTTAATGTCCGTCATGCAACGTTTAAAAAACGAAGAGAAGATGAAAGAAAAGGGGGAAGATTTCGAGAGGAGTGTGGTCGTTTCACTTCCACCCCCACACTTCACATTACGCTCAGAAGTCCTGTGCTCAACTCCATTTCTCCGCGCACCCTTCACATTCCTCTGGAGCAGTCGCTCATTCTGTCAATTTCTCGAAGATGAACATTTGAAAAACCCCAACAATAAGAAGGAGTTTCTTTTTAAAATGCAAAATTAACAAAAAAAAAACAAAAATAAAAAACCACCGAGTTTGAAGCAGATGGGGTAGTTTTTGAGTGAGTAGAAGAAGAGGACGAGGTTGCAAGTACCAAAACACATATATACACATTCACTCAAACAGAGAAAAAAAACTCAAACCTAAGAAAACCTATTTTGTAAATTACAACGTGAGCAATTAAAACCTTTTCTTATGGTGCTGAATTCTACTGAAGTGAAGAGACCAGGCGGCCGTGGAAACTCAAATCCTACGGTCGGAGGGAGCGAAGGGGTTGAAAGTGGCAAGAGAAAGCGAGAGAAAAAATTCGTCTCCTTCCACGATAACCGAAAACTTTTTCATTCCCAAAACAGCGCGGTAGGATGAGGGTGGGTCTGTGTGCTTACGTTCATGGCAGTGGGGCGGTGGAGCGCGAGGGAAGACGAGGTTGAACGTGGCACCAGCCGGAAAAGCCCAAAGGTCCGGGTCTTCTTAGGGGTTCTTGACAGATGGACCGGGGGAGACGGACACGGGTTCGAGGGGGAAAGGAGTTTCACTCATCTCCGAAAAGATTTTTTTCTTTTTTTTTTTTTTGAGTAATTTCAGTTTTTAGAGAGGGCGCTGGGTCTGACTGCGAAGGGTTCGGCCGGAAGGACAGCGAGCGAAAGAGTCGGAAGGTGTGCGAACGGGCTGAAGGTTCATTGGGTCCCTGGGAGTTTCCCCCGGGCCTTCCCATTTCCCCACCGCCGGCTCCTCACACCACCAGAAGGATTTCCAGAAATTTCCAAAGGGAAAAAATTTTTTTAATTCCTTTTTTTAAATAGGTGGAGCCACAGTTAGGACAAAACGAAGATGAGAAATCCCGTCCTTTTCCTCCGGCTGCCATATTGCCAGGAAATTTTTTTTTTAATTTCTCTGTCTACTTGCGCCCACAGTTCCCCACCGCTCGACTCTTCCCCCCCAACCAACCATTCCTCATCAGCAATTTTTCTAAGGCTTCTGCTTTTGATGAAAAATTTCTCATGATTTTCCAGATATTCGCCAACGATAAATCTACGCCCGAATGAAAAATTGAGAAACTGACAAAAAATTCTAAACAGTTGCAATTTTTATTGAACCGAATTGCACATTGGATGTACACCAAGAAAAAGTCATTTGTGTCTCACTCAATGCTAAACCACCAAACCAAAGGAAATAATAAGATGTGCATAAAAATTAAATAAATCAAGCAAAACGGCCGTCGCAATATGGAAACTGATCAGTCATTAGAAAATAAAAGGTGGCGAGAAATAAAAGAAAAACCTTTCACAATATATCAGATTCACAAGTAATAAAATAATGTCATTCGACAGGATTCACCTTAGAAAAGTACAAAAATCAAGGTACAGGGACCAACAGCCGTACAGCCTGGTCGTGGCAACAACCAGAAAAGGAAGAGAGAAATGAAAAAAGCATTTAACACAAACTGAAAATAAGAAATAAAAAGAGGAAAGTAGGTCGAATCGCAGCGTATGATCGGTCCATGGAACGACAACCGCAGAGAACGACGGGAAAGGAAGTCGATGGGTGTGACAGTAAAAACCATAACAAAATTCCTGTTGGAAAAGTCAAATAGGTGGCAGAGAGACGACTAAAGAAAATCTCATTAAAAACCACTAGTCAAAATAAAAGAAAGAATAAATTGAATTTTGAGGGAAACAGGTCCATTGGACCTCTTAGAATGCAGCCATGAAGGTATTCTACCTGGGGGACAGGTAAGAGCCCCTTGAAAATTATCAGGTGCATTTAAGATCACCAGAGCAGTCAGCAGATCGGGCTGAATTTGCACCCAACAGTGACAAGAGTTTCGAAATGTAATTAATGAAATCCTTAAATTATGGAAGTTGAAAAACCTGTCGTACCTTTCATCCAGTGCAAGTCGATTATTTTTAATTGCGTTCGAGACCGAAAGGTGGCATTGAAGAGGCCATTTTTTTGGTTCCCCACACCTCTCCCTCTTCTTCGCTTTCCTTAGAAAGAAAAGGCTAGGGTTACCAAAGGGTGGCAAAAAGTAAAAAAAATAGGAAGGGGTGAAATTAGATGGGGTTTGTTTGGGACAGGGACGGATGAATGGGTGAGGGAGTAGAGGAAAGCGGAGGAGTCGCAGCGACGATGCCCCCAGGGATGAGAATTTTTTTCTTCTTTTTTTAAATTAAAAATTTGCATTCAAGTGGAGCAGAGAACAGAAGAGACGATGATTGGAACACGACGTGGCAGGGAACTCTCCGTCGGGAGGCGGAAGAGGGTGTGGAGGCAGCAGTGGTTGTGAAGAAGGGCAACAGCTGCAGGTAGGAAAAAAATAAGACTGCAGGTGAGAGGTCGTGAGAGTCACGAGGAGGGAAGGTCGAAGTAGTTAAGACAGACGTGGCAGGAGAGAAAGAGAGAGACACTCCAGAGATGAAATTTGGGGATGATCGGAAGGGTGTGACGGATGACAGAGCTGGTCGTGGCAGCAGAAGTACGGGGATGATTTGACCTCCTTCAAAAGTTAATAAGCCAAGTCTTATTGATTAAAGGGACGATTTTCAATTTCGCATCTTTTAGTGGGGGGTTCCCAATATTCTGATGGGGAGAGCCAGGCAGGTAGGGTATGGGGCTAGGGTTCCACGGGGTAGTAGTGGGTGTCAAAGATTAAAAATTATGTATCCTGATATAATTTCTTTTTTTCTCGTCTTCGTCTGCGTTTTCATTTCTGCTTTTTTCGAATTTCGTCTCAGACCCATCACAAAAGAGGTAGCAACGGTATTTTGCAATTTAGGCTTTTAATGGCGACGATAGAATGCCCCATTTTGCCCCTTTGCAGAAGGAACAGACCAAACAACATCGATAAATTTGGCCACTTTTACTGCTTTATTATTTTTCTAAATACAACTCTAAAAAATTTTCTGCTTTTGTTATATTTGAGAAGTAAACTTTCAACTGGTTGACATGTTAATTTATAGAAAACCTTCGAAAGAAACCCCTAAGGAAGAACCGCCGGGCCCACTGGGATTCCATCTCTACATTCTCTTCTCTAAAAGATCAGGCATACCTAGAGGACGGTAGCCGTTTCTGAAACCTGGTACCGTTTGGCAATTTGACCAATTGCAAACGCGTAAAAGAGCAGTGGAAACCGTTTCTAATTGTTGTATTGTTGTTGTTGTTGTTGGTTTTGTTACTCGCACGCAAACCTCTGTTGACAAATTCTCTTATTCTCAGGTGACTGTGCGGCTTCCGTTTACACCGTCAATTTGTGTTAATTCTAGTAAAAACCGGCGCCATGTTGAATTTTTTGTGCTAATCAACTCCTGTTACATTTCTGCGAAGAAGACGCTGACAAAATGGCGCCGATCCTACGTATTAGCCAGAGTTAATGTCCAAACGTTTACGCACTGCCCTAAACACCTTTGTTCTAAAACTACTTTGCTACGTCGATAGGTAATTTTTTCCAAAAAAAAAAAATACTTGCTTTCCATTCATAAAAGACTATTTTTCCAATCTCGGCCCTTTGTCGATTTCAGACAGATTCGGATTTAAACTCTGAAGATTTTTCATTTATTGTCTAAAATTTATAGGATTGATTTACCGTTGGAAATGCACAACGAGAACGAAGGTTTGAAAGTGTTTGACGAAATTTCTCTTTCTCTCTCTCTCTCTCTCTGTGCGCTTCAGTCGTCACAGGAAATATATCACATTCATTACAATACAGAGGTGTAACGACAACAAACTGAATAAGGTCAAATGTAGTAACTAAAAATTGCGCAAAACGTATTTCAATTCATCAATTAGTTAATACAAAAGTGGTTGAAGTAGAAGAAAACTCGGAAACAAAACATGTAGGAAAAGGCAATGAAGAGATGACACGAGAGCGAAGGAGTAAACCATCTACTAAAAGAACGTGGAAGCAGTTAACAACCTGGAGAGCCATTTCGATTCCGGCCGTAATGGTAAAAGCCCATTCTCCTGCCACCGTCAATTTTCTTAAGTCGCCGGGGCAACTGACCGAGTGAGAACATCAGGGTGGAGAGCAAAAGAGTAGGGAGAAAAAAATAAAATAAAAACTGAAACCAGCCCAAATAAAGTCAAATTATTTTTAGTCAAAGGCGAATCGATGGCCGAATGGGCCGATCGCATTATTTCGCTGGTTTCCCATTGAAATAAATGAGGCCGCCTGAATATTACGGGAAGAACATGAAATTCTTTTCCTCCATTTTCTTGTCTCTCACACCCCATTCAACCACCGATTCCCCTCTTCCTCAAACCTCCTACCCTCTCAGGATTCCTCTTTATTGATTCTATATTTTTTCATTTAAAAACCGAAATGGCAGGAAGACGAGAGAGATAAAGAAAATGAAAAAGGCCAAGAGAGAAAGAATGAGAAAGGGGAAAAATTTGAGAGGGCCAAAAAAAGTGAAAGGCGGCGTCCAAAAGGCAACAGCGCGTCCAAGGAGAACCAGGGGAGAGTTCTGCTAGAAGGGGGATGAGGGGCCGATCGGCCTTAATGGCTGACAAGGAGACTTTGGGATTGGAAGACTGGAAGTAGAGGAGGGTGGGAAAAGTAAAAAACGTCGTTTATTTCGGGAAATTCGATGAGAACGGCGTCACCGACATTAATTCCTAAACGAAAAAGAATAAGCTGAGGTGAGAGGAGGCGAATACCCTCAGGGTGACATAAAAAAGAATGACAAGTCAAAACTAAAGAATTATTTAACCGGCCGACAAGAACCTGGGGACAAAGTGAAATAATAAGATATACCTAAAAGCCAAAGTTAACGGTTACAAATCAAAGTACGAATTTTTGAAAAGTAAAAAAGTACCGACATAAAACCAACGTGAAAGCAGGTCAAATTGCAGCAAAAATATCTTTGTTGAGAGAAACGAGTGTGGTGCGGTTGAAAGAGAAAAAGGTTGACATTTAAAAACCAGATGGACAGGACGAAATGGGAGTGATGACCAGAGAAAAAGGCAGAAGGTAAAGTCAAACCATCTGGAACTGGAACTGCCAAACCGCCTGACTAAAAAAAAAGAAAGCACCTGAAAAGCCAAATTGGAAAATCAAAATGGCGACATTGGCGACTTGAATTTTCCCCACCTCTGCTGAAATAACTCAAATTTAATTACGTAAGTGCACGAGAGAAAGAGCGACTGATGGGGAGGGAGGGACGAGAAAAGCGCGACTTGTCAGAGGTGTTAACTTTCCCGCAGATTTTCTCGCCCCCATTCCCTACAGCCATCTTGTACTTCTTTCTCATAGGAAGAGGTTTCCATTGGGAAAAAGGAAATTCGCCAGTTCAGGAGACTTTGAGGACCCCCAGGCCGCTCCCACTTAAACTTAATGTAATTAAGGAGCTCCCTACTTGGAAACAAATTTACAGTTTACAACCGGACATGAATTACATGCCGCCAGGAAAGGGTTGGTCATCTCGAACAATCAAACTCCTCGAACCAATGACATTTAGGTTAAAAACAACCCAAATCATTAGTTTTTAAATTCAGGGTGGTTTTCGGTAAAAGTGAACAAAAAACCGGAAGACTTGCCAAATTATGAAGAAAACGCTCGGGACCCAAATCAACCGGAAATTACCAGGCGGAAATTTAGTGAGAGATGAAATTTAAAAATGGATTTTTGGGTTTAAATATTTCGCTGAAAGAGACATGGCGAAAAAATCCCGCAGGCGAATAACGTCGGAAATAGAGCAAACTGAATGGAAAAATCAGCGTGACGGGAAATCCCAAAAAAGAGAAAGAACGAACGAAAGAAAGAAAGAAAAACAAGAAATTCAAAAGACACAAAAAAGGGGATGATGAAAAGTAAGAAGAAAAAAAGAAACACAGAAGAAACGGGAGGAAGAGACCTGCAGTAAGAAGACTGCAAGAAGTTGCAGGAAGAGAGTCATCAGTGCAGCTCCAATAAAACGGTGACGTAATCCAAGCGGCGTCATAAACGGCATTTTCAGACAGTTTCCCTGACAAAGACAGCCGGGGGTGTACCGTGTGCTGTTGCAGCTACCTCAGAGGTTCCAACGGGTCGACCATCTGAAAGTCATCTACGACAGCGGATGAAGCTTTTCGGGCATAACATGAGAAATCCAACAAGTTGCTGCTGATCGATCGCCGCTGACGCGGTTGGAGATGACCTTGAAGGAAGTTTTACTACTTTTGTCAGCCGCTGTTTTTGTCTAGTTTGTCTCGACAGAATAGAAGGTGAAAAAATGTAGTGTCCGAAAGTGGGACGCAGCGGTGATAATCCAGGCATGAGTTTACTGCTGCCACTTGAGCTTAACAGGAGCTAAGTGGGCTTGGAGGGGACACTCTTTGATGAAAAACTACCTTGCCGCCCAATTTAGATTTGAACGTTTGACCTTTCCGATGTTGGGATGTAGTTGATTGTTCAGATTTCAGGTTCATACCAAGTTCTCATTACAAGAACATATTTTCTCAGAGAACAATTGTAATGCGGTCAAGTGTGTAAATAAAACTAATAACAATCCAATAATTGTGGTGCAAGTCGAACGAGTTGCCCCAACGCACTTCACTCGTCGTACTATCTCTTATTATTTTTCTCTTTCTTATTCTTCTCCTCCTGTTCCTAGCAATTTCTAATTTTGTCTTACACTTCTGTCTCTATAATTTTTCACAAACAGATCTGCAGAGCACCGTTTTCATTCCTTTTTTGTGCCTCCCAAGAGGGAATCCCCGAGGATACCCTTGCCTGCCTTTCTGCTTATAAACAAAAAACGCATCTCTAGCGTTTTTTACGCCTGCGTTAATTTAAGTCGGTTTTCTTCTGTCTCCCACTCGTTCCCTGTCGTAATTTTATTATTTTCCAAATGAAATTTTCAACGATGAGACCGAGAGGAGAGAGAGAGAGAGAGTTAAAATCAAATAAATGAAGATTCCAATGGCAACTGCCATTTTTATTAACGCGTTTTTATTACTTTTCTAACTGAAAGGCTTTTTTAAGGGGGCCCCTTGCGGTCCGCAGACTGGTAAGGACCCCCAACAAGCGCAGAAAGTTCCCTACTTCAGTCTCACCAAGTAGTGTTACTATTAACAGTTACGGAGATGCGCATGCGTAATTCCTTCTCTCCTCTCGTGTATCTTTTCACGCGATCTGATCATTCGATCGTTTCGAAGGTCTTCTGCTTGCAATTCTTTTCTACCTCCCACCAACTCCACGACCACTGGTTGAACTGTGCGATGGAAAGACTCGCCCTCTTGCGGCTGAAAATGTGTGTCAAGTTCATTCCACGGAATAATCAAATGCAGGCGATGCAACGAGATGTGAAAATTTCTCATTTGCATATCATTTCGTTTTTCTTGTCTCTCACTATCTGTCTCTCCTAGTTACAACCGGTCCTCTCCCCCACGTCTTTCCTACCTCTATTTCTATTCTCTATTTCAGCCATCGCCTTGGGAAAATGCAACCCGTCCGTCGGAAAATGAGACCTATGGCAAGGATGGGGGTTTTTGGGTAAAGCAGCCAACCTAAAATGAAAATCTATTTTTTTTTCTGAAAAGAAGAGTAAAATCGCTTTCCTGTGCTTTAGGAACTCGGCAGTAGCAGGCAAACGGTCTGTGTCGGTAGGTAGGATAAAAAGAAACAAAATGGAACGATTGCAGTGTTTAAATGAAATGGAAGTATATAAATTTTCACAAGAGCTTATTGAAAGTCAATCGCAAAAGAAATTTGAGCATTTGAAAAAAGTATGGACTCAGTGGAAACAACACGAAGTAAAAAATAACGAAATAAAAAGAGCAGTCGAATAAGCAACAAAAACTGGAATAAGTTTAATATAACGAGAAATCTTTTGTAAATAAGTAGATGTTACAATGAGAAGATGAAACGAAATAAAATTTAAAATATTGTTTTATCAAATATTAAAGTAAAATATCGTAGGGTAGAAATCAATAAAGGTAGCCTGAAACAAGTACCAAAATGAATTGACCACAAAAATAGGAAGAGGTAGATCAAGTTGGACGAAAGTTTGAAAGAAAAATGAAAAAAGAAAAACATGGAGAAGCCTTGCAACGAGGCGACCACGTTTGAAATGCAATTCGCCAGGTTTTTTCTTTTCTATCCAACCGCCCACGGGCAATGAAAACTAACTGAGTCAAGGCGATCATTCCAATTTTGTGCCAGGCGGGCCAGTCGAAGGGAAGGAGTGGTATTATAAAGAAACACAAGAGCAGAAAGACAGTACGAGTTATAATTAATCTGTTGGATACGAGAAATACTCGACGAATACTTCTAAAATGATGGTAACAATAGTGAGACTCTTTAAAAGTGGCAACCCGAACTGTAGGGCCACCCAAATTCAGACATGAAAAAGTGTTCTGTACGGCGGTCACTTGGAACTAACATAAGCCACCGTGACAAGAGCAAACTTTCTCACTCGAGATAAAACATTTTGTAAATGAAAATGGCGAGTCCACTGGGGTTGGATCGAGGCAGATTCCCCAGGTACGTAAAGCAGAAAGCGCGTTGCGTTTGACCGAAAGCTTCTGCGTGCACTTAAACTTCATTTATTTTTGTAGTACCGGCAACAGAAGCGGAAATGGCCGCCTCTTGACTGGGAGACCTTCCTCCTAATTTTCTCGTTTCCACAATGCCGATTTTTCCGAATGCAAATGAAATCGATTTTCCTGAAGAAGATTCGCGCAACGAATACTCTGTTCTTGTTTTCACCGCTTTCACCAAAGCCGAGAAATTCACCATAAGCAGGGGCCTTTTGCATAATTTAATTAGAATCCTGCATAATACAATCCTTATGTATTTCGCCCCCGTGCACGAGTGGCCCGTTCGCGTCTTACTCTCAGCAACACATGTCCTCTTCAACGTTCTTCTTTCCTTCCATGGACTGTTGCATATTTTTCAA
This sequence comes from Polyplax serrata, assembly GCA_037055365.1. Lineage (NCBI taxonomy): Eukaryota > Metazoa > Arthropoda > Insecta > Psocodea > Polyplacidae > Polyplax > Polyplax serrata. The sequence goes on from JAWJWE010000006.1 coordinate 2,291,681, forward strand.
TAATTTGAAACGAGAGGGTCTGGTCCGACAAGCTTGACACTTCAGGGACCGCTTTAGTCATTAGTGACATGTCATTGTCTCGAACTCAATTGGGAAATGAATTTTACAAGAAATACAAAATTTCAGTCAAGTGATGCATGCATGGAGTGATTCGTGTGCCGCCATGACTAAATCAGGTTCAGCCTTATACATAATGCAAAAAAGCAAAGTTAATTAAGGTTTGCGAGCGTTGCACCTCAAGGTCTTTTCCAATCAAGGCCCGCGTATAATGCGACTTAATTAGCGTATTGGACCGATTCGGCATTAATACGCCCCTGTTCGATTCTGTTAGAAATCTGGTCACGAAATCGATTTTCATCCTTTTCGGTTCGACATTGAAAAAGAAGACCAAAGCGAACTTGAGGTCTTCTTTGAGAATAAGTTGAGTACCGAGGGTTGGTTGCATGGGGTCCTGTTAAATTGGGGTGCCAATCCTCGGCCAGTAGAGCCTGTCCGCTTTTTCATTAGTTTGGAAACTGTTCCGCCAAAATAAATTCTATCTTGATTAAACGACTTTCATTTTGAATTATTCCACCGCTAAATTAGACGCGAGGGCAAGTTAGAAAGTCAGCTGGTTAATTAACTGGTCTCCGGTAGTTGTTTACGTAAGGAATAAGCCTGAGGAAGCAGCAAAAGAAGAAGGAAGTGGTAAAAAACAACAAGGAACGAAGATGCCGAATCAATACCGTTAAATATAGTCTAAATATGTAAGTAAGAAATAAAAATATTAGTCATGTAGTCTCCGAAAATGAAATACCTCTAAGCAAAAAGTAATACAGAAAAAATGTTCCAAAAAATGACAGAGAACTAATTTCATTGTGGAAATGAAGGTTTGAATGAATTCAAAAACAACCAGACACGAGGAATTAAAAAAAAGAGGAAGACACAACACACAGGTGACAACTTAAAAGGCAGCAAAGAAAGGTTCGGTCCCAGGTAGGAATCCAAAGGAGCGACCGTCCTGCTAATTCTCAGACTTTTAGAGAATGATTTCGATGATTGTATCCAATGCGCGGAAGGAGAACCAAAACTTTGACAATTATCTCTTCGTAGACAAAACTAAGTTGTGTAGTTTAACCCAAAACAACAACAAACGAAAAACTCTATAGTTAATTCAACAAATTTCATTAGGGTGACTAATGTTGACGGAATTACACGTTATTGAAAAGTGAAATGGGTAGAGGTCTACCAGGAGACTGAACAATGAAGTTCGAGGAGCTTGGAATTTTAGTCATAAACACGTAGGTGCGAATGCAAAGAGTTGATCCTTACTTGCAGGTTACGGTACAAAAGAATATCAAATATAAGATTGTCACTCCAGAGTTCAGATAAATTATATTTTTTCTTTTCAATCATCTTCGACCTAAACATTATGTAACAGCCGTGGGACAAATAAATAATAAAGTTTCATAAACAAATTACAAAACGTGGAGAGTAGGCACTACAGAAGGATGGTGCCAGAAACTAAAGTGGAATTAAAGAAAAAGTAAATGAGTAAAGAGTAAAGTACAAGCACAAAAAAAGTGAATGTGAAACGGGAATACCAATGGAGACTTAGAGCAATAGGGAGAGGACGAAAGCACAAAAAAAGTTAAGGTCATCCAGAAACAAAGCAGAAGCACAGGAAACCCAAACGTGGATAACCGGTTGACTTTGATAAGGTCACTGCAGGGCCAAACACTAAAATGCATTAAATCGGAGTGTTGCAATGCATTTTTGGCATACAATAAAGAACCGCATCATGGGTATAAATAAGCGGTGTGTACAGTGCGATGGGGGAACAGAGATGTGGAGAGAGGACTAACAATCAATTACCGTAATAGGAAGTAACAAACTCGTGCTGGTGAAATCTGCATTATCAGAGGCGTACCTAATGAAGAAGAGGTAGGAGTGCAGAGAGTGCAGTTTCGAGGACCTTGCCAAACGATGCAAAAAATGTAGGCCCAAATTCCCGGCGCAATTGGGTGCGCCAACGGTGCTGCATTCGGACTTCCTCGAAGGACGCGCGACGGCCCGGAAGTGTTAAAAATGAATTGTTCGCCCACTTATCATTCATTCCGTTGACTTCCCATTCCATTTTTGACTTTACTGGGTATGCATGTACCTCTTGGTAGCACTTTACCTGTCCAAAAGAGTGAATCTGTTTCTTTTACTGTATATCCTGACCAAAACCGGAAAGTTTGATCTTATGTTGATGTAATGTTTAAGACCTTTTGGGTGAGGTACAGGGGTGTCCTCACGACTGAGAACTTGCCAATCCCAAACTGCAGTAAGTGAATATCACAATGTTCAGTGTGAAGGGTAACGAAAACAAAGGCTAGTAAATTCAACTAGATCTTGTCAAGGTCATCGTAAAGTCTGACGTAAATCCTCAGGGAGATTCAAACTATTCAAGGAAGAGTAACCAAAATATAATACAAAAAAAAACATAAAAAAGACAAACATACTGGAGTAAAAATTACGAACGATACACAGTAAAAATATGCAGGAACTTAAAGAAAGAAGAATGTTATGGTAAAAGTATGAGTAAAAATATGTAAGCAAACAAAAATAAATTTGTGAAATACATTAAGGTAGAAACAAAAAAAGAAGACTATTCAAAGGTCATTCAAGTGGCAAGAGATCAGGGTCTTCAACCACTAATTAGATATTGAACGACGAGAAAATGGTCCATTGCAATGAACAAATTGAATCGAAGATGCACTAAACCAAAAGATGGTGTAGAAATGCATTCAGAGGAAGAGCAGCTGAAAGAGGTGAAAATGTTACATTCAGGCTATTTACAAGAAGACAAAAAGACACAGGTATGGGGACGTACGACTTGTCGAATATATATCATGGTTCCGTTGTCCTCTTTTAGCACCTTTCTTTTGCTGTTCTTCATATTTATTCACTACTTGGCAATGTCGCCTGTTTTTTCATAGCGGACTGTAATCCCAGACAAACAAAAATTTTACATGAAACCGAAAATTCGAAACTTATTATTAATGTCAGTTCCAAACTTTGTATTTTTAAATTAACAAGTTCAATTGAAATCTTTAATAATATGTAGGTTTGGTTCAAAACAAATAGGTTTACTGACATTAATAATAACCACAATAGGAACAACTGTTGTGAGTACATTGACAACATGTAATTAATTCATTAAAATACACGTTTCAAAGGACAAGAAGGACGAAGAAATCTCAAGTTTGTCAACAGGTGAACATTTGACATTGGCAAATGACCGCCGCCAGAGGTAAATGAGTGAAAAACGACGTTGAACGAACTGATTCCTCCGAACGTTTTGCTGGTAAAGTGGCATTTCAAAATTAACGTGAACAGTAACACAAGCCAAGACAACCAACATGCAGCGTTGTAGGGTAGCTGGAGGTGGGCATTTATAATTTTAAAATTTAGTTCCTTTTCAAAAAGGAGCGGACAACCAAATTTATGAATTTGCATTCTGAAGTGCCGAGACTACTCAAATAAGTGGAGCATTTAGGACCCGAGTCTTTTTCAAATTATTTGGTATCCAAAGAATCTAAACGGTCGTGGCAGCAAAGGCAATGAAATTTAAGGATGAAATCTAATTAAATTTTAACAAAAGGGTCGAAATGGAAGAGCAAAAATTGTGGGGATATCCGATCATCCACTGAGTTTCTGACGGGGAATATTCGTTGATTTGACATCCATCTCCGTGTGTAAAGAGATGATGCTTACATGTCTGCCTGTACCTGGAGCCGGACCCTGTTCCTTGCGCACTCTTTCACCAAATTAAGTGCATTGGATGGCAGTGGGTGACTAGGAAAACCAAGACCAAAGAATGAGTAGGGGTATCAGGGCAAATGGAGGAAAGATAAGTTTGCGAGACCAGCCATCCCCACAAGCTGTGGGGTTCGATTAAAGACATAGTATTCCTTTGAGAAGTTTGTCAGAAGATCCAGTCGAATCAGCAGGAAACCGATTACTGATGAGTGGGAAATTTCCGTCAAAAAAGGTGTTTTTTGCGTTTTTTCCCGTTCAACACTGCCCTGAACCTTTGGAAAGATGGACACCAGGAACGAAAAGTTGTGAATTGGTAATATTACGATTCGTTGCCTTCAGTGCTAAAAATATTTTCAAGGTACCCGGGAACGATACCTTCTAGGACATGAAGAAATAATCCATATGGATTGAACTTCAGGGAACCTGGTTATTTATAGTTTTTCTGAACGTGAATTTTAAATTTAAATTTCAATCTATCAAAGTGAACTCACATCGCCGTGAATTGACTGCGCCGACTGCGCATGAGGATTACTGAAATTATGTCTCCAGAACTCCCTTACCTGAAAAAACAGAAAAATGTATCATGAGTTAATAACTTAATTTACTGAATTTTTATCAGCATAGTAATTTATATAAACCCTGATGTCACGGGTACTCGAGCTTTCCGAATTACCAATCCCTTCTGTTAGTTTTATTTCGTCAGTGAATAGCTGATATCTGACTGAGTTTATATTTTTGGAAATATGAGAATGCATATTCAGTCATGTAGCCGTGGGAGCAGCGAGACCTTAAAAATCGAGGATTTTCAGGCGTGCGCACCTCACCAAGGTGAACTGCACCTTAAAACTGTGCTAATTTTGTTTCTTTTTTCATTCTTTTAAAATGAGTTTTGCCAAATATTAATTTCCACGCGGGGAAATAACCCACTCAACGAAATGGCACACGGAAGGCTGACCGAGTTAAGTGTTTTAATGAAACATTAATGGAAAGACAGACATGGGCACAACACAAAATGAGGAGAAATTAGCGGTGTATCCAGGAGCGAAATTCAACTTATGCTGGAATCCGTTCACATAAAATACTTCTGTCGCACAGAAAGGACGATTTCAAACAACAAAAACAAGATGCAAAGACTGCAATGAATCGGGCGATAAAAAAAATGAATTCGAAAATTATCAAAGGATTCACGTTTTTATCCAAAGCAAGTGGCAAGAGACAGATAAGAACCGAGTTGCTTCTCTTTCCACCAGGACACTCGGCAAATAAAACGGCGGGAATCCATTAGGTGAGGTGATGAGAGAAAGAAACGAGAGGACCCAAATTAAATTCAAATTAAATTGACTCGAAAGAAAGATGGCGGATGAACGCCATCGGCCGCCAAGGGTTCGGCTGTCGGAGCCTGAAACAAAGACGAATGTCAATCTGACGTGGAGGCAACAGGAAGTCACGGCCGAAGAGCGCCCTGCCGGAAACGGCGGAAGGCGTTGACCCCGCAGCAACAGACGTAAAATCCATTGTCTCTTTCTCTCTGGCCATTTTGAAAGCGCCACAGGTGATTTAGATTGTTTTCTTTGGAATTCGGTTAAAATGAGCCTCGAATCAATAGAACCAGCCTTTAATGATATCAGCTAAAAGTGGTGATATTAACATAAAATTATTAAATCAATAGTATTGATAAAATATTAAATAGAGCAGAAATATAATGTTGTAAAGTATTATAAACTACACTGCTAAATACATGCAGTAAATTGTTACACATCGTGTGTCAATACATAACTTACGTTTAATGATGATACATAAAGGGATGTATTAATAGAAGTAACTAAAGTCTCAAGAAAGCTTGACCTATATTTATACCCTACATTTTAAATGAATAATAATATGTATTAATGTTAAATTTTTTTATAATTGCATTTTAAGGTTAATATTATTCAGAGGTCAGATATATTATAATATATATATTTACTTTTTACCTTATCAAAATGATAATTATTTGAATCTCAAAATCATCGCTCATTCATTGAGAATCGATGAATAGTGGTATCAATGGAAAATAAATTTGTCCTATCTACTTGTGGTGACTTTTGATACCCATACAAAAAAGGATCTAGGAATATTATACGCATTTTAAGACGTTATCTCACGCGCATTACTTCGTGACCAGTTATGTACGGCTTTCGGGAGCAAGTTAGCATCCGTCTGGTGTTTCCCTCCCAATAAAACCGACCGGTGCACTTTCAAAGTTTCAGTGTATTTATACTGTGTGCACGTACACAATAATTACATCTCTATATAAATTGGGAGATTTTAGCGACGTTCATTTAAACGATCCACCAAGTGAAAAACTGCACGCTACTCAAACGTCGGGGTCCCCTCTTTATTCATTTGGAAAACCGTTAACTTCGCAACGGATACCCCGAGGTACCGGTACGTTGCTTGCCGCGTTTAAACAAGTCGTGGATTTGATTTTTGTCTTTCACTTCAAAACTAGAGAGATTCTTGTATTTAATATAATTTGTTGACTTGGATTCTAGACAAAATAGAATACTGTTGACATCAAAAGAAATACTATTCAACTGTGGTAGATAAAAATCGTACGAATACAACCAAAAAAAAATGAATAGAATTCGAACAGAAAAAAAATAAAAATTCAATCGCAAGTATTGGTGAGAAGGCTCACGCCCAATGAATAAGTCAGGTGACTTCGCTGTTTTAGCACCTGATCAGAGGCTTCTGAAGGTGGTTCAATCGGGTGTACCGACGAATAGTTACAGTATATTAACCCCAAGAAGTTCAAAACCCGGTACCTGTAACAGGATAATCCTCCGGATCAGGTTAAGAGAACCTGCAAAAAAACACATGAGACCAAGCAAGCGGGTACTCATGGAAACGGCAACAAGAGAGTTTGCCATTTGGTAGCCACCGACTCAACGAGGAGGCAACCAGTCTCTGTGAAAACTGGATACTCGGGTTCTCGGTTACTCGACAATCAGGTTTCATTTTGCGAAATCCATCTCAAAATGGTCCATGGTGGCCGAGTTGCTAAATCGGTCCCGGTCTTAAAGGACTTCCGGCTATATGGATAACCCCATCGACAATGTTGTAATAATTACTTTAATAATATTAATAACAACAACTATTATTACTGTTATTAATGAATTTATTGGATAATCAGTCGAGCCTGACGAACCCTTATGGAAAACGTTTTATTGCGTTTAATAATCTAAATAACATTCCTTCTTCCGAGCGGCCTTTCCTCTCGAGCCCTACACCAGTTTTATTACTCAAAGGACATTTAATGACCTTTTCCTAAATTAATACCTTTTAATTACTGACATTGGAAGAACCCGAAGATAGAATCCAAAGAACATAATTCATTGTGACCGCGTCATTTTCCATCGGGGATTTGCATAATTATGGCGAATTCGTTTGTACCCGTTTAATGGTTTATTGTCGGCTGTCACAGCCAAAAAGGTAATGAGAAAAAAAATAAGATGAACCGGGTGCTACTCGAGATTCTATTTAACTAAGCCAAATTTTGTATTGATGTTGTCTGCACCAAAAGTGATTTCCAGGCTAATTGGACTTCGAAAAGGGTGAAAGGAGAAGGTTACTCGTATTTATTCAGTTATTGTTTATGTACGAAACCCAAAAAAGCAGAAAAATTTTGTAAAATGTAAAAATTTACGACAGCAAAGTTAAGTAAGCTATAAATACTTATCGGTTAGTCAATGGAAAAAAGTATAGTGATAGTAAGTAGTATTAGGAAAGTACACTAACACTGTTGGACAGAAATGAGAAGCAAGAAATTAACAAAGAGAAAAAAAAGAGAGAAACAGAAAATTGAAAACCTCCGGAACACGAAACCGATTTTCTCCCATTCCTAAGGCCCTAAAAACAGATTCTGATTATTTTTTTAAATTTTCAATTACAAAAAATCTGAGAACTTAAAAAGAAATTAAAAAAAAATCTCCATCTTTCTCCGCCCCTAAAAGCTCCTCGCGGGCCTCAGCCCCATCCACCGAGAGAGAAAGCACTGCCTTCTCAGCAAGGCCGCCATCATCTTTGCCAGTTATTTTGCCCCCCGTCGGCCATATTTTTTAAATGAATTTCCGAAACTTTCTGACTTTTTCAAGGCGCGACGTTGGAAAAAGTTGGAGGGACCGAAACAAAATTCGACAAGGCAGGCCTTGCACTTGAGACGATCTCTTGCAGATGCCAACCTTGCCTGAAACCTGGAAATTCGGGTGGGAGGGCCAAAACCTGAATTTTTGGCCCACCCGTCTGAGACTGTCAGTGGTTTTCCATCGGTTACTCAAAACGCACAAAAGTTAGTAAAGTCGCGCCAATGTCGGACACGAACTCAATTTGTATATTATACTTTATACGCAATTTTAGTGGATGTGATTATAATTAGTGATATTTCTTTGATAACGGCTGCAGTTTGCATCGGAACCGGTGCTGTTTAATATCGTTTTTTGAGAATAAATTTGATTTTCTAGACTTCAAAAACCTTAAGTCGTAATAATGAGACAGCACATGCTGATGTTTTTATTGGTTTTTTACTTTTGCCTCGAACTCGAAGGTAATCTTAAATATTAGCTTAGAAAAAATGTTTTTATATCGAATAGGCCAGGGGTTCAAGCCACTAAAATTTAAATTATGTTTTGCAGATGTGTGGTATTACAAGAAACTCTGTCACAAGACACAGAAAAATTTTATTGTACAATATCGTTTTCTAAATGTATTTAATATGTAATGGTGCGAATATAAAAATAGCGGCAGCGTATAAAATTGACAGCTCTTCGTTCGAAAACGAAAGATCCAATTTGGAATGATCAATCAACGTGTAAATTTGCACGGAAACCGTCGAAGGAGAAGTTGTAATTTGACTTGTTTCGACAAATTTTACTATTTGAGACATTCTGACACAAGGAAAGATGGGACTTTTGACGCGACAATCAATTTAAAACAGCACTTGCCGGAAGGTTGAAACTTCACCTTCTTTGATTTTCTAAATTAATTTGTGCGTGGTTTTCATATTTATTGTTTTCATCTAACAAAACTAATCATGTTTCTTTGCTTCGTTCACACGGGGACAACCGGTGAGTCATGGGAGCCTTCCTTCTTCTACACATATTTTTTTCTACATGTTCAGACGTAATGCAGCAGACAAGGAGGAAGATGTGTGGCTTGTGTTTGTGTAAAGTGGCTTTTTATTCCCAAAACCAGCAAATGTAGCGGTTGTCCACAGATGGAACACCACCTTAACTGAATGCAAAAGGCCTTTAGTGTTTCTGAATTTGCCCTATAAACATTTACTCCTTGAGAAGCAGGGAACGCAAGCGGGCCGTGACAAATGAAACAGAAAATAGAAAAATCCTCCGAACAACAGGTTGTTTGTCTAGTTGGTGTGAGCAGAACGGGAGCGACACGAAGGTGGAGAGACGAACGACTGGACGGCCATTACGCAACAGGTAGCTGGAATTTGTTAGGAAATCTCCGGAACATTTTCCACTAGAAATTTACTTTCGACCTCGTCTAATTTCTCTTTGACACAGAAAGACCCCAAAATAAAATAGAGGCAGTTCCTTTCAAAGGATTTCCTGGTAAGTTTCTAGGAGGTATAGTAAACAATAGAGCGCCAATTTTTTCAACAGGAAAGAATCTGTTGCGGCAGTTTTAACGGAGCCAATAAAAAACGATCGAATTTGATTAATTTGAAATGTCGGCCGTGTGATATCAATCAAGTCCCGGGAGAGTATGCGAGTGATGAATTTAAAATATGCAAAATCTAAGAATTTAACATATTAATATTAATAATGTGGGGAACAGAAAAATAATAAAAGCCAGATAATTCCCTCAACATGCAATAAACCGTTAAATTATGTCGAACGGGCCATTAAAACTCCAATAAGATCGGTTCCCACCGTCCATTTATTTTACCGATTGTTTTTCTTAAACAATTTTTTCTTTCAGCCTGTTTGCCTCTTTAAAAAATGAGTATTTGAGCCTTTAAATCATTGACGACGACGATAATTGTGGGTTAATCCGACTCGGTGCTACAAATTTTTCAAGAGTAGAAATGGAAGGACTTAAGAAGGATTTTTCTTGACACTTTCTTCAAAATGCCACAAGTCTCCTTTAAAATAGAAAAAAGGAAACGTCCACCCATAATTTCTTTTATTTATATATAAGTAATCCCTAGTGGAATGACGTGGCACCAGCTCTGGGAACCATTAAGGAAAAAGCAAAGGAATTTCGCAGAAGACGAGTGAGAGGAAGACGAGAACGAAAAAGAGAAATAAACAGGAAATTAAGACAAGATGACGGTTTGACGGAATCAATAACGAATTTATTTTCGAAAAAAAATTTTTTTGTCTCTGTGTCTGTTCTGTTCCGTTAGTGTGCTTTAGTTCCTTTATTTTCTTTCTTTTCCGTGTCTTTTGTTTTCTGTGCAGTCATTGGTGTTACCTCTCTTGCTTTTCAAGTTATCAAACTTCTACCTCCACAGCTCTAATTACCTCTGATTAATTTGAATGCTTCTTAATGACAGATAATTTTGGTTAAAGAATAGGTGGCATTACTTCACAGTGCTAATCAGATACAGTGAAATCTCGAACTCAATACCTCTATTTCGAACACTCATTCCCTTTAAATCCCCCGAAATCAAAGAGTTACACCTCGTACCTATAAGACCTAGACTCCTTTACTTTAATTTTTACTTGTTCTTGTTCACCTCATGTCTATGTAATGTCTTTTTTTATTCATTTCTACTATTACTATGAACTATTGAACTGAGTGTTTTAGATGTAGTGCTCGTTCTTAATTCTCTCATTCTTCATTCTTAACAGAATGGTTGGTACCTGCAGGTGAAGTTAGGTATTGTTGTTTACCAAATTGTTTGTATTAAATATTCGTCAAACTATTTCAACAATTACATGGTTTTAAATAAACATTTCTCCTGTGAAACTCGAGAGTGGAAACTCTTCTTCAGGACAGTTTGTCAGAGTCGCACAGCGTACACTTGTAATAAGTAACAAGACCGTGTTCAGTACGATATGTTTTTACTTATAGTTATTTGTAGTGCAGTTGGATTTTTGGCAAAATCCAAAAAAGCATCGGAATTTTTTCCTTTCTTCAAATCAATTTCTTTTATTTTTTGTCCAGTCATTTTGTGATTATTGCGAACAGCTCGACCGTTTTGTGATTACGCGAAATAAAACAAAAAAGAATGAATTTTGACATTACACGCCCCATCGATTGCCATTTACGGCTCATATGTTCGAGTACCAATAAGCCAAACTTAAATTACGCAGAATATTTCCGCACAGACAAAGAAAGTAGAAATCAATTGAGAGTATTCAATAAAAGCAGGCAAAGCTGGGCAACAGAAAATAAATAGAGTCATCCAGAAACTACGGGCAGATGGCTGGCCCTCGCCATATCAAAATCAACCGTAAGAAATTCAAATGTTGAGAAAGCCTATTTGAGCCTATTTTTTTGTCATTCCCTCCTACTTCGTTTAAAAGCCTAACAGCCATCCTGTCGTTGACGATTTGCTATGACCTGACCATTTGAGCTGACTTAGAAGACTCCAAATGAATGGGAGAAGGCAAAGGAGAGGCAGATATACGTGAAAAATCTGTTTTTAACATTGCAACACCGGCGTTTGAACCCATCTTTTTGCCGTTCCTGGCGCGTACCTTGCAATTTCTCTTTCTGTCATTCATTCATTAAGGTTCAACCGAAGCATCTGACTCCCGACTATATCTCCCGTTCTTTGCTAACCGATGAATGAATTCATAGGCCAATACGCGAAATCTTTTAATTAGCACTTTTACAATATAAACAACCGATAGCCCCTGACATTTTGGTGACGGATCGTGCCTGCAAGTCATGCTGAGTTGGACCGTTGTCAGGTACGCTATTTTATAAGAAGTTCAGACGTGGCTTCTTCTCATTACCATTCGGTGGAACCAAAATTGACGAAAAACCATGAGAATTTGATTTCCCCATGAAATACGAAGAGTTCGTTATGATACTGTAACGCAGCTGACCCTAAGACTTTGTTTTAATTTTCCACCATCTTAACTTCCACTTCAATGTTTGGCAAAGCGGTTCAAAGGCAAGTAAAAAATGGTCGATGCAACCGCAAATTATAAAATTCATATACATAAAACCTTAATACAACCCTATGAAATACTTAAAAAGTTGGCATGCTTGTTTTTAACTAAGTTGTAAGTTATAGTTGGTTCTATTTTAAACATATCATTATTCAGAAAGCATTTAATTATCTGATAAGCAATAGATAATAATTAGTCCAGATAATACGCTAAAACGAGCTAAGAATATCACTGAGTGCACTACATGATATAAGATTACTAAAGTTTTAGGAACATATATGAAGGACATTGATATTTTCGAACAACGGACAGGTTTAAGTAATAAAAAATCAAACATCCTAAGATAAGATTATGGCCAAGTAAAAGTAATTGTAAAAGTAAAACTTTATCCTGGAAAAAAATTAAATACATAGAATATGTAGTTCATGCCGAATGATCTACTATTTTTCATAACTACAGAACTACGCGAGCCATTATGGGAATTAAAGATGACTATTGAATTATTTAAAAATAAATAAAAAAAAATCAAAACGATTAATTGATTAATTGATCAAAATTGATTAATTGCACTGTCAAGCACGATTCTCCCACTATCGTGAACTCCTCATCAACGGTCATCAAGTACCTGACAAAGTCCGAATAATCGATTCTTCGACAAATATAAATGAAAGGGAAAGCAAGTTGAAACAAACAAACAAGCAAGCAAACAAGCTAAAATCGAAGCAAACAAAAGCGAGAACAAAATGAGAAAAAAATCCTATTCCTCTCTTTTCTCTCTTTATTGTTAAACAAGGAGATGAAGAAAATGAAGAATACGAAGGGAAATGACCAGGAAAAAAGAAAATGGAAAATGGAAAGAAATGGACCGAAAGCAGACGATTTTCCTTTTGGATCGGCCATTTACGGGGCTTCGCCAACTAATTAACTTTCAGACTTAGTGAGGAGCTTTGCTTTCAGATTTTTGTTTTGTTGAGCTTATTCTTCGCCACCGTACGATATGTCTGCTATGGCAAGTTTTCGTTCTCAGAAAGTTGCAATTCCTGTCTCTTCTAGGGCAGCACTGGTACCAGATTTAAGAGATAGAAAAGGATATTGCTTCTTGCCGACGAGGATGAGTAAAATGAAGACACCCGACGCCGACGTGTCATCGCAAGGAGCCAAGAAAATTGGGACAAATGGCCCTACACACGTCGACGTCAAGTCGTCCTGCCTTCGACATTTCTCATTTCCCCCACCCATGTCCTTCGTCTCGACTTCCGCCGTTTAGATATATCGAACGATTTGGTTTTATTTTCCCGCCTTTCCCGCCGACAGTTATTAATGCTAGTCGAATCCATTTTACATGGGCAAAATGGACTGAGCACGCAATTATTCAACATCATCAGCTGACTTCTTTTGCCACTTTGGCCTTCTCTCTCTCTCTCTCACACACACACACACACACACACACACACACAGACATTTCCCTAAGTATCCGATTTCTTTGGGCTCGAAAATGACAATGCAACCTCATTGGTTCTGTGGCCCGAGGGGTTTTCAATATCGAAATTCGTCGTGACGAATGATGAACGGTGTCGAATGATCGATTTTGTGTAATAAGCAGAAAAGACACGGAAATTGTAAAAAACTCCGACTATATTTTACAAGGTTTTTACCAATTAAAATTAAATGAAAAAACAGGAGGAGAGGGGAGTGCCAGTAAAGAAAGTGCCAATGTGAGGATCTGTTTCTTCCATTTGTTTAAGTACCAGACATGCGAAAAAAATAGAAAGGCACTTTGTAGTTTACGGATGAACATTGCTAATGTTGTAGACGCGTAGGACGGAAACAAATAAATTTATTACGAAGGCCAAAATCGCTTTAAATAATGTCATTATAACATCAATATTTGTAAGTTAATAAAACCGATTAATACAACAAATTACAGATAGGTATTCTGTATTGTGGAATTAACGTTGAGACTAACTGCGCGGTCTGTCGACGTATAAATAAGGCGAAATATTTTAACTTAATTGTACATTAATTAAACAAAATTTAAATTACCGCGGTAAGCAAAATAAATTTAAAGTGAAAATAGGACAAACGGTATACTTTGGTCACACATGGCCGTAATAGGAATATGAAAATACTGACAAAGATTATTCAAGCAAAGGGCCTAATAAGTCGCCTAGTTTTAACTAACTTCAAATTTGAAACAAAAACTTTCGAAATTTGGAAAAACATCAAAGAAAAATTCAATCATTGGGGTAACCGTGTTTTTCAATCATTGGAAGATCCTCGATTGCTTTGTGCGGTTTGTGGCCCTCTTCACCCGAATTTCGGTCACCACATTATCCTTAGAAAGACAGTTGGTTTCAATTGGATTAATCACGCGAAGATCGATCGTCGATGAATGATAAAAATTGAGGGACTGTTGAGTATCGCGATACGGCTAATTCACGGTGGCCTACACCAATACACAACTGAGGGAACCACTGTACAATTACTATTTATCTGTGGCCCTTATCTTTGCGCTTAGAATTTGTATGACGTCATTAGCGAATAAGTCTGCAACTTTTTTCAACTATGAAAAGTATTTTTTCCCGCTAGCAGTGCCCTTAAACCTTGATTTTTGGAGCTCAGACAGCTGACATAGCTGAAGCAGAGGCAAATTCCCATAAAATTCTTGAATTTTATATTTTTTGAGATGGGGTGACTTTACTTCATCAAAAGCGTAACAGTAGCCTTTGCAGATGTGGGTAACATTTGTTACGTTCTCAAATCTAAAGTATCTGTGGTCCCTTTAGCAAAAGTTTTAGCTTCTATTCAAAATATGGATTCATATTTTCTAATAAATAGAAACTAAACAACGTGGCAAACGAAGAAGATATTTGATATAAAATATGGCCGTCATCATGAGACCAGGTTTCAGAAAAATAATGCAATTTGTATTGTTACCAGAGAATGCTAAAGTGCTTGACACGCAAACGAAATCCTAGACAGGGATTATCCTAAATAAAAAAAATAGTCAAGGGAGCAACAAATGGCCCGGTTACCTATTCGATGACCATTTACCGACTGCTGTCGTAAATGACCCGGTGAAGGCAGATACCTAGACGACTTATTGGTGAAAATTGAAATCCCGAAACTTCAGAAAACAGTTGACGTACAGGAAAACGAGTTTGGGCCACTCTTGCAGGGCCGTGAAACTTTTTGACGCAAGCTGGTCGCCAGAACCAATCGAAATCAATTTAATATCTGCGACAATTAACCGTTTGATTGTACCTACTTTTTTAGCACTAAACAGCGTTAAAATTAGACAATTGTAACACCACCAAAAACAAATCGACAAATTAAAAACAAGAAAATAATAAGAGCCAAATTGATGAACTTTGCATGATAACCAAGACAAACATTGAATAGCTCCTGGAAAGCTAACTGAGCCTTTATTGTTACAAAGGAAGAAGTCAGGCTGAACAATTCCAAACCAAGATTTTGGAGAATTTTATGTCCGAGGAGAAATAGTAGAAATAGTGAAGAAATAGTTAAGGATTTAAAAAGTATCGGTGACTTAAATATTTAACACTTTTCAAAAGACAATACCAAACCAATCTTAAAAATTTCATTTTCAAGGGAAATGACAAGGTTAAGAACTGTAAATGATTACTTGACTAAAAGAATATTTTAAAAAACCTACATTAGAAGAATACTTTTTTGGTAAAAGTTCACATGAGATTGACGCAAGAAAATTTCAATTGAACCCGACTGAAAATCAGGGAAACAAATTAGTGCTGAACCAAATTAACGTCTACAATTATATATTCACTTTATACTCCCTTCGGTTAGCTTTTACATTAAGCTTTTACAAAATCGTTAATTACATATATATATAGAAATCGTTTAGTTTCACAGGTTTGAGAATCAAGTACCCAGGAATCAATGAAAAAGGTGGTCCACCAAATAGTTTGCAAGGAGGTGAAAATAAAATAAAAGGTTTAGGTATGAACTTGATAAAAAAAGGCTTTATGTCAGAAGGTATCCTGTGGCCCTTCTAATCCCTATTGTTGGTGTTTGGTGTTTGGTTTTTGTTACGTAGAATGCAGATCAGGTAGACTATTTTTCGACCAGCGAGATAGGAACCGTCCTATTAACTAGAAAGAAACATGAAAATGAAAAATGAACCAGGACATAAAAACATAAAAATCCAAACGAAAAAGTACGGTTCTTGATGCAATCTAATGGAATGCACCCAAGGAAATTCAAATCCTGGCTCATGAAGAATAGACAAAAGAATAGTAGTAACGAGTAGAAAAAAGAGCGAGAGAGAGAGAGAGAGAGAGAGAGATAGACCTAGCAGCCTGAAACTCGTGATCGATATTGCAATCAGGTACACTTCAAGGTCGTAGACTACGACTGCACTACCTAAAAATCCCGGCCGTTGCAGTTGCATTAGCCAAATAAAAAACACGCCAAGGCAAAAACAAAGAAAACTAAATTTATCTCTTATCTATTAAGCCCGCCCCATCCCCGCCAAGTACCACCTCTCCGGTCCCCCCTCGTGGGACCCCAAACCAGGTATTCAAGGTAATAAAAACTGCATTCGAGCTAAATGCACTGGTAATTCTTTTATTACCAGGTGATATTTAGCGTGACGCCATGTTTACAAGAAAGCTCAATTTGCCTGACCACATTGGGCACAACCAAACTAGCCGTACCTGAATTTCATTTTTCTGTTTCTCTAATAAAGTTGCTCATTTCAAATGTTTTGTATTTAAATATTCAGGCATTCTGTTATTTACAGATTATCCTGCCTGTACGGTGCTTCGTTTTTTGTCATTTACTTTTTCGGGAACCAGCGCGAACCGGGATACTTAAATTAACATATAATTTCTTATTACAGGTGTATTTCCCGTCAGACACATTCCCATTTATAAATCTGAATTGCACTAAGGCCCCTTTTACGCATACCACCATCTTTCTCTTTCTTTTTGTTTTCCGTTCTTTTTAGAAATGATATTAACGGTAACTCGGATGTTATGTACATAAATCGACATGTTTATTACTCCGTGATATCGTGTTCTGATTGGATAGAAATTAATTGAATTTGTTCGACTTCTTTGATTTCTCTTTGCCATACCTGATTTTTAATTTCGGCATTTGTTTTGTATTTTTTTTTTCATTCCCAGGAAAGGGCATTAATGGCAACCACGCGTGCTACGTACATGCATACATAAATCGTGCAATTTTGCATCTCTAACTTTTTTTCTCTCTATCTTCGACTAGTTCACCTTGATTTATAAAAAACGGCCCGTGGGGAGAACTAGTTAGCAAAAATAAAACGAGCTTAGTTTTATTTCCTAGTAACCCATATGTTCGGTTGATAAGTAACATTTCGCTAACTCATGACTCCCCATAATATAAATCTGCAAGTTTTTTTGTTGCAAGGGCCGTTCTGGACTAATGCCTGGTACCAATAATTGCATGTGCGTGTGTGGGGAGCATAGATAAAATAGGCTCTCATACATGTCACATTTATATGCATAAAAATTGCTTGTTTGTCACAACCAAATACAACTCGGGTTGACGACGGTTCCCAGTGCCCCCATACCTAACTAGTCCTACCGTCTTCGTCACTATCACCGCCTTATAATTTCAAGGTTTCTCGTCCCCGCTCACCTGTGCTTACTTGGTCCGATATGACTGGTTCGTTTTTGGACTTCGCTCGATCACTTCCTTGAGGACTAATCTCCAAGTTAGACATGTTCCTACTTTTCCCTGCCATTTAAACATTTTAACAATATAATTCCCACCAGATCAACCACTCGTAGGCAACGTTTCTTTTTGTTTTTACTGATCAAGTCAAGGTATCCATTCGCTTAAGATTCCTGTTTGTACATCAGCCGATTTGCGTGATCCCCAATTTATCCGAGAGAATTATTTATATGTTACATTTTTTATTGTGTACTGCCTAGACTATAGAACGAAAATTGTCTTTGGGGTACGGTTTCAGTACCAATGGTAAGAAAACTTTTTCTTCGATGCATTTTCATGGTACAGTTTCATTTTGTGTGCACGCGACTCCATCGAAGAAACCACTCGGACAGAAGAGGAAAATTCACTCTGGCAGGAAAGAGCCGCCGTGAAATTGTTAGGCTCCCCATGATTTCATTCGTGAAGAAGAACATGTGCAGAAAAAACGTTTTAAGCAATATCAAAAATCGGGAAAGAAAAGACCCAGGGAGATTGTGTTTTGGTAAACATAGGTGAACCAACCTCAGATTACGAAGAGAGTAACTAGAGATTCGAGAAGTGAACGGACGCTACAGAAATTCTCTGGTACTCATCCTTAAGGTACTCATCCAGTACCTGGTTTACCTGTGTCACGTTATTACCGAAATTCGAATCATTTCAAGACATTTTTTACTTGCACATTAAGTGACTCAAAATCAGGCCAGTTGCCTACGGAATTCAACGTCTCATCTTTTCTACAACGAATATACACAAGTAAATGTGTAATTGGTTATAACACAAAAATCGATAAGCCATAAAAGAAACACATGCGAAATAAAAACTATTAATTAGTACCCATTTAACTATTACAATTATATCTTCTTTGTGGTTAGTCGATTAATTAAACTTATGTATATATGTAAATAAAAAGTCAATAAGCGTCAAAAGCATTTGGACGCCATTAGACTGAATTTCGCAACAAATGGTAAAATATTTTCTCTGTTTCTTTAATGGAGAATTCAAAAAGCTTTGGATTCCCTTCAGAATTTTCCCGGCAATAAGATGACTGATATTACCGCCATGACAGTTTTCATTTATCTGGATTTAAGAGGGAAGTTTTAGAAGAAAGTTTCTTAGAAAAAAAGAGGAAAAAAGTCTTCGGAGGTGTACCAAGAGGGATGAATTCGTCAAGGGTGGGCCATCCCTGCGTAATGAAGACAAAAATCAGATGCGCCTTCCATTCTTTGTATTGAAGACGAAGAGAAGAAAAAAAAGGCTGACTGTCCTCTTGGTCGTTTCCTTTACTTTCTTGTCGTTTGTGGATAGTTTGGTCGTGTATTATTTTATTCTATTTCCTGTTGTCCGTTTAGTTTTTTCCGAAGCAGAAACAGAAGGCCAGCAATAATAGAAAACTGTATAGAAGAGGAACCTGTGGCTTCTGGGATAGAAGGAACGGAATTCTACTGACACGGGCAAAGAAGAATTTCTTTCCTCCAAGCATCACAACGGCGTCTATTTTTGACCGGTTTTTTTTCGTCAATATTTCCTGGTTTTTATTTGTCATTTTTTACTTTTCTAATCCCTTACATTACGACATTTTTATTTCTTAATACACGTTCAAGATGCAATTTGGCTACTTGTACGTATGTCTTCAATCGGAATTACTCAAACCTTTTACTTTTACCACTGTTGGTACCCGTTCTTATGCAACGATTCTTAAAATATCCCTCCTGCTTGAAAATCAATCTGCAATAGCCATTTATAGAATAATGAGAACTCTTTTGAGTCATTTAACCTTCAAACTAACTTCTCTAATTTAACTTTAACGAACTTTTAAGTCGCAACTTTTGTAAACTGATTCGGATGATGTAGAACCCTTCCTTTTCGGGCTAAGCACAACCGCATTGTTCCTATTATTAACTAATTGTTCAACCAACCTCCAATGTTCGTTAATCAATCAATCCCGGCGGGAGTTAAGTGGAGAAATTGAGTCCAGAGCGCTGATGAAGGAGTGAAGAAGTCATTCGAGAACCAAACGCCACAAACAAATCCTCCACTTCCTCCCAGAGTCTTGTTTTTGTACCTTCAAAATATTATCTTTTTGCCAGTTTCTTTGTTCATCAATTTGCACCAAACGAAAAATTAAATTATCAGGTATTAATTAATCAAACCCAATTTTCAATATTGAATGATTGCGTTTCACTCTTGCCACGTTTCCGCTCTTCGGACTCTGTCGATCGTCAATATAAAAAAGTGACTTTTCAAATGTCGACTGAGAAATAAAACTTGGATTTAATTAATTTTTAATTAAAAACTGATTTATGTCCCTTACTGTTGTTGCCACCCTCTGGACGCAGCCACCGCTGCTGCTGCTTCTCTCTCCATTCATCCACTCCGGTTTCATCCCTTATGAATTAGGCCCACGTTTTTGACAAGTCAAAAGGACCCTACAGCAAACAACAACCCCCGAAATTCTGGAAGAAAGGGTGAAACCAATTGCCTTCTTTTTTGTCCAATTTTTTCCCTGTCGAGATGTGTCCGGTTACTCACCCTGGTCTTAGGGGATGAAACTTGTCAGATGGGAATGTTTGATTTGAATTTTTAGCAATTCCCTGCGTTGTTCTGTGTGAGGGTTTTGCTTTTTTCGCCTTTTTCCCGCAGACACAAAAAACCCAAAGTTTTAAATGTCGTTTCTTTTTGCAAACGGAAACGACCGGTTTTGGCCCTTCTTTTCGCTACCCTTTGCCACCTTCATCCGCCGTCTCCTTTTGGTGCCCGTCGATAGGTTTAATATAACAAACTTGCAATACGTAGAATAACAAGGATAAGTACAATACGGAGCAATAGACGACATTATCCACGCTACCAATGAGTGTATGAAAAGTCATAAAAAGTACCACATGTTGTAAAGTTCCAGCATTTGTCAGATTTAATGTAAGTAAAAATGTATTGGAAAAGTATCCTGAGTTTGTTACCTTAAAGTTTTATTAGAAACAATTACAGAGGACTTAGAAAACACATCACCTGACATACACGTCACACCTAGAATAATTTGTTATTATAGGGATTGTATATTTGACCTTTGCATTATTTCCTCTGCATGATTTTACGGGAATAGGAGCGACCAACTGAAACTAAATCGTGTATGACGAGACTTACAACGTGGCAGCAACATATTCCATGTCATTTGCAACATTTAAACACAATTTAGTTTTAATTATTATTCCACAGTTCTACTTTACATTTTAACATAATATAAAATGTTAATCTTACGACCGGACTTGATTGGGCAGTCAGCAACCGGAAAAGCAGCATTTCAGAACTGTTATTGAGCCGAAGGGTTTTCCCGTAACAATCAAATCCAAGTGCCAAGCCGGGTACGTTACTTTTACAACGTTCTACAAATCCACTCAATGTTTTTATATTCACTAATTTTGGTAGTTGTGGCTGTCCTAAGTACACCTTGAACTAATAAGTGTTCCATTGTAAAAATGCTTAAAGATGACCGAATTAGGTAAAAGTGAAAGAAAGGAACAGAACGTGATAATAAATATGAAAACCGCCAGTTGCGGTTATTGAACGTCAGTTTGCTGCTACGAATACACCAAAAAATACACCAACTTTAAATCGGACCAAAACCGCTTTCGGAATATTATGGTGTGCCTGACACACACGCGTACACCCAATCCTCTCTCCTTGTCACACGTAATATTTCTAGGTTCGATCCTAGCGAGTAACATGTCCAAATGTTAGTCCAAAGGAACAGAAAAAAAAACGAAACCGCAAATTATCGGTTCGTTTACCAAATTTGGAGAAAATCAAAAGAAACAATTTGGCAGCCAAAAATGTCGGAAGCTTTCGAGGGGAATTCAGTATTTCTATTTCCACGTCTATTGGGGATTTCAGCGGAAAACCTGAAAGTGAAACGGGCAACAAAAAACGGTAACAAAAAATTGGAAAGAAAAACCTATCGCAGATTAAATCTTAAAATCGGATTCGAATTTCTTTTGAATTGTTTAGGTATGCAGTTTTCAGGTTTTTCAGGTTTTTAACAATGTTTCTTATGTTAAGGTTTTCTCTTTCTGGTTATCGACTCGAACGGGGCAGAAGAGAGAAAAAAGATATTTAAGCGTACGGTGAAACGGGAAGCGTGATAGTAGGGAATCTCAGACCCGAATACGAAACTGATGGAAATTATTAAACACACTTTTCTCACGGAATACCACTTGTACGAGTCCCAAACAAGATATAACGTCAAATAGTTTTATGTAAAGTAAAACATAAAAAACTGAAAAAATACGATCATCTTTTCTGTAGTGGGAGATCATGGTAAAGATCGATGTGTGTTCCGAAAATCACTAGTCAAAAATGATAACATTAAATTGATAAAGGTGAATCGTCGTGAAAAATTTGTTAAAAAATTTGTAGATTTGTTCGTAATAAATTAAAATACGAATATATAATTTTATAATGTTCACATGAAGTCTAAATTGTTATGAAAAAATGAAGGGTGGTGACATAAAGGAGCAGCACCAAAAAAGTCAAATGGGTCATTTAGCAGCAGTTCCAGGTGAAATTTATACTAAAATTTAAGCAGGAAACCCAAAATAACAGCAACCTTTTCGCCAACAATATGACTAGACGTCCAAGACCTTGACTCTGAAAAAGAGTGCTCTTGACCTTCGTAGATAATGTTAAACCTATCGGCTCAGAGCCTAGCGACAACCTCAACAATTCTCTTTTATCTGGGAGCAAAGACTTAAATTTATAAATTTTCCGCCTACTTTCCTTGTGGTACTAATTCCACCTTCTTTTACGTCCTTTTCTCACGTAGCCAAACGCAGTTTTTTTCACTGGCTTTCGTCGATCCCAAGTTTCCTCCGAAACCGAAACCTTTTCGACCTTTTTTTGCACGTTGTTTCATTTTCCGCCCTATATTTATATTCCTTTTTCCTCTCTCCTTTGAATCTATTTTTCTGGAGAATCGGTTTCCTCCCACTCTGCCATTTTTTTCTTCTACCCAAATCCTTTTTGTTCCTTTCCTTTGACGTTTCTTGCTCGATTCGTTTCGTTTTCGTCTTTGCCAAGCCCTGTCCATTGGGCTGTGCTATCCTTTTTTGTGTATTACGTTTCCAACCGCTCTGGTTTCCACCCCTCTACTTTACATTTCTAAAAATTATAACATTTTCTCAAAAGATACTTTTCTGATGCTTCATTTGTGTTACTGTCATGTGTGTACATCACCGCATCTCACATTCAACCCAATGCGTTCGGTCCTGCCTTTTTCCTTTTGTTTTTTCCTTGTTTTTGCCCATTCAGTTGGGATTCTATCTTCATTTTATCCGAACACTGACGTTTTGTTTTTCTTAATGTCCTAAACAGAAACGTTTACATTCTCCAAGTAAGGAGCAAAATCAGGCGCACTACTGATGACGTGGCACCTTGTGTTAGATCCCCAGAAACCAGCTTTTAGGTGAAAGTAACCGTCGTCAAAATATCTTTAACTGTACATTTGGTGTGTCTGTCTGTGTGTGTGTGTGTGTGTGTGTGTGTGTGTGTGTGTGTGTGTGTAATTAATCAATTAATGTTCAATAGAGCACAACGCCCTCGGTATGTATGGTGGACCCGCTTAAATTTCTATACATTTCAAGTATTTGGTTGCAAAGTTCCCGTTCTGTCCTTTGTTTCTTTCTGACTTTCTTTTATGTCTTCTTAACTTGCGTCGTCACAATTTGTTTGGTAAACTATTCTTGCCTCGTTTCCCTTGCGTAGTTGTTCAATCATTTGAGTGGGTCTATAGTTTTGGATGGACTATTTTCAATTCAATTCGAGTACATGAAGTAGAAAAAAGCAATCGGTAATACCCGGGGAACGGGCAATTTACAAGCAATGAATTCCTCGTGTTGCCATGCAATTATTGTGATTATGCATTATTACACTAGAGACAAGAATCACACTCTACTTAACGTAATCAAACTTTCGACTTAATGAATTTTGGACATATTCTTTCGTTTATTTTGAGTTTATTGGAATGTGCCGTAGATCTTGTTATTTTCCATCCAATCATTGGTCCAAGATGGTCTATTAACCAGCAGTTCGCATGTTTAAATAATACGTCTAGTTTCCGTCTTGTTCTATTTATTCCTGCCATTTTTTAATTAAAACGGCAGTTTGCTTAATGTTCATTTTTTCATTTGTTGTACTACTGTATTGGTATACTATCTAATCGCACATATCGTGACACTTTGCATTGTGATGCTCAAACCAAAAAGTTTTAAATTCCCGTTTGCCAACTCTTAGACGAGAATTAATAAAGACAAAAAGCCTTAAGACTAAGTGCGTTTGGTATTTTCAAACTTGCATCATTTGATAAATACTGTCCTTGACATTTATCAAAATAATTACAAAATTATAAAAATTAATAAATTGTGTTCTAAAATAAGGTCTCGAGCAATTGTGAAGTAGTCGTTTGCTCACAATTATTATTGCTTCTCAAAACCATCAAAACCATCGACTTGACATCCAGAAAAAGCGAAACCAAAAATGAAGCCTAGTGTAAAATAACATATTCCTTGTACTGAACTACAATTAGAAACTGTTTCATAAGAACCCCATGTACTTTATTGTTTATGTTTAAATGCTTTCACCGATTTTGGAAATTTTGCTATTTCCCAGGCAGCAAATAGAGTAGACTAGTCCGAGGCATTCAAATCGATGTCAAATCTTCGACAAAACTGATTTAATAATTTGTAACAAACGCATTTCAATTAGAATGAGACACCGCTAAGTTGACCGCAACCGTTAAGTTAAAACTTCCTCTCCGTTTCTATATCTGTATTAATAAACACTGAATGTATACGGCACATAAGGCGCCCAGGATGTCATGGGGAAACCAGGTAGAACTGTCCACCTTTACCGCCACATCCAGACAACAAAATCGTGAGTAAAGGTTAACGAGAAAAAATATTTGTTTTGAATAATGAAAACCCCGTTGCGATAGGCCTGCCACAAACACTTCAAAACAAAAATGAAAACACCAGGCATCACTTAATGTTTCTCTTTTATAGGGATGATCACCATCAATAATGTGTTACACAAACTTATATAAGTCAAAAAAGCAACAAGAAAACAAAGAAGTATATTAGAGATACCGTACACATAGAAGGCCAATTTGGAAGCAAAATATCTATTCATCAAAATGCCAACTAATTCTTATGTTAATAGTAAATGTATCTAATACAAATACATTATGATTATTGCTCATTATTAGTCTTAAAGTGTTACACATTGTATCATTTAACTTGAACATCCGAAATAGGTGAGATCCGTACAAAATGGAATGGTTTGTGATTGTCGCAAAACAATTAGATTGCGGATGAAGAAGGTATACGACTTTTAAAAGTTTTAGCCTACTGGAAGAGAATGGATGAGTGACCAATCGACAGAAAGCAATGAGACAGATGAGCTCGTCAATCAGTGAGCCGGACACATGACTAACGACCAAAAATTGAGAATGAAAATGGTGGTAACTTGAACGATAACACTACAGAAACAAAAATCACCACGGACAAAAATATTGAAAATAAAGTCGTAAATACAATTGTAGTGTATACAATACCAGAGTATCCCTATTGAAAAAATATTGCTTTAACAAATATTTTGTTAACGATTCGTAAAACAACTCTAATTGTTGTTGGGTACCAAAGGTGATCATATTTCAGTATAGAATTTGCATAAGATGTCGGCGTTTAATTTATCGATTGGAAATGCATAATTCATACAAGATGGTTAGCTCAATATGCTAGATAGGGTGCATGCAAACTGTGTAGTGTCTAATTCATGCAGAAATCCTACATAATTGAATAGCGATCTCATCTATTCAGAACCCCAGGCAATTCTTTCCTACTTGCTTCCATGTTATATTTCCCAATGTTCAGGGACCGTGTGAAAAAAGAGCAGTCTTGAAAATAAAAATAAAATAGAATATAAAAAATCACACATTTTCGATCAGCTGTGATCTAATCTGTCTGCTGTGTTCACCAAAAACTCTGCCGAGCTCTGACTTGAAACTACTCCGCTATGTCAATATGGTTTTTCATCTTTCCAAACTAACACTCATTCTCTTTCACTTGATTAGTTTCGTGTGCTTTAGATATTCAGATTCGTTAGTCAAATCTATTTCATTGTTATAACATGCATTTTTAATATTTTACTTTATTATTTCTTTCGTAGCTTGCAGTTCTCTCAATTCCTGGCACCTAATTAACTTTCGTTTCCTTGCCACAATTGACATTCCATCGGGGAAGTGCAATTATGTACCGTTAATATCTGATTAACTGGAAAGATCCGAATAAAGGCTGTCATTGTTTTAAAGAATTGCTCACCTCTACCCAATGAGAGAATACCTGGTATTATTTTAGAGTTCCAATTAAATAGAACAGTTTCGTTCTATTATTTCATTTTTATTTTGACCTTTTTTTCTTTAAATCTAATTTATTACTCTTTTCAAATTTAATTCTACTTAATTATTAATTCGGTCTTGGGCATGCATTTATTTTTGTAACGTTTCAACAAGTAAATGAACAGTGAATGAAAATATATGTGAACTCGCATAGAACTCTTTTCCCTTACATTGTAACAATCAACTGTTTATTTCTTCTTAGACTTGCTTAAAAAGAAACTGCTCGTGACCCTTTCATGCCAATTCTCTTCTCACTTTTCACAAAATACAATTTTTAGTGAGTAAAATTTAGATTACTTTGTTATTTTTTGTATTGGTCTCATTATAATAATCTGGGATGGTAAGTTTTCTTTGATTTAACTAACTTGTGGAAGTTGCACTTGAACAAACAGGTGACAAAGGATATCTTATATTTATAATTTCTGCAAGTAGTTAGATTCCTTCTTATGTAACACTCCCAAATGTTCATGCTGCGCAAAACTTTAATGGTATTTGTGAAATTAATTACAAAACTGTAGGAAGAATTGCAAAACAAAGTACTCAGTCCTCACGACAAACATTGAGGAAGTATGTTATGTCAACAAAAGCAAATCGCAAGCAAAACTGTCTGAATTTAATTTTTTCATAATCTTCTGGGCCGATGTACACGGCAGTTCTAGAGAAGGTATCATACTCGGCTCTCATCTTTCATTTACGCTTTCAATTATATTGTCCTGATTGCCTTCCTATCTGTCGCAAAATGGGGCTTCCCTCTGATTCTAATACATTTGCTTTCGCATTAGCCGGCATATTTCCAACTTCAAGTCCGTGCCTTTGACTTCCGGTAGTACAAATTAACTTATGGCAAAGATAAAAGTTTCAGACAGGAAATAAAAATCTGCGGAATGAACCTTTCTAGGAGTAGCGGTAACAGCAGGAAAAGGTTTTATCTTCGGTCGACTGTCCATCTCAGTTTTAAATTAATTTTTTTAAACAGTTCTGGAGAAAAAAAACAAAATTTTTAGAAAATTGAGTTTGTCCGAACGAAGGAAAACAAACAATTTGGTTAGGGCACTAAGCAGGCTTTTTCTACGGTTCTCATCCTCTGCACTCGTCCTCATGGTCTTTGCCCACAAGCGTTTTTCTTCTCCTACACGGTTTTCTCTCTCTCAACTTTTCCTACAGAAACATTTTCCATTTCAATTTTGAAAATTCCACCATTTTTTTTAAACTAAAGAATTTTCTCACCCAAAAGCTTTCTCCTAATTTGTACCGGGTTCTCAAATTAAAAAAAAAAATTCTTTCGGTTAGCCCCCTGTCTCCGTTCTCTTTTTGTGTTCGACTGCCCATTGGTTATCCATGTCTTTGACTCGGCTAATAAGTTTTTATTTAACCTCTACTTAGATTTATAAATCGATCTTTAAAACGTTTAACTAGAGTAAAAATGAATTAAACGTGTAATGTTTACTAGATCTTTATGAATACTTAATATAAAAAGAACGTTAAAATTCAAAATGTTGAGCCCGTAGATCCCGTAGATAAAATCCAACGGTCATAAATGAAAGTAACAAACAATTCGGTCAATGTAAAAATTTGGAAAATATAAATTATATATATTCGAGTGTCTAATTATGTCTTGTCAGCTCAGTATGCACAGCACATATTTATTTGTAGTGTGAAATAAAACGCGCTGGTATTAGACGATGACATAAATCCTGCAAATACGGTCATCCTAATATCATAAAACATGAGATCCTATTGCTTTGTTTCTCTTCGTTTAATCTGAATTATTACTAATCCTACGGATTTCTCAACAAACCTCGGTAAGACGAATCAATTTGCCATTGAAATAAACCCCGTTGTTTTTCACTTGATGAATCCAAACTAGAACCCAACATTCCCATCAAAATCCGGATGGAATCTCCAATAAAAATTTATGTTGAATACTGCCTACATAAATTAATCTCGGAGTATAATTCGATTCTTTTACATAAAAACTTATTTAACAAACTTACTTTATTTTCATTAACAATGCCCTCACTCTGTTGCCCGTTAATACTTCTCCTAAGAAATCGTATCATTTCCCTTGCCAACACCAAACCCGTTAATAAATAATAATTCAAAAAATTACTTTCAAGAATGAAAGAAATAAAATATAACTTCATAAAGAAAACCCAAAAAAGTTTGTTTAAACATAAGTAAAAAGTACATGTTTTGGCAGGCAAAACGTATGAAACCCCGTCAGAATAGGCAAACTTTCATTTCTCAAAACTTTAGATTGCTTGAAGTGCTGGACTTTAGCAATATTGATAGGCTGTCAACGATTGATAATTATTTAATCATTTTAAATTTTGTTAAGGTTTGTAAATGGAATTCATGGAGGATGACTACTCCTTTCGGGATGTTTCACCTGTCATATTTGTTTCATAGTTTCGCTTTCATCCTTCTATGCTACATGTCATTATTTCTTTGTAATTCTAACTCTATCTCATCCCCCTCTCCTTTTTTCTGACATTTTGTACGGCATTTTACGGCATTAAAGCATGGAGTCGCCTAAGCTTTTGAAATATTACTTATAGTAGAATTATTGCAGTACATCACCCTAACTTTCCATCAATTAATATGTTTTTTTTAATTAGATTATTATCATTGACAATGTTTATTTCTAAGTCTTACACGATACTCATAACAAGCCAGAGTTACACATTCTTGTGTAGATATATTTAAAAAATACCACGTACGATCACAGACATTCATTAATTTATTACCAACAAACGTGTAGCAGTCAATCAGATACCATTATTTGGAAATAATTCAATGGTTCTTTAAAAATATAAATGGGGAATGACAGACGGTTCAATTTCCCTCTCGTCAGTCCTAGGGACAGGTACCCGGGCCAGGACAACCTGGGCAGCAGAGAGTGAAAGAAACTGGATATATAAAAACAAAATTACTCCCCTTCAAATTCGGTCAAATTATAATATCGGTGTCCGTAATTATATTATTACTGGATAAGATACAATTCGAAAATATATTTAAAAAAAATTAATTTCCTACTCGGTTAGTGAGTAATCATTGGGGGGGGGGGGGCCGGAAGTGAGCTCAAAAATTTCTTTCCACCAGTTAGGATCTGGTTATTATCACAGTGAGAGAGGAGAGAAAGGAGGTCGACCAATATCTACCATACAATTAAATCAGGTGGATAAAGAAATAGCGTACCTGAAGAAAAAGAGGATTTGCACTGGTGTTATTTGAGTAAAAAAATATCGGAAATCGGAATAACCCTAGGTGAAAACCTTCAGATTACACTCATTATTCTATTACATTTTCTCTTACGTGAAACACAGATTCTATTTATTGCTATAAGGTCCTTTTCTCAGAGAATAATATGTGAAATCTACTTTTGTATCTTCATATCACCCGGTGTGCCTTGTCCTTGTCCTGCTGTCCTTCGCAAGAGTTGTGGTGAACTTAAATGTTTAATGTTTTATTTTTGCAAAAGCTGAGAATTTTTTAGTCCGTCAAGGTAACATTTAATGATTGGTTTTCACCATCTAACCAATTGATTACGTAAATGAATATGAACACTGCTGAATATTGTTAAATAATATACAAAGTGTAATTTTTAAGGCCGAGGGCTTTACCATCATACCTGAAAGTGCCCTTTACAAGAAATGTTTTCTACAGAAATAACGCAGACACAAAATGAAATATTATGAGAATTAAGCTACATTCGATATACGTTAACGCCAGATCCTCTTCAAATGTTATTCAAATTGGTAAACACTCACTGATACTTTATAGTTATCGGTCGAGTGAATCAATGAACATGACAGTAAAAGATCCAGAAAAAGTTTTCATCGCTGATTGCTAGCCACGTTGAAAGAAAATGTTACATCAATACATCAGACGAAGTGACCCAGTCATGTTTAAAATATTTAAATGTCAACAAATATATTACAATAATAGTAGTAC
This sequence comes from Polyplax serrata, assembly GCA_037055365.1. Lineage (NCBI taxonomy): Eukaryota > Metazoa > Arthropoda > Insecta > Psocodea > Polyplacidae > Polyplax > Polyplax serrata. The sequence goes on from JAWJWE010000006.1 coordinate 2,321,717, forward strand.
TAGGGAATTTTAAATCAACACCAAGGTCGTAGTAAAGTGACGCTAATAACAAAAATCACATGGGGTCGATTAAAGGCCGATCGGACGCCGTAAAATATTAGAATGGTCAAATTTAGAACAATTTGAATTGTCGCCAAAAACTAGTCCGATGAAATAGTGCAACAATAAAGCGATAAACACGGTTACCCATAATGAAATGGCGACGTGTAATTTCGTCGACACCTTCAACTCGCCCTACAACAAGCCTTGGCTGCCACCTTCTGGTTTGTTGCTTTTTTTCTTGCTCCCGCTACTCCCCAACATTACTCGCATCAATATTGACATCATCATTATCATCACTTTTGTCGCCAATTACTTTCAACTGTCTCATAAACCCATTTACGCGAGTTTCGAGTTCACGAGTCCAACAAACCGTTTTACTGTTAATCAAAACCGGAAACGGAAATTGCCTGTCACTCACCAGGAGGTGTTATCAAAATCTGAGCTTTGACATTCACCATCGATAACCAAAATCGAAAAGATGAATTTCTCTGGTTTCGGGGGTTGAGCAAAATTGTTAAACAGGCAAGTACTAATAGTATAACACTACTAGTAAAAATGAGCACCCAAAACCAAGTTAGACGTTTCTTTTAAGATACGAAAAATTTCTGAGAGAACGACAAACAAAGCTTCACCCAGGAGGAACGATATACAATTAAAATAAGCATACACATTAAACATATAAAACGTTTTCCTTAGTTACTGCTATTGCTACTGCAATGACCAATTCTAACTGCTAATGAACAAACCTGGAAGATTTCATTTGAAGATGTCTAGGTACTACCACCGACTGTAATACTAGTTAACAAATCTATGTGCGTTTACCTATGTACCAAGAATTGCCAGCGTTACGGAGTTGGTTACTGTATCTGAAATCAGTATACCGAAACCTAAACGATACCGTCCTTAATATCATGTTTATATATATTATAAACATTAACTACATATAGCAGCTATAGAATAAATATAACATTATATAATAGACATTTCAATATAGAGATCTGCAGCACGCAATGGAAAGCCTGGGGTTAGTGAAACTAAACCGTAAACTTTTCATATCCGGCTCTCGAGGGCAGAAAATTTTATTCAGTTAAACACGCACATACGTGCACGATATTCGCACCTCCCAAGAGCATACGCATACATTTGAAGTTATGTACACAGAGTGAGCAATTTAAATAATTATTTGCGTAACCCGAGGAAACGTTTCTGAAGAGATTGATGAAGTCTGGCGGAATGTATGATTTAAACAGCAAAATTGATGTTAATTTATGAGGGGTTGAGACATTTAAAAATGACCGGATTTTGTTGTGGCTCTTGCTCAAGTTGTCTTGTCCAACAGAATTTTTTCCAATGGAGCTAGATGAGTGGGTGGGGAAACCTTGTCGTTTGTCTGCCCGTAATCGAACATTTACAGGAAAAATCAATAAACGGCTAATGGAAAACGCGTGCAGGAAAACCGGGTATTACAACTCTTATTAAATAATTTGTCGCCACGCAAACTCTTATCAGATTGTGTTATTGTCACATTTCGTGTATACTATATACCATAATTTATTTATTGTATTTGCCAACGTTTCAATTTAATCTGTTTGTTTCAATCAGGACGCCTCAAATCATCAATTCGGACATTCTGATTCTCTTACATTTTTTGTTTATAATTGTGTCGATTTCCGCAATCCAATGTGCACGAAAAGTTATTTATTCTTAATATTTCTCATTATCGTTTAAAACAGTATGTCTCTAATATTTTCTGAGAAATTAACCTTTTACTCAGCGGTGTTAAACGTGTTATATTATTCGAATTTAAAATAGCATAACAAAATACACATTTTTACCAGTTATGCTTACTATTATTCAATCCTCGTATACTATACAGACCTTATTAATTTGATATGATGGGAACATTAAATTTGTTCCCTCACCTTTTCTCAAGTTCAACACGACTTACTTCTTTAATCGTTTCAAATATATTTATTGTTAAGTAACATTCTCATAATTTATGTTATGTAACAAATGGTTCTCTAAAAAAAGAAACATTTCCGCAAAAAAAAATCATTTGACCGTGATTTATTTTTAGACATCCAAAATAAACGCTTCCGGCAGCTCTTCAACAAGCTTGAACAAAATTAAGAAACAGAGGTATCCATTAGGTAACCAACAGAACTATTTTCACTAACTGTTACACATTCACCCGCAGCGACTACTTATATATTTTATTATTATTGTTATTATTGTTTTTCATTCCCGTTATTTGTGTTTTAAATGTTGGGGTGGTGCTGGAAATTCATAGTTTTTTGTGTAAACTAAACATCTGTGCAAGAATGATCCAGCATTTGTTTTAGAGATTAATAATCCATTTGAAATTTCGTTAGGAGATATAAAAATCAGTACTTGGTAGGAAAGGTTTTGAGGTTACTCAAGACACATTTTATGTGTCTAAGTTATATTGATGAGTCTTGCTATGTGATGACATCAAACACAACAGTCAGCTTGCCATGACGTTTAGGCGGAAGCCACATTCTGGGCAGAGTGTAACAGAACAATCCCAATAGATCTTAAGAAAATGAGGAAGACCCGACTTAAGAAAGGCGTATAATTTTCCACGCATGTTTCACTTAAACCTCCATCTCAAAAAGTTGCTTTTAGATCCAATTTAACTAAAAAGCGTTTTATTAGTCAATAATTCCGTGTGCTCTATGTTTCTGCATAACTGGAAATAATTGTTATTTCTCCATAATTCAATTCGGCAGATCATTTTTATGCAGGTGTGCGTTTGGCAAATTAATTTAATGAATTAGAAAAAATTATTACGTAACTTTGTTCGTAATAAAAAGGTGAATATATTTATAATAACACACATAATTTTTCTTCGGTGGTTGCTCTGACACACGTTATTGAAGGAGAACTTGCATGCTAAACAATCGGCTGCGCCGTTTAAAATGAGGCGCGACAGAATACTTAAATTTTACACGAAATTCAAAACCATTGCACAACAAATACCTATATAATTTTATAGTATTTTATTATTATGTTTCCCTGTTTAGACTAGAATCATCCTCCTTCTTCCCTATGACCTCTATTCCATGCCTCTTACTCTTCCGATGACTCAACAAATATTTAAGCCTCTGTCCCCATTATTATTAACGGGGGCATAATAAAGAGAAATAATAAGCCTGAATATAAATTTATATAACATATTTTCCAGTTTTTTCCCGCTTGGTTCCACGTTATCATATTACTTTAATTGCAAGTTGGGTGTCTAAAAATAAGAGATACTGTAAATTGTGAATTATTAGGTACCAATTATTATTGTTAATTAATAATTAATATTATTTATATTAATTAGTTAATTAACTAAGTTTTGTCATATGTTGATTTCGCCTGTGGCATTGTAACTAACTTGACATTCCTCAATAATTGTGAATAGATTACCAAAAGACACCACCCTCGTTAACCACGATGATAATTTAAACTGAGATGATTAGATAACCAATTGTGGAATCATCTAACACAAGTATAAGTGTCATAACCCTAAAACACGAACAATACTTAAATGAAAATGAAAAGTCCTTAAGAAATAATCTACGAGACAATTTAGATTAATTGTGTCAAGCATGATAATTTGACGTCTTAGTCTCCAAAATTAGGTGTGGAAAAATGGTAAACAGGAAATGAAATACGTTTTGAGGTAGAATCTTTCAACCAGATATGCTTCAACGACCATTTTCTTCTTAACACACATAATTTCTTAACGTAAAGAATTACGAAGCACAATCACAGCCAAAGAAACTGAAAAAATGGATAAATATTGATGGACTCAAATGAAAATCCTACAGCCTTGTATAGAAATACATCAGCACGCCTTTTCAAAAATTATTAACCAATTTTACATGGGGCTGCTCTACTGCCATACATTAAATTTACGATAAAAATATTGTCTCATTTCAGGAGTCGCATTCGCTAGAGTGCTGGAAAAGCACTTCAGGCTATAAATTAATTTGACGTAATGCAAAAATTTTTATGCTACCTGTGGAAAAATGCATAATTCTACACCGTAAGGCAACATTGTCTACTGTCGTTTTATCCCATCAGTTTAATATTTTCTTACTTTTCATAAAAAAAGTTTCAAATTCCACTCCTGCTTAATTTTAACTCCGTTTAATTCCAGACTGACTTGAACTGCACACAAAGAATGTGAAGGGTATTCCTTTTAAACGTGTGCATTATTACGCAAAATATGGTTACGTAACAAAACTAATTATAATTAACTTCAAGTCGCGTGTTTTGGCTGTCACATGTTGCGAAAGTTCATTGTTATTGTAGTCGGGAGTAGTAACATTTCATTACAAGCAGAGGTATGGTTTACAACATAAACGGTTTACATTATCAGTGCCCAATGACCGACAACAGGAGAGTACAGAATGCGAACAATTACAAATTAAGCAATTCAGCACACCATTGTTTAATTAATCAAATTTACGTACACAAAACATTGTTAAGATCTCTGCGTGTTCACTTTTTTCAACTAAAATCTTAACCCACGCCGAGTTGCTATTCAGACCTCTGGAAGAGCGATCAAGGTGATACCAAAATTACTCGATTGTCTTTTAATCAATATGGAAAAGTCGCACACTACGGTTAAATCGTAGTTGCCTCATTTTCATAAAATTTACCAACTTGAACTGTACTGAAGCTAATCGTAATAGTCCATAGGCAATACTTTAATAAGACTCTTGTCAAAATTAATTCTGTAAGAAAGAAGAGTGTTACGAATGTAGAAAATTTTTATATCAAATTATAGCAGTGCCGTAATCCAGAGTCTAAATGTATGAAGAATTATTATTATTATTATAGTAGAAGAAGACTAGTACACCATGACCACCTAAACTCAAGCAGAATAAAAGTCATAAAATTCATTCTCTGATAACGAGTTAGGCTGCTTTGGTTTGAGGAAGTGGCAGAAAATCTTATAGACGCAGGTTTAGATAAAAGAGAAATGACCAACTGCCAAACTGCAAAGGCACAGATTGAAAAGTTTCCTTCGCAGAAGGAAAATACGAGAAAAAGAGCAATACATCTGTTGGAAATTATGATTTTAAACGATACAAAAAAGTAAATTACTGTAGAACAAAGCGGGAAGAACCAGTTGAACAATAATGATCAAAATGAATTCACATGTCAAAAGGTTAAGAATATTTTATTATCAGTATGCAACGATTAAATTTTCTAGTGACAACCTAAAACCAACGCAGGAAAATTCTGACACGTCCGTTGTACCAACGAGTATGATTATATTTATATATATATATATATATTGCCGCAGGCATTATCGTATTCTGACACATCACCTTGAATTAAATTTTCCGAGAATCCTCTTATAAATGACGTACTGGCCTCTTGAAGACCATTTTCGCGGCGGCAAAGGTTTCATCGTGGTTAAAATTTGTCGTTCTGTTGCAATATTTACAATTTCACGCCTACACTTAAAACCCAAGAGGGGTTTCACTGTCCTTTGTCTTATGGTACCCCGCAACCTTGTAACGTAAAACACGTATACATTGCATTAGCATTGTGTGCACGGTCACCAAAAAAAGAAGTTGTTTGACAGATCTCAATAGTACTGTGTCAAAAGAGATTTACAGTTTCCCAAACTTACATCAAATTCCTGTCCTTGCTTGTTGGATCAAATCAAAAATTCCAGGACATGCACAGTTTACTGAGTGAAAAAAATTTGGGGAAAATATGCAAAATTTTTAAATTGAAAATACATACAACTTATTCACTAAACCCTAGATACAAATCCAACATGTTTAAATATGTACCATGTAAACCAAATCGCAAAGTAAATTCATCCTGAACTACAACAATGAATGTCTTGTCTCGCATTGATAAAAATTAACAGTTTGGACAGATTAGGGAAAGAATCGTAGAAGGTACGGATTGTAACAAAATGCCGTGTACCGTGTATATAAAGCTATTAAATTCATAGCTTAATTTCTGGAAGTCTCGAAAAAGACAGGATGGACACTTCGTATTTTAGTCCATCACCCTTATCGACTTTAATAAAATAAACCTACTACTGCACCGAAAAGTGTAGATGTAGCACTGTGCTTAGGGCACTGTTCTTTGGGTACCCGAACATATTTTCGACAATACGTAAAATGGCTTAACATGGTATTAATTTCTGTTAACTTCAGTAGTGTGATTGTAGCTGAAGTTATTTGTCAAAATCATCACCTATGTTCAAAAATCTCTCATTTCCATCGTGATATTCACTTTCATCCAAATTGTATACTTGCAAACATTTGTCTTTTATTAAACATGTTATGCAACCCGTCGTATGCGTGGTAGATTGCCGATTGTAGCAAATGCAATTGTAATAAATAGTGAGCATTGTATAGGACAGACTCGTAAAATTGTACTCCCAGCACCATTCTAGGTCATAATTGCAACACTAATTTTTGCGTTGTCATTGCACACATACACACACACGCAAATGTTGTTTTCGCCTGCTACATACTAGGCAAACCGCCTAGCTTGCCCCGAGTCCCTCCCCCTAGTTTTATGCTACAAATCCGACTGTGCAATCTGCATAGTCAAGAACCAGAATGGCAACTCGCTATGTTGCAAAAGAAGTAAAAAACCGTATTTAAATTTACGATCAGGATGCGTGGCTTGATCATCAACAATCAGAATGTTTTAACGCCCATCAAAGAGACTCTCTAGCTTGCAGTTTATTCCACCACGGAACGGAGATCACCTGGCCAAGAACAACATGTAACTAATTTTAATAGACCAAAACTATGTTTTCCTTTTTTCTACTCTTCCAGATATTCAGTTCGTGGGTTGTGGAGTAATGTAGTGGCCACAAACGGACTATGCGATTTAAATTTTTATTAGCATGATGCAATCGTTTCATCAGTTAATTTTAATTTTTTTTTTACTGACTCACAGGACGAAAACAAAATATGGGAATGGAAGGAAGGAAGGCGACACAATTTCAGACAATTTCAATCTTTTCATAGGAAGCAGCATTCAACTCGCACAGCATTAACTCTGACTTCAGTTAAAAAGTAATATGATTTGACAATTTCTGATATATAAACATTAATTAATGAAGTAATACAAACTACTTGAAAAGCATGACATTATTGTAGCAAAGTGTGAAAATTTTGTTGCTGCAATGCAAACCTAATGTGCCCCTGCACTCAATGAACTGTAATACAAATTGATAATTAAAGAATCAAATATTGCTCCCTTTTGGACATGGGGATTAACTGTCAAAATAATTCAATACAATAAAGTTAACATCGTACAACTGTACTATTATTGTATTACTATTGCAACTCATTACCGTACAACGAACCATTTTCTGTAATAGCATGCTTCAAAGAATCAATTTAATCACATTGTCCTGCCAGGACATAGTTTTTTTTACTACATTCAGCGGTTTCCCGTCCGGAAAAATGGTAATTAATGAAAATCATACATGTTTTAAAATCATAACAACATTAAGTTACACTTACAATACCTTTCATTGATTTAATACGTTGGTTGCAAAGTAGCTACCAAAATCCGCATCGGTTAAATACTCTCATCACGAACCAGTTTAATCTCTCTTATTTGCTACATTTTGCTGACTTTAGCCGTGTACTTTTTAGTCATGATGTGTATCCTGATATATGGATATACAGTGTATTGTAAGTATTCTATTCACAATCTTGCACCTGGTAAGTCAGGCGGTGAATATTATAAAATCACTGGTCCCACACTGGTCGTACACCGTTCTTATGAATTCACATGAATAGCCACATTCATACAACATAAAAGAACCACTCTCTCTGTTGCCAACCTCAAAGTGACGCTGTCGGTTTAAATTAACACAATTAATCGAAGTATTATTTTCTCATTTTCCATTACTTTACGCTACAACGACAAAAACGCTATAACTCTATAACAATTCAAACACATATGAGAAATGAGAAAAAATATATTTGCTCTGTTACAGAAAATTAATTACTCCACACTTTCTTCGTTATTTCTTTCTCTTTGATTTTTCAATATTCTCGAGATACACTGATGCTACCAGAGTTAATTAAATGCTCCCGCATATTAATGAATTATAAGATTTGGCGAATTATTCACACAAATAACTTCCTTTGAATTACAAATTAATTGTTAGTTTCATTTGCCTTGTTATTTGCAACAGTCCTACAACTTAGAAGACTTACGTGTGACTTCGTTTTAATTAATCAAATTTATGGAATACTCGGAGCCAAGTTTTGGCACCTGTTCTACGTATATTGATGTAAATATGACTCCGTATTTATCAATATTAACACTAAGTAAAATACTATTATTACTATTGTATATACACAGTATTATAACTATTGTTATTGCACATTACAGGTAAAACAGACTCAGTTGCGGCGGTTTATTAAAATGAACCACAAGCATGTGAAGAAAAAGCCAAGAAGGAATGAGAAAGCTGATTTGGAAAACAAAATGAGGATCCATTTTGTAAATGTTTCGGTTGTATTGTTTAGAGATAGCTAGAAATGGATTCACAATTTGTGAATCAAACGATCATACGACCTCAGGTATTTTATGAATATAAAATAATTTTGAAGACTATATAAAGGGAACTATTTTTTTTCAAGTATTTGGCACAATCGCTGGGAGGATGAAGATGTCGTCTACCCTGAAAAGGCCCTGCCTGACCATCAGCGTCAAACAAAGCCGACTGATAATGACAAATTTTCAAGAGGAATTAAAAGAAAGTTGATAGGAGAAAGTATCAATGTGATCACACACAACAAAAAAAGCACTCAAAATTTATTACAAATATGGTGCCCACTAATATTGTTGTTGCGTTGAAATGTTATCAGGTATTTTTATTGATTGACTAAATATAACTAGATAAACTTTTGTATGATCAGTCAAGTTCAACATGATTCTGTTGCCAATGATATTTTATAAAAGGAACCAAGAATAATTCATAACACATTATTTGAGAGGTACGAATTATTCATACGAGTCCTGGATTGTCGTCACCTGCCATCAATTTCAAACTAGAATCAAAGTCAGCACCCATATATGCAAAACTTGTATAAATATATGAACGAGAACCAATTATTAATTTCTTGAAATGAAGAAAATACTTTAGTATACATAAAACCATGAATCTATCGCATTCAAACAAGAAATATGAAAACTATGTGTAAGTGAACTACTCCATCCAGAGTTTTCAAAAAATAAATATTGCAATGCTCAAATTTGTGAGACTTATTTCTGTGAAAAAAGTACAACAATTTTTATGATAAATTCATTGTTACTTTATCATTTTAAACAAAAAAGGTAATTACATCGGTAGCAAAAAACTTCAGGCATTTTCTTTATTTACATCCCCTGCAAATTAAGAAATTGAATCTTTGAACGCATATTAACGTTCGACGTACACCATTATTTCAAAAGTGGCATGGTTGTTCAAAAAAGTAGTCCTGCAAGTAAGGCAACTGCAATTTCAAAACTGAATTTTTAAAAATTCAGAAAGAATCCAGGAGCAGTCTAATTAATTTTAGTGGATGAAGTGAACCACACAACCAGCATTATCCTTACTCTACCGGCCAGAGCCTATGTGAGTATGTCTAATTCATATGGCATATCAAAAATAAGTTCTTGCCGCCGGAGGTAATCTACTCGGAGGTAACATATATGTAACTCAAAATAACTCGAGAAAAATTTAGAAAGCTTAGATAAATTGAAAAGAACCGTGTGCGGTTTCTTGTGTACCCGGAGAGATACGGTGGACTGTGGAAGAAATCTGAAACTCGTTCAGGTGGTCACTCGATTTGTGTTTGGACCATTGAGATCACCTGAAAAGTTCACGTCTGTCAAAATGTATGTTTGTCTTATTGAAAGAGGATACCGAGAGGTAGAGATAATTAATAAACAAATCCGTACCGGTGACAAAATCAAATGTAAGCGATTTCTCCTTTTGCTCAAATCCAATTTTTTTCAGCAAGCCAAGCGATAGTTAATTAATTGTCAAATGACGAGAGCAAAAAAAGAAAAAAATCCAAGAATTGTGTTAATTCAATTCCGACATAACGACACGGTTACCACAGGTAACGACAACACGGATCTAATTAGTTTACCGGTTCGAAATAGGAGACAGTACGAAAAACACTTAAAAAGCCAAAATGTCAGAAGCAAAAAATAGACGAAGTAGAAGACGAAAAGGGGAGGAGACCGCGAGGACAAAAAGAGATCAAATTCATATTCAAATCGATACGTACCATACAGCCATTTCTACAAGATCATCACAAAGTATTTTCCACATGCGTCAGTTGAGGGCCAGATTTTTTTCACATGTTTCATGTTACCTCAAACATGGAATTAGTAAAAAAAATTAATAACTACAAATATTTGAGGCAGTACTTGAGAGGAAATTCAGGTGGGCATTACTCATTGCAATTCTCATATCAAAGCACAGCTCATTTGTCGTTCATTTTCATTTTTAAATCAAAATCTAAAAACATTACTTGCAGGTATATATTACATTTTGATACTTCGTCAACAGTCAGGATCCACTAACTGCTTCCAACACTTTATTTTGGTGATAATATTATTGCTGTATTGTGACACAGGGCTGTAGATTTTGTACTAAATCTGTTGTAGCAATTAATACAAATGAAAATAGTAATTAAAAAAAAGTATTTTTTGCTTTGAGTTCATTGAGTGCACTGGGAAAAACAACCAGTCAGGACATGTCAGGCAAATTTTCCACCAAAAAATCGAAATTCGTCAAAATGGATTTCACTAATTAAAATTTAAACAAAATGTGTCATTTTAATAATTACATTAAAAATATGTGATGTCAATGGCCAGTCGTAGAGAAAACCAGTCATTCGCTCTTGTTCCCCTGACATTAGAAATTCCAACGAAAAGACTGAAACCTTTTCCTCAGCAGTGCACTTAAAACAGATATTCGGCCGACTTTCCAACACAATCAACAGGTAGCAAAACTAAAGTCTCAACGCCACTATTTTTCATTTTTGCCTTTGCTTTATTGATTTTTCTGTTTGACTATTTTTCATATTAACATGCATCCGAGTCTGTGTGACGTGTTGCAAAAAATGTGACACTTGTGGAAGCATGTAAAATGTAAAATTCAACTCCTGCATCGCGACAAGTACAATTCCATTCAAGTGCCACAAGTTCTCTCATCTAAGATTTTCCAGTAACTCTATTCATTTGGCGGCATCAATGGTAATGTTAGCCTCATTTTGGGTGTATGCATGCACTCAAATCGCACGATAACTGGTCAAAACAAAGGATTTCAGGATAAAACCGTGTATACAATTCAATTTAAGTAAGTTCGTATGCGTACCGGGAAGTTAAAAAATAAAATAATAAAAAAATTTTCAATTATTTTTTATGTCCGCCATTTTAAGATCCAAAATGCATCGTAAATTTTTTTACAAATAAAATTTGGGATTTTACTGCATTAATTTTTTTTATCACAAAGTATTTCGCATTTATCCGAGGGCAAATCGGTTTTATGTCCTTTTCTGCGTTTTCTAATATTTTTTGTTTCAGAGAGTACCCGAACAACGAACAGAGCAGTACGGCGTTCAGAACTCGTCGGGTGTCTACGCGTGACGCCATTTTCAAATACCGATGAGAACCATGCGAGGCACTCACGAGTGTTTCAGTGAACGGATCATTCGCTCGTTTTTTCTTTAACTCCCGTTCTAAATTATTTGGTAAACTCCTCGAGACTACGATAAAGCGGATGAAGGAGAGTGTTGCATGTGAGATATGCCAGGCGAAACTTACCGCCGCGTGCAAATCCGGATTAGTCCGTCATTATCAGTTGCTGCCTTTTTTTTCGCATTAAATCCGACTGTCGGACGACATATTGGACCGCGTTGTCATTTTTCTCTTCTTCTTCTTTTCGCTTCGTAGCGATTCATTTCGACGTCTGCTCTCTGCCGGCGTCGGCATCACCACCCGAAACTTTTAAATTGAAAGCCCTCACGCAAGCGGCCCTCCAACTCACTTGAAAAATGGACACAAAATACACGAATAAAAAGCTCCTTCTGAGGGTCGAGGCGCTCACTTCACTGAGACTAATTTTAATTTCGGTCACCCCCGTTGGGAGGGGAAGGAGACAAGAAAAAAAATATGGCAGACGAGAAACCGCCAAAATGCAAAAAATATATTGACGGCGGCCCCGAAGGGAAGAGTGCGAAAGCGGGAAGGAAAGAGACAAAGACGGAGAAAAAGGAAACAGAGAAAGAAAGAAAGACACAAAGAACGGAATGAAATTATAATAAAATAAAATGTCCTTGAATAAAAAAATAAGTGCATGTTGCAATTTTTTTGCGAATGCAGCGCTTTGACCGTTAACAACTGCAACTAAATTCGTCAGAGTTGTACTTCCCCTCACCGCTTGGCCCTATTGAGAGAACCCCTCCCCTACTTTCTTGGCCACATCTTTGTGGTCCCTTCAAATTCGTCCCGCTCTCCCCCCTCACTCTCCCCTCATCTACAAAATGTCCTCCTTTCATTTTTCACTGCCGTCTAATAAAACTGACCCGAGCCCCCAGATTCACCAAATCGGAATATAATCCACTTAGTATTATTATTATTACTACTACAACTACAACTACTACTACGACTGCCACTTCTAGTGCGGCTCAGGCTACTTCCGCTGTTAAAATTTCTCTCCGATCAACTAATCCCAACGTTCACAAAATGTAAATCCCAGTCAACTAAATTATGTCCAAGAGTTTGACCAGTTTTGTGTTTCTCTTTCAAGAACTCAACTTTTCAAGTATTCAAATCGAAAGAATTGCGGTGTGCTTGACAACCGATAGATACGAAGGAAGAGAGATAATGTGAGAAACGGCAAAGAAAAGGATTTTTTCTCCGTATGTATTTTTTCTTGTCGGTTGCATGCGATAAAAATCGCGAGGAATCGAGCGGAGCACGAGAGCGACACATTGCGGCGGGTCATGAACGATCATGGGCTTTTGCAACGGGCTGTTACAACTCCCGTTGCATTCTATTTGTTTTTTTTGTTGGTTGTGGAAAATCTGTTTCCCTTTCTCACTGTGTGTGTGTGTCTCTCTCTCTCTCTCTCTGCCAGACTATCTCGTTTTGAGCGTACGCTACCACACGCGTACGTACGCACACAGGCGGGAAGGCGGCAAGACAGGGACGAGCGAGGGAAAGGGAAAGCTCACGTCGGAAAACGCGGGAATTTAATTCAAATCAAATAACATCGAAAGGAAAACCATTGTTTTGAGTATTTTTTCACCGATGTTGCATTGGACAGCTTGGCTGATGGCAGATGTTCTTTAGAAAAAATCTAAGAGACGTATTAATTTATTTAAATTTTATTGTCGTGGCAATCGCGAACGGACCGGGGAAAGCTTCTTGCGTCCACATTGAGGAAATGAGAAAATTATCGTTTGACAGGAAGCCGACTCGAGCCGAAGATTTTAGGGCGGGAAAACCGTTAGTTGGAACACCAAAACTACGGTAGGAGACATATTTTGAATTTGGTCTGCGTTGTATTATGTTGTGTGAGTCGTGTGGTTTCTACTAGGTAAAAGGTGTCCTTTGAATTCTTCTTTCTGTTTTTTGGGACAAAAGAAATACTTGCGGACAGAAGTTAGTCGGTTTTTTCCGCGAGAAATTTCCTATCTATTCATTGACTCAATTTTTTTGCAAAAACAAAAATTTTCATAATTAAAACTCACCCAAAGTGTAAACGCAATTTTTGGTCCATTTTTGAAGGTGCTTTTTGATAGTCCGACGTTCTTGCATACAACGGGCGTATGAGCAGTCGGCCATCTTGTCTCAACCCTGTGATGACGTCATGCCTCGTGACGCAACATGTTGATTCTAGCAAATGCACTTCCAATGATAACACACTGCACTCGATCTCGGTAACGCGGCGAATGTTTTCCTTCTTTTTTTATTTCTTTCTCTCTCTATCTTATTCTTCCGATTTATCTCTTACGACGATTTTCTACTTATCCTATTTTGATAATATTTTCTTCCGTTTTCCCTGTTTCCCGAAATTTTTTCACCAGTCATCTAGCGCTAAACGCAAACAGTTCGCACCGCCGTATGCATTTTCTCACATGCAATCTCTCTCTTTCTCCCTATTTCTTTAAAGCAGCCTTTCTTCTTCCGGTCGGTTAACAATCCGTTTTTTGCAGCAGCAACATTGTGATAAACAACCGAGGGTTGATAATGTTTTAAAGTAAATTGTCTTCATCAAAAAATTTGAAATAAAATAATTCTATGTGTCTAAAACAAGATACTCCGTAGTAATTTTTTAAGAGTAAACTTCCGATTTCAGACCTTAGACAATCACGACGTTCTGTTCACCTCTATGAAAAGAGAAAGAAAAAAATTATAATATTAATAAATAACAATGAAGATTATTTATCTTCACGACTTTTGATTTCTGATCTCTTATTCGAATGAGACAAAATAAATGTGCGATTTCGTTTGGGTTCCGGTCACCGTTTCCGGCCAATATCCGCCTTTCCGAGTACCTGAGCACGTGAATAATGACACAAGTACCTGTATTCGTGCACGTGCGAGTTCACGTGTCTATCCAGAGAAACCGGCAGTTAACGTAACAAAAAGTAAAAAATAAAAAAATAAAAAAAATGAAAATTAAGCGAAGACCGGGCGATAAAGCAGAAGGGTGAACGCTAAGAGGGCAACAACGAAACTGGCGAGACGACTCTCTCACCCTTCCGCTCAGAGCGTCTGCCTCAAAAATGCTTTTTTCCTTTTTATTTTCGGCGTTTTTTTTTCACACGTCGACGATCGACCCGTTTTTCCACCCCCACCCCCGACGCTCCCCTATTTCCCTGGCTACCCCTTCTACCGCCACGTCCTGTCCTCTCTCTCTCCCCCGGCCCCCTCTCCCTCCTCGGTCACCCCCTCATCAGAGACGACGGATTTTCCACCCTCGGCCCCCTTTCGGAAAAAATGAAAGCGGAGCCTCCCCTCGTTTTTTTTCGTGCGTTCTCTTCCCCCGGACCCGCACCCGCACCCGCACCCGCACCCGCTTTCACCACTTTTCGGCCCCGAACACATCCCTTCGTCTTGCTCTTCTCTCTCTCTTTCTTTCTCTCACTTCGATCTTGTGTCCTTCTCCAGCCTGCTTTCCATCCCCGAAAATTTTCCACCCTCTCTACCATTTCCACCCTCGCCTTTCCAAAAAAAAAACAACCCTTAACTAATCACCTTTTTGGATATAGATCCGTTCCTCAAGCACACACACACACACACACACACACAGACATACGCAGACATAGACATACACCACCGCTGCCACCGCTGCCACCGCTGCCACCGCTGCCGCCGCTGCCACCTCTTCAAATTTTTTGAAGTGCGCGCGCTTTCTTCAATTTTTTTCCACCTCCTCGTCCGTTCAACCCCCTTCAATCCCTTTCTCCTCAATTTTTTTCCTCCACGACGGCGGGGAAAAAATTATTTTTTTTTTCTCATTCTCAACCTTCCGTCTTCCCGTCCTACTCTTCCCAAGCTCCGCACTCTCCGCACCCCAATGAACCCCACGGCAGAGCACCTGGATCTTCTCCATTTCCGTCTTCGACACGCCATTTTCATCCTCAAAAATTGCAATTTTAACGTGCCCCATCATGCCACTCGATGCCAAATCTCCGGGTGCCACCGCTGCCATCCAACCTTCAACCAGACTTCATTTTTTTCCTGTCAACTTCGTCCACCTACCCTCACAATGTCAAATCAAACGTTTCACCTTCAACGGTGAACTTATTTTACAACCATGAGAAAATGAGGCATCGAAATTTTTTTTACCGGTTTTGGGAGAAAAACTTTGACATTGAAAAGAATTTATTTCGTTTCTTGGCACAAAATACTCCTCACATGAGAAGCAAACCAATTTAAATTAATTTAAATTGTTGTCGTTGGCATTTAATCAAATTTAATTTAATTAATTTGTAGTTTCTTTTTAACCAAAAAACTTTCTCCCTTAAAACGCATTTTTTAGCTAATTTTCTTAGATTGAAATTTCCGTTTCCTTTAAGGATCCATCAAATCATGTAAAAAGTAAAATAAAGTTAAAATGTCGAATGTTCATCTGAACGTCTCAAATCCGTTTTGTTCCAAAAATTTGTTGTACTTTTTTCAAAATAGTTTTTCATCGGTTCATAATTTTTTCTCTTTTTTCCGAACATTTTGTACCATTTTCGTTGTCGTCTCGTCGTGGCATCCGACCAAGAAATGCAAGAAACTAGAAAAATCGGAAATTATGGCAGGGGGCAGGGTGGTGTGAAGGTGACGACGACGACGACGGCCGTTTTTGGGGAGTCGGAAATTTTGACGAATTTATCCTTCCCTGTCGAACGCATGCGTAGCAACAGGCCTTGCCCCTAGTCCCTCGCCCCTGCTGTGGCGGACGCGACGCATTTCTTTTTGCCCACAACGAACGCTGTCTGAGAGTGCGACACTCGTGCAATATTCTACAGGTTGTTGCATTTCAGGGTCGGATTATCCAAAATCGGAGCGATGACAGGACCGTCGAGAACTGAATGCAACTCACATGACGAAAAGCCCTTCTTCAGACATTCTGAGACGTGTTTTTATTTTCTTCAATATTGTACAACAGAAAAGGCGGTACGAAATAAGCTCGGGCGTTAGCTTTTGCTGAAAAACATCAACTTTTTTTGCTCGACTAGTCGCAGGTAGAAGACGGATAGAAAAGGTTACAAATTTCACTTCTGACATAAAAATGTGAGCTTTAAATTGATGTGTAACAAAAGTAGAAAACAGAAAGAGTGAAGAATCGCCACACGCCTCCCCAAAGGAACAGTCAAATGCAACAAAACATGGACAAAAGTAGAAATTAATAAGTTCAAAGTGAAATTAATTAATTTGGTAAAGGGAAAAAACGGCAGCCAAAATTTAACCAAAAAATACATAAGTAAACAAACATAAATTGCTACCAGCGTCAGTAAATAAATGAGTAAATAAATCGATTAATTAAACAATTAATTTAGTAATAAATTTGAATTTCACTCACATAGTCGTGTCCCATTAAATTTTTAATTATTTTGGCCCCATCCAACCAAACGAGCTTTTATCCAAATTTTCCGTGAACTAAATATTATTATTTATGGTAATTATTTATTAACATCGAAATAAAAACAGCAACAGCGAGAACGATAAGTACAATCAATTTATGTGCCTTGTAAAAAGTGTGTCTACATGGAAATCTGCTCGGAAACGATCAGTGCCACAGTGAGAGATCGTTTGAACGGTACCCGTCGGTACCCGCGAAATTCGTAAAACAGAAAATTCCACCAAGCCAAAATCTAAAGAGACAAATCGCAATGGTTTTCACGAGTACTCGTTGTCCGAAGATGTTCGAAATCCGAAACCCGAAACCCGAAATGTGCAAGAATAAATAATCAACCCGTACGGGGCGTCTCCTCCATCACCAATTTCCAGTGATTCTATTTACTTATTTATTTATTCAATGTATGTAACCGTCGCGCATTCCGTCGCGTTTTACTTTCACGTGGCGCAGAAACTTATGGAGAACCAAACATACAGGCATTCATAAACACATATACAGATGTTTGTATACACATACATACATTTATTTCTATGTATTCATCACTCACTAACACTCCGGTATTATTTATTTATTTATCTTGTTTTCTGAAATTAAAATAAGCCAAAACGTCTCATGAAAACTGTCGCACAAAAAACAATCGACAATAATTACACCAGATTTGGTGAAACGTTCGACAGATAACAAAAATATGAGAATAAATAAAAGGGGACAACGGGAACGAGGGACAAAAACGAATAAATTTAAAATAGAAAGCAGGTTACAAAATGATATGAATAAAAAATGAACTAGCCAGCAACCAACAGATGAAAAGATGTTGAATGGAAGAACCGTCCACACACCCCAGGGAAGTACAAAAAATTTTTAACTAATACAATATATACATAACGAGTGAAAATAAATATAGAAAATTTTAAAGAAACTGTTCGACGTGGAAATAGAAAAGGAGTGAAATAAAAATAACCATCTGTAGATATTATCGAAAAAATATTGTGGGAAATAAAAATTTACACCTGAAATTTCACGGCTGTTTTGGGGTGCCATGTGGGGGGCTGTGTCGGTCGGCTATTTGCTACGCGAAATGTTGGGGCGAAAATAACAGAAAAATTCATCATTTTGAAATTAAAAAAAAATTAGATTCAACAAATATTCGTGACAAAAATATTGATGTAGCCGTTAGGAAATTTAAATTTGAGAAAATGGCAGGTGGGTATTTTTAGGGGCCCCACAGGGACCCAAGGCACAATTTTTTTGTTTTCGTTCACGCGCGCACGCACATTTTAAGGGGAGAATTCACTGTTGACGCACTTTTGGGTCTTCCATTTTTCTTCTACCATTTCCACTTGCACGTTTTTCCAAATTTTTACAGGAACTCACCGTGAAACTTTCGCGGGTTTCCCCCCGGCTCGAAACTTTCTCACCGCACGGATTAACTCGCGCCCGATTTCAATGTGAGAAACGGCTCCGCGAAACGTGAAATTCGCAGGGACTCATAATGCACTTTGGCACATGCAGTTTGGTGCATCGCGATGACCGAACTGCATTCGATTCCGACCGAAGCAAGGCCCAATGCCTCGTGTAGGCTTCCCGTTTGCCTGTCTCGGTCGGTCGGTCGCTTGCTCGCTTGTCTGCCTGCCTGCTTCCACGACTTTTCTTCTTTTCGTCTTCGTCTTCTCCTTTTGTTTCTTTATTTTCTCTCTTTCTCGCTCGCGTCAGGTTCGCTTACAGGTTTCCCGTCTAACATGCCTGAAATTGTCGTGCCTGGTTCTCTTCAACTGTCGTCATCAACTCTCAACTCTCCTCTCCCCACCATTCCTTCCTCACAATTTTCCAGGTTTCTTCTGTAACCCAAATCTTCAATGTAAAAGATCTGCTCTAATTCAATTTTTTCTTGCGCTGTCAGGTTTCTTGGCAAAATTGTCTTGTTCACTAATTTTTAGGACATACTCTTTGGTGATTAATTACGAAAATAATATAACACAATAGTGGATGAAATTATGGTATTAATATATTATTAATATATTTGAAAGGGCAGCAACTGAATTTGTCAAGAAACATTTGTTTCTGATTACTCAGTACTTTACTGTTTCAAATGTTTTTTAGTGTGAACCGCATTATGCTTCAGATTATAATTTTATATTGCGTTTAGTCCCACAATACTTTTGGGGAACGCAGTGCTTCCTCATTCAAAAACACTCAGAATACACCCATAGAATACCCTGTTTCTAGGGTATTTGTAGGTATTACAAATATTTCATTCTTTTCTCATTTCGAATGTTCATCCAAAACCTTCAGCGTTTCTATTTTAAAAATTTAGAAAATGAATCGCTTGATAAATGTAAGAAAAATGAATAAATGAGAATCCTTGTTAGTGCGGACGGGTACGAGTTTTGAGAGTATCCATTTTCCCTCGACGGATAATCAGCCAGCGAGACGGTTCGACCTTATTCGTGACTCGTGACGTAATACGTCAATGAAACGGTCGTGGTAGAAGAATGTTTCTTTATTTCCTCTCTCTCTCTCTCTCTCTCTCCTACCTACCTCAACCATTTATTTCGTCTACCTGGCCAAATAAATGCAGAAACAAGACCATCGTGTTCAGAAAGTGATTTCTCAAGTGGCTTTTTTACGGCCGTGCATAAAACACAGACGGAACGTTTTCTGTTTTTTCGGGGCCCTCAAGTTGCGCGGGGCAGATAGAAGACGGGGGGGGGGGGGGCAGGTCAGCGTGGCGAGTCAGCCTAATTATAGCGTTTGAAAAACGCAACCGAATAACCAAGTAATTATGTTAATAATTATAAATAAATGATAGTTGAAGAAGATAAAGAAAATTATTTCTATTTTTTGGAAGATGGTGAGCAATGATAGTTAAATTTATTAACAAATTTCGACTAAACTACAACTAGTTAAATAAGGTAATTAACACTACAGTTCCGTATAACTTTATTAAAATATTCCTTGAATGTAAATATACTTCAAACCTGATAGAAATCATAGAAAACTATTGATCCCATTTAATAAAATTTATTTCTGTTAATGGAAAACCAAATGTGGAAGCCTAACCAATTTATTTTAAATAAGTAATAACATACGTACAAACGTTTGTAAAAATTATGGATTTAAAAAGAATCAGAAGATAGAAAAAAATTAAAGTTATCGTAAAGGATTTTCTTGGACAGGAGATGTTTAATTATAAAAACAAACACAAACTAAAGAGAAGTATAAAACAAATTCAGCAGCCCGAGAAGTACACTTAGAGTCTAGGGAAAGTAGGCAAAAACAGAAAAAAACAAACTAGTCAAACGTACGATTGACAAACTGGCAATACTTCTAGCACAGTGGTAGTTCCAGAGGTTTATTCAGACATCATACAAAGTCACGAAATCAACAGGGCGTAACTTCAAAAAAAAATTAAAAATAAAATTATATTGTACCCCTGTAAAATAGAATTTATAATACAGGCAAACTAGGCATAAAATATCACTGGAATAACTCTGATGGCACGTCTGTATGGGGCTTGTGCCCACGACAGTACGTACCATGAGGCTGTTTGCTTGTTCAACAGCACCAATCTCATTCACCTGAATTTACAATTTATATATTTTATTGTTGTTTTTCTTTTAGGACGATTTTGCATTGTTCGTAATTGCCACTGTGCTAATTGTCGGATGAAGAAGGCTACAAGTGGACTTGCGTGCCTGAAATCTTGTCTATCCTTCTCTCTTTCTCTCATGCGAAAAGTTCCCACCTCTCAAATTTATGTACATAATTTTTTCCGTGGTCATACACGCATGCGGTATAAATAATTTATACACGACTTTGAAAAGACCTGCCTGCCGCTGACTGAACACTTCAAAGGAAACAAAATTGAACTTAAATGCACTGCATGAAAGTATATATGTATGTCTGAATGCATAAAAGATTTTTATTTGTATCCCTATCTAGCGAAAACTTATCGCATGTGATTTTAGTAGCCTATTGCAAGGAATTCACCCTAGTGCTTGTTATACAGGTACACCAATTTAAATTCGTGTACGTTTAGTCAATAAAATTTAATTATATAACTTTATTAAAAACGATTGTGTGTACGTTCGAAATTTATACAGAATATCTACCCTTGTGACCGAAATAAACTTTATTCATTAAATCTAAGATTTCTATTTTAGTTTGTTGCATGAAAACCGTATTTTTTACATGTTAGCCCGCAACGATAAGTACTTATAAATTCTCTAATACTTCCTATTACATTATTGGCCAGGTTTAGGTATATCAAAGAACAACCAGATGTACTAATTTCGAGCCAATACTTGTACCTGTGTATGTCAATAAATATTTATAAACGGATAATCAACGGACGTGCAACTAAAAAATGAAATCGCAATGGGCCAAAGTTTTTTTCCACTCTAACTTTCAACCCCAATAACAACATTACGTCGTTATTTCCCAATTAATAGGTCTGTCGTTTTGACAAGAAAGTAGAAGTAAACCTCAATATTCGTAACTAATTCTGCCTGATGACAGCACCCCGGAGAGAGAAAAACAGAATGATTGTGGTTGATGATATTAAATGAACAATCAGAAAAAAATGAACGAATTACACTTCCGCCTAATATTTTCAGTAGTTAATAAGTGTAATAAATAACGCTCGACAATTTTTGTCTTGCTTTGTTCTGCCTCTCTGCCTCTCTCTCTCTCTCTCTCTTTGTATGGCACTACTTAAGTGTTTACTAAAGCAATAATGCATGTTAACGATGTGTTCAATGGCGTGTTAAATGTATTGTTGCCCACTATAATTACGCTCGAACGAAATTTATAATATAGTAATTTGTAATATTTATGAAGTAATAAATATTTTTATAAATAGAATAAATAACATCGTCTGGTGCATGCACTAACAATTCTACTAGAAAATAACTTTGTTCTTAGCGATGTATGGAAACTACCTCCCTATTTTTTCTCGACCTTTCCACGACGGGGTACCGTACCTATTGGTAGGATTCTGACAATGAAAAGTGGCGTTCGTAATAATACAACAGTCTAAGGGATGGAGTAATTTAAATAATTATGAAAAATGAATTTTTGTCTGTTACGGTTAGCATGAATTATACTGAAAACGCAAAGTTCCAATTTATGAATGTTAAATGTTACGCAAAGTACGAGAAACTCTTCAAGACATGGAAAAGTAAAGAAAGCTAAGAAAAACGTGTTAAAGCTCATCTGAGAAGCAATATTTATCTAGTATTGATGAATTAGAACGTAAGAATCGTAGCGTAATGAAGTTTTCCTGTTAGGTATTTTTTACAATATCTATTCTTCCAGGTCTCAAATAAATTTAAATAGGACAATGGAACGAAAGAACCACTGTACGTCATTATACAATTTCATGTACATGTGTACATACAACATTACAATATTACACGTATAAATTGGGTATAATTTCATTTTAATTGTCAATTATTAATTAGATTTGGTTCAATCAGTCAGATGTTTTCATATCAGAAATTCAAAAGTTATCTCGATTTAGAAAACTATCAGGTATCAATAATGTTTCCGACGTGACAGTTTTGCCACAGTAAAAACAAAAATTTTGCTACGAAATAATTAAAAATACTAAAATGAAATCTAAGTGAATTTGTAGAACTCTTCTTGTCATTGTCCTATTCCTCTGTTTCGATTTATTTATTTACCTATTTATTTATTAAAGGTCTAATTAATGCATTTTGAGGTTGTGTCAGTCAGTCATTTGAGAACTTTCAGGGGGCGCGATTTCTGATTGACCTCTGATTGATAGTTAGTTAATAACTCGGCAGACGTTCATCTTTACAAAATCAAAAGTTCACCAGACCATGTTTCCAGTGTGCTTCCCTACGTGTCATCAATGAAAAAATATTTTTTTTCTTTATATACCGATACGTCAGAAGTGAACTCTCAGTATGATATGAAATCGATAGACTTGAACAGATAGCCAGACATAAAAAATTTATACACATCTGTCAGAACAAGGGGGAATGGCAATGCTAACGAAGATTACCTGTATCGTCTGCTAAAAATGTATCTTCCAACCTGATTCGTTCTCTCAGGTACGTAGAATTTTATTTGAATGCACCTAGGCTACTCTTATTCTGGTCTATTTATCTTCATCATATACTTTTTTTATTGTACATTCCAATATAAGTATTTTGCAGAGATCCCGTTTAAGGCATTCAGGCAAATGAAGCAATTAATGGAAAAATGACGAATAAAAGTTGAAAACTCGGTATTTACATTAATATACCATATAATTAGCGCTATTGAACGGAAAAAAGTTTCTCACGTCTGCCAAAAACGGAGGCCACCAATCGGTGTAAAACTAACAAGAACTTTAACCGAGGTAAAAAAGAAATTAGTGGGTACTGAACAATTTTAATACTTGTTTTTGTTCTTGGGCGAGTACCTGAGGACCATGCGGTCGTCTCAGCTCCAAAATTTTATTTCTTTTTTCTGCCACGGCAAATATTTCTTTTTTTCTTTATTTTATACAGTATTAATTATATTATCGTTGAAGTCTCTGTAGGGCAGTACATTACAGTAGAACACACGGTAGTTAAGTAAACCGTTGATAAGGTCAAATACCCATTTGATTAATGCCCATCATGTAAATAATACCGTCCTTCCAGTTGACTAAATATGGCGTAGATGAACGATGTTCTACTCCTGACTCTAGTCTGTAAAGATATGTTTGTACAGGTCCGGATTCGGTTAGCTAACAACCACTTTGAAACACTCCAATTATTTTCATACTACGTACATTCTTGTTTGTAAGGAAATTTACATCTTTATTTATTGCAAACCGCACCCAAGAGATTTATTGTAAGGTCCAGGTACTAATTATAAATTTTTAAATATTAATTAAAGCGTGTAATTCGTTCCGGCGCCGGGACATGAGCCTCCTTCAGGTGCTTCTTCTGATTTTTTCTATTATAAAATAAACTGTGAGAGTGTGTATAAGTTTTATTCATTTCGTAGCCATCCAGACGCTCCGTTGCTGGTCAAATCGTTTACCCTAACTTACGAGTAATCAGAGAAATGAGATGATGAGAGAAAATGATTCGTTTTGTACTATTTACGAATAATGACATATTGTACAGTGATATAATAAAACAGTAGTGTAACGTTACATTTGAAGATTGTCAATGTCCTGCATCTCCCCGTTCGGGTAAACGACTGAACTACTGGACCATCACCTGGAGTGTACGTGTTTATATAATGCTCTATAAAATACTCTATTATTTTCCGATCTCTACAATGATTCTGATTTGATTCCTTGAAGCTCGGCCATGTTTGTATTTTCTAGGCGTTATTTAATTATTAACTTAAAAAAGAAAACGTTTACCTCTCATATATTTTGGATGGAACATTAGGATTATCTAAAAGTTGTGAATGAACACATTTCGTTTAGCAGAAAATATCTAGTTTGCCTTTAAAAAATTATTAATTGGTTAAAAAGCGCGTAGTTATTCTCGCTATTGACGCCAAACATCAAGTTCATTAAGGATAATTTACATCATCTAAAGATTTAAATTTAATTTAATTTTGATCCGTGTCGATTTTAATAAATCAGTTAAACTTTCATCCAAAAACTAATAGCATCCAATTTTTAACGTCATCATCATCATGTGTGGTGCATCTACTTTACCTTTTAATAAGAAACGTATGTATTTTTCTATTCTAATCTAGTTTCTCTCCCTAATGACGAAATAAACCGAATTGTTCTTCTTTTTCCCGACATCCGACTGACCTGCAAAAAAGAACAAATACACTTTTACACAGTACGTTACTTCATTTACTTCTGTTTTATACAAACAGAATAAAAGATGACAAGAAGCGACGTGTTTGGACGTTGTGTTTTATTGCCGATGCTATGTAATGTTTCATACACTTAACTAAGAACACAAGGTAGAGAGAAACCAAAGGAAAAATAAAATCCTTAAGAAAAGAAAACAAAGTGGAAGGGAGAAAAGATGTTCATAATTAAAACTTCTTTTTTATACTTTTGACCGGTGTATATAAAAAACCACCGCCACATTTTAATTAAAACTTGGCAAAAAGTTTTGCCTTCCTCTTCCTTCGTAGCTTTCTCTCTCTCTCTCTCTCTCTCTCTCTCTCTGTAAATATAAAAAAATAAAGAAATAAAGAAAAAGCTCGGGCATTTTCTTTTCATTTTCATCATTTCTCTTCTTGCGCCGCAGCATCTCCTGACCACCCGGTGATTCCGCCACCCGTCCTCATTTTGATGTATAAGATGTAAATCCGCAACGAAGGAAGAAATAAGAAGATAGAAGAAACTGGAATGCCGGGGGAAGGTGGTAAACTACGGTAACACGGAACGGTTTAATTGCGAATTAAAGAGTTGTATACTTGTAAAATAGGTAAAAGTCCGGCGAAGGCAAACCACGTAAGAAAGCGACAGAGAAATGGTAAAAATGCCGAAAAGACAAGAAGATTGGACATGCAGTACGAATGTGTTAAAAGGTAGAAAACTACAGCACAGAACCATTTGGACGGTCACCTCAAATTAGTCGTACTAGGGGGAAGATATAAACAGAGTCTTTGTATAAGAATATTTAAAAATACAAAGGAAAAGGTCAAATTTGTAACAAAGGTATGCTTACGGCGGTTTTTTAACTTGGCAAGGAAGCCAACGCAATAATATCGTTTGATTAATAAAATATAAACCTGAGAAAATGTAAATTTGTATCGTTTACGTTTAACTTTTACCTAAACAGAATAATTTCTGAAACCCCCTAAAAAATTAGTCAGATAATCACAGTATCCCTGTGTACTTTTCTTCAACCAGGAAAAGTTCTTAGTTCTGCTAAGAAATGCAAGACATTTACTTCAAAGTATACTCCCTTGTACATCACATACTTTGATAATTACACGTGATATACAGTAATATACATACATATTTATTGTTATTGTCTTTATTAAAACTTAACAATTTCCTTGGCCCTTCCTTATAAATTTGACTGAACTAACAAAATTTCGATTATTTAAGTAAAATGAAATAGAGTGAGTACGCAGCTGTAGTTTCAGTAATAGTTTTGTTCATTCGTGTACAGTTCGTATCAATGCCGGTATTATGCATATTTGTATGTAATGACACCTCAGGGGCACAACTTCATCCACGCATATAAACATTTTTCCGTTTTGTTGGCGGCCGTGTTAGTTGGCCCTCGTTGGAAAATATGGCTCTTGGGAGAAGCCTGTAGGTCTGTTGACTTTTTCTGTCAAACTTCAGTGGATCATCAGAAGACCCGTGAAGTGGAGTCGGCGACTTGGCTTGCGCCTTTGGCTGAGTTTCAATTGAGAGAAAAGGAGAAGCAAATGGTGGTTCCGTCTTCGATGATCGGTCAATCAATCAATCATTCATTCATTCATTCATTCAGTCATTCTCTGCTTGGAGGTACCTCTGTGAGTTTCTCTCCAGTGTTCCAAATTCGTTGAACCGTCAAACCGTCAAACAGACTCTGTCTCTCCTTCTTATTTTCAGTTATCCATCTACCGCACCATTTCGTTCGTTCTTTTCTACTCTCATTCTAACTTATCCTTTCTCTTTTTACTTTTACTTCTTCCATACAAATGCAATCCTATATTTTTACCGTTCATTCAACCTACCGTTTCGTTTATTTCGCTACTTGACCGTTTCCTCTGTAGCCGCTCTCGACTTGTTTCTCAATTTTGTTTGACATTCTTCCCTTTCTTTTGATATTTTCTATTTTAATTTTTGTTCTTCTCACTCTTACTCCTAACATTACGCACCATGCTCTTTTTTCTCTTCACTGTTTTTACACATATCTCTGGTTCTTTTTTCCGTCGTTTTGGAACTTTGTGTTTTCTCAGTGCAATTTAATCCATCAAATCAGTTGAAATCGAGGCTTTGCTTTCCATCCAATTTAAATTTATCCACAACTCCATGGAATCATCGCACTGGTCAGCATCATGACTGGTTTCGCTCGGTACCCACACCATCTTCCGAAGGCCACCTGAGTTTTTATATGGTTTTAGTACTTACTGCTTAGGAGTACTTTTAGTACCTATAATGTTGGTTTCAAAATTTAAGCTCGCTTGACCGGTATTTAAATTACTTATTTATAATACGTTTTCTTTAGGATATTTTAATTTCCGCGTTGCTTAGACCGTTGGATGACACGCCATGAAAGGCAGAAGTTTGCCTTGGTATCCTTTTTATAACTTACATTAAAAAATTGTAAAAATATACTGCAATTACAATTGCAACTTTAACGAATGTATTAACTTACGTAGACTTTATGTGTAGTTCGTGTAAAAAAAATGCAAATTCACAAATGACAGAGGCGAGTACCATGGATAGGTGGGAGGCATTCGGGGAAAAGAAAGAGCAAAAGGAACACCACGGATACAGGCAAGCATTCGGCGAATGACTGAATCCGACAACTGACGGCTAGAAGCCAACGAAAGAAGATCGAATGAAACCCGTAGAGAATGTTTGATCTTTCAGTGATCGAATTATCGATCGGAGAGATCAGGACTTGACCAAACAGGGCAAATCTGGTCTAATTGGCCCCGATGCACGCAACTACAACGCTCTACCCCGACATACCATCGATTGTCTCCCGTATAAAAGTAGATTTGTGTTGTGTCTCTTTTTTTTACTTTCAGTATAAGACAGGATTTCAAAAGTCATCACCAATAATGAGGAGGAAAGAAAACGAAAGGTTTGAGTTCAGGTTTTCCACCGGATTTGACTGACAATTTGACAAGCATTCATGCTAATTATACCCGTATATTTAAATTTCGCTTTAGTCTTTATACTTGGAATGGGTAATTGTACCCTGCGTTTATAAAAAAGGAAACGAATCTGCAGAAAAACCTGCGATGGGACACGCAGACCCGTGAACAAAAGCCACTCGTATAAAAAGACCTATTGAGAAAAAAAACTATCCTCACAGAGACTGAAGAACTCTCAAGTAGAACAACAAAACGAGCTGGTTGTGTTTAGTTTTTAGTTTTTTTATAGTCAGCAGGAGAAGAATGCTATTTATTAGTCAGGTAGCTTAGAGGTCAGGGCAGACTGATCGGAGACCGAATTAGGAGCTTTCACACTTTGAATCGTCAACGTCTTCGATATGTGAAATTACCAATTTATTTAATTTTTGGTCTGATGGTGAAACATCTTTTGTTTTTACTCATATTATTTTTCTGTTATCTTATTCGTGTAGTTCGTAAACTCCACCCTTCCAAGTATCAGGAATGTTTGTACCTGAATAAATCACCGAACTAATAAAAAACCAAAGTCTTCAATTAAAGTAAAACTAATTTGGTTTTTACTGGGACCGACTGAACAAATGTTAAAATATCAACAGATGTGTGTCGTTGAGTTTGTTCGACTCACCGCGATTTGTCCTTTCACAACGAGTACTAAGTAAACTATAAAAATGACGTTCGCATAGTTTTCTGTTGGTGTAATTTTTTTAAAAGAATAATGAGGATCGAAAAAGAGTGAGAGCGAGGAAAAAAAGCTTTCCAGTTGAGTCCCAAACATTTTTCCTTAAAAAAACGTCAGAAACCGAACGCAAAAAACCGGACCTTAAGAAGAACAATTAAGCGTACCGCGAAGGCTGCGGAAGGATCGGTCTTCTTAATCTCTCATTTTCTCATCCCCTCGCGAAAAAATGGAAGCTTTGGGTTCCTTTATTAATTCTAAAAAAAATCAGGATGAATATTTTTTACTGCCGTTTGAAGGGGTGAGAGCACGAAAGTGGAGGGTTGAAAGAGGGGGGGGATAGCAGGGAGCGGACGCGGACAGTTGGTGTGAGGGATCGAACCGTTGGGAGCAGAGGAGGGGGCAAAAGAGAGAGAGTGAGAGGAGGGATTTGAAGAAAAATAGGGGTTGAAGGCGAGTTAAAATTTTACGAAAAAAAAAAGAATTTTTTTCTTCCACCGCCACCACCACCACCACTTCGTCGCCTTTCCCGCTTTCCCTCACTTCCGTTTCCTTTTTCTACTTCTCTCTTTTTCCATCCTTCACTCTTCAATCGCGGTATCTTTTTTAACCGACCATCTCTCTCTCTCTCTCTCTCTCTCTCTCTCTTTCTTTCCGCCACTCGCCTACCTCCTCCTCCTCCTCCTCCTCCTCCACTCCCACCCCGTTCTCAACCCCCACGGCATGTTCGGTGAATTGAAGGCAGGCAGAAGGAGGAAGAGGAAGCAGCGACGGGAGGGTGAGAGAGGGTTGAAAACTTTTTCGTAAGCCTAAAACGAAGCTTTTGAGTTTAATTTTTTTTCATTTAAGGAATCATAAAATGATTTTTTTCGCTTTTTGAATAGCAATCAAAACGATTATTCTTTTTATGCTACGAAAAATCTTAATATCTTTGGATTTTTTGGGCGAGAGGAGAGAGAGAGAGAGAGAGAGAGAGAGAAAGGAGAAAGTGAGACAACACACACACGGAAAAGCAAACTCAGGATGAGTGAGAGAGAGAGAGAGAGAGAGAGAGAGAGAGGAGGCAGGGAGCGTAGAGAGACAAAATGAGAGACGGATGGAGAAAGAGAGAAATGTTTTTTTTTTCTAAAAAATAAGGCGAAGAGGGAACGACGCGGGGTGTGCTGGACTGTATTGGGCCCTCAATGAGAGAAAAAAAGAGAAAAAAATGGCGATTTTTCGGCCATTTTGATTATCGAATTTTAACATTTTCTCCTCACGGATTGTAAGGTAGAAAGAATTCCGGAACAAATGAAAAATTAAATTTTTATTAATTCAAAAAGGAAGAAAAATATTTCTTATTTGGACGCCATTAGGTCCATTCGAATTATCGAGGACAATTGGCGAAGGGCGTCAAGCCAAGAACTGAAAAATATTTATTAAGTTCATCGACTTTTGTATTCTCACCAAAATCTGCTACATTTCCTTTTCCGGTTTCTGCACCACCGTCTTTCGTCTCCTTCCGCCCTTCATGATGTTCGAATGCAAAAGCATGCATTTGCGTCAATTGAAAAACGCACACGCCACAGCGTTAGTAGGTTAAGGCCTTTTGAGAAACCTCCACACCCAACCCATCGGGTTCGCACGCACCCCCAACGGCACACACAGAGCAGCCCACCGCCAACAGCCCAACGTCATCCCTCTGCCCTTCTAAAGGCAAGTCGAACAGACGGTTTTCTGAGACTTTCCAGGGAAAATCCTGTCGTCGTCGTCGTCGTCGTCGTCGTCGTCGTCGTCGTCTCCGTCTCGAAAGCACTTGTTGATTGATTGAATGAAACTTTACTCTTTAGGATTGAAAACCTTTGCGACTTCGCAGGTTTTAGAAAAGTTTTGACCTCTGATGGGGTTTGTTTAATTAGCGGGCATTTTAAAATATAAAATAGAGTCAACTAAAAGCAAAAGAAAAAAACTTTGGATAATGGATAATAGTAAAATGACGGAATTGAAACTTCCCGGAACTCCCAGAAACAGACAAAATAGAAGAAAAGTATAAGTAAAATAGAAAGTTAAAGGAAACACAGCGGAAGATGAAGGTAAATAAATACACACGACAGGAAAGATGAAAGAATCGAGTCCATTTGAAATGCAGTCATGCTATTTTCAGAGTCATAAGTATTAAGGGCATTAGGACATGTTGCACATCCGTCCAGACGTGTCATTAGACAATTGACGAGAATTAAAAAAAAGAACTGTTTTATTCGTCCATAAATAAATTGAGAAAATGGAAGAAACAATATATATAACGTAAAATGAAACCCAATGTCTTAGGGTACGTCATTGAAAGTGGACTTGTCTGTGAGCAAAACGTCAGGCATCAGGTTCACCCCGGCTGACGTCACTCCAGACAGGTTTGGACCAGAGAGACATCGCAAAAGTTTTCTCATAAGTTTATTCAGCGATTAAAGTCTACGGATTGAGAAGCAGACAGACAGATTGAGAATCGATATTTCCTTCATGTCTCTCCTCTCCCCTTCGAGGAAGAAAGAAAAAAGCGTTCAACTTACCCCGAGCCCCGAAAAAGTACATAAAAACTCAGTCGAGAAAACATTTAATCAAGTTTCGTGAGGGCATTAAACGATGAAAGGGTTTGTGGAAGACGAAAAAGAAGAAGAAATGGTAGGAGATTGGGATCGTGTGAGTACTTTCTTAGGAAACGTCTTGTGGGAATGACAAAAAACAGGTTGGGGGTCGAAAGGCGGACATGTTGACCGCGGCGATAACAGAAGAAATGACATTGGGGGAGGGGGGGCAACCGGAAACAACCAAACAACCTCCCTGTCGAGAGTGCATTTCCACCTTACATTCAAATTGGACAGAAGAACCGTCAAAATTTCGACCGGTAGGTCATTTTCTTACGGTGGGAGAAGAAAAACCAGACGTGGAAGAAGACGGGGTGCAGGAGAAGAAAGCAATGAAACGCAGAGCAGGGCCGTACCTGAAGACCCGGTCAGTCATCTGCCCAATACTGAGAGAGACGGTCATTTACGGTTTCCAACTCCAAAGTGCAACCCCCAAACAGGTTTTTCACTTTTTTCCGTGTTAAAATGCATCTGATCCCGATGAGAAATCTACGTAGAAAGGGTTGAATTCGAAGAGACCCACGACCGATTCGGCTTCTTACGGATTTTCCTGTGGTTTTACGGGCCAATCCCCGCGTTGGACTTCCAAATTGCGTTCTTTCTCCAGCCTCAACATATGCAGGGCCCCCCATAAAACTTCTGCTGCTGTTGCTGCTGCTGCTGCACCCCCCTTCAGTGCTTGTTGGTCTTCGAAAAAAATTTATGGTCTTCTATTTCTTTGTTGCTTCCTCTGTCTTCTTGTGCGTCAATCATGGTCATTTCACCCAGTGTTCCCCTTTTTACGTTTCAGCACCAAAATTAGTCATTAGACAGTAGTCAATTTGGCCTGACAACTTGAATCCTTTTGACGGTCAAAATATTTCTTTGTCGAAAATATCCAATAATATGCTAATAATATTAATATGTGTTTTTGTCACAAAATAATAAAGTGGGGGCCGTGAAGTTGAGTATTAAACATTATTCGGTGCGAAAAAAAAACTAAAATGAAAATGTCATTTCACTGCCATAACCCCCCCCCACACACACACACACACACACACACACACGATGGTACCTCACTAGAAGAAAAATGACATTTGTTGCTGGACAATTTGACCATATTCCTACAGCTAACTCAAAAATAAGAGCAACTCCTACAATGGAATGGAAAGTATTCAATGAATGTCAAAAGACTTGTTACACACTTCATTTCAGGTGTATTGCAGAGTCCTGTTGAGCCTTTTCAAGTGCAAAAAATGGGGGATGAGAATTTTTGCAAGAGGCAAAAAAAGGAAAACATTCCCATATTTTCGTAGAAAAAGAATAGAAGAAAATTATTCCAGAATATTTTAGCAGAAGGCTCCAAGCAGAAATATTTTTCTTGTAAATTTTTCCAACGGGATTATTCGAATTCAAAGGGGATGAAAATGGACGTGGAAAAAATGGTAGAAATGGCGGGAGGGTAAGTCACTTGTACCCTAAAAGGACATAGTTTTTGGGGTGAAATTTGAGAACAAGAAGGAGGAGCAGGACGGTACCTGTCGCGGGTTTCCCCTGCCCCGAGCCCTCAGTGGGTGACTCAACCAAAATCAAGGTAACCCGTTTCTGCTGCCACGTTAACAACCGCTTCGGGAAGTAAACCAAAATGATTTGGTGGCTTTCAATCTTTTTAGGGTGACGTATTGCAAGGGTTTGACCCTACCAAAAAATCTGGTCCCTCTCATCCCCTGAGTCTTAGTCATCTGGTTAGACCCTCTGGAAATTTCGGCAGGGTCTTCTGTCATTTTTTAAATTCACCCCGTTGCTTAGGGGTGAATTGCCATGCTTTGCATTTATTGAGTTTCCAGTGCAGGAGGATTGTTCTTTGTTCTTTGTATTCCTCCCAAACGTGTTCCAGTATCAAGTGTTGGAAACAATCAAATACACTTGCATTTGGTAAATAATCTTTACTCTGAATAACCTTCCACCCCCACCTCCGTCTACCCTTTTCTTACTTGAAATCTTCTGCTGTTGACTCTTCTCATCGTACCACTCCTGATTCACGCAACGTTTTATTTTCTTATTTATTTCTTATTGGTTACAGGCAAGGAAGAGCCAAGGCGACTATTCAGTACTCCAAATGCATTTGGAAACTTAAGTATGTGGCGAAATAAAATTTTTGCGCAAAATGCACAAGTTGAAAAAGGTGCAGGATACACTCCTTTCGAATCATAGAAAATTACAATTTCATATCGGTAATGAATGACCAATTTGAAGCAGAAATTAAACAACCTCACGAAAACAATCGATACCAAAATAAGAATAGTATTGATTAATTATCTGTTAGAAATTGAGTAAGAAGGCAAGTGGCAACATTCAACATGGCCGATGACATTCAATGAAAACCGAAAACCTTCGATTGCAACCCTTTCTTAATTATTCGATAGCTTGTTTTATGCCACGTGCTTCTTCAATTATTTTCGACGCCCTCTTATTTGAGTGAAATTGTCAAAAACCAACTGATCCCGCGTCTGCACTTCTCCTCAACATCATGCCACGTTTACTTGAAGGAAAAAGACAACTCAAAACGCACTTAAAAACGAGTAAATACAGATATTTTACAAGTATTTACGGTGACATCATCATCATCATCATCTCCAGCCATCTCTACCGTTCTTCTGGAATTCCGCATCCCTTCGATGGCGTCAATCAGCGTTGACATTCCATCAAATAGACTTAAAAATCCCGAAAGATCAGAAAAGGGTTGGCCTTTTTGGTTTGTCCATGTTCTTCTTGGGACCTGTTTGAACCCCCCCGTGAACAAACGGCCAGTTGAGAAAATTCATAGAGAGGACAGACAAATATGATGAAGATGGCCGTAGATGAGATTTCCAGAAAAAGATACGAGGAAGACGCCGGCGAGTTTCGTAAAACCCTAAACCGGTCGATTCCCGAAATTCAAGGGTGAAGGGTCCTTTTTTTCATCAACCCTTCGTGTTTCCCCCCTCACGTTTTTTCTCCCGCTGGAACACCTCCTCCTCCTCCCCCGCAGCCTTCACTCCCTTCCTGAGGCCATCCCTCCTGCTTTCTCACACTGCAATTTTTTTTTCAGGACCGTAGCTTGGAATTAATTTTTTTTTCTGATTATTTTGCTTTGTGATTGAAACCGGATGTAGCAACGTCTGAAGGGAGAAGTTTTGTCTTTGCCTTTATTTTCTTTTCTCTCTCTCTCTCTCTCATTCCACCCATTTTCCATTGATTGATTTACTGTCGAATCCTTTAAGTGTTCGCTTCCCATCTCAATCAGGTGGTGGAGTCGAAGAAACATCGAATTTAAATGACAGAAAACCGTGACACGTCGATGTTGTCCAAATAGCCAAGTGGAAGTGGCCCTCTGGTCCTTTTGGCACACGTCTGCCACGAAATCGACATTTTCATTTTAATTTGCTCTTTGCCTTCCCCATTATTTTTTTTACAGCCCTCCAAACGGCAGCCAGCCTTTCTTCTTTGTTTTCGTTATTTTTCTAAATCAACTTCCGGTTTCTCTTGTTCCGCGCCACTTCTTCCATCAGAATTTCAACTTGGACTTAACATCTCCGACTTTCTGCTTTCTTTCGTCCGAACAAAAAACTCCGATTCCTCTCTGCCGCCATCTTTGTTTTATATTAATTAACAATTCAATTTTCCACGTGAAAATCCATTTTATTTTCTTTCAAATCGTTTCCGTTTCCGCTTTATCGATGGAATTCTCGGCGCGTTTACTGCAACCAGGGTTATTAAAAACTCTCTCCTTCTCTCTTGCTCCTCTCGCTTTCTCCCTTTCTCTCTCTTTCTCCTTCTCTCAATTTTTCATGTTCTTATTTTTGACTTCCATCTTTTTTTTGGTCGATGTTTGAGCTGAAATTGGTGGAATTTTTATTTTTTTATTTTTTTCCAAGGGTGCAGGAAGGGTAGGTGAGGGGCTGATCGATTTTCCTTTTGTTTCCCACCTCCATTTTATTTTTCCTCTACTCGTCAATGGTCGTCGCCGACGCTGTTGCCACTGCTACCACCGCCACCACCACCACCGCTCTCGTCCTTCCCCTACTTCTCTCGACTTCTCTGCCTTTGCCTCTTCCATTTTTCCTT
Organism: Polyplax serrata; assembly: GCA_037055365.1. Classification (NCBI taxonomy): domain Eukaryota; kingdom Metazoa; phylum Arthropoda; class Insecta; order Psocodea; family Polyplacidae; genus Polyplax; species Polyplax serrata. The sequence continues at coordinate 2,357,082 of JAWJWE010000006.1, forward strand.
TGTCTTCGTCGCGTTCCCCGTCCGACGCTTTTAATTTATTTGCAAATTCATTTTCACCTTTGAGTTTCTCTATTTGAAATTTCCTTTCCTTTGATTGTTCCTTTATAATTCAAGATGGTCGCGACCTCGTCGTCGATTTCTGCCTTTGGGACTGGTTCATCAAATTGTCTCTGTCCTCCGGTTTGCCTGCCTACATTTGTCGTCACTAATTGTATTGTACCTGTAGCATACCTTCAGTGTATTTTACTTGGAGTTCTCTTCCATTTGCTCCTTTCTCAGGCTCCTGTTTGTTTCTACAAGAAACCCTTTGTCCTTTGGGCAATATTCAAATTTGTTTTTTCTAAAAGCTCCCTCATCATGGCTGCCACCAATTCATTCAGTGACCTCATTGTTATGTTGCGACGCATTAGAAGTATCAAGTCAAAATGAATTCGGTTACTGCATTTCTCTGTTCTTTCATTCATTCTTTTTTTTCGACTTCTTTGAGTTTCATTTTTTTTAATAAAATTCTCTCTTTTCCTTCTCGGTCTTCGAAAATTTTTTTACCCAGCCCTTTGGTGTAAATGTACAGGTACATTTATATGATGTATTAAGGTAATGAGTACTTAGAGGTACATATCTGACATGACAATGCGGTTGAGTGCGATCCATTGCGATGTCATTCCTCGGGTAGTTTTGTTTTACCTGCATGTTCGTTTATACTAATTCATTTTTCTGATTAAATTTTGTTAACTTGTCATGTTTTGGGTTAAAGGTCAACCGAACAGGTATTACCATCATCCCTACTACATTCTTTTCTTCTGGTAAATTAAATTCAACTTCGATGGTATCGCTGTCATTATTTACATAATAATACCCTCATATTCTTCGATATTTGCTACTGAATGTGGTGCTACCCGTCTTCGGTGTCACTTTACAGGCTTACTCGACTCGGCAATATTCGTTTATATTGTTAATTATATTTTCTCATACTTCTTCTTTCTTCTTCTCAAAGTTGTATATTTCAATTAATGTCTTTTCACCCAACTATTTTCCATCCCCCCTTCTCTTGCCTCTCTACATAATCCTCTCCTCTGGAAGCAGGGGTCCGGAGGAACGACACGACTAAATCAGACTAAGTAATGTTAAGTTCACACATCACTCATGGTTATACCTACCCCAAATCTTTTCATAATTCTTTTTTTACACGTTGTATCCATAGTCCCCCATCGTCTGTCTCGATCGACAGTGAACCAGATCAGACAGAGAGTGCCTCTTCTTTTATTCTTTTCAAAAATGTAATGCCTTAAAAAAATGGCATTTTCTACATAATTGTCTTAAATTCATGGACGGTAACATCTGATTCTTGGACTTTGACTGTTGGAACCTTTTCTTTTTCTTCCGAGATACTCGACAGAGCAACTAGGATGACTTTCGGAGTTTGATGGTTAACCTCCGTGTATTATTCCGATTGGATTGATCGTTTGTCTTTCTTGCACAATTCACATGTCATTCCCACGGGTCCTTTGTTACACTCCTTTGTTTTTGTCTCTGCGTTTTTTTCTTGGCGCTCTCATCGGGTTGCAACTGGCGTTACCCGGTTTATTTCGCAGAGTTGGCTGAATTCCGACCATCGACACTCATCCGACACTCGTTTCTGCGATTGTTGGATGTTTTAATTAGCCTTGACAAATATGAATTGACAATTTCACACGTCTTGTAGACCAGTGCGATGCACCGTTGCATTGTCCGATGCATTGTTAATTTTTTTCTTGTCTGTTCCTGAGGTACCTCGACGGCTGTGAGACGTTTTCCTCCTTCCATTGTCTGGCAGACATTGCGCCTCTGGGGTTTCACCTGCTGATTTGCAGTTCTTTGCCCTCTCTTCAGCATCTTTGCTCAAATTTTGAATTCTTCTCTTTCGGATCATTTAAATTCTCACAGGTGTCCGTGATGTTGCTATTGTTGCTCTACACTTCCCGTATACCACTCTGGTCAAAAATAAAAATGTGGTTTCATCGGATTTCGTCCCTTCAAACTGTTTTTCAGTCTTCCTCGTTGAAAAAAAATCACGAACTGCCGTTTTTTAGGTTCGTGGTCAATTCTGCGTGATCTAGGACTGTCAAATGTTATCCCCAGAGTTAATACCTGCAGGACCATTGAATATGTTTTTGTGTTACGTTGAGATAGTGTAACACCTTTCTCTGACTTATTCCTATTCTTGTATGAATTCTCTGGCCTCATAAGACAACAACAGAAGTTCGGCTCTCGGCTTTGATATTTTTCTTTTGACTCTATGACGGTACAATAAAATCAAAGAAAATTTACCACCTGTTAGATCGAACGACTGTTTCTTAAGAAATTACACAGCCGAGTTTCTTAAAATAAACACAAAGGCATTCAAAATTCATAATAAAGTATAAAAGTGTGTAATATACCGGGTGAAAGAACAAGAACAAAGTGAAAAACTGAGATAAAAACATTTGTAGCACACAGGCTGCACAAGAATATTGAATTTCTCAAATCAGAAAAAATATCTGATACGAGAGGAGAATGAATTGATCAGCAGGGTGATTGGAAAATAAAACATGAGAGCATAAGTAAAACGAGTGAAGAAGAGAAACAATTAAGGGAAGGCGAGATTTGAACGAAAAATAACTATATATCATTCAATAGATGGGAAATCAATAAATTATGTCAGTTTGTAAATTCAAGGGGCAACAGGAGCGGGAGTACCCATTTAGACATAGCACGACATAATTTCAAGAATAGAAGATTGTGGATGTGTCTCGATGCAATTAAAAACGCGTCTTAAAATCAAACAAGAAGAGAAGTAGCATAAACAGCAATGGAAGTAGCAGCGAGAACAACAGGAGCAGAAAACAAAGAAAAATTATATTCACGAATAGGATATGATCTGCTCAAAAAAAGGAAAAGAAAGAAATGGAAGAAATCGGAAACGATGTGGAAACCAGTTTTGGAGGTAATCCTTTTTTTTAATTAAACTAAAAGAGAGAGAGAGAGAGAAAAAAAACGAGAAGGGCACAAAGGAGAAACTGTAAAGTGTGTTTGTTAGAGAAAAAGAGAGAGAAAGACAGGGAGAAAAAAAATATAAAACGAAGTCCTGTTTTTGTCATTCAAACTGGATTTAAAAAACAAAACAATGCCCTAATGAAAAAAAAGCGCGGAGGAGACAGGAGAGAGAGAGAGAAATGGAGGAAAAGAAAAGTACAAAAATCGATATCTCAATACTAAAGACCGAGGAATAACAGAAACGGCAGCAACAGAAACAGAAACGGTAGAAGCAGCAAAAGGAGGACGAGTATCCGACACTGAGCTTTTTTTCAGAGCCCTCAGGTAGGCGGGGGTGGCAAAAAAGAAAACTTCCCGAAAAAACCCAAAACTTGTGAGCTTTTTTTTAAGGGTGGCCAGCCTGAAAGGCCGAAGGGATGAAAAAAGAAGGGACGTTTTAATGAGAATTGAGATAATATTTTCTCCATCTCGCTTTTTCCCTATGCTCTTTCTATCCTTCGTTGCTGCCTCTTTTCACCATCACCCTTCTCCTGCTTTCTCTCTCTCTCTCTCTCTCTTTCTTTCCCTCTCGCTCTTTACCCTTTTTTGATGCTCTGCGTTTTACATCAGTTCAGGCAGGTGTGTCCTTACTTTTCGATACATTCCTAATAATCCCTAGTAATAGTGTGATACTACTGGTTAAATGCCTGTGACGACTACTCTTCTTTACCTTTGGATAATTACAATCACTTAAAAAGTACGCTCAGACCAGGACTCAGGTAAGACATGACGGGATTTATTGAACCCCCAGGAAGGAAGTGAATTTCACAGATTCCGTCTGCCTTGCGTTGCACGTTGCATTTGGATTGAAGCCAAGTACACTTTATAAAAATTACCGAAATGAAAGTCACTGATGACACAAAGCAAGGAACCATCCGAAGAATTCAGTCAACCGTATCAATCACTCACGAGTACAATGAAAATTGAACATTGCTTTTCCCCCCCCCCCCCCGGGAGCCGGGGAGGATTGAAGCGACGGTTACGTCGGCATGTCTGACTTTTTGAGCACCGTAGAGCTTAAACCACGGGATGGAGTTTATAGCAAGTACAATAGGTAAGTAAAAAATAAAGAAAATGAACGAAACGAAAGTGCCGGCAGGAGAAGACTTATGGCTGCAAAAACATGTGAGGAAAACTATAAGAAATTACAAATGGTGCGAATAGAACTAGTAGAAAAAGTTAAGAACCGTAACAAAAGTGAAATGCAAAAGGAACAGAAAAATTATACGACGCTTTCTATCTGTCGCAATAAGAAAAAAGAAAGAGAAAAGTATGAGATGAAGAAACACAGAGATAATAAGGAGAATGAAAAATTAAAAGGACACGTTAGGACAACTAAAAGAGAAAATCTTGCAGGAACAGGAGTTGAAGAACTCAGGAGTACTCCTGCGTTCTGAAATTATTGATCATTCACAGCGGGCAGTACCTGGGTACCTGGTGCCGTACAGGTGCTGTCCGGAGAAGTTCGATCAAACATGAAAAATCCAAAGGTTTCAGGCACAAAATGATGCTACGGGTGGGTCAAAGGAAGAGACGTGGAATTAGAAAAAAATAACAAAAATAAAAAATAAGAGGAAGATGAATTTTTTTAACCGCACTGTAGCCACCCCCTGAAGCATAAGATAAGGGTTGAAAGTTTCTCTCACCCCTCACAAACTCGCTTTTTTGTATTTCGAAAATGTTCTCATTCGCGGTAAGTTAAACGTGCAATTTTTTCTAATTTAAAATTTTTTCGGAGGGTTTTTCTTCTTTCCCCTTCGTTCGACGCTTCCTCCGGTGCCCTGACGCTGCTGCCACGTCTCCTGTTGCCCCTTTCTTTTTCATTTTCGGGGTCTCAGCGGGCCTGTTTTCATTAATCCGAACCGGCAGCGCCGACTGTCGAGGGTTTTCGAATTTCTTTTTTATCACCCCCAGCTTTTTCCTTTTTTATTTTTACAGATTTCCATTTTTGGGGATATTGCCACGTTCATTTCTGACGTGATCGTTTGGTAATATTTTCTGCATTTTTGGCTAAGAGACGAGACGAGCCTACTCGAGTCTGGCTGAGGTTGGAAATCAAACAATCAATTGTCTAAATCAAACCGATCGATTGTTAATTTGCACTTCCTCCTGGTATTTTTTAATTTTCACGGAGCCTTCAATTTTTGGTGGGTTTTTGTTTGCCTTGGGGTGTTCTTCTCCTTTCTGCAATATATCCTCTTCTTTTCATCTTCTGAGTAACAGTTCAATTCAATATTCAAAACATTCATGTGTTTACTTAATATTTAGTTTTGCAATTTTGTACGCATTCTTCTTATACGTTACCATACGTTTAACGTCAGAAATCTACCCTACTTCTTATTGCTTTCACTACATGAAATTCTTTGTGGATTACGTTTATACTTCAATTTATGCATATCCGACACGTTTTATTTTATGTTCATCCAATAAGATTGATGATGAGAGGGGTAAACAGGATATAGTCCAAGATGATTCTTGCAAGGTGACATCCGCTGCTTTCGATTGCATTGATTCTCACCTTTAGCGTTTATTTCTCGTATGAAAACGCAAAGCTACATCCATCAGAAAAAAGTTTCAGTCTGAAGGTAGCACGAACAGGTAGCGGTGATGAGAGTGCAGGTTAAACCACTTAGGTTTGTGCAGTTAAAGGCTCTGGCTCTTTTTCAGTGCGTCCGTCGTTCTCCTAATGTCATAACAAAACAGGTATCCGAAGTACGCGTCACATCCCGTGCAAACAACTCAGGAACAAACAAATGGAATTCATAGGTTAATAAATATTCATTTGATATGTTAATCTGAGTAGTCCATAAATAGGACGCAGCCGTTTAAAGGATTTTCTGTTCTTTTCTTTTTTTTCCAAACTGCTCACACTCAATAGAATTTCAGTCTCAATTGAAAGCAAACGTGTGAATCGCTTCGCTAATGCATGCGTTTCTCAAAAGTATGTCTGCGTATTTGAGAGCGAGTGTGAGTGTGTGACCTCTTAACCGGTCACTGTGATTCTCATCCTTGACCCGCTTAATAAATCCGTCTATTTATACTTTGGGGCTGGCATGTCATCTGCTGTAGCTGGCGACAGAACTGGAATTTTTTTTGTACTTCAGGTTTACTTTAACTACTTTACTAGTTTAACTCCCGAGTTGTGACTGCAATGCATAAGGTAACAGCCCCCAGGTTCATTATGTTGGACTCTAGGTTGGTCAAATTTTTGATATTTTTGTCATTTCCATCGTTTTTCTTACCTTACTTCATTCTTTTTAATGTATCAACATAAAACATTTTTCATAAATTTAACCTAATCTTTCAGAAACTTGTTATTTCTTCTACATGCTTTTTTTATCCCGATGAATTATTTTATTTATCTCAATAATACCACCATTTTAAACATAGATCGGTCAGTGTACATTACCAGCAAGAGGAAGAAGACATTCGAACATTCCAATTTAAACGTGGCAGTAATTAATGAGGAGTCAGTAAGTCAATTAAAACGTCATAGTCCTTCACAGTCCTTCACAGTCCTTCACCCACCTTAATGCCAAGTCATTCGTAAACGCGTGGATTATTTCATTCTCAACGGGGAAAATAATATTTTTGTACATTTTTCTGCCTCCATGAAAACCATTAGCAGTAAATTGCTTGCAATCTACTGTTAGTGCTACTGAAACACCTAACTGAAAAATAATAAATGAAGAATAACTAGATGGAGACGAGACGCATTTTAAGGAGCAAACGCCTGGATAGAACTGGTGTTAATGCCCTAAATAGGTGTCTGTCAGTGAGTCGTCTGCGAGTCCTTTCCGCTACACTAAATTGCTTCCTAACAGACTGACTTTTATTAATTTTATTTTGAATTAGGTTCAGACAAAATAAGTGGCACCTCAGATATCTTCTGAGGGCTTCTTTAACTTTTATATTTCTCATTAGGGCGTGTGACATGTTGTAGATGACGACTGATTATGCAACTTAATTTTTCTTACGTTACTTGCGTTAAATTTACACTGGAACCTCTGTCAGACGGTGCAATTTAATCAATTTTCGAACCTGACCTACTATTCTCTAATTAACATCCTTGTTTCTCAGGTGTTTTTGTAAAAGGACCACATAAATCTTATGTTGTTGACCAGTCAACAAATGAGTCAAATGAAATAACAATACTCGGATAAGACCCGGGCACAATCGAAAGTTCTAATATGTCGGCCGACAAGAAGGATGTCTGTGGGCTGTTTGATTAACGGCCGACTTAACCCGGGCAAAAAATAAAATAAAAACATTTGAAAGCTTTGTGGATTCTTAGTGAAAAACTAGGTCTACGACTACTTGCCGGGTACGACAGATAGATAAAATTGATAATTACCAAAGAGTGTGTCGACCACACTCGACCGGGTCGTCGATGATCGGTTTCTTCACCTTTCTTCGTTTGTCCCAGATGATCGTCCAACTCGCGAACAAAAACAGAAAGAAACACAAACCGCAAAACCCACACGGGAGGTATCACTGAGAGCAGACTGCGGAAGCCGGTGCACACCATACGGACGTGAATGAAATTCGCCGCGAAGCACCAACAACAAAACCAATAATTCGGATCGAATAAACGCGAATAAACCGATTGCCGACCAAATTGACAAAACAATGAGTGGGGCAGGGAAGAAAAGAGAAAAGGAAAATTCGACCAGCCTCCTGAGAGTGTCAAAAGATGGAAAAGCAACTAGGAAGAGAAGCTACGAAGTGCTACGTCTAGCTAAAGGAGAACCGAGACTTGACGCTCGGACAGAAAGAGAAACGGAAAAATACGACGAGATAACAAATTTCGCGTTGAGGCAGGTCATGTCGAAAATAATGCGGTCACGTGATCGGGCGAGTTTTGGCAACGAGATCCAAGGCCTTCAAATTGCCGGGTCGACGAACTCCTAAAAAATGATATTGGTAGAGCGCGAGCAGTCGGTCGCCGAATTAAACGCGTTTGCCACGAATTCATTGGAAAAAAAGGAAAAGGAGGGAAAAGACGCTCAAAAAGAAAAAGAAAAGCCTTTTGCCTTCCATCATTTAAATTGAACGCCTTACAACCTCAAATCGCGTTTCCGTTTCCGTTTCCGTTTCCGTTTCCGGTTCACTTTTTCCTTTTTCAATTACAAATGTCGCGTTCCGGCCGTTGTCATTAAACCTTTCCACTTCCGGTTTCCTTTAACCGCAATTTCACAGCTCTTGTGTTTCCGGTTATTGAAGGCACATCTTCTTCTGTCTCGTATGTTTACGCTTTATTTTAAACTTCCTTGCTTTCATTTACATACATTTTAAGAAGACTTCCCGTAACCTTTTTCTAGAATTCGGACATGCCCTTTGAAATGTTTTTATTTCTTTGACATTTTCCGGTTATGCTTGACTAATTGTTTTTTTTTTATTTCTTCTATTCGCCTTTAGTTATTAGTTCAAATGATAATTTGAACTTGCTCTAATCGCATTCCTTCTCTCCACCCGCCTGTTTCGTCTCTAATTTCTCTTTCACATCATTTCATTTCTCAAACTCGAATTAATTGAAACAAATAAAACAAATGTTGTAATCTGCTTGAGACGCGATGTTTCAAATCCGTGTCCTACCGAGCGAAGAATTCAATTTCGACATGAGGCCAAATATCACACGTCGTGGCAGAAGAAGATATCTTGTCCTACCGCAAATGTTTTGCTGTTTTCCCTTCCATGTCTGAGGTGGAAAGGCACGCTCACGCGTGACGTCCATCTTTTCCGGGGGGGGGGTGTCTAACGGGCGCAGCGAAACGCCCGACTTGCCACACATGGAAATCCTTTTTACAAATTACACGTTTTCAATTGTAAATAGCTACATAAATAAAGGAATAAATAATTAGTTAATTAAGTCATCAAGAAATATAAGTTAATAATTCAGAAGTTTCACAATACAATGATCGGTAATTGGCATTGATCTGCATAATTTGTGTGCAATGTAGTTTACTGTATATATTAATTGTAATATGTTTTAATAATATTTATTGTTTAACGGACGTGTTGTCTGGCCCACAGTTTTTACTGTTGTATCGCTCTCCATTTGTTTTCAGCAGTCCTCCTTTATGTTTTCTAGTTTCTTTCTTGTTACGTATTTTTCTTCTTCCATTCTTGAACGTATTCGTTTCACCCTTAATGTCGTTGCCAATCTTTCCCCAAGGAGCTTTATGACCAAGACTCGGTCTTCCAATCACGTCTGCTGTATATGATTATTTCACTTTTATTATTACTACATATTCTTTGTCTAATTTCCTAAATAAATTAAAGAATCTCACAAATTTATCATATTTCTTGCAAGTTTCAGAGATAGAGAGAGAGAGAGAAAGAGAGAGGATTATATTTAAAATAAGTAAACGTTTGTAGGCTGCCATTTCGTCGGTGGCACCCATAAAAAGAGACACGTTCCTTAACTTCCACCACCAGGTTGTCTTTTTATTTCTTTCTGGTACTTGACCTTTCTGTTGCCACCATCCAGTTCTCTGCCTCTTCCAACGTGGTACACTCTTCTTGAACTCTGACATTAATTTTCGTACTTGCGAGCTCACTGAAACGCTTGGCCATTACCACGGACAAAAGTCGTTTCTTTCTTTCCTGTCTCTTTTACATCCTCCTGCCCAAACACTACCCCTTGCCCATGCTACCCTCATCCTGCATAGGTCGGTCTTTTCAACGTTAAAAAAAATTTACTGCTGGATTTGTTTTTACTGGAATGTTTTTTACTCTCGCTTTTATGACGTCTGGAGAAAAGCGATCAGTTTCAGACCCAAAAGTCTGTTTTATATACTTTTCTATTTTCTTTTTTGTTTTTCAGCTTTTGCTAAGGTTAAAGTGAAACATACCGGGAGACGGGTGATGCGGAAAATACAAACGGAGTAGAGTTGAGAAATGGGGAAAGGACGAGACAAAATGGAACGAGTCAAAGGAAGCGGAAAAGAATTTGTCAAACCTTTTTCTTTCTTCATCTTCTTCTTTCTGTTTTGTCTCTTCCCCTCTTTTACTTTTAATGCATCCACTGATGTTTACATTTAATTATATTTGGGTTTCATTTCTTTTCACCTGTCTTACCTCTTTCGTCTTGTTCGGTTTCTTCGGTTCATCTTGCACTAGCCAAAACTGTATATACACATTTTTTTCTTTTTGTACAGTGAAAACTCGAATCGTTGATATCGAATAATAAAATGCGCAGGCGCAAATGAAAGGTAATGAGAGAACAAATTCGAGATCAGAATACTGATGTGTGTTGTGCTAAACAGAAGATGTTCTTATGATGTGTCCACATGACCGAGGTCTCGGACAAAATGGCAAAACGAAATGCAAGCGGAAATCAAAATTATGTGCAAGAAAACGGATGTAGTTAGAAATGCAAACGGAAGAATCCCACTGAGAATTTTAAAATATCCAATTCGAATTTGAGGGACAGAAAAGTATTAATTGTAAGATTAACATAAGTCGGCTAGTTTTCACCTGATAGAAGTCAAAAAAAAAAAAAACGAGGAACATGAAGTCACCGTGGAGACAGTTTGGGACGGATGGCATCACACAGAAGGCATGGTGAGAAAGAGCAAGCTGAGAATGGGGGAAGTAAAGAGTGACACCACAAATAAGACACAAATTGAGAGTGTAACTGTCTGGTTTGGACAGTATTTTGGACTGAACCTAAAAGGAGTGCACTTTGACTACTTTGTGTTTTTGTATTGTTTAAATTATTTAATTTTAGGCGACCTTTTCTTTCCTTTGTGGGACACCCCCATGGGTCCGAGATCAAACAGCAGTTTCATTGATCCGTCTCTGTTTTTGATGTATTTCTTTACACCTTTCAAATATTATGTAATACCCACCTATTTTATTAACTTTTTTTATTTGAACCACTTACCCTAAAAATTACAATTTTCTTCTTATTACCTGCTGTAATTGGTGCAATACCGCAAAAAAGTCGAAGCACAAATTGATTAGACATAGTTCAGTCTCACATCGAAAATCGATGAAGCAAAAAAAAATCTCAGAGATCAGGATGTTCGTAATGTTACAGATACAATTCGTTCGAAGGGAAAACTCGCAGAGAAAAATTTATACGATACGTAATAATTCCGACGAGGGGGCCCCATAAAAATAAAACATAAAAAAGCCAAGCGAGTAACAGAGCGGTCCTGAGTGAAAGATTTAGGTGCCTCTAAAAATATCTGGCCGTATAAATTTTCAGAAGTTCAACCGGGAGAATTACCTGCCCCAATGAACAAAAGACTGCATAGGTAGGATACAAGAGAGAGAAGGAGGAACAAGACAAAGACAACCAAATCAGACATACAAGAACCAAGTGCCAGTTCACCTGGAGGGCCATTTTTCCAATTTAGACGCAACGAGTCAGCCATTAAATTAGCAAGGTACCTTCTCGATTGTCTTGCCGTTTTGGCTGTCACACAGGTACTACCTGAGCGTTCAGGTTGTGGAGTGCCGTAGGTCAGTGCTTGTCGGGTCCCGTCTGGCATCTTTTTTAGCCGATTGTACCACTTTTCGCCGTCGTTCAGTCCCATTTGCTGCCATTTCATCATCTCGGACGAGGCTGATTTTCTCTCGCGACCTGAGCCGTCCTGAAATCCGCTTTAACCCCCGCCCCGCCTCCACCCGGTCCCTCTCCCCCTCACCCATCATCATCAGCATTATTATCACCTGTATTATTATAGGGTTCAGGCAGTGAATGAATGTTCATTCAATTCTGTGCAACACTCGGTCGTCGCCGAGGACAATTCGGGAGCGGTTTCAGAACAATCGCATCAAATTATTCATTCCCTCGTGCCATAGCTACGGTCAGGTTTGCTATCTGACTAATTCAATTGACTTGCCAGGGTGTGAACCGGGATACTTTGTATTCTTACAAAAAACCTCAATATTCTGACCACGGGGCGTTTATACGAAAGCAACCCAATAAATGGTCCTTGATCGATTAATGTGCAATATAAATGATGGATGAAAAACAAAAATCAGACCTAGAAGCGAGAAACTTAATTTTTTGATGCTCCATGTCTTAGTCAGCTCCTTTCTTCTGCTTCATTAGTAGTTGCTGATGTCCTTCCGTGTCTTTTTTCCACCTTTTGTCAAGTGTTTCCCTGCATCATCCGAATCTATCTTATTTTGTAAAACTAAACACCATTTTAACCTCATTTTTCCATCACTTCATTTTCTTTACCTCAACCCCAGACTTTCTCTTCCTCGCTCCCATCTAAAAAATTGCGAATGCAACACAACTCGAGACATCCAAAGTGAGAGACAAAAAGAGGGGAGAGGATGGAGGACTGTGTGAGACTAAACGAACACGAGAAACCAAAAAAATACAAAAATACTTTTCTAGCAATAAATCTAGCTTGATAATCAGCGAGGCGTATCAATCGGTCATATCCTAGTTTTCGGTCGTTAATTTCGGCAAGGCAAACGAACGTGTCCCCACAGTCCAAACACTCACCTGACAAAGTGGACTGGGCTAACCTGGAAAGTACAGTGCGAAATTTGTGGAGATGCCATGCGCCGCGAAAAAAACTATCATTGTCTATTTGCTACTTGTCCCTCATTTATATGAGAGCATCGTCAACCGCTTCTCCTTTCCAAAAAATTATACCAATCTGTGTGTAGCGCCTTAACCTCACTGTGTTTTTTAGTTTACTATCTACTTTACCTAACTATCTCGGTTTTATCTACTCCTCTGCATCTCTATTTATCCCATCTCCTTCACCGCGACTATCCTATACTTTTCTTTATTCCTTTCTCTCTCTTTCCATATTAACGTTTCACGTTTCCAGCAAAACAATATAGAATGTTTTGGCATTTTGTGTGAAGGTCACAGAAGGGAAGAGCCGCGGAAAGGGCCAGGAGGGCCTTTGCGATTTGCTCAGGGGCCCTGGAGCCCCCGGGGGCGGAATGAATAGCTAAAAAACCGGACGAAATCCTCTGGAAGGGCAATAACAATAAAGACGCGTCACGAAAATACATTAAACGTGATGAATATTAATATAGAAACTGAGTCCGAGCTCGCTAGTTTGCTCGCTTCCTCACTCATTCCATCTATCCTTCCTCACTACACTTTTTGATGATGGAAAATCAGTCATCTAATAACACGTCAAAGTGAATAATCGTGGCGGCAATTAATTACATCGAATCCTTCAAAAAAATTTACAATTTTTATACTCTGTCGATAATTTTTTGCCTCGGCCTCTTGTCAAACTGTATAATTCTTTCGCGGTACATTGACATTAGAGAACCTAATATTCACCTGTATTATTCACGAATTCTTAATTTCTGTTGTAAACATCAAGGAGATAACGTCGAACATGTGAGAAGAGACAAGACGTTGAAATCGTTTTAATTTTGACTTGCGAAAAGCGAGGAAATTAAACAATAAAACAACCAAATTTACTAAAAAATAACAGTAAAGCTGTAGAGAAAATACAAGAAGGAGACGAAATAAAAGAGGAAATAAGCACAACAGTAGACGAACAAGGCGAGAGAGCCTAGAAATAGAAAACCCAGACAAAACATGTTCTTCTTTGACGCCTGAAACTTAGTATTTCCATCCCAAAAACCTCCTTCTTTTCTTTTGACGCCCAAAAAACTTGTTGTTTTGGGGTGGTTGACCGGAGACGCGTCCAAACTTGTCCAGAAGAAGTCGAAAAAAGTCTTACTCTGCCCCCCCCTACCCTATCTAATACAAAAATAAATGTATAGTATATATAAAAAATAACATATCATCTCAAGGACTTCAGGTTTTATGAGAAAAAGACTGTTTTTCACATTATCATTATTATCATCTATAATTGAATTAGCATTCGATGATGATGATAATAATAATAATTAAATAGACGAGGGCCATTTAATTGAATGCATCGCCATTTTCCCTCAGACTAGGTACTCATGTGACCAAAATGGTGCTGGACACAAAATTTTTATTTTGTTTTTGCAACTGACAGGTGGAACTGAAAGTTAAACTGCCAACTCAGCAACCAGCCGACCAAGCAACCCACTGGGAGGCCGACAAATCTGAAACTCAATAAATAATCGGATGTACCGATGATCGATCTGATTCAGGACCTGCGGTGAGGCCATGTGCACATGGACGACATGCCAGGTAGTCAAAGTGAGCTCGGTGAGGTCCTGCCAAAAAACAAGGTACGGCATCGTTGGACACACAAAATTCTATTTTAAGACTTGACACGTTTGACACCGCGTGTTGGGAGGTACAAACGTTTCTGCCTCGTGTGGCAGAAGACAAAAAAAACATTTCTGTGAGAAACTTTTTCCCTCGTGAGACATCACATTACTCGAGTTCACTCTAAGCAACTAAAAACTTGATTATCACTTGCTTCTGTCAGCAGTTACCCGGACCAGAGGAGGTACCTGAAGAAGAAGGGGTACCCACGGTCTACATCTGACACTTCAAACGTTTCGGGACAAGAGAGAGAAGGGTCACCTTCAGGGTTGTCGCAGGTGTGAGACAATCTTTTTGGACTCTCCAAAAAAGAATATTTTATTGGGTACTTTGACCGTGGAAGGTACAACTTCAGAACCTAAATAACTAAACCTTACAGCTTAGTTCTTCTTAGGACCTTCTTCTCTTGTGGAGTCAGTTCAAAACTCGTCAGGACGTGGGAGAAGAACAGAATTTTGGGACCTGCATAAAAAAAAGCTATCGATTTATCGACGCCATCTAAATCGTGATTGTTAGGTACGTTCATAGGTACACGGGTTCGTTTATCAGTTCAATTCGGGCAAAGAACTCGAAGAGGAGGGTCACGACGGTACCCGCCAGGGCCCCAAGTGTGTCCGTCTGGCATTTTCGTCACCAGGCTGAGCGAAACCTGAGAACCTCAACGATTTGACCATTTGCAGGACCTGAACCATAAAAATAAATTTGCTTTTCGTCGACCCAGGCACGGCGTTGGGTTTTTCGGCGGATCGTTCACCTTGACAGTTGCCGCGGACACCTGTGACGTCACGTCGGTTGGTTTAGCCAGGACCTAGGACAAGACGAAGCCGGTTGAGACGAATTCTCGGTCGTTCAAAGCCCTGCCACAAACTTTTTGTGGTTTTTCAACTTTTTTGCTCCTCCAAATTCAGGTTCTTTTTTGTTGTTAAGTGGAACCAGGTACTCAGGCACATGGCCCAACTCTACTGAAATTTAACCGCTTTTTTTTCGCTTTTATTGTCCCTCGGGGAGGTTCTTTTGGTATTTGCGTGAGTGCACCGGGTACTCGGCTCTTCTTCTTTTTTTAGGTCACTGACACTCAAGTGAGTAGTCGTCTTCTGCTGTTCAATTTTCAAAAAAACTGTTTTGATTTATTTTCACTGGCCAATATTTGTTTGCTCTTACTCTGTTAATTATTTTTATTCAGCTCTCGTCCTTCCATCATCCATGTCTTCACTGTCGGTGAATGTCCTGCCTCTCTACGGCCACTTGTACCAAGTCTTCAGTGCGTATGCCTTCTATAAATTACATGGATTCTGCACCTCTGTCAGATTACCCGGGTATTTACCCAGTGTGTCGGATTTTTACTCTTTCTTTTTCTACGTCATCTCAGATATCAACACTTTGTTGTTTGTCTTCTTCTTCTTAGCTTCGGAACAATTGATGAATTGCAAAGAGACCCCGCCATCTCCTTTTAATCCGCCATTTTTTTACAACCGAAGTAAATCAATTTTGACGGAAGGTGTAATATTGTTCCAAGTCACGACGCCGGAAAACCTGATATTTCGGATCGTAGGACTGATTTATAGAACTACTTCTACTTCCCTGTGATGCCTCTAAAAATTCAAATCTCTCGAAACTGTCTTTTACGCCTAAATGTTTTTCTTTGCCACTGCTAATTTTCTACAGTCGACTTTGGCGTACTAAAAAATCTTCTTCTTATTTCCTTTACCTTTTCTTGTTTCTGCATCTTCGTCATTATTTGTTTCCCCGTGAGAGGTAGGAGGTATTGACAGGTTTCCTTTTGTCTTTCACAAGGTAATACTTTCACATTTGCCTTGGTGCCAAGTCAAATCTAATTTTAATTACTTCATGCCAGCTTTTTTAAAACAATCATCTCACCGGTTGTTATCTGCACGTTTTATAAATTCTGCCACAGGTGTACGAGGCAGCTGCATGACCTGCATATTATCGCTAAAGTGTATCTCCGCGTTTTCAGGTTTTAACTTGCTTCAAAGCGAATTGAACTCCCGGAGAACATGGCTGAAAAAAGTAATACTACCATGTAAGTAATATTCTGAGGAGATAAGTGGGTCAGGACACAAGATAAGGAGAGAATGCCCATTAAACGTGAAACTATTTGCTGAAAAGTGCGTAAAACAAGGGCAGCAAATGGCGAAGAGGCGCATTTGGGGGAGGGGGGCTCACAAACGTTTCAAATCAGTCTTTCCAAAATTATGGAAATTGGAGAGTGACACATACTGGATGCAAACGAGTGAAAAATAAATTTGGCCAAAGGAGGAGCAGAAGTCGAAGAACTCAAAGAAAGGACATTAAATTTGCAGTTGTTGATGTCTGAATGTTACGGAGCACGACAGAAAAGTAAGGCAAAATAGAAGATACAAAAACGATAAGTAAAAAATTAAATTAAATAAATTAAAAAAAATAATTTAAAAATATGAAATGATGAACTGAGTAGGACCAGTAGTAATTGTAGAGCTTTAACAATCAATTTAATTTCAGGTTTCTCCAACGCCCAAGGTCGTCCTTGGCGTACCTGAACGAATAGCCGCCATTTGCCGAGATAGCAAAGCTTCCTCGTGTTCGTCTAAACAAAATTGTTGCTATCAGTTCATCAGGAATCCAGGCACAGTGGCACCCAAACCTTGGGAATGTTGCTGTGTGCCTGGCTCAGGCACAGGTGCACATGTGTTTCTCTCCCTCCTCCCGTCCCCCGCCCCAACACGCACGCACGCACGCACACTCAAAGCCTCCTTCTAATTTGAAGAAATTTTCTTTATTTCTACTTTCATCGCTTTCTCTTTTGTCCTGTTTTTCCTACTTTTCTATTAGTATTTTCACACTTTCTTTCCTTTTTCACCTATTGATAGAATTACTTTGCATTTCCCTTTTATTTTATGTTTATAGTATTCTTTGTTTTTTTGCTTTCATCTTTTGCTGATTCCCCAACTTCTCGTTTATTAACTCACCTTCTTCTCGCTCGATGCAAATTTTAGATACTTCCCTGAGGAAATATACCTTTTAAAAAGTAATGAATTCGAATTAATCATAATTGCTTTCGAATTGATCTAAGGACTCTCTACTGTCACATCAAATAACCGAACATTGTATTTCTGATAGAAGGCTTATTATGGCCCGTTAGAATTTGTATTCAATTTTTTATAACAATTATAAATTATAAATAATACAATTTTAAAAAAAATTTCTCTCTTTCAATACCCACACATTTTTAACATCTTTTCTATTTATATCTATCCCCTATGATTATCTAATTTTCGTTTGTCACATTTTTCCGCATTGCATTTCTGTCTTTAAGGATTTAACTGTACAATGAATGTTTGTTCGTTTAATTTCCTATCACATTTATCACCTGTCCGGTCAATGACCTCGCTCTTATCTCGAACATCACAGTTCGTCATCCTGAGGCTTTTGTCCTCGCTGATGTGTCGACTTCTCTGTGGTTCTCCTCCTCCTACCTCGTGCCGGGTGTCACACACGACTCCGAAGGCAGTCGACACGGTACCTCAAGTTGTGCCTGGGACGACTCGCTCTCTGTTTGATTGCCTCGTTAATCACTTGACCATTTATAAAACTATTTATTCTTCTTTATTCATATATTTGTGGTTATTTAAATGAGGTTTATCTTCTTCTTCTTCTTCTTCTTCTTTTCATATTCCACATTCTTTCTTTGCCTTGTTGTTCGAATGAGACGGTGAGGATAACTTCCAACATGGCCAGTTGCAAAGTAGAACATTGAAGATAATTCAAAACTGGAATATAAAAAAATGGAATTACAAGAGAAAAGAAAGGGTTTTCCCACTCTCACTCATCCAGTTTTGTCCTTTTCCTCTTGTTCACGTTCTTCTGTTCATCCATTCTTCTTTACGACTTATTCAAGATTTATGCGAAGAATAAATATAATATGAAAATAAAACTTTTTCTCGATTTAAATTCGAAAAATAAGCCAGAAACAAGACGGTCTGGTGGCCTGAGACTTTGCTTCTTTCAGCTGAAGGCACTTGGAGTGTCGAATTCGGGTTGATCAAACCTGAAAGGACAGAGATGTCACATTCCTCCAGTTTTGGGCACTAAGTCCTACAGAAGGCAATAAAATTATTCTTTTTTTCCTGTCGAAGCAAAAACCACTAAAATAAGAAATACACAAGAATGAATTTCTTAAATTCGCCACCATGAAAAAAGAAAAATCCAAAGTCCGAAAATGTAAATTTTCAATGATTCACAATCGAAGCCGTCTGGATTTGTTAAAATGGGAAGTCTACTTATCATATTTTCAACGTTACTCACCGTATATTATTAGAATATATTATGTTAGCTGCAGGAAATCAGAATTCAGTTAGCCTATGCTTAGTGTGAAAAAGAATAAATAATTTTTTCTTCTAAATAGCAAAGCACAACAAAACAGGAGCAGTTGAGGAAGAAGACGAAATCCTCGACTGAGTGAAACTACAAAAAATACCGAAGTGAAAAACTCCACTCAAACGAAAGAAAACTTTCATTGCCGAAGCCGTTGAGATTTGAAATCTATTTGAAAATAAACTATAAAAATGTTACATGTTATATGTTAACATCATGTATTGATGTAATACTTTTACTATTATTTAATAATATTTTAATAATTTACCAAGTAGTTGATATCATTCATTTTTTAAAAAAGGAGATTTTCAAAATCGTTTTAAATCTCATGTTTTTTGGTTACACGTCTTATTGTTGGACATTTTGTCTTTACGTTTCTGGTTCTGATGTTCACGTGAAAGGAGAAAAAGTCGAGTCGAACCGGAATCTGCCAGAGGAAGAAATTAAAGTTTCATAGGAAGGTTCACCACGGGTTGAATCATTTCAAGAAATCAGACGATTGAAACCAAAGCTGCAGGTTCAGTTGCATTTCTTTTTGTCGTGTCAGCAGACATGGAGGCAACGGAGGCAAAAGAAATTGACCAAATGCCAACCGTCTCGTAGGGGAGTTTGTGAGTTTCGAGATGGGAGTCTAGTGAAAGTTTAGTTTCTACAAAAATTATTCAGTCCACTTGTTAAATTATAAAATTTTATTTATCCGATGTGGTGCTTTTAATTCAACTTGCTACTTTAATTGGTCATTACAACTTTTATTTCTTCTCCTCTTCCTCCCAGCCCTCGCTGTCGTTTGCTCTTCTTTTACTTTTTCGCCAAAGTCTCTTGCTCGAATTCTTCTCTTTCATTGTAATTTTCATTTAACTTTATTTTTTCTATTAACAAGACCAACAGAGTAAATTTACTGAGGAAGTAAGATTTAAAATTTTAAAAGAGAAATATGGCCGTCGTTTCGTGTAATTTGTTATCCTTCGTTTCTTTTCTCACCATATTTCTCGTCAATCAATAAATATTTAATAAATCATAGTCTTTATTTCTTTTTGTCTTCTTTTCTTTCGTTGTATTTTATTTGTTGAACAAACCTCTAGTTGTAATTTCGTGGGCGGTAATTTCCTTCTATTTTTTATTTTAATGAAGCTTTTTCATTAACTAAGTTTTAGGGGATTCTTCGGTCACCTGATTCTGTCCCTCAGCCAAAATGCATTTGATCAACAGTTGTTATTTACGATTTAACATATTTTTCTTTTTATTCAGATCACCCACAATATACTGTTTATTTATTTATTGGAAGCAATACCATTCGTAAATCATCAATACTTCGCTTCTTTTTTATTGCGCTGTTTCTCAAGCTTTTGTTAGACCAGAAGGCTGGATATATTTAGAAGGATAAAAGAATTAAAATCTTCTCAGGCGTATTAAATCCACTTTTATCCTTGAAATGATTGACACAGTTTTTGGCAGTGATACGAGCCATAATCATCCAAATAAATCTAGTGTCGTCAAAGAACGATAAATCTCATTTGAATATGTGGGCCATTCAGAATCCTTTGTTTGAGATGGATAGGACGACTGTAAACGACTTCGAATGAACAAAATCAACTCAAATAATAAGTAGGAAAGGAATGATGCAGAAGAAATTTTAGTGAAGTTTTGGTTAGAAGTTGTAACTGCAGAGCACAGGACAGCAAATGAGTGTGGCGGATGCTACGGGCACAGGCGTAAAGTTAAATAGGGAAATGTTTAACACATTTAAGTCCTAAAACTTGTAGTCTACCATTTAGAGCCGTAACATGTCAAGTTGAGTTGACCGAAAACTCACACACTGAACTTTGAGGACCCGGAGAAAAAGTGGAGGAAAGGACTGAGGCAAATTTTCATTTAAGTAGAATTTAACTGTAAATCAACTTGTCCACCTTCTTGAATTAAATTTTTGGTAGGAAAGGTAAAAATCTAGAGGATGGAGGACATGAACACTCAATATAGGCGCCGACAAGGCGGAACTTGACAATACAATCTATGAATTAATTGATTGTGATTGATTTATCGAAACGAAATTCAACCATCGTAACGATACATCGATTGATTAGTACACCATTAGATTTGTTGCGGTGTACTTGTAGGGGATTGAGTCTACTTAAGCATGTACAGACGATTGACAAAAAAAAACTAAAAAACAAACAGTAAAAGGTACATTACGGGGATGTGACAACGGAGTGACAAAGTGGCAAAGTCTTACTTCGATATTTTGACGAGGTTTTGTTGTTTCTTCAACAACGTGAAAAACAAAGTCAACTTCGTGATTTTACCAAAAGAAAAATTTAGGGCCGACCCGAAGGCTAAACTCGTAATAAACCGTAGTGGTAGGAAGCGATAAACCTGACCTAGGACACCTGCATTCAAAGTGTGCTTTTTCATGAAAGCGAATGATGTAAATGTATTTGAAATGGCACATTACTTATGTTGTCGCCCACTTGGGCCCAAGCCGACAATTCATTAAGTGTTACACAATTACTTGAATGTAAAAGTCTGTCTAATATATGTACATAAACATAATGCGCACATTCAGGCAGGACCGAATTCCGAAAAGGGAATAACAAAAGGAGGATTTTTATGGGAAAATTATCCGGTCGTATCTGTTAAACGAGTAGGAGTGGCTGGACGGGCAGGAACTTGAGGACCACACAGTGAAATCCATCCTGCCCAGAGAGAAAGACCTAAAATTAAATGTGCGCTAGACGGTGTCATAGTCCGAGGGGGCCCCATGTCTCGAGGCCCACTAGGTGCCCTTGAAAATGGTCACGCCAGTTACACCTTGGGCCCACAGGATGAAGACCCTACCGGTGCTTAAGTGAGAGGGTGAGGGCAGTGTCTGACACTTCAAGATGCGTGTCTCGACTCGACACCCTGAGAATGACGACTCAGGCGGCAAAAAAGATGAGAGTACTTGAGAATAGAGCTTATTTTGGATTCGGTTTGTCATATAAAAATAATACAAACAAAATTAGAAGAAAATGGGTCTGACGCAATACCTTTTCTTAGTACCTTAGTACCGCAAAGCAGAGCATAAAACCAAAAATAACGAAACAAAGAAAATCGTCACACAGTTTAACAATAAAAACAAAGAAGGAAGTTAAAATAATTATAATATAATAAATCGTATACATAGATAAATTATCAGACACAGGTAAAGAAGTGCTTGACAGAGCAAAAGAAAAAAAGAAAACTTTCGGGCGTGGATGAAAACAAAAATAAAAAGAAATGAAGACAAAATAGAAGATGAAGAACAGTGAGGGAAAGGAAAACAGTTTTGTTTCCGAACAAAAAGTTTGAGATTCTAAAAAAGTTAAAAGTCCATGAGGCTGTCCGATGTGTTCGTGATCTGCCCCGAAGACATGGAGATCAGCTCAGAGCTCCAAATGATCTGAAAGAGCCACAAGATCAGCCCCTCTTACTATTAACATTTCATATTTTGCCAAAACCTATATTTTGTTTATTCGAAAAAGCATAATGGGAATAAATTAACTCGCGAATGCGGAGCAGATCGAAAGATTCACGAAACTCAAAATCGACAGAACTGAGAGGAAGATGAAGAGAGAGAGAGAGAGAGAAACGAAGACAAAAACCACCATGACAGTAGGTAACGGACCATACGTTTATTTTATTATTATTAACTTTTTATTGGTTCTTAGAAGCAAAATGATTTTGCTTCTTTTGCCGCGAGTACCTGCCTAGCTAACTTCAGAGCAAAATGGCCGAACATGAGTAGGGCGAACGGGAATGTGATTTACACCTGAAAGGATGCGAGCTGTGGGAACGAACCTGAGAGAAGAAACGGTCTGAGGGTCGATGACTTGCGACAAGATGGGTGCTACACGGAGCTAAAGAGAAAGGGGGTACCTGCGACTTCTAAGGTTTTGTGACAGGCCTACCAGAGACTAGAGAGAAGCAGCAGATTGACGCAAGTGCTCTCTTGGGTAACAGGAAGTAGGTACTTTGGAGCTGATGGTCCCCCAGATCCAATTTTCACCGTGGGTTGTCAGGTACCCCATTGGTAGTGTGGCCATCCGGGCTTTATCTTCCTCACCAGAGTTCCGTTTTGTTCTTTTTCACTATTTCCATCTAATGTGTTTAACTTTCCACTAAATCCACCAGACATGGCAGTGAACACAACTGAAAATGGTCGATGGGTGTCCATTGGAATTGAGGCAGGTCATGGAGCCAACAGACAAATACGGTAACTGGAAGAGTGCGGATTTCGGACCGTAATAATTAAAGCCAAGAGGCAATGGAGAAGATGTGGCCGGGTTTTTGTCTGGTATCGGTCGTTAATGACCTTCTGCCCGTCCAACAACCTCCAGTTTGGTAATTGATCCTTTTGGCCATCATGAACCCTTACAACTAGCTGTATTTCCTATAATTTTGT
Organism: Polyplax serrata; assembly: GCA_037055365.1. Classification (NCBI taxonomy): domain Eukaryota; kingdom Metazoa; phylum Arthropoda; class Insecta; order Psocodea; family Polyplacidae; genus Polyplax; species Polyplax serrata. The sequence goes on from JAWJWE010000006.1 coordinate 2,380,130, forward strand.
AGCAGAATCAGATAGCGCTAAGTGGGCAATTACCCGTTTATATATATAAACAAGTCTATATTTTTCTCGTGCGCAACTCGTCTTCTCCTTCTTCTGGTTTCAATCTTCTTGTTTTCGGCAAACAACGGTTAACGACCCCGCCGGAGATACTTCGAGGCTCTACCGACTTAACCAATTAATTTTTACATCCTTTTTTCTTCTCATCTGCTTTTAATTATGACCCTGAAGTTCGGTGCTGGACACTTACGGGAATTATGCCAGATGATGACGGACAAGAAGTGTCGCTGTTGCATATGACGAAAGTGAAAACGACCGATTATAGCACAAGCCAAAAGGATGAAGCGACTCTAAGCATGACCCTGATTAACTCTAAAGAAAGGCCAAAATGGCCGATCTGAAATGCACAAGTAGTGCGACGGCCAGAATCATCGGACCGATTCAGACTTCTTCAGAAGAGGCAGAAGTAGACTTAACTACTAAAAAAAAAAATAGGGAACAGAAAGGGAAGGCAGAAGTCCGTAACAAAAAGTTCATAACTAATTTATTATGCAGCAGCGTTGTCTAAAAAACCAACGTGACGCCATTTAGGCAAAAGAAACAGTCGAGGGACAATAATAGGAAACAACTAGAAAATAAAAAAAGAAGGCAAGAACACGCCTCACAAATTGCATGCGGATGGATCATAGTCTGAAGAAGTGAAAAAGCGCTAATCGAGAACACATTTGAATGAGTTATGCTAATGAACAGCGTACAAGAAAGAAGAAAAAGCAAACGAAATGGTAACGGGAAATAAAAGGTTGGAGAAAAGTAACAAAGATGTAGTTGTAAGAGGAGGGAAACTCAAAGGCGATGTAACGAAAAAGTGGAAAAGAACAAAAGAAACAGTAAAGGATGTGAAAATCAAAATAAAAAAATGTCGAAAAGATCGAGAAGGAAGAAGAGTGAGAACTGAGGACAAGTAAAGGGAAAGAAGAATAAATAAAAGCCAAGAGGAGAAACCGAAAATTTTTAACGTCTGGCGCAAGCGTTCAGGAACGTAGCCACCGGTACCTGGCCCGGTACCTGGCCAGCCTGAACTCGCTTCGGCTCATAAATAAATTGATGGGACTCGTAAAAAATATTTGGGGAAGGTCAAGTTGACCCAGTGCGTTGACAACCTTGAAATGTGCAAGTCGAGAGAAAAGCGAGAAGGAAAGAGGTGGGTCCCTAGAGAGACCCCCGAACACTCCCGGGCCCTCCACCTGTGCAGAACTGCACATTTTCGGCAGGACCTGCCCCAACACTCGGCATGTTGACTTGAAATTTTGGCAATGGTTTCCAACCGCATTGAAACCTATCAAGTCTATCATTCTATTTTTCTATTTTTTGTCATCTTCTCAACTTTCTTCTTCTTTCTGTTTCTGTCACTTTGTGCCACACTTTTCTGCTTTCCTTCTCCTGTCTAAATTTCATCACTTCTTGGTTTTGCTTTTATTTATTTCATTTTTTTGTGTCTAACTCATCAGTATCTCATTGTTTTATTTATTTATTATTATTCATGAATACATTTGTATTAATAAATAAAACACTGGGAAACAGAAATAAGACATCCTGCGAAACAATTTACAAAACTGAAAGCAGTTTTTTTTTATTGGTTTGTGTTGAACCCACACAACGGGAGAGAAGATAAAGGTAAAATGCGGATGCAGGTGATAAAATGACATAAAATCAGAATTTAGATGAAATGAGCGACGAATTCCATCACGGGAATGCACGAAGTTGGTAGTCGTGGCTTTCGAACGACCCCGACTGGGAACCAGGAAAGATTTTTTCTGTTGCATTGCCGGGCTAGGCTCCCTGAAGATCCCTCAAAGATTACGACAACCATTTTTACAGTTTCGTCTTGTGACCACGTGCTAAAAGCAGGATCCCCCCCCCAAAAAAATGAGTTGTAACTTCAAATTCTATTTTTACCCATTCGCATTCATTTTATTTTGGGTTTTTCAATTTTCTTTTCGGCAAGGGTTGGTCCCTCATTTTCTTTTTGGTACATCTGCTTGCTCTTGTCAGCTTTGATCGACTTCATTAAGCACGAAACTTTTATTATTTTCTTAAAACGGGGTCTCCTGTGCTGATTCACACGATCAACTACCATCTGCCTTGCTACAGAACTTCTATTTTATGCTTCTTCCTTTGCACCTAAAATGTCAAGGTCTCTTCCATTTGACGTGTAAAGAATGTGGATGTCATAATTTGAAAACTATCTCAACAAATTTCCAAAAAGTTTTCCTATCCAACTTGGTAAAACTTGGTTTTTCTATCAAAATTTACATTAAGATAAAATAACTATATTAGTAAGCCAACATTTCCAATTCAAGAATAGAAGGTTGATTTCTCTGTTATTTTTCAAATAATAAATAATGGCAATTTAACCAAATTGAGAAGCAGCAAGATGAAATTCTACTCTTTTTAGGATCAATTCTTCTTCAAATAGTTGGTGTATCAGATGTTCAGACCACCTTAAACATGATACGACGTCATTTATGTTGAAAAATACGTAATTGGTCACTCATAAATATGTTTACTTTACTTTTTGGACTGAAGGTTAAAAGGAAGAAAGTTAAGTAAATTATTTTTAAATGGACAGCAAATACAGACGGATAGGAGGAACATGTGAAACTGCGAGAACACAATTTCAGGTTTAGTGAGACAGCGAGATTATTACTTAGGTTGATTTGTACAGTTTAAAACTGAAAAAATCACCAACAAAGTGAGTAATAAAACACGAACGATTCAATAATATTGTTTTCTTCAAAAAAAGAAGTTGGTCGTGCATCAAAGTCCACACAATCTCACTCTTAGGGTTGTGGTTTGAGCTTTTAGTGAGTGAGCCAACAAGCAAGCCCATAGAGGGCACCCAGTCGGTTCATCCATGTCAAATGGGGAAGAGAGGCAGAACGGTGAAAGAAGAAAGGAACAAGAACATAAAATTGAGTTGCCCATGCCCTACGCTTAGAGTGCCTGATCGGTCTAAACCGTCTGAAAATCGACCGTGAACTTGCAGACAGGACGTTTAGGATCAGTTCAATGAACGAATTCAACACGCAGGCTAATAAAACGGAATCTTTAATGGGAGGGCCTGGGGTCTGCACGTCTTGTTACGAATACAACGTCAAGGCCACTTTTCAGACGGACTACGCAAAAAAAATCCAGAAGAGAAGGAAGGAAGGAAGAGAGGCGACGACCATCCTCAACGTGGCCAGGGTTAACCCTTCTAGGGGCCCTCTTTCGGGGCCCCCAGCATATCTACGGCCTACCCAGAAACCGACTTCCAGTCAAGACGACCACGTGTTCAAACGTCTCAACGTCTGCGTGGCTTTTTTTTGGCAATTCGTCACGGTCAAATTTTCAGTTAAGCGCTCGTTTCTTGACGTTTTCTTTCACTCTGATCAGGCAAATGAACATAGACTTATATTATACAGAGGGTCGTGAAAAGAAGGAAGAGAACTAAAGGAAGGATGTGGAAGATCGACTTTGAAAGTTTCACGACCAAGAGGACCTTCAAAATGTACCAAGTAGTGAAATTGCAGACGAAAAAGAAACCAACAGGGAAGAATAACGTAGTCAACGTGGTTAAATCAGACAAAATTTAAAAAAAAAAGTAGGAAAGAAAGACAAATTATGCAAGAGAAACAATAATAAAAACCTTAAAATCTGAAAGACAGAACTTTTGTTTAAAATTGAGATCGGAGATCCTCAACATGAAAAACAAATGGAAAACACAACAAGTAGAGAGAGCTAGAAATGGAGTCGACGCCGAAAATGACAAACTTGTTGAAACCAAAATCTGAAGAAGACATGAAGAGAAAAGACGCCCTCGAGTGAGATGAGTGTCAGATCGATCTGATCGAACAAGGCAAAAGAACTTGTTAATCCAAGGCGAGCGATTTGCATGCGCCTGCCACGGGGAGCAAGACGGCGAAGGTGAGGAAGACAGGAAGGTACCTGGCAGGAATTCTGCCGGGTGCACACTCCGGTCAATTTGGAAAAGATCTTTGTCAAAAATAAGTTAGTAGTCAAAATAATGAGAGATTAATGCACTGGAAATTGCACTACAACAATAACACAAAAAATAAATAAATGGTTGAGGCCTATAAGTATAAATAAGTAATTTATTTATATAAGACTATTTATTAAAAGGATTAATAAATAAATTATAGAATTTAAATAAATGAATTGGAACTAAATTTCGAATGCAAAAACAAGTCTATTTTATATAAAATAGAACAGCTTCTCTACTCTACTCTTATTTTCTCGTTTGATTCATCAATTTTATTTTTTAGATTGTCTTCTCTAGTTGTCCTTCTCACACTTCTCTTTTTCCTTCCAAGCTGTTCTTTTTTTTACATTCTACTTTTTAAGCATATTTCACACACTTCCATTCCTTTGTACCTCACTTTAAAAAGAAAAATAGTTCAAAATTGACTCTCTTCATGAGTAAAAATAGAATTGAGCAAATAGACAATTGGAAAAATTGAATAGAAAATTTTCTGGAATCCCTGGAAAGCGATTTTGTCTTCTGCCACGCTTTTAATGACGGGATTAAAAATTAAATTGCACTCGCTTTGTCGACGAAAATCTCCAATTGCGGCATTTAAGCTAATAAATAAGCGGATTCCAGTCATTTTATAAATAAACGCGGGCGTATTTTTCAGGGGTCGAAGAGGAGAATTATAATTTTTCGCACAGAAATCAAGTTTTTTTTCTTAATAAAAAAGAGAATGAAGAAAAGTTTTGTTCGAGTTCACTTCTAAGTCTGTTTCTACCTTTCTTTTGCCACGTCATTCTCTGCTGTAAAATGCATTTTCGCCTATTTACGGACCCCCACAAATTTGAATATTAAAAAAAACAAACCGAATGAAAAGTTTTTCAATTTTCTAGCATTTTACAGCGGTTGAAGTTATTATTAAAGAAAACATGAAACAGGCAAATGAGAAACGAATTTCAAACGACAAAAATAGTAAAATTCATAGTTCAGTTGGATGTGAACTTGGCAATGACGGCTTCTTCTCAATTTCTTCCATTTATTTCCAAATGAAATGACAACGAGGGGGTCTTTTTGCGCGGCTTACGAATGGAGTATACGTTAAATACTTTTTTATCTGGTGAAAGAAAAGAAAAATTAACACTTAAAAAGTGATGCTACTTTTGTTAGAAATTTGATGAGATCAGAAGGGCCACATCACAATGTCTGAGGAAGTCCGGGAACCAGCGAATGCACCAATATTCTTTATTAAAACTACATATCCAGTAGTTTTAGTACAGATTGAACAGTTGAAAACGGGAATGTTCAGTGAGACTCAGGCACGAGTCGTGGCATCAGACAATGCCTGTTGACAGACATGGCCGTTACAAAATGCCAGGCTTGACGCGTCCTCCTTTCCCAATTTGCCTTTCCATCGACCAACCGATTGTTTGCTTAATTTCTAATAGAAAAGTAAAACTAAGCGAAAAGCGGGAATTTGACGAGGACAAAAGAACAATGGAAGATGGACTTTGAGGGCAAAAGCGGCCATTGTTTTTTGCGGGGCTCAAACAAAACTTTTGCTTCGGCGGACGCTTCAACTTTTGTTTGTACGCTTTTTCGGCTTCTTTTACATCGGTTGTTGTTTCTTCTATTAAACAAGTTCATTCGAAAAATACTTGATATGTTGCAAAATCAATAAGTAAATAAATAAATAGAATCGGAAAACTCAGCGACTTTCGCAACTCTCCATTGTCTTGGTCATGTTTCCATTGGTGGCCCGGGGACGGTCAAAGGACACAACAATAAAACTTATTGTTGTTCCTCACGTTGTCTAAGCTTTATTTTTGTTAATGTGTAACCTGATAGACGAACAAACGACGAGCTTTAAAAGACTTGGTAAGAATCTGATTGAAAATAAAACATGACACAAGGCAAATCTCATTGGCGAAAAACCTAAATCTTCCGTCATAAGAACGTGGCAAGTTCAAAAAAGGTGAAGTTGGAATATTTTCACACCTGAGTGTGTCAATCACAGCAATGGAAGTGAGAAAATTTAAAGGAACCACACAGAAGAAAAATTATTAAATCGTAACTACATTGGTAGTTCGACCTTTGACTTAACATGGGCTTAACCCTGTGGTCAGCCGAGGAACAAAAAGAGTTGACTTGACTGAAAAAATGTTCGTATGGTCTGAACTTAAATTAAAAATAAATATCTGTCCGCGGGTTGTACAATAAACGCATAAAACTAATACAATAGTTGGTTACTGAAAAACTACCACCAACAATATAATAAATTTGCGACAACTAACGCTGCTGTCGCTACTACAACTGATACTGCCATATGAATTTATTGAGCTTTATTGATCTAAAAGCAGCTAGAAATACCAATAAATGCATGTAAATAGCACACAAATACAATTCCATACATGTTAGAGACATCATTTCATTGCTTCTGCGCTACATTGACACTTTTGTCTGTGTGTTTGCAACACAAGAAATACTCGACAGTTGTAGTCGACAGTTGTCTATAAATCAATGGATTGGGTCAGACAGTGTGATAACTTTTCATGAGGACCACTGACTGGGCGTACCTAGTTGGCCTCTCGGTGCTTCCGAGGGCAATGCTTTCTGCTTCTGCCAGGCAGGCAGGTAGATAGGAATGGCCACCTAACACGAAATTGGACAATTCCGTCATGTTCGACCGGTCCCTTGCCAAATACGGAGATAATCCGTCGGCGATATTTGATTATTATGAAGAAGAAAAAAAATTATTTTTATTAATGTTTGAGTTATTATTTACGAAACTGACAAAACAAGTTTGACAGACGAAGTCACGAAAACCAATGGGAAGAGAAAGAGAGAGAGAGAGAAACTTCCAATGTTTGGTCTAGGGGTTTTTGGGTTATGAAAGCAACACAAGGAACGACAGTCGCAATGTAAAACACACATTGGTAGTATTTAACTAGTTTCTCGCACTATATTTCACTATTTCCTTCCACTTCCTCTCTCTTTGAATTTTCTCTTTACTTGTCTAAAGTCCACTTTACAGAATTCATCCAGTCAGTAAAATTGTTTAATTAATTTATTTATTTATTAAATTCTTAACACATGGCTAGAGATGTTGCAGCTGCGTTCTCCTTGTGTCGACTCAAACACGTATTTACTGACGACCTGTGCGTCTGAATAATAGATAAGGAGAATATTAAAATAATACCAATTACATAAATTAGTATTAATTAAATGCATCAATAAATAAAGCAATAAACAGTTAAATCTCCAACTTTTAAAGGAACGTTTTCTAAAGTAGCAAATCATTCAACCAGGAATGTTCCTAAATCGTGACATGGCTGTCGAAATGTGATCTTTGACCTCACGGTAACACCCGTGGGGCAGACAAAGTCTCCCTTAATTATGTACCTGTTCAATGCGATACCTTGCCTTGAGTCTGGAGCATCACATCCCATCACACTCCTCGTGTTAATGATAGTGAGAAAAGTTTTTCGCATGGACGGCAGTCAAATCAAAAACCAAATTTATACGTATAAATTCAGACATGAAAAGAAAGAATGATGAGAAAGAAGGGGGAAAAAGTGAGAAGAAAGAATAAAAGCAAAGGAAACGACTAGGAGGTAGGAAAAAGGAGCAACAGGAACAACAGGAGCTGTAGCCGGAGGGGGGAAGGGGGGCAGGTGTGTGGAGAAAAGTCACCTGACAGAAAACAAGCAAGTTAAAAAAAGCGCAAATGCGCAAATGTACGTAAAACAATAAAAGTAAAATAAAAAAGAAAGTTTCCGTTTTGTCCGGTGCCACGACGGAACCAACAAGTCCGTGGCAGGAGCAGCAACAGCAGCAGGAGCGGCCATGGCTGCGGCCACGGAGGTTGTCGGTTACCCCGTGGCGTACTCTAACATGTTTCTAACGCCATTTCTACTTTTTTATTTTTATTTTCCATAAAAAAGTCATGCGAAAAATTTTAAATGCAGCTTGCAGTCAAAGACCGGATTGGTTAAAATGAAGAAAACAATGATACAGTTTTATTACTCAAGTTTTTATGTTTTTTTTTGTTTTTATTGTTGTGTTATTCCGTCGAGTTTTTCTGTCTATTCGACGGAGGTTTGGTCACGTCTCGACTCTGAAACCAATTCTTTTCTTTTCTTCCTCTCTCTCTCTCTTTCTCTCTTCCTCTCTCTTCCAAATCTATCTATCTATCTGCCGATGTTCATCTATTGCTCTTTCTTTCACACCTGTTCTTTTCCCTTCTCTCTTACTCTCTCCCTGTACTTCTTCTGGTGTATTTGTATTTCACTGTTCCACCAATACTCCTGTCCATACCTGCCTACATTTGTCGTACCTGTTTCCCTCCTCGTCATTTAACATTTCTTTGTGTACATCTTTAACGATAAAACACGTGTCTTTTTCATTTGAGATCAGTTCAATTCTTCAGCGGAATTTCCAAACGGTAATTCCGTCTTTCATATTTTAAAGCTCTTCTCTCAAAATCCTGGAACCCACTCTTAGTATAAAAGTTTCAGTTCGTTTATTAAAATAAATGCGATCAGATCAGCTGCGTCCCTAAATAAATGATTGATGTTCGTAACGTGACAGATCAATTAATAAAATTTCAGTATAAGTAGCCTTAGTCGGTTCCGTAGAATCTGCAACCTCCGTGTGACCCATGCCGAGTGATCCAATGCAATTAACCGGATTTAATCTGAAATCTTGTGAATGATAAATGTTCTGATGATCAGTTGGGTAGCTCACCGGGTGCTTTCTGATCAACTTGGATGATCAACAAAATGAAGATGAGTCGAAGCTTTGACTTGATTTCCAACCTAAAAAGTCGAACTCGTTTGGATTTATTTGGGTTTGTTTTTTTATCTCCTGATCTTTTCCTTTCTGCAAGGACATTTCGACACCTTTACAGAAGGTTTTCACTTCAGAAACGGTACCTGCTACGGTTTCTTTCAGTATTTCACATCAGGAATACATCTAATATCTCTTTTACAAGTACTTTCTACTATTTTCTTTATTTAGTCTTCTTCCTTACATGCTTCAACATTTTCTAACGAAATGTGACTCGAAATCGTCAAGAAATGCATTCTTCGGGTATGAACCTAAAAGGAAGTAAAATTGCAACAGCTTAACAGGTTCCTACTACATCCCAATACGACACATGAAGAAAAGATCCAATTAAGTCTAGTAAAATGGACCTCGAGAAAGTGGTGTGACCATTGATGTGGTCTACGCAATAGCAGACCTCAGAGGTGAGAAAGAAGTATGACGGTATAGTAAACAGTTAGTATGACCGTGCGTCATTGCTGTAGGAAACTTCCCTTTTTAAATTAAACACGAAGGGTAGCTGCCTGCCTGATTTTGGCATAATGCGAAGGGAATGGAACACCATGACACAGGCACGGTGAGCGATTGGTTTCAGAGTACTGACTTATTATGAGTTTTCTTGCGAGTTCATCGGTGTCATAAAGAGAACTCGTGGTTTATGGGAGGCCATTGAGCCGTGATGGTCCGTCAGCTGGACAAGCGTAAAATGATTCGAATCGATCGTTTCTTTTTATTTTTGCCCAGAAAGGCCAGAAGCATTTCAACACGATGAGATGGATAGATCTAATGAAGAATTTAAGGTGAAAGGTTAATTAAGTCCGCTTTTAAAACGGATAACGAACGGCCAAAACGAATTAACAATAAATCTTACTTTTATTATTTTATTTTTATTATTATACATAATTATTCATCGTTCGCAAGTTTCGTCTACGAAAATTGAGAGGTCAAACTCATCGGACACAAAGCTGCGAGTCATCATGTGCTGCGGATTATCGGCAATAAAATGATGTTTGAAAGGAAATGTAACCATTTTTTGTGGTGGAAGAGTGAAGGACAGATGAAGATGGTGAATTGATAGACAACAGGAAAGAAAAATCAGAAAGCACAACTGTAGAAAAGGCGAGTGATGAAATAAAAATAGAAAAGGAAAAGAAAGCGAACCTGCTCTGAACATTTCAGGTGACTGACACTCTGACTGGTGACTCTAACAACAAACAAAAATAAACCCTAAATGTTACTTTAAAAAATAGTTTTTCTATTTTCTAAAATAGTGACAAGTAAACATGAATCATAGCATGTAACTGACCTACCCAAAGCTCACATCCTACCGTCCTGCTTCGAATCAACCCCAAACTTAAAGATCAACCCTGTTGCAGAGTTTTCTTGCTTTCCCCAGGTGCAACTCAATCGCAACTCTTTGCGTCCTTCGAACTTTTCATTTCGTCTCTTTCAGTTTCAGGCATTTCATTTTCAGGTTGTTTTCGTAATTCACTTTCTATTCATTTATCTGTTGTGTCTTCCTTCCCTGACAACATTTTCCGTTCGGTATAGATGGAAATCTTTTACATCGTCCTCTCGGGAGTTATCAAGAAGAATTAACACTCTTAAAGAGGAAGACTTTGCTTTCGTCCAATTGCTTCTTCCCACCCTTAGGAGGTTTACACATGGGAAAATTTGGCGGGGGGGATACACCTCTCATGATTTTCCGCCGAACTCCCCCAGAAAGGTAGGCAAAGGACTTTCCCCCTGACACGGTGGGTCATACGATGAGCAACCAGTCGCCATTTTTAACATGGCGCCATCAAGGCACTTTTAATGCCTGAATAAGCGTGGAACGAGTAAAGTAATAAATAAAATATAAAAAAAAAACATCATTCGACTCTTTCTAAGGCGGACTTGTTGCTCTCAAATTTACATTTAATGGACCCTGGGCGACTTTGTACTGCATAAGCATGCCTTGTAATAATATAAATTACTTTTGTACTCGCGGGTATCTCGGCACCCCTTCAGCACCCCCAGGTAGGTCCAAAGGTCCAAAGACCCGGGCACTTCCCGTCCTCCATTCCTTAAAACACAAATTTTACAGGTTTTTTTCCCCAAATTGTCCCCTCGTCATTCTGCTGTCATCATTTATTATTAATGTACATTTAGGAATTCTACACGGGTATTCCGTTTATTTGCAAAATTCCCTTCTTTCACTTTACGTTCGTGAGACTTCTGTTCATTGTCATTGTCTCATGTGATTCATTTGTGTTCGGTTTTTTCCATTTCTCTTTTTTCTTATTTCATTTTTTGGTATTTTTCGAATCTGGGAACATTTTCTACAATTCTTATTTTTCTTTTTCACTCTTGCTTCTTTGCCACACGTTTTCCTCTTTTGTATTGCCTTTTATTCTTCATCTCCTTTCACTTCATCATTCTTCTTTACTGCTGGTCTCTCAGCGTTCCACATGCCACATCAAAGTGGTTCTTTTCACTTTTCTTTCTATTTACACTTATTGTTGGTCAAATGAAAGCACCACCTAAAGGATACCAACAAACACACTTTAGTTACTATTAAATTTTTAAGAGATCTTGTTTCTTTTATAGTTTCTATCACTGACATAACTTCATCTACCCTCCTGCAGGTCGTTCCCTTTTGAAGTAAATTTTATAATCATTATTAGAGACTAGTTAATTTTTTTCTGTCGTACATTTGAATGACATCATTCCATCTCAAGCGAGGTTAGCATGTTTTCTGATTAATAACGTAGCTATTTTTACAAAAAAAATGTGTGTCCGGGATGCGTCATGCCATGTTCTTACACCTCTTTGCCGTGAATGAACAATCGGTTTACGGTCCTTTGTTGGATGAAACGCTTTTCTATTGAGTCGCAAGCGCAGTTGTGCATTTACAAAATGGAATTATAACATTTGTGAATTCAAACTCTTCTGCGAGAATAGGAAAGAAGTAGAAATGCGTCAGAGTTCACATCACGTGTCGATCACAGGACACTTGCCTGAACGGTTTGTGTCACGCCTTGACATAAGACGAAAACGCAAAAAAAAGGTGTTTAACGAACGCAAAAGAAGGCAGAAAATAAAATTTTTGCGCTCACCCATCGCCGGTTGTAAAAGACCGAAGTCAACGTTCTCGACCACAAAGAGGCAATTAATGGTCTTCGAAAGAAACATTAAAAAAAATTGAAAAATGGCGACGGTCTTCCAACCGACAGATCGAATTTTGACGTGGAAGCAGAAAAAGAGAAAATAACACAAAGGGCTCGACACAAGGAAATTGATTTTTTTGTGTTGACTCGGCCCCGAAGAAACGACTGACCCAAGAGCAACGTCAAACTTTTGGGTCGTCTTTGAGGGATGAGTGGAGGGCGGGGGGGGCGAAGGTTCTTTGTCAATTGGCAACACTGTCAAATTGCTGTTGTTTTTATTGTTCTCTGCTTCTTCTTTTCATTTATCGAACTTGTCTAATTCGCTTTCCACTCCTTCTGACTTGGTTCTCTGTTTGGTCATTTCTTCTTCATATGCAGGCTTCTGCTTCCAACAGAGAATCAGTCGTCCTCCAAGTCATCTTCACCGGTTCTCCCACCATCTGAGTCTTTTTGCTTCTCCTCTTTCCTCATCTCATTCCTCACCACACCTGACTTTTCTGCTGACTCTACTTATTTTTGTCATGTTCTAGTTGAATCATTCACTCAGTGAAATATAATTTGTAATTAAAATAATAATAATTGAGATGTTCCATTTAATCAACGGTATGTCGACTGCTACCATTAGCTCTTTTATTCTGATTATTATCTATTTTCTCTCTCCTCCTTCGCGAAAACAAGGCCATGACCGTTGTGAGTTTGGCAGTCTCCAAATACTAAAATCTTTTATCTGACATTTTATTCTATACATACATTATTTTCTCGTTAATGTCATTCTTCTTTTTGTGTCTTCGATCACCTGCTCACAGTTGCCTTACTCACAAGCTTAATGCTTTGTCATCACGTGGGATGGCTGCCACCAACATCAAAGCCACGGCGGATTCATTGCCCTTTTTAAACCGCTACTGTCCTTCACGAAACCCTCAAGGAAGCAAAACGTCCCGTTACTTCCCTCATAGTTCCAACGGACACATCCGCTCTCCTAAGATAGTCAAAAACGACGGAAGTTAACATCCCCAGGAGGGTGGTGGCGCTGTTCATATCTACAGGAAGTATCCGACACGTCTTTACTTCTTCTTTACCAACCATATCTACGACCACCTGAAACGCTTTTAATTTTTATTACTCGGAGCAAATGATAAGACCAAAACTGCAAAAAAAGAAATGACCGAGAAGGAGATAAGAGACAGGTAGAGAGAGAGAGAGAGAGAGAGAAAGGTTAACATCCGGCAAAAAGGTTGAACTGGGGGAAACAAATGGAAAGGTTTTAATGGCGCGACAAGTGCAGGGAAGACGTGTCATAAATCAACATGGCAGACACACTTTCGGTTTCTAAAACCTCTTACTGCTCTACTGTTTTTTGCATGTTCCCCGGTAGTACGCCTGGGTTCATTCCCTTGAGGAGAAGAAACCTCCAAGTCTGCGACGTCGTGGCATTAGAATGAAGTGTACCTGCAATTGTACACTCTCTATTTCCATCAAGGTGTTTGACATTCAATTCCTTTCTTCCTGCCACAATATGTTACGTTTTTATTAGAAAAATAACAACTTGGATAGCGTTCCGTATCTTTGGCTTTCAATCTCGCAATGGCCGAGTGAGGCCTCAAGACTCAAGGCCTGTGACCAGGTAAAGATTTAACTCACCCCTCCGAAGTTATTAATCGTAGACATGTTGAGTTCTTAGGCAGTGCTAGTTTTACTGGAGGTGTCAGGCTCGACTTGAAGGTTCCATCTTTTTTAAAAGCTGCGTAACCAACTTATGGATTATTAAAATTCTGTTACACTTAACTCTTGTTTTGTTCGTCTACGTATATAGTAAAAGTCATTAATAATTTTATTGATTTAAACTTTACATTTGTCCAATTTTTGTCTAGGTGTAACACTTGACCTTGAAGTTGCATTCTATTTCGCGTTACTAGCGCATTGTTTTTCACTTTTGCAACGGTTTTTGCCAGGCTTCACATTCTTTCGGTTCGTTTTTCTTTGTATTTTCGGAGTAACCGCCCTGAGGAGCTAAGCCATCATCTTCGTCTTATGCAAGCTATGAAACTCCTGTGGGACCTGTCGCTTTGAATGTTTAATTTATAAATACCTAGAGCTTATAAGAGCAAACGGAAATGGTATTTGGACAATGTTGAAATGACAAAAACAAGACCGACAGAAAGTGTTGAACTTTAATGACTTTTTCTGAATAGAACAGAATAGAAATCACATTTATTTATTTGTTGATACGAAAGTATGAAAGGGAGAAAAACTAAAAGAACATATGCTTTCAGCTAAAATTAATAAGATCAGCACAAAAAAGCAGCAAAATGAAAAAATGGAAAACTCAGTAAGACGACATTTTGAATTTTTAGGTATTTGATTTTGCCCCCCTCCCCGATTTTTTGAATCAGAAGGTGAGGGGAGAGTACTTTCTATCATTTATTTTTGGGATTCTAAGTTTACATGTGTCCAACAGAGGAATCCTCTCCCTGCTGGGGTCTGAACCTTCTTGCAACTTTGTCTGCTGACCGAGTCCAAGTGAAACTTGAGGAGTAGAAGAAAAAAATCGAGTGATGTTTCCCGTGGGAATCATTTTATTGTTTTCGGGTTTCAGGCAGTGCTACTCGTTGAACGTGGCGTGTCCTCATCAGATGCACTCGGAACTCAGCTTTAATTGCAAAAAATGGGTCACGACGGCGTTCTCCTCCCGCCTAATGCAATCCAATCCAGGTACTTAATGCCAGGTTTGGGTGATGATGACCTTGGCCTTGATACAAATTCCCTTTCCGTCCCAAATGCCAGGTACTTTCGGACGGTTGGCTGTCACTCGCGAGAAGTCCGAACTCACTTTAAGATGAATGCAGTCAAACAGGGCTCAACGCTGAAAGAGCCCAGGTATCATCTCTTCCTCCCACTTCTGCATCGTGTAACCCCGGAAATGCGATTGCAGATGTGACCTCGCCAAGCCAAAACTTTTCTCTTTGTCACAGCCCCCCTCTCGCTCCATCGCCCCCCCCCCCCGCCTTCTTCTCCGGGTATGGGCCAAACCCAGGTTTTCAGGTTTGGTCTCACCTTCAATCTCTCAGTCTCTTTTTGTTTTCATTAAATGCAGTTGCATTGGCGATTTGTTAGTTGCACTTCTTATCAAATGCATTCTCATAACTGAATTTAGTTTTTGCCAGTTCCTCTCGAGCTGCCAGTACCTGATCAAGGTCAATACAATAAAAAAAATTGAATCCGTGCTGGACGTAATTCGAGGTTCTGTTATTCTTTTCAGTTTTTTTGGGTTGTGAGCGTCGGATTCGTCCACTTCAGGTTTCCTGCACAACCCCGACAGTTTCGAACAAATTTGTTGTACTTCTTGCTGACATTTTTCTTCTCCTCTTTCATTACAAACTTTCGCAACCCGCATATCTTATGTTCTTCGAATGTACTCAAATGGATGGAAATGGAACAAATAGGAAATCAAATAGGTGAGCCTACCAAAGGAAGGAATGACCAAGAGAAGGCGGCAATCAGACGTTCAGCAACTTAAGGCAAAAAGGCAACTGATGTCTGGTTGTGGAATGGCAGGATTACAAAGGGATAACGAATACTAGAAAAAATCAGTGATAATGCACTTCAAACATTGAGGTTCATTAAAGAAACTAATGAATTCTAAGTCAGTTGCACTTGTTCCTTCTCAGTTCCTTCTCAGAGTAATTAATGATTATTAATCAGGAAAAGGTACTCTCGGGATCGTCTTCGGATGTAGACCCCAATTACCATTGAAGAGAATGGCAAAACTACGAAAAATGAACAAGTTAAAGTGAGTAAATTAGAAATAGAAAGTTTTAGACATTAATGGAGAGTGTCAAGAAAACTGACTAACAAGTAGAAAAATAAAAATAAATTAATGAAGACATGAAGAATATTTAAAAAATACCGACCTATGTAACCACTGAAAATGTTAAAATAATACAAGCAAATATAGAAATCTTATAATAATAATAATAATAATGTAATTGGCGATTCACAAATGGTGGTCGAAAGCGACAGTTAGTTTTTCATGGAGTCAGCTGGTTCCGCATATAGCGATGACCAAAACGGAAGTCAAGGTCGTGCGCCAACCGAGCCAAAATTTCCATCGAAAGAATCGAATGCAGAAATACTCAAAAATTAAATAAAAATGACCCTTAACCGCCGGTTGGATTTTGATCGGCCATAAGAAACCTTTTACATTTCATCTCCCGTGGCTGGTTGGGATTAGGCCTCTTGTGTTCTGGTGGCCAAGGTGACTTTTCCGTGTGCCCCCAGGCCAAACTTCCCGGCCACTTCCATTCTCTCCTTCACCTGTGCTCTTTGCCACCTGTCAAATGTGCCCAGGACTGCTAACAAATGGACAAGTTCCTTTCCTCTCTTTATTCTTTCACTGACGAAAGACTATGACACTATAAATAGGAACAACACTAAGATTAAAAGATGGCGATGCGACGTAAAGTGGTAAATGGAAGAGAGAGAGAGAGAAAAAAGGAATAGGTAAGTAAATAGTAGGAGAAAAGAAAACAGCAGCAATGAATTCACAATAGTTTTGAAGTCAAAATGGAATGAAGAAAATGACAAAAGGACTGGTTAATACCTTCCATTGTGATACATGAATTAATATTAATATAATAAATAAATACTTTAAAATATCAATCAATTGAACCCCAACGCCCCTAAACGGAAAGGAAATTTATTTATTGTTAATAAGAAATTTTACAGAAGACGGGTGACAAGGAAAAATAGAAATACCTAGGTACTCGTGGACTTTTCTAATTAATAACTTCCGCAAGTGCAAAGTTCGTTAGCAGAAAGTAAAAAAAAATAAAAATGGAGGTCGGTTGGCTGGTTTTGCAATGACTAAAATCGATTAAATCAGAATTAATAAGGATCGATGGAATTAATTTTCATTCGGGAATCCGATGGTTGCGGTGACGGATTCAAGGAGAGGGGGGGTTTTTGGGCAGTTTCCTAATAAATCAGCTATCCTGAAGAATATGGTGAACCCTCTTCGATAAATCAGAAAATGTCAGCTGAGGACACGTCGTTAGCGCCGACTAAAGTCTAATTGAAATGATAATTGGGGTTCACCACCCCCCTCCCCTCAGCCGCCGCCGCAGCCTCACCACATCAAAAAAAAGGTACAGGAATGAAACACCTGAAATTTTAAGGTACGCGAGACCCGCCAGAAACGAAACGAAGACCTTCTCTGCGGATAAGAAAATTTCAAATGGGGTGATTTGAAGGGTAAAATCAATTGATTGCAGAAAGAAAACAAAATTAAATTAAACAAATTAAAATCCAAAGCCTGCTTTTTTTTTTGTTTCAGGCATCTGCGGTGTGGTGACAATGTCGAGCAGGTGGCGGCGACGGTTAAAAAAACCTGGGAAACCTGTAGGTACGATTGATTTAGGAGATTTTTCCTCTCCTTGCTGCGTTATTTATTGCCTGAAAATTCATTTAACAAATCCCAATAACTGATTTATCGCAGCGAGAGAAACGTTTATTTAATAAAAAAATGACACATCGATAGTAATCTCGGTATTAGCAGATGAAAAAAATTATTTAATTAAATATTCCCTTCATTTAGGTACTGGCCGCCTGAGGTTTGACAAACTGCGCGAAGCTGTCCGATGGAAAGAAGAAAAATCACATGAGAAGAAGTCGACTATCATTTTCGTTCAATCAATTCAAAGCTTAGAAAGCTGCAGAAGAACAGAAGTTTGTCAATGCGTAGCAGAAGACGAGGAGGAGGAACGAAAAAATAAGAGAAATGAGGCAGAAGAGGAGTCGAGGATGAACAGAAAAATAATCCGGGGGAGAAATGAATACACCGAAAAAAGGAGAAAAAATTGAGGGAAAAGTCGAAATTGGGTCAGATTCGGCAGGTAGGGCCAGGTACCTTCAGGTATCACCACGCCAACAATAATAAATAAATTATAAAAATAAATAAAATTAACTTTAGGTCAAACAGGTGTCAATCTATGTACATAGAATTTAATTATTTGCGAACGAAATCAGTTTCAAAGGTGAATAATTAATAATTAATATCTGAACCGCATAAACTAATAAATCCATTGCCTTAATAAATAACTAAAATAAAATTGTAATGCCCAAGTGATCGCCAACTGTTTCTAATTATTCAATACACAAATCAATATTAATAAATCTTTTTATTAATTATTTTCCGCCGATGGCTTCGACAAATCTGAAAGTTAATAATTTTTCTCCCATATTTATTTATTGACCAAAACAGGAATTCTATTATTACCGGACCAAATCTGTAAAATTATTTAATGTATAAATAGTCTAATAAATAATGCATTAATAATGTCAATAGTTTTATCTTAACTTTTCTCTTACACTTTATTCTTCTGCTGGTTTTACGCCATTTTGTATTCTTTCCGATTTGACCGTTTCTTTTTACTTGCTTCGCTCCTTTCTTACGTTCACCTTCTGTTTTCCCAATATTTGTAATTTTCCTGTGGGTGTTTAGGCCTATCGCCTTGTTCTTCTTTTTACTTCTCGTTTCATCAAATACTTTTAAGCTCTGAAAATTTTTTCACAGTTATTGATCGTTTAATTTTTATTGATTCATTAAGTTTCAAAATAAATCGAGGACGAAATAATAAACTGTGACATTTTCATAATCCAAAAATGTTTTCGCGAGATGCAATAATAAGTTAGTGGTAGGAAGTTGCGGCCAAATATGAAAAGTCGTGGTAGTAGTTGGATATTGAGAAATCGCGGGAAACCTTGAAACTTCTCTTGTGTCGCCCTGTCGTGGTTTTATGACTGGAAGTGTTACAATTCAGCTTGCTTTAAACGAAATGGACGTCCACACGAGAAAAGTACCTTTCACTAGAAAAATATGAAGAGCTGAACACTAAAATTATGTTGCCTTTGTGGAGTTTGAAACTGTAAAGTTGGGAAACTAAAGAGAAAATTTTCAGTGTGTAAGAATGTTTTGTAGTTCAGAAAACGAGTACCACACTATGATAATGATGATTTCCGACTTTGAGTCAAGATGAGATGATATGATAAAAAAATAAAGAAAGAACGAAAAACGGGAAATTACAAGACACTGAGGATGACACCGAAGGTGCCTGTGTAATGCAACTTGACTGCAATTTACTTGCTGTCGAATTGAAGGACATTTCGAGTTATGAAAACAAAAAGCGTGTGCTTAAGACCCTGAAATCGCAAATATGAATCAAGAGTTAAACATAACAAAGAAATAGGGGAGAGTGAGGAAAATGGCCGACTTTACAATTTTCATGAAGAATTTAAAATTATTTTTTGTCGAGTATCGCTTCTTGCTCCAGGGTACCACGCTTATGCACATTTATGTACATAAATAAAACAAAAAATTGCAATTTCCATAAGTTACGAACAGAAGACAGTCGACTGCGGCTTGCATAAAGAAGTACATCGGAATTACGTAATGTACAATTGATTTTGTATGCACTTCGCACTCCTCCAAGGTTCACTCCAACAATGTCGTGGAATAAGAAAAACGTGAGCGTTGGCCGCCATCTTTCAGTTCGTTTTTGGCGCGCATTGTTTTAACGCAAAGGACACAAAACTTTCAATTTTATTTCTCAATTTTTTTGCTAACTTCATCGAAGGTTAAGGCTAAAGTAACAGTTTGAAGGACACTTAGCATCATCATAATCCGAGCTATGCAAGTCGTTTTTCTCTTTCGATGACGCCATTTTCTTTCCGTTACGTTTTGACTTCTTTCCGCCCTTTTAACGAATAAACTCGGAGGAACTTTATTTTCCAAGGTCTTTCGCCTTGTCGATACCTGACGACTTTTCTTTACAAGTCTCTTCTCCAAGTTATCTATGAGCATCTATTTACGACTAAAT